>CANJKZ010000319.1:10000-697874 GCA_947471745.1 Closterium sp. Naga37s-1 | reverse complement strand
TCTTCCACCCCCCTTTCCTCCTCCCCCTCCTCCTGCGTGTTTTCCTACCCTAACTCACTCACCGTGCTTTCACCCTCTTTCGTCATACAATCTTCAGAACTTCGTTTCAAGTGCCTCAATATTTCTATTTTCCCCCGAACATACATGAAAGGCACTTGCGAGAATTCTCAAAATTTTAATCCTCTTTTTGGCGTGTCTCAGAACTTTCACCCTCTATCGACTACACGAATGTCACTCGTGAGAATTCTTAAAACTTCCCTCCCACCTTACATCATCACTTCACCGTTTCCTCTCTCCCCTTCCCCCTTGGCTGCTTTCCCAACCCCACACATAACACCTTACATCATCACTTCACCGTTTCCTCTCTCCCCTTCCCCCTTGGCTGCTTTCCCAACCCCACACATAACACCTTACATCATCACTTCACCGTTTCCTCTCTCCCCTTCCCCTTTTTTTCCCCCCTCTCGCCCTACGTGTCCGCGGCTTGTGCAGCTACTCGTGCTCGAGCGGCCTTGCCTGGTGGTCCTGGCTGCTTATTGCGACACCGCACAGCACACCTCACATTCTCCATTTCCCATCAACCCCTCCCTCTCTCCTCACCCTCCCCCTCACCCCTCCCTCTCAGCCTACGTGTCCGCGACCTGCAGCTACTCTTGTTCCCGCAGGCTCGCCTCGTGGGCCTGGTTGCTTCTTGCCACACCGCACATCACTTCTCACATTTTCCCATCAACTCCTCCATCTCCCCCTTTACTCCCCTCCACCCCCCATTCTCAGCCTACGTGTCTGCGAGCTGCAGCTACTCGTGCTCCAGCGGCCTTGCATGGTGGTCGTGGCTGCTCATCAGTTTCGCCATTCTCTTCGTCTCTGTAGGAGTGGGCTTCGGGGTCTATGTGTGCCTGCGCTCCGCCCGCAGCTGAACACAAGGGCAGTGGGCGTAGCGGGAAAAATATGAGGCGCTTCACTGACATATCTCACTTCGTCTCTGTAGGAGTAGGATGGGGGGTTTATGTGTGCCTTCTCTCCGCCCGCAGCTGTTCTCGAGAGCATTGCTGTGGGCGTAAATTGCTTCTGTGGCGTCTCAGTGGCGCCTCAATAACATATGTGTGGCGTCCCTGTAGCGGTGGGGTTCAGAGTCTATGTGTGCCTCACAAACAGACCTTTTATTATCTCTGACCGGTGCTGACCATGAGGGCATTGCTGTGCGTGCTGTGGGTGCAGTGCAGCTACAGTAATAGAATTGATATCTGCTAGGTTTTATGATGTTTTTCACTTGCTAGCAAAGCGTTAACACACATCCATTGCAATAAGAACAATCTGAGAAGCTGGCCTAGCATTTTGCACTCCGGATTCAAATACCGTGTATTGAGTTTCTGACGGTCAGCCTTCCGAATCGTCAAAGTTGATTTAAGTAACAAGGCCTATAGACATTATCACAATGAGCCTAGCCTACTACCCGATCTCGCTTCCCCCCTTTTTATTTGATTTTATTTATTTTTAGTTAGTTCACACACAACTGCGTGTTCCTTCCTGTTAGGGCATGTTCCTACGGCCCCTTGTCAGGGCCACCTCTTATCAGCCTCGATAAACTCACCTGTAATTTGGCTGGACCGAGAAACCTCTAGTCAGATGTGCTTGCCGGTTTGCAGTTGTGTGCGATTGTGATTGTAGGCTGATGTGGCACATTGCGACCCACACGCGGGCATCAATTGATGACGGTCAAGAGGTGCCGCGGTCCGTTCAGTTTGCGACTTGGCCACATCAGCGAACAACAAATTGCACACAGCCCAAACTCAACAACCCAGGGTGACGCAAACTAGCTGCAAGGGTGCACAAATAAAGGCACGAGCAATACTAGTTGAGAGCCATCAACTTTTAATCAATCAGCATGAGAAGATTAGAGCGCTAAGACCCCATGACGGACGTTCCGTTCCTTCCACGTCTGCTAATTGTGTGGCATGCGTTTTATTACAACTCCTTCTTAGACTGTGCCACGAAAGCCTGCATTCAGCTGCTAGAGCACATAGACGCTGCGGAGCGGGAAAAGACATGCGTAGAGTCCCGAAGTGAGGTTCGCACACGGAACCGCCAGTTACGCCGGCGGCGACTGGACGTCTGGGAGGATGAGATGGCTTCGATGTCGGACGAAGTGTTTACCGACCTGTTCCGCATTAATCGGGCCATATTAGAATTAATATGCGAGGGAATGCACCACATACTGCACCCAGTCATACAAAGGCACGCGTTGCCGATTCGCGTCGCTGTTTTAATCCCCATAAAATACTTCGCAAGCGCCATGGCATACATCGACCTGGCCTTCTGGTTCGGCGTCCCAAAAACGCTATGTCATAGCCTTGTTGATTTGTTTCTGCAAAATTTCCCGCGCGTCTTTAAAACGGAATGGGTCCGATTTCCTACGCAGGAGGAGATGCGCGTCATGGCAGAGGAGTTTAAGAGCATCAAGGGGGTTCCGGCGGTAATTGGAGCTATTGATGGCACACACATCCAGATTAGGGGAATGGAAGGGCATCGATCGGAGTATTATACCCGTAAGTCACAGTATGCCGTACAGCTGCAAATTACATGTGATGCTAAAGGCGTCATATGGGATTATCTGATCGGCTTTCCGGGCACAGCTCATGACCAAAGGGTGTTCATACAATCCAAGCTTTACAAACGACTGGAAAATGGTGACATCGCCCCCTACCAGCTAGTTGGCGATGCGGCTTACCCCCTCCGCGACTATTGCCTCACGCCCTTGCACGCTCCGACTGGCCGCCTCATGCTCGAGTGGCAGCAGACATTTAACTACTGCCAATCAGCCACCCGGATGTCCGTGGAGCGCACCATCGGACAATTCAAGGGCCGGTATCGGCTGTTTGCCGGCCGTCACGACTGTGCGCTCTGGCGGGTGCTTGCCGGGGCCAGCTGCGTCGTTATCCTGCACAACATGGGCATTGGGATGGCGGGCCAACGCATGAAGACCCCGAATGTCAGATGGGCGGCGATATCGCTAAATCGGGATCCGTGGTGGACAAGAGGAGAGCTTGCAGAATACAAGTGGGAGGCGTGTGACATTGTTACGCCGTTCGAACTGAAGGAACGCCGTAAAAGACTCGGGATGGCTCTCCATGACGCGTACCTTAAGCGTCGTCGCCACGACGCCACTCCTCAACCTCGTCACTGAGCGTGGCATTGTCGTCGTCCGGCCATGCGTCGTCACCGCCAGCGCGGCCGCGAGAGAAGCGGAGCGGGCGACTGGTCTGAGACTGCTGGCTTGCCATCCACTCCCGGATTAGTCCGGTGATCTGGGAGACGCCTTCCTCGGAGCAACGTGTGAGGGTGTCGGCTAACAGTTGAGCAGCAGCCATTGTTGCTGTCTCGTTAACTCGGCGTCTAGCGCTTGGGGGGGTGCTACGAACTGCGGGCACAAAGGCATTGGGTGGGGTAGAAAGTTTGTACCATTGTATGCCTCTAACCCGTTAATATATGATACCGGGAACTCTGACGTGGCATTAACTCACAACCCAACTCCAGGGGAGGGCACCCCTTGCACATTAACTCACCTGTTGAAGTCGTAGCATCGGTTTTCGCGGGCTTAGGGATGTTCAATCCAGGTTCGACGGTGACATCGTCAGCTCCGCCACCATCCAGTGCGTGAGGAACCGCAGCTGCAGTGTCCTTATAAATTAGGACCATCCACTCCCACCACGGGGGCTTGATGACAGTCGCCCCACCCGACGCCTTGTCCCCGAGGGACACCTGCTTCCACAATGCCTTGAGACGTTTCCACTGGTTGGTGCACGCGGTAGCGTTACGGCTCCAGTCGGGGTGCGTGAGCTTGATGTGCTCGCAGAGACGTAGCCAGTATTGCGAGCCTTGCTTCCCGGTCATCCGCTGCAGCTCGTCCTTCGTGAACCAACGTGCCGCAACTAGGATGGTCGACTCCTTAAGCGACCACTCGATGCGGCTGCCAGGCCCGGGGCTGCTGGTCTCCTTAGCTGGGCTGCGCACAGCAGCCTTTCCCTTCTGCTTTCCGTTCGAGCGCGGGGCAGTATCTGCTTGCCGGCGATCGGCTTGTGTAGTTTCCGCGTCGTCCTGATCAGGGCCGTTGTATTCACGGCCGCCATGCCAGTCTGCTACGGGATCGTCTGCGTCGGAGCCGGCGACGTCGTCCTCGTCGTCAGAGTCCTTCTCAAGGCTCCCATCGTCAGTGTCGTATCCACGGGGCGAGACGGTCGACTGCTTGGGGGTTGTGCTCGAGGCTCCCACACTACGTAAAGGACGCCCAGTCGGCCTTCCGGCTGCGATTTCAGCAGTCATGTATTTGACGTAAGCAAGATCCTCCACTCGCCACCCTTCGTCCTCTGCTGCGCCTAACGGTCCTTTGCGTTTCCGTGCCATGGCTTGTAGCTAACTCGCGATGTTGAGACTAGGTTGTTGTTCGCCTGTTTGTATATGCCGTTAAATGTGTGCACTTGAGAGATGGTGTTGGGGGCTTGGTTGTGACTGCGTGTATGAAGTGTTCAACGTGCTGGTAATCTCCGTTGCGCCGCGGCGGGAAATGCTCAAAATGTTTGGAATCGTGCACATTGTGCACGATGGTTCCCCGCGCACATTCGCCACGTCACGGCCGTGCGCAGGTTAGAGTGTCGGGCGAGATGCAAGGACAGACGTTTACGCGTTGCACGTGGACGTGTACAGCAACGGTCGAAGAGTTGTGCGACATGGTGCGATCGATTTCAATCGTGCGCGTTCCCGGTACAATCCTGATAAGAGGCGTTCTATAACGTGCATACAACAAATATGGGAAGCTGATAAGAGGATGCCCTGACAAGGGGCTGTAGGAACATGCCCTTATTGCAATGGCGACATCACTGCACCATATACGGTACACTATTCAATCGGTACTACAGTTGACACTGAATAAACAAATACATTGGAAACAAATGGAATATACGCCATGCCTACAACTCCTGTCACCACGCTAACTCAACTTAGTGAAAGCCGCATTTTCTATCAGAAATTCATCGAGCGGCTGTGCCACCATAGGCCACTCAGATATGTCATTGCCGTGAAAGGACATCGACTCAAGTAATTTGTCATAGTTCGAGAGCTCCTCCTGAGAGACCTCGTTCTGAGAGAGCTCCATTTGAGAGAGCCCCTTCCCGTCCTCCTGACCGCCGCCCAAGGCTGAAGGAAACAGCTCCTCTTCCCCATCCTGCTGCTGTCCCCAAGAAGACTCCATACCCACTTGAACGCTGCCCATGCCCATCTGACCACCACACATGCCTGTTTGATCATCACACATGGCCATTTGACCATTATATATGTCAACCTGACCCCCTCCCATGCTTGATTGACCACCGGACGTGCCCTCTCCTTGCTGCAAGAATGATTGAGGAAATATCATTGGGTTTCTGGCCTGCAGGTGTGGCTGTAGCGGGTGTGCCTGTAGCGGGGGCTGTGCTGCTGTTTCCACGGCTCCTGTTGCTGCTACAACCAAGGTTGGTACATGCATCTCGGTATGAGTAGGTGCAGGGAGATACTTCGGCTCGTCTTCTGCTGCTGCAGCTGGTGGCGGTACTGCTGCTGCTCCTGCCATCGCTGCCGCTGCTGCTGCTGTTGATTGCCTAGCTGCTGCTGGTGCTGCTGGCGCTGCTGCTGTTGGTGCTGCTGCTACTGCCATTGGTGGTGACATAACGAGGCTTGACGCCTGGAGCTCTGCTTCCAGCTGCCACAGAAGCAAGTCCATAGACTGTGCATCGATTGCAGGTGACTGGTTGAAAGACAGTAGCAATTCCGCATGTGAAAGCGAGAAAGGAGACTGTAGCCGTGGTGCTGCTGGGAACACACATGCAGGTGATTGTATCGGTTGCCCTGCTGCCAGCAGATTTGCAGGTGACTGTATCAGTGGTCCTGCTGACATCAGATCCTCAAGTGACTGTAGCGGTGATCCTGCTGAAATCAGATCTGCAGGTGACTGTAGCAGTGACCTTGCTGAAACGAGATCTGCAAGTGATTGTATCGGTGAACTTTCTGAAGCCAGATTTGCACGTGACTGTAGCAGTGGCCGTGCTGACACCAAATCCGCAGGTGACTGTAGCAGTGACCTTGCTGAAACAAGGTCCGCAGGTGAATGCACCAGACGAGCTGTAGCTTGAGGCAGATGCAACAGGGTGTTCTGGGATGGTGTGCGATGGAAGGAGGTGTGATGCGATGGGGTGTGCATGGCTGGTGAAGGATACGATAAGCCACGCTGGGCTGTGGCATGATAGGTCAGGGAAGACCTCTTTGGGGAGTAATGGGTCGGCGCAGGATAGGTTCGGCGCAGGATAGGTCGGCGCAGGATAGGTTGGCCAAGCCAGTGCCGACTCTTCATGCTGCATAAACTGCAATGAACATATGCACAGGAGGGGACAGGGTGTAAGATGGAGAAATGCAAGAAGAGAAACCTTGCTAGGAGCACGGAAGGGAGAGGGGGGGGGGTGCTCACCTCGGTTTTGATCTTGGCTGAAGGATCCAAGGGGGTAGCTCCCGTAGTGTTAGGTACGGCAGGTGTGAATTGAGCAAACATTGACGGAGCAGCAGAAGAAGCACCGATCTGAGCAGCAGCAGCAGCAGCAGCAGCAGCAGCAGGAGCGAATGGCAGGGGTTCTTGCAGGGGTGACGCCCCGATTTGAGTGGGAGACGCAAAGGCGAGGTCCTGGTATGCATTCATTGCACGCAGCACCTCTGCTGCGTCAGCCACAGCAGCAGCAACACCACTAGCAGCAGCGGCAGCATCAATGCCGGAATCCATGCTTGCTGCAACCACTGAAGGTGGAGCGTTGGCCACAGAAGCAGCAGCAGCATAAACAACGCCACCAGCAACGCCACCAGCAATTCCTGAATCCATGCTTGCAACAGGAGCTGGGCCCCCAGTGCCTGAAACATCAACAAAGCTGCTGCTGCTGCTGCAGACGCCGGCACCTTGAGCCGTGTGCATGCATGCGCTGCTGCTATCATCCACACCGTTTAGCATCTGCTGCTCTCCTTCATCCGACGGTCCTTGCCGCTGGACCATCCGCGAGAGCACCACCTCCCATTCAGCCGGTGTCAGAAGCTCGCCTAGCAGCATCGCTACATCACTCTTGCTGCTTTCGCCACCCTTGGCACTTGCCAGAGCTTGCCAGTCTTGTGGAGGTTCCGCTGCTGCTGAGGTTGCTGGGGTTGTATGCGCTGCCGGGAATGCTGGGACGGCTGAAGCTGCCGGGCCTGCTGGTTCTGCCGGTCCTGTTGGGTTCGGAAACTGGTTCAGAAAGCGCTGTGGTAGTCCGGGGCTGCTCCGGAGCAGCACACCTTGAGAGGCGCACGTCGTTGCTGACAGGCGAGGGTAGAACTTCACACAACCGCGTTTGGAAGCAGCAGACCCAAGGGGCCCACCAGACAGGTGTTGGGCAGACGATGCACCTCCAGAAGCAGCAGCAGTCCCAAGGGGCCCACCAGACGGCTGTGGAGCAGACGCAGAGCTCACAGCAGGCCAGGGTAGTCCGTCGTGACTCTGATGGGATGTCCTTTGAGAGTGTTCAGAAGCATAGGCAGGGGCGGAGAAGTGTGGAGCAGACGCACAGGTGGCAGCAGCAGGCCAGAGAGGCTCATCCTGGCAGCAGCTGCCGCTGGGGCTCTCCAGGGGACCATCCGGTTCAGATTTCACCGGCGTTGCCCTCTGCCGCTTTGAAGCCTGGTAGCTCAACTCCTCAGGCTGGTAGCTCAGCCCCACCGCAGCAGGGAAGCATAAATCCCCGTCAGACCGGAAGCTGGGTTTCAACTCAGCCCGGCTGATCTCCGCCGGCTCGTTGCCGAGTGCCATAATCTGCTCATACATGCTCCCGATGGTTCTCTGTCGCGTTGTGCCGGCGGTCCTCTGCGAGAAAACTGCAGGCGCAAGAGCAGAGCACGTGCCAGTTGTATGCTCCTCATCCTCCCTCACCCCTCTCCCCTCTCCCCCTCCCCTTCCCTGTCGCGCTGTGCCAGCACTCCTCTGCGAGAAAACTGCAGGCGCAAGAGCACAGCACGTGCCAGTTGTATGCTCCTCATCCTCCCTCACCCCTCTCCCCTCTCCCCCTCCCCTTCCCTGTCGCGCTGTGCCAGCACTCCTCTGCGAGAAAGCTGCAGGCACAAGAGCAGAGCAAGTCTCCTTGGGTTCGCCGAAGGAGGCACTGCCTCCTATGACATAGGAGGGGATGAGGCCAGTGAGTGGTTTAGATGCACACAGGATCTCTTTGAATTTGCCGCGGGACTGCATGCTGGAAACGCGCGGAGAGACTGCCGCGAACGGTCCACTGTGCGAGACATTGGCAGGATTTCCAGGGGCTTGCGAAGGGGCAGGAGCCGTGTCACGGTGAGGTTTAAGGAGGGCAGTAAGGGATGCTGTATACGCTGAAGCCTGTTGTTGAAAAGGAGCAGTCATGGGGCCGCTTGTTGCTGCGTCGATGCTCCGGCGGCGGCGCTTGAGGCACAACGAGGAAGGGTGGTTGTGGAAGCCTGAGGTCGTCATGCGTATCACCTTGCGCATCTCCACTCTCTCAGGGCGGGTCGGAGCGGCTTCATCCTCAAGAGCAGGAGCAGCCGCATCATCAGCAGCATCAGCCACATCGGCAGCATTAGCAGTGCTGGCAGCAGCAGCAGCGGGGCCAGCAGCGGCGGCGGGTGGCGCGGTGTGCTTGCCGCGGGGCGGGCCGGGGATGCGGTCCTCCACTTTGCGCGCCGTGCATCCCGTGACGGCCTTGCATACACACGTGAAGTAGATCCTGGGGGGGGGCAGGGAAGCATGGGAGAGGGGTAGGAATGAGGGACGACACGCAAGCTAGTAGGTGTGCATCTCGTGACGGCCTTGCACTCACACGTGAAGTAGATCCTGGGGGGGGGGGGGGGGAGGGGGGGGGGGAGGGGAAGCATGGGAGCAGTAGAGAGAGGATTCATTTTCTGAACACTAAATGGCCTTGCACACACACGTGAAGTAGTTCCTGTGAGGGGGGAGGCATGGGAGCAGTTGAGAGGGATTGATTATCAGTAGTAACTATGGTAGAGACCATGGTAGAGAGGTATAGAGGGAATTCATTCTCTTAATCTATACAGCCTTGCACACAACAGGAAGTAGGGGAGGAGGGGGAGGCATGAGAGAGAGGTAGGCAGGCATGGAAGATATAAGGGGAAGAGATGGAGAGAAATGAGGGAGAAAATCGCAATATATCTTTGTGTGCCACAGATTGCAAGGTAGGTGAGTGTGGGGACCGTTGAAAATAAAGAGGAAGTCCATTGCTTGGTATGACAAGTTTGTCATCGCCACGACAAAATGAGACAGAAAAAATCCGAGCCTCACCTTTTCACAGTCCGTTGGCAGAGCCACTTATGGGAGACTTTCTGCCAGCGGAACCGGCTCGAATCTTCTTCCATCTGTTTCAAGGAGGGACGTGACTCTGGTTCCCAGGAAAAAATGCAAGAACCATCGCCTCTGCCTCCGCTCAAAGTTCCCATGCCGCTGCTGCTGTCGGTGTTGTGTGTTTAATGTAAGATTTTATTTTCCGAATCGTTTTAAACCTAGATTTAGGTTTTACTTATTTTTTCAACAGAGGATATTTTAGAACGACTAGTATTGTTAGCTACTGGAAGATAAAGCGGCCGCTGAAGCTGCTGGGATTGTTACGTTAGACTCTTGATACTACGAAGGTTGAACGTCACAAGAAAGTGGAAGCCATAATCTGTTCTGTTAGAACACCCTTTTGCTGGAGGCTGGAAATGGCAATATTTGCTTGAAAAGGGAAGGAGAACACTTCAAGGGGAGAGTGGGAGGGAAGGAACACAGACTGTTCAGCCAGGTTGACAACTGGCGTACATGACCAGTGTCATGTGTGCTCCTCGCCTGGGTAGTACTGTAGAATTTCCACACCTCGAAGCTCAGTGCACACTGTTATGGGTTTCTCGCAACCACAATTCTACGCAAGAGTATGATATTTTGCAAACCACACGCAACACTAAAGCCATAAAAAAAGAAGGAAACCGTTTGCGCGGACTCGAAACAAGGGTGACCGGTAAACACTCAGCTCTGTCTACAGAAGGGATGACCCAGTGCAGAGTGGATATGTGGGTGGGTGATGCTGTTCAGTGGTGCTTCTGGCCTGTTTTGCTGGAAGGGATCCGATTTGAGGTTCCGGGAAATGCAATGAGTCGATGACCATTCCGCCTGCGACAAGCGAACCAGCTGATGTTTACTGTACTGTGATCTGCGATGCTGCGTTGGCGAAATCGTGTGACGCTGGCACGTCGGTAGGCTTCGTCGCATACGGTCGAACCGCACACGGTTTTCGCCCAAGTGGTCGGGGGAACCACGTGAGTGGGTAGGGTTGGGGTTGAAACGGTGTTCGCCCAACTCTACGACACAACTCTGTCCCGCAGTGGAAACGGTGTTCGGGTGCTAGCCGTGCTCCACAGTTGTATGTATAGGTATAAAAAGCGGGATAATTAGGGTAGCCCAGCCATTTGCTTGGGTTACAAAAGATGTATGTATAGGTACTAAAATAAAATGAAAGAAATTTCAAAACTGAAAATGAGGAGATCGATTATTTAGCCATTTCATCACAAGAACTGTACGATGTTTTGATTTGTAGTTTCATACCATCGGTTGCCTATTCATTGTCCAATCGGAAATCGTGGTTCTTCTCCGCAGACCCAGAGCTGTTCTTTGACCATGTCTAACTTCGGGCCAGGCTGTGATTGATACTGTACGAGGTAGAATAGACAGGCAGGCATGTGGCAAAACCATTTTTTTTCGTGTCAGACCTCCTGGGGAGTCTGACACCAAGAACTTGGACCGAAGCTGGCCCGGAAACTGGCACGCTCCTCCGCGAATAAAAAGATCACACGAGGGTCGCCGCAACAACCCACCCGTTCAGAGAGAACACGAAGTGGGTTCTTGAATCCTTTTTGTATAAAGCCCCGGTTTTCAGGGTTTCTGTTGTGATCATAACCAAAACAGGAGAAACGCAATGTTCATATTAAAAAAATGTCCATGAGCAAGTGTCTGCACAATGATAGTCGCGGAATCAGTAATTTGCACTCTGATAGAAGCGAACCCAAACGATCAAATCTGACGCCGAATTCAAACCAGGCAGCTTCTTATCAGCGCGCTTTCATCAGCACGCTTTTATCACAGTTACGACTGTGGATGTACCCGCTTTTATAGTGCAATGCATCCTTAAAAAAAAAAAAAAAACACGCTTTTATCCGGGCAAACTCAACAATAATCACGATTGTTACGTTGAGGGCCCGCTTTACCCCCCTACAATTTGCTGCATGCCACAAGCCCGCGGCCAAAATGTCAGAGAATGGCGCAAGTACTGTACACTCACGACGACGTGCTGCCGAGCCGAGCCGAGAAGTCTGGCCTGCCAACGAAGCCAACGAACCAACCATGCCACCAGGTGGGCCAGGTGTCCAGTTGGCCAGGCTCACAGACGGCTAGGCAACGAACCCAACCGAAGACGCGTTTATCAATCTGTATGGGTAGCGGGGATGGGCACGTTCAACTGAACGCAAACCAGTGAGGACTCACACATGTACAGGCGTTCTGGGTTATAGGCCCTCGCTAAAAGAGTCCCTTTTCCCCCCTGAGTAGAATTTTCCGATATCGCCTAGGTGTAGCCCGACCTCTACAGTCCCTTTTTTGGCGGGAAATTTTGCAGCTTGACCGAATCATTGCACGAATCAGCTCCACAGCCAATCAGAGGGCCGAGATCGAACCAGGCCAACATTCAGGGAAAATGATAAAGAAGGGATACTCGATTCGATATTTAACTTTATAATTGTAATTAATTGTTTATCTTGACCGTGCTTACTTCTCAATCCTGTCGCGCGGTCCCCAGCTCGCTCGACGATGACATCTCATTTATCTCGCTTACAGGGTAAAACAAACGTTTTTACTATTCATGCCCCAAACCGTAATTGATTTTGTTTTGTTTTGTCCGTTAGTCATGCGACATTGATCAACGCGGGGAACCGTGCGACGCGAATTACTGTAGCTATGCAATACAGTTAATAAGGGAATGTACCCCTCAGAGTACACGGCTAGCTAGTTTGCAATATTAGCAAACTAGCTAGCCACCGCAGACTCTCCGGGCCCACCACCAGCAACGACTAATGCGCCATCAGCGGTGACCTCCGTCAGTGCCGCACTCGTTGAGCAGCTTGTCGCTCGCATCAACGCTCTTGAGAGCCACCAAGCCATGGGCATTGATGGCTCAAGCTACGCAAGAGGAGTTGCTGGACTGCCTCTCCCGGGATAAAACTGCCGCGTCAACTCCGAAAGATCCTTTACGTTTGACAACCGTCAATGATCAGCTCCTGCGCAAGACAGTCAACAACGCGCACAAACGGAGGCAATCGCAACCATGCAAACAATGTTTGTTTTGACTTCAAAACTGAAAACTTCAACTCAATTCAACGGCAAGGATTTCTACACGTGGAGCTTCGAGTTTGAGCTCCTCGCAACAACGGCGCAGATCTGGATGTACTACGACGGGAGCTTACCTTTTCCGTCGGAAGGAACCATTCAGGAGAAGAATCAGTACTACCACGAGTCCCTTCTCGCGTACACCGCTCTTCTCCAAAATCTCTCCCCCGTCGAGCAGCTTGGCATCCGCTCCTACAAATCGGAGTGGGCACACGCGCAAGTGTCTTGGGAGCACCTGCGCAATTCATACATGGCAACAGACCCAGTTACCATGAGTCGCCTGCTCAATCAATTGACAGCAGTCAAAATGCATCAAAGGGACCGTATATCAATCGGTGCCGCAATCTGCGCGACCACATCAAGAAGTGTGGCAGAACCGTCCCTGACGACATGTTCGTCTCGATGGTTCTCTCTGGACATGGACCCGATTGGCGTCAGTGTCAGTTGTTGCTCCGCGCTCGAGCAACTATCTCCGAGTCCGCCCTTTGCGCCACACTCCTCTCCGAGCAGAAGGAGATCGACCTGTACAATGAGAAGAAGAACAAGCGGGGAAAATTTGTGTTCTTTGCTAGAGCAACTAAAGGGGAGCAGCACGGAAAGAAGGGGGCCTTCTGCAAGTACTGTAAGAAACCAGCTCACACCATAGACCGATGCTACAAGCGAAAGGCCGCTGACGAGAGGCGCAACAACTCATGTGGTCAACAGCCCTCGGCGCCCTCCGCAACTCCAGGTGCGACAGCGACCATGTCGCCACCATCCGTCGCAAGCACGTCGCAAACTCCTGCACGCATTTCATCCAAGGACAAGGGAAAAGGTTCAGTTTTGAGCTGCATGGTGCGCCGCAGAGCCTTTTGTTACTACGACGACATTGAATTTCCGCCAAATGCGCCAATCGATCCAATCACACCAAGCGCAAACAACGATCCCACACTCTGTTCCTGGATCGACAAGCCGACCAACATCCCACCTGATTTCGAACTGCCTCCGAGCACGCCGGAGTCTCCTCCCAGCTTTCCCGCAAGAGACTACAACGACCTCTCGCCGTACTCCGTCGACCTTGACCGCATCGTCACTCCAAAGATTGCCGGCATCGCGCGTCAGAGCTGCGACAACTTCAACACTTGGTATCTTGACAGCTGCTGCGGGCAACACATGGTGGGATCACCAACTTTCATCAGCAGCTGAAAGCGCATGCGACGACCATGCGAAATCACCGTCGCAAACAACAATCGACTTCAAGCATACAACATCGGAGAAATCTACCTTGAGGCTGTGGACACCCGCTTTACAATCCACATCGGAGACGTCTTGCTCGTCCCCAATCTCCAGTTCAACCTGCTCTCTACAGCACAACTCATGAAGTGCGGGGTCGACATTCGAAGCAACTGCAAGGAGAAAAGTTTCGAACAGTTTTACAAGAAAACCTACATCGGGAAGGCAGTTGATGACGACGGAGTCTTCATTTTAAACTTCACAGCACAAGGTACCAATGGCGACTCCGAACGGACTCTCCTGCTGAAGACGACGCCCACGAAGACTCCGACTTGGTCGCACCCTACGGAGATGGATCTCGAACGCCCCGCCTCAGACGGACTTCTTCGCCTGCGCGCTGTCCCAACTGCTTTGACCTCTACTCCCGGAGATACCGGACCTGCAACAATGGAACAGGAAGAAGACAGCGGGAAGTCAACAACTGCAGGACAAGTTGACATTGGAGGTTGGGGAGCAACTGCAGAAGCTGGCACTAGATGGGGAGTAACAGGACCGGTCTCACCCAGCTGGGCCAATCCCAGTGCTACCATCGGCGCTTGGAGAGTCGTCCAAACACCAAAAGAAGGAGCTGCTACTGGAGGCGGTTGGGGAACCTCAACTTCCCGAAGCGGCTGGGGACCCCCAAGCCCTCCTTATCCCGAGGCTCCAGCACTTCCCCCTGCAACGACTCCCGCGACCACTCGTCACCGACGACCCAATTCACACCGCCGATACGGACGACATCGCCGGAAATCTCGACGCCGTCCTGGAACGAGTTTCTGCCTGAGCATTCGCAGCAGATGTGAGCGCCGCCAGCGACAAGGGACCTGAAACGGAGCAGCGAGACGAAGCAGAGAGAAACAAATATTATCCGAAGACCGTCGGTTACCGTGCAGAACCAGAAATTTGGCACCAACGACTCGGACACCCCTAACACGTCACACTCAAAAACTCCATCAAGGCCAGAGTCTTTGACTCGGAAGCACTGCTGCTTCCCAGAGGTGGCACCCTCACGGCAACTTCAGACGACCCGCCATGCCTCGTCGGCCCCACCGCGTCACTCGCTCACAAGCCCTTCCCCGACTTACCTCCTGGCTACGAACGCTACGAACCGCTCGAGAAAGCCTACAGCGACTTCATGATACTCAGCCAAGAGCAAAACACGATGACCTTCATCGACGCGTGCACGCGCTACGTCTGACCCATCAACGTCGACTACCGCTCACGAGCTTTCGAGTGCTTCATAGCATGGATGAAGCGCGCCGAGCGTCAGTCAGGACTGAAGCTGAAAAGTTTCCAGACAGACGGGGGTGCGGAGTTCTTTTCAACTGAGTTTTAGGTACTCTTCGCCAAGAAAGGGATTGTGCACCTAATGTCTCTGCCCTATGCTCACGAGCAGCAAGGAGTAGCAGAACGGACAAACAGGAGCCTCACCACAAGGATGAGGGCCCTGATGAAGCAGTCTGCCATCCCAACAAATTTTTGGCTTTTTGCGATGAACCACGCTGTTCGGCTGCACAACTTGCTGTCCTCCCGAAGCCTCGAGAACAACACCTCGCCCTACAAAGCTTGGACGGGCAGAAAAGCTGACACGCGTCTTCTTCGGGTGTTCGGCTGCATGGTACAGTACAGGCCACACACAGCAAGGACCGGAAAGTTTGCTGATCGGGCACGCTGTGGCATTCACCTCGGAATCGAAAAGGAATACAAGGCGTGGATCATGCTGGACTACGCGGCACACGAAGTGACGAAATCACGCGAATGCATCTTCTACAAGAAGCTGACCCCGCCACTGTTCAAGGAACACCCGAAGCTGACAAGGTGCCGGATTGGGTTTACGAGGGGCACCGCAGCTTCGCCACGTCACAGGATGAGGCTGACCTGGCAGAGGACACTGACGCAACAGACAACACACCATTCGACTCCTTTCCCAACATCCTCCTTACAAGCCCATTCCAGACCCCAACTTACATCCCAGTTTCTCAATTTGATCCGGACGATACAACCCGTGAAGCCCACAATTACAACAGCACGGCGCGCCGATCTCCGGATGCCGAGTTACTACCAGGAAACCCTTCGCAAGACACCGTCCGCCCCGGTCACGACAGCGACGACGACGTTGTCGAAGTTACCAGCTTCCACGACTACGATCGCCTCGTCTACGAGAAGACCAACGAAATTGGCCTCCGCATCCTCGGGCTCGAAGTCGCAGTTCGCCACACCTCCCCCAAGGAACCCACCACCGTGCGACAAGCCCTGTCTGGACCCGACAGTGAGAAGTGGAAGGCAGCCATGGCAGCGGAAGTAGCAGCACTGAAGCGCCACGGAACGTGGAAGCTCGTTCCCCGATCATCTGCAAAGGGGAGGAAGATTCTCAGCGGCAAATGGGTCTTCCGAATCAAAACATTCGCGGATGGCTCAATTGATAAGTATAAGGCGAGATGGGTGGTGCGCGGCTTTGAGCAAACTCACATGGTGGACTACGACCAGACATTCGCGCCGGTAGGACGACACACCTCGGTCCGCATCCTCATCCGCATCGCAGTCGTCAAGCAGCGTCCGCTCAGGCAGATCGACGTTGGAAGTGCATTTTTATGCGCACTCGTCGCCGCCATTATCTTCGTCGAGCAACCTCACGCCTTCGAGGAAAGCGACGGCGCCGTCTGCCTCCTCCAGAAATCTCTCTACGGCATCAAGCAAGCGCCTCGTCTCTGGCAGCAGTACCTACACACCGTTCTCACGGAGCTCGGATTCACTCAGCTGCCATACGACCAAGGGATGTACCGGAAGGAATCGCGCGGCAAGTTCATCCTTCTCGTCGCCTACGTCGATGACCTGCTCTACACCGGCGATGACACGGAGCTACTTGACCGGTTCGAGGACGAAATCAAGGAGAAGCTCGAGGTGACGATTAACCACAACGTCACACAATTCCTGGGTCTCAACATTACCCAGTCCGCCACCTCCATCCACCTCTCCGCCGCCAAGTACGCGGAAACGCTCGCGAAGAAATTCGCAATCGCCCCGATCAACCTCACCACCCCCTTCCGCACTCCTCCTCCTAATCACGAACCCGACACCACACTTCTCTCCATCGAAGATCATCCGCTCTATCAGCAGCAGCTGGGGTGTCTACTATTCGACGCCGTCACGTGCCGGCCGGATATCTCCTACGTCGCAAGCCAGCTCGCGCAATATCTGCGTCGACCTGAAGGGGAGAATCTGCTAGATCTACGTCGAGCACTCCAATACTTCATCTCTACCCCCGACGTCGGACTCACCTACGAAGCTAACTTAACTGCTACCTTGCAGCTTCACGGCTACGTTGACGCGGACCATGCGGGAGATGTTGACAACAGATGCTCCCGCACAGGTTTCATTTTTCAACTCCAACCTGCTGGACTCATCTCCTGGAACTCCCAGAAGCAGGAGCTCATCACTCTTTCGTCAGCCGAAGTTGAGTTTATCGCCGCCAGCGCAGCTGTTCGCGAAGGGCTGTACCTGATGGAGCTCTTGCAGGAAGCGAAAGTGACGATGAACGGGCACTTCACGTTACTCAGCGACAATCAAAGCGCGATCAAAATCGCGAACAAGCCCGGCTTCGTGAACCGCACGAAGCACATCGCACTCCGTTACTTTTTTCGTCAAGGACGATATCGACAAGGGCAAGGTCAAACTCGTACTGCCCAACCGGTGACATGGCAGCAGCTTTCTTGACCAAGAAGCTGCCACGTCAGAAGTTCCAGCACTGCACCAACCTCTGCGGGATCTCGAAGAAATCCCACGTGGCTCACCTTCAGGAATGAAGGGGAGTGTTGGAATAACCGATAGGTTATTATAACATTCCCGAAGGTTCTCTCCTAGCGCGCCACTTCCTAACGAAGCAGCGCCACTGTATCAGTACCGCAATAGCTCATATAGAGCACGCGGCAGCTCGAGAGTCACCCGAAGGTCAACAGTCGCTGTTAGTCAACGGCCGCGTGTTGACCGTCCGGCAACCGCATCAGAGGTTTCGCGATGCAATATGGTAACTGTCGAGAATGGCAATAGTCGTAGTTACTGTAGCTATGCAATACAGTTAATAAGGGAATGTACCCCTCAGGGTACATGGCTAGCTAGTTTGCTATTTATACCCTTGTATCTCTTATAATTATCTTGTTCTCTTTCAACTTTTATTAAACAAGGTCACTACAAGACTTTATTGTCTTCCTATAACTTAGCAGTTTTATCCTATCCACTACGATTCCCGAATTACATCAACATTATGAACGCACTTTAGGTTTATTGAATGTAGAAAAACATGTTCTCCTATTTTATTGCTATAACTTTATTACTCTACCCTTCCTCTCACCCAACGTCAGCTCTGTTACAATCTGAAATCGTCATTATAGGATCGTCACAGGATTGACCGAATGAGTGTAGGAGCGGAAGTTGCTTGTTATTGGGTACGGACCCTGTTGTTAGAAGAAATTTGAATCTCCACATAAGTGATCATAGTATGCGATAGAGGGGTTTACGTAGGAATATATGGGAGTACGGAAGGTCATAGCTAGCTATGTACTGTTACAATCATGAAAAGGACTTAGTCAGGAATCGGCTCAGGGTTGATCGCATGTAGTGTTGCAGCGGAAGTGTTAACCTCAGGTCAGAGTGAATGTAATTGACTGAGATGATTATAGCAGATGCATACATAGGTTTATATAGGAAATGCAAAGGAATGCGAAACGACCTAGCTAGCCATGTACTCTAAGGGGTACATTCCCTTATTACAACGAAGTTCTAACCGTGCGGCGCGGGAACCCGTTTCAAACATGTTCCCGCTAATTTCACTTCGAATGTTTATGCCTGCATCGGTCTTGATATGACGGTTGTTGATGTCGCTTCGACTCGTCTGACTCCTCGGCTTCATCCTCGGTAGAGTTGGCTCCTGTAGCGTACATGAATGCCCATTCATTTAATTCATATCGCAACTCCCCCCTTCATTCCTGGGCGAGTCGGGAGCTGACTCGCTTGACCACTCCGGTGAGGTTGGAGCAGTGCTGGTACTGCTGACGTGGCAGTCGCTTGGTGAGGAAATCGGCTGCCATCTCGGTGGTAGGCAGTACGTGAGGTCAACCTTGCCTTGGTCTATTTCGTCCTTGACGAAGAAGTACCGAAGCGCGATGTGCTTCGTTCGGTTCACGAAGCCTGGCTTGTTCGGATCCTGATCGCGCTGTGGTTGTCGCAGTGAAGGCGAAATGTAGGAATTTTCGCCTCCTGTAGGAGCTCTTGCCGATAGAGTCCTTCGCGAACTGCAGCAGTTGCGGCGATGTACGCTGCTTCGGCTGACGACAGGGCAACCAGCTCCTGCTTCTGGGAATTCCAAGAGATTGGACCCGTTGGCTCGAGGCGAAAGATGAACCCCGTTCGTGACCGTCGATTCGCAGGATCAGCGGCATGATCTGCGTCCACGTAACCAGTGAGGTTGAAGGATGGTGTTGTCAGCGTGGAGTACGAAAGGCCGATGTCAGGTGTGGAGATGAAATACTGCAGGGCGCTCTCCAGGTCCAGCAGATTGTTTGTCACTGGCTTGCGTGAGTATTGTGCTAGCTGGCTGGCGATGTACGAAAGATCGGATCGGCATGTGACAGAGGCGAACAGAAGACATCCCAACTGCTGCTGGTAGAGGTGGAGTCCTGCAGGTGACAGAGGTTTGTTGTCCGGTTTGTGGTTGGTGCTGGGCGATCGATAGGGAGTTGAGAGTGGTGCGGGTGAAATCTTGAATCGCTCCCCCAGTTCCTCTGCGTACTTAGAAGCTGACAGGTGAATTGCTTCTGGCGCGTAAGTGATGTTGAGCCCCTTGAACTGTGTGACTTTGTGGTTAATGGTGATGTCGACGCGCTGCGCCAGGTTCCTTTCGGACTACTGAAGGTAAAATTCCTTCGCGAACTGCAGATGTGGCATCAATAAACTTGGCTTCGGCAGAGGAGAGCGCCATAATTTCCTGCTTCTGGGAATTCCAGGGAATTGGCACAGTGGGTTCGAGCCAAATAGGAAGCCGGTTCGTAGCCGTCGATTGGTCGAATCTGCTGCGTGAACTGCGTTGACGTAGCCAACAAGGTAGAATGAGTGAGTCGTGATTGTGGAAACGGTGAGGCCGATGTGTGGTGTGGAGATAAAATACTGCAGTGCCCGCTGGAGGTCCAGCATTTTCTCCCCTTCAGGTAGCTACGAAAATTGAGCGAGCTAGCTTGCACTGTAGGTCAAGGAGGTCTTCGCTGGTCCCTATGAAGAGTAGGTCATCTACGTAGACTGTCAGGAGGATGTACTCGCCGCGGAAATGAATTCGATACATTCCTGGGTCATGTGGGAGGTGCACGAAGCTGATGGCCAGAAGAATTTGAAGAAGGTGTTGTTGCCAAAGTCGTGGTGCCTGTTTGATGACGTACAGTGATTCCTTCAACTGACACACGCGGTTGTCGCTGTCACCATATGCGTGCAGCTGGAAGACAAAGATCAGCGCGCCAACCTTTACATACAGGAAGGCGTTGTTCACGCCAATCTGTCGCAAAGATAGGCATTTTGCGATGTAGTCTCCACTGAGTGCATCGCGAGAACTGTAGTGCAGTGGCCGGTCGGTACTGTACCATGCATCCCCACACACTGTGCATTGAAGCATCGCCCTTTTCT
The DNA here is from genome assembly GCA_947471745.1 of Closterium sp. Naga37s-1. Taxonomy (NCBI): domain Eukaryota; kingdom Viridiplantae; phylum Streptophyta; class Zygnematophyceae; order Desmidiales; family Closteriaceae; genus Closterium; species Closterium sp. Naga37s-1. The sequence goes on along the minus strand of CANJKZ010000319.1, from coordinate 677,467 downwards.
CCTGTAGATTTCAGGCGAGAGGACAACTTGACTTTGTTTGCGGTTGTTGACAGCAGGTGTGGAGACGGATGGCGTGGTGTATGGCGTAAGGCTAGTACTTGGTGTCCACGCCGGATTGATGCATCAGTGCCAGAACCTTTGTCATGGGGGTGCGGTTTGTACGTTCCGCAACTCCTTGCTGTGGTTGCGCGTAGGGGAGGGACAGCTTGTGAATTATCCCCTTTTCGTCCGTGAAATCCTTCAACTCCTTGCTCTTGAATTCGGCTATGCAGTGTGTTTGCCATATCTTCGATTGTGCGGCCAGACTGAGTCTGCGCGTTGCTTAGCCAAAATTTGAAGAAGTCGTAGGCCTTGCTTCGCAGCGCGTCGTTGGCGATTCAGATGAAACGAGAGTGGGCGTCAACGATTCAGCGTGTACTCCTCGCCGTTGATCTCTGTGTGAGTGAGGACGAGGAAATTGTTGTAGACCCTTTGCAGCTTCTCGTAACGATTAGTGCTTGGTTCGATGAGCTTGAACGCTTGATGAAGAAGCGCGGTTTGCGGACAGATCATGCAGCAAGGGGGGGGCGCTGTTTGCGCTGAGCTCGTCGCCAGCTGGTCGTAGGAGAACTCATAGCGTGAAGACACTGGCGCGTATGCTTTTGTTCAGTACTCTGTACGAGGGATGACCGAGCCATTTGTGCCAGAGGTCTAGGGGCGCGCGGAGTGCGGGCGAGCGCATGTAGCAGTTGCAGAGTTCTTCGTTTGTCATTCTGGGACAAGCGGGGGCGTTTGCGGGGAAGACTGAGAGGTCGAAGGCGAGGATTTTTTATAGCTCTCTCTCTCTCTCTCTCTCTCTCTCTCTCTCTCTCTCTCTCTCTCTCTCTCTCTCTCTCTCTCTCTCTCTCAAGCAGTCCTTCATTGATAGGTTCATAGGAGTACAGGCAAGGCAGGGATAGGTGCTAGACAGGCCTAGGCATTGAAGCAGCTAAACATGCAAGGCAGGTACATGCAGCGGGCTGGATATCTGCAAACAGGCAGGACGGCCGGGGGGGGCAGGCAAGGCAAGGCAAGGCAGGCAATGCAAGGCAGGCAAGGCAATGCAAGGCCGGGCATGACACACATGACAAGTAAGCAAACAGGCCTATCCTACAGCAGCAGAACCATGGCTAATCGGCTAGCCTATAGCTCCTCCTACTCACTGAGTCCACTCCTCCTCCATCTCATCCTCCAGCACCTGCCAAAGATCCCCTAGGCTAGGCTCCCAGGGGTCCCTCGCAGCCTGGGGGAAGGCCGCTTCATCTGCAATGTTCGACTTGTTCAGGAAGGAAGTTGCCTGAGAGCGCTGCAGCATGACCGACCACCGCTGCCTGTAGTGAGCTGTGAGCCTTGCAGTTGTTTGACTCTGAAGCTTCCCTCGCTGCCCACCCCGGCGGTTTCCTCGCCCGTGTGTCTTGCCGCTGCAGTACTGGATCAGTCACCGTTACATCCGTCACCCAAGTCTCATTGGACTCTTTGTCCCTGATGGCCAGGTCCCCCCTCTTCCTGAATACCGGTGGGGAGAATGCTGTCGTCTCGTGGAAGCACGTGAAATCTGCTTCCCTCACCATTCTGAGAGCGGCATACACCAGCGCATTGTGCGTTCTGACCACATCCCCGCCATAACCGCAACGTAGGAGGTGGTTCGCCAGGCTTGTGTCTGTGATGCTGGAGTTCCCTCTCAGGCAGGGGCATTTCACAGTGACCGGCAGAGACATGCCCAGGCGGAAGCCCAATGCCAACGAGAACTGACCAGGGGCAAATGTAAGGTCAGATCTCGTCGGCACGGCATGTAGCCAGTCCCCCGCCCCCACCCCTTGCAGGCTGATGAGGCGCACTGCATGGCCGCGGTCCGTGCCGGGCCGGTCTGTGATTGTGTCCGCCAGCAACTCAGCTGCCCGTGTCTCGTTGATGTGGCGCGACAACGTCAGCTGCAGATTTCCCTGTCCTACCGGCCGCTCCATGTACGCCTGTAAGGCGGTTCTCGCCGTTGCTGGGAGGGTCGTCTCAAGAGTGGTCAGCGGGTTGACCTCAGGAGGGGTTGGGACCCAACCATGGTCCAGTAGTGTCGTTGCCCTGCTCAGTAGATACATCTCCGGAAGGTTCATCTGTTTAAGTAGCTGCTGGGCTGCCGTGATTGACGCAATGTATGCTGCAGGTGCTTCTGAGGTCGGGTCGATGATACCAAGTCCCCCCAGCCTGACAGGTAGCGTTCCCTGCCGCCACAGAAGGCTCTGTTCTAGCTCACTGGCTGGGACCCGTAGCTTGGCCGCCGCTAATGCCGTTGCCATCAAGGACTCGCTCCAAGTCCTCCACTCCTCCCGGTCTAGTACCTCCGCCGGTGTCGTACGAAGCAGGTAGGAGATTCTGCGGGAGATGCTCTTTGAGAGGACGAGCAAGGTGTGCTGGGGTGCAGCTGGGCAATCAGAGGTAGTGGCACCGCCGCATCCTGGAGGCGTTCATGTGCCTTGTCGGTGCAGAATTCCGCCGTGCCTATCGGGCTCCCCAAGACGCCTATGCCCGCGGTGCTCATCGGCAGGCCCTCAGGTGGTGGTATCTCATTTTCCCCTTCATTTGCAGCCCAACCCGTTGACTTCGCGATGTTGCAGCGGAGCCCAAGCGTTGCGAGCTCCCTCGTGATGTTCTTGAAGGCTTCGTAGGCAGCATCTCGAGGGCCGACGATCGTAATGTCGTCGGCGTACGCGACGACTGCTACCTCGGGAAGCAGTGTCGCCGTGCCTAACAGAGTGGGCTGGATCGCAGCCGCGAACAGAAGGGGTCCTAGCGGACCGCCTTGTCTAACTCCCCGCGCGCTCACGATATGGTCGACACCGAGTCTATGGTCCACGAGTAGGCGTGACGGCTTGTCGTAGAGCGTGCGAACGAGTGGCAGTAGCGAGAGTAGACTGGACTGCGAGAGCGCTGTAAAGAAGCCTGCGCGTTCAACACTATTGAAGGCATTCTCAATGTCGATCTGCAGGGCGATACGAGTCTCGTCCTCCGTCAGCAGTGACCTAACTGAATGAACGATGCACTCCGCGCCGCCCGTTACTGCCACGCCGAACTGTACGGGTAGGAAAAACTCGCGGATGTTCTGGGAGAGTTCCTTGAGGGCCGCTTTCGCCACAACCCGCAGTAGTGCCTCTCCAATCGCTATTGGACGAACACCTCCTCCCGGCTTTTCCAGCGCTATGAGTCTCGATGGTAACAGCAGGTCCTGGACGGCTTGTGTCTGGAAGGTACTAAGGAGGTATGAGATGGACGTAGCGAGTTGGATGAGGACTTCTTCATTCGCGAGTGCAGGATCTTTGAGGTGTTCAAAGCAGGTGCCTGAAGGTCCTGCTCCCACCCCGTTTGGGCACCGTTTGAGGATTTCGCGAAGGTCGTCAGGGCTGACTTTCAGCGTAGATTGGGTATAACCGGTTACACACCGCGGCGTTGGCGAACCTGCAGCTGGGTGCTTCGCTTGCAGGGCTGCGAGTGTTTCTGGTGTAGTGTCTGCAAGCGGGGTTGTCCGTAACGCCGCAACGGCCTTTGAAATATTTCCCTTACGGATTAAACCCTCCGCCCTTGCGCAGAGTCCCGTATCATCGGCTTGGTGTCGAATCGGATTCTCAGTGACGGGGATGACGCTTGCCTCCTCGAAAAGCCCTTCCCAGTCACCTCGCTGGAATTGATGCAGCCTCCCTTCAATCCCCACCCAACGTGACCCTTCGACTGGTTCGGGGAGCGGGCGGAGGGTCAGCCTCGGAAGGAACTGTAATATCGCCCATGCTCCTGGACAGTGAGGATTTTTCGAAAGGCGGAGGAGTGGTGACAGGACGCACAGGGTGTAACTCTCCAAGATTTTCGGCGGCATTCTGCGGACCAGAAAAGGTTGGTCCCCCCGCTGGAGATTAGCTACATCCCACGTGGCTGCCCGTTGCCAGATGGCGTCGTTTGCTGCCAGCTCAGCCGGCGATAACACGCTTGATTCTCCCGCTCCCTCTCTCGCCGAACCGTCAGCAGCGGCGGCAGCAGCTTCTGCTCCGGTTGGGGCAGATGTCCCGCCTTGCCCCGCCCCTGTACCCCCTCTCCTCTGGCGCCCCCTTGGTGTGCCTCCCTCCTCCTCCAACGAGATCTCCTCTGTGGCATGTGACTGGGAGGGGATAAATTCCTCCTCGTCATCTGGGTTGTCAGCACCCTCTTCGTCCTGATACGCTGGGGCCACGTCTCTCTCTGGCCGATCGTGGTGTTCCCGCCACGTTCCCGATCTGAGCAGCGCCTCCCTTCCGCCCACGAGTGCGCCTCTTCCGCTTCTTGCCCCTCTCGCTCCGCCGCGCCCACCGCGACCACCGCGGGCTGCGGTTTCTCCTCTTGCGGGAGTCACGGTGTTTCGTCCACCCCGTCCAGCTTGTGGCGCCCTTCCCGCCGGCAGCCACGGTGTTTGTGGTGCACCGTTACGCGTCATAGCCGGCCGTCCCCAGACAATTCCTTGGACACGCGTACTGCTGCGCGTTTCACGGCGCGTTTGTTGCTGGGCCATGGTTCCTGCTCGGCGGGTAAGCACGATGTCAGGTGCTGTTTCGTCTTGTGCCCCGTGATCCTCCCGTCCGTGAACGGCAGTACTTGCTGCGGGCTGACTTGTGCCTTCGTCTCCCTCGCATGCTTCGTGTGATGGAGGTGGATGCGCTTGCGCTTGTGGCAACTGCCCTTGCAGAAGCCAGCCCCGGAGGGGTCCCGGGGCGCCAGGTCCCAGCCCTGCTCCGGGCCGCCTCGGCGCTGGCTGGGCGCGGAGCTTCTTCCCGGCTTTCGCGCGGGCGGCGTGGGCAGCAGCACCGGTCCCGCGAGGCTGTCTATCACTCCCCCCCTGGCCGCGCCCCTGCGTGCTTGCGTCCGCGGCAGCAGCAGACGTTCCGGCGCTCGCAGCGTCAGCCGCACCGACCTCCTCGGCCAGATCGACTTCGCGTACCTCCTCTGCAACTGCCGCAGCTGCAGCCGCCAGTTCAGGTGGCCCCGCCGCCGCCGCCGATCCCTCCGCCTGTCCCTGCTCCTCCCCCCGCTCCTGCTCCTCCGCCCGCCCCTGTTCTCCCGCTTAACCCTGCACCTCCGCCTCCGCCCGTGTCGTATGCGCAGGTAGTGCGACAGTCTCCATGGCAGCGGGCGAAAATGAGCCGACGCCAGCGCCAGCAACAGCGGCGATCTCAGGCGCCACCTCCACCTCCTCTCCAGTCCCCGGTTCAGCCGCCTCCCCCTCTGCTGGCCACACAGGCGCAGCTATCTCCAGCAGCGCCGGCGGACCAGGTACAGCCGATGACGCCGCCGCTGCCGACCAGCTCTGCGCCGGCTCCCCTTCTTCCGCCACCGCCTCCTCGGTCCTCCGCCTTGACTGCTCCGCCAGCAGTGCCAGCGGGGTATCCGCAGTTGTTTCTTGGCGGCCGTCAAATCCCAATTCCGTGGGATGTGCTGGGGTACCCAGTGGCAGGAGAAGGCCCCGTTGTGCCGCCTGCACCAACCCTTGACGAGCGCTGGAGCCTGTGGGAGGAACGTTCACCTGCGGAGAGGCTGCTGCTCGTCGAGCAGCACGTAGTGACCGCAGGCTACTGCCTGAACCAGGTGGCAACGATCCTGGATCAGCTCCACGCGTGCCTGGTGCGCCGCAAGGTGAAGTGCCCGCCTCTAGCAGCGGGGGAGCGGGAGCTGGCCGCTGCTGCAGCGGACGAGGTGCTGGAGTCTCTCCCACAGTTGGGGCTAGATATGGGGTCTCCCGGGATTGCCGCTGGCCCTGGGCCGGCTGCCGTGAGGCGCCTGGCAGCATGTGCTCAGCAGGGTCCATTCGGCTTGCTTCCGGCCGCGGCATCCGTGCTGCGCTGGTTGGACGGCCGGCTGGTGTGGCTCCTTGTAGAGTAGGCGTTGCGTCCCCTTCGCCAGCCTTGTTGTTGTTAGGCTTGGGCTTGGGCATCCCCATGGCGGTTAGTCCACGCCTGGGGGTGGTGCTGTTGGAGTAGGTTGCCGCTACTGCATGTTGTATTGCTTGCCGTTATAATCCTTGTTTCCCTCTACCCTTGTCACACCTCACGCGCGGCCGGAGGCCGCGCCGGCGAGCGACGGCCGCCGAAGGCGGCCGGCGCGAGCCGCCGGTTTTGGAGAGTAAACTGAACTCACCAGTGAAGAATGAGCTCAAAGGGGTGCCTCTAGAGGCTTTATACTAGGAAACTAGGCTGGAAAACGGCTAAGGACTAGAATCTACACTAGAGAGGGCTAAAACGGCTAAGGACTAGTCCTTGGCCATCTCTCTCTCTCTCTCTCTCTCTCTCTCTCTCTCTCTCTCTCTCTCTCTCTCTCTCTCTCTCTCTCTCTCTCTCTCGCTCTCTCTCGAGCGAGCCGCCGGTTTTGGAGAGTAAACTGAACTCACCACTTCGTGGATGCCCTGAACTCGAGAGAGTAAATGCCCTGGCTGCGTGGATAACCGCTTCTGCTCCACCTGGCGCTTCTCTCTCTCTCTCTCTCTCTCTCTCTCTCTCTCTCTCTCTCTCTCTCTCTCTCTCTCTCTCTCTCTCTCTCTCTCTCTCTCTAATGGTCCTTGTATTGATATAGCAGCAAAGTACAAGCATGCAAGTTATAGAGGCATAGGTAACAAACAAGCAAAGCAACAAATCCTACCGACTACCTCCTCTAGAGCTCTTGGAAGGGCTCGACCACCGCAAAACAGTCCCCTAGGTTCAGCTCCTGCCCAATACCGCCTACATGCGGGTTCTCTGCTGCTGCCGCCTCGCCTAGCTTGAGTAGGAGGCCCACAGATTGGGCCCTCTGAAGGGCCACCGACCATCTTTGTCTGAACTGGTGCAGAAACTTAGCGGCATGAAAGGATTTAGAGTCGGTGTTGAAGTGGCGCCGAGCCGCCGTGTCTGCCAAGAGCTTCAGGAAAACTGGTACCTCGACGCATGGGCAGCCGTAGGTTTCCACAGCCAGAGGGAAGAAGCCAACCGTCTCCGGTCGGTTTGCGTAATGCTTTATCTTTTTGTCGGCCTGCTCTCGTGCCGCCCAACCCCTGCCTTTCTGTGCCTCTGGGTCCCTTGTGCTGATGGGGTCCGTGATGGTAACATCACAGACATAGACCGCCCCGTTGCTTCTATCTGTCATGGTGAAATCGGCCGTCTGTTCTTCGATGGGGCAGTGGGCGGCCGACTCGCTGTGAACTATAAACCCCGCATCCTGCGCCATGCTAATGCATGCGTCCCGCAGCTCGTTGTGGGTGTTAATGCGGTGCTTGCCCGTGCCGCAGCGGAAGAGGTGATTTGGGAGGCGGGGGTCGGTGATAGCTGTGTGGTCAGAGCAGTCGCAGTTCTTTGGCGTTGAAAACGGGAGCCCGAGCCAAAAGCGCACGGAGTTGGCGAAGTGTACTTGGTCCTATCCGTCTGTTTGGGGCAATGGGGATCGCGGTCAGCCAGTCACCGGTGCCGTATCCCGTTAGCAAGAACATCCGCTGCGTGTGGCCTGAGAGGGGGTTCGGCTTCATGCGCCTTGTGCCCTGCACCTGCACGGCGTATCTGCTTCCGTGGACCTTCAGGCCGAGTACGTGTTGTAGCCGAACATCCGACCGTTTCAGTCGCTCCTTCTCCAGGATCTCCCGCGCATCCCATGGCAATGCCGCTTCGCACTCGGTAAGCCATGTGTGTAGTGGTGTGGTATCGTCCCGGGGCAGGAGCATGTGATTCCGAGCTTGGATCAAGGCGTTGTTTGGTTCTAGCGCGAGGGAGGAGAGAAAGAGCGCCGCCTGGGTGAAACTCGCCGTGTACCCGTACACCCCTTCTATTAAGGGGTCCGTGAGGCCTATGCCGCCCAGTGATGGTGGCAGTGACGCCTGCGCCCATACACGAGCCTGCTCGGATCCACACGTGGGGACGCGGATATCGCATGACACTAGCAGAGCAATGAGCAGGTCCCGTCCCCACCGGCTCCAAGTATCGCGAGGGAGTAGGTGGAGGGGTGTCGTTCTAGTGAGATAAGCCACACGCCTGGAGATGCAGCGGGTAAGTAGCAGAGAAGCTACCTGAGGGTCAGCTCGTTCAAGGAGGTGTAATGGCTTTGCCATCTCTTCTAGCTGCCCTGATAGGAATTTGGCCGCTCCCGTATCGGATCCCAGGTAGCTTCCCAGAAGCCGCACGCCCTCCTTTGAATGCGGAACTCCGTGTGGTAGCTGCGCCTGTTCTACCGTGGACGCGCTCCAGGCTGCGCACTTCTGCGGGTTATGCGTTAGGCCTATGTGGGCCAGTTTGTCGGTGAAGTACGTGAAAGCTGCTACAGTTTGTGGTGTCTCCCCCAAAAAGGTGACGCCATCCGCGTACGCCAGGCAGAGCACGTCCGGATATGCCTCGGCCGTTTCGCGGAGTATGGGGTGTATACCCGCTGCAAATAGTAACGGGCCGAGTGGGTCGCCCTGGCGAACACCGCGTTCGCTTTTCAGTGGTTCGCTGCTGAAGTTGGCGTCCAGGTGCAGCAGCGACGGGTTACCGTAAGTCAGATGAACTAACGGCAGCAGTGGCGAGAGGCCAGGCTCCTGTAACGCTGTTGCGATGGCTTGTCGTGAAATACTGTTGAAGGCATTTGAAATGTCCGTCTGCAGTACCAGGCTGTCGGGACGGGCATCAAGAAATGCCCTGGCTGCGTGGATAACCGCTTCTGCTCCACCTGGCGCTTCTCTCTCTCTCTCTCTCTCTCTCTCTCTCTCTCTCTCTCTCTCTCTCTCTCCCTCTCTCTCTCTCTCTCTCTCTCTCTCTCTCCCTCTCCCTCTCTCTCCCTCTCTGTCACGCTGTGGAGCAGTGGAAGGACGCAGAGTCATATAGTGAGTGCCAAGTACAGGAGGAGGACGCTGGCGTGGAGCACGACGACCAGCGCGGACAGCGCGGACAGACGACTCTGGACGAGACTCAGGCGACGCAGGACGAGACTCAGGCGACGCAAGACGAGACTCAGGCTCACGACGCTCCGTAAGACCTCTAGTCGGCCCAGCGTAAGGAGAAGGATCAGGCAGCGGAGAGGCAAGTGGTAACTGTGACTGCGACTGAACAGGTGGTGGACTCAGTAGGGGAGGAGTAGGACCAGTAGAGGGCGGGAGGTCAAGAACCTGCTGAAGGAGCGGAACGTAGTACGGCCGCGGCCGCGCAGCACCTCCTGAACCAGCAGAGACAGCACCAGCACCCTCAGCCCCAGGGTCTCCAGCTACAACTCCCGCAGCACCACCAGCAGCTCCAGCAGCTCCAGTAACTCCAGCTCCAACCCCCGCAGCGGCTCCAGTCCCAGCAGCACCAGTACCTCCAGTACGAGCACCTCCAGAACCAGCGGCTCCAGCAGCTCCAGCACCAGCAGTACCTCCAGCAGCTCCAGCACCAGCAGCACCTCCAGCAGCACCAGCAGCACCTCCAGCAGCTCCAGCACCAGCAGCACCTCCAGCAGCACCACCAGCAGCTCCTGCACCAGCAGCACCAGCTCCAGGGTCCGCAGCACCAGCAGCGGCTCCAGCTCCAGGGTCCTCAGCACCAGCAGCAGCTCCAACGGCAGGGTCCTCAGCACCAGCAGCAGCTCCAACTCCAGGGTCCGCGGCACCAGCAGCAACTCCAGCTCCAGGGTCCAAAGCACCAGCAGCGCCACTCCGGAGACTGCAGCGCCGAGCGTACCACTCTCGGAGCCGCTGGGGAGAGGGCGGCTCCCGCCTAGGCGGGGAACCACGAGTGCCAGCTCCAGCAGCACCCCTAGCCCCAGAAGCGCCCCTCCTGAGGCTGCAGTACCATGAGTACCACTCACGCAGCTGCTGTGAAGAGGGAGCGCCTCCAGGCGCCGCACGGTCAGTCGCAGCACCCCCAGGCTCAGTACCCTCAGACGTAGCACTCTCAGGCTCAGCACCCCCAGACTCAGCAACCTCAGGCTCAGCACCCCCAGGCTCCGCACCCCCAGGCTCCGTACCCGCAGGCTCAGCACCCCCAGGCTCCGCACGCTCAGGCTCAGCACCCGCAGGCTCCGCAACCCCAGGCTCCGCACGCTCAGGCTCAGCACCATTAGCAGGACGAGAGTCGACAGCTACCTCGACAGGCTCAACCGGGTCTACCTGGGACACACCTGAGGGAGCGGCACCCTGAGGGGGGAGGGGGTCTACCACAGCAGCACCTGGTGCGAGGAAGAGAGGCGGGGGGGGGGGGGAGCGGGGCAGTGCGGTAAGGGAAGAGGCGGTAGAAGGGGACCGACTCGTCAAAAGTGACGTCCTGAGAGGGCAGGACACGGCGCGAGGTGGCGTGGTAAAACTGCCAACCAGACGCGTCCGGGACAAAGCCAAGGAAGACACAAAGAACAGCGCGGGAGGAGAGCTTGTCCGCGGACGTATCGCGGACAAAAGCACGAGATCCCCAGACCCGGAACACCGACGCATCGCCAACCTCTCCCGTCCAACGCAGTGTCGGCGAAGTCTCCGGAACGGAGACACGGGGCCAGAGGTTGAGCTGATGCGCAGCGTATCGGACCGCAAACGGCCACAGAAAGTGGGGGGCAGCCGCATGGATCAAGGAGGTACGAGCGACCTCCATGACCAAGCCAATGCGGCGCTCAGCAACCCCATTCTGCTGTGGAGAGGCCGGAAGCGTGAACGACTGCTCAATGCCCTCCCCACGACAAAAGTCCCTCAAGAGGTCGGAGGAAAGCTCCCCACCTCTGTCAGAGTGCAGTCGCAGAACAGGAAAGTCCGAGTGGAACCTCTCGCTGAGCTGGAGACGGGCAGCGCGGATCCAAGGGATCAAAACATCAGGGACTTCACCCTTGGTGCGCAAGGGGAAGACCGTAGTGTAGCGCGAGTAGTCGTCAACAACTATCAAGAAGTACCTCTCGTGACCCTGTCCACGGACGCGGGCTAGGCCCCACACGTCCATGTGGAGGGTCTGCAGGGGAGCATTCGTCGGGGGAAACGAGGAGTGAGGAGCGGCGCGCTGCCGCCCCTCAACACAGGGAAGACAGGGAGGAGCAGGCGAGGGTGGGAGGGGAGGGAGAACCCTGGGAAGACCAGAGACAAGGTACCGGGAGTGCATGCCACGAAGGCGCTGCACTGACGGGTGACCAAGGCGGTGGTGCCAGAGGACGGTCTGGTGTGACAGGGAGCGACACGAGCAGGGGGCCGACAGCTGACCTGACGCAGACGCAGACGCAGCTACCTGAGGGGACTCAGTGGTCAGTGTGTACAGGTCCGACCCCGGCTGCCGAGTGAAGGTAGCCAGGTGGCGACCCGTCCTAGCACACGTGCAGTGTGTCACGCGCTCGTAGGCAGGGTTGAACTGGTGGACACCCCCGTCCTGGAGCGCACGACCCGCCACCAAGTTCGTAGAGAACGAGGGGAGGTAGAGACCGGACAGTGTGCCTGACGGGACCGCAGGACAAGGGAGGACAGTGGAGGAGGTCGCAATGACCGGACCCCCAGAGGGGTCAGCGAGGGAGACTGCAACCGGCCGAGCAAGCTGCTCAAGGGCAGTGCGGTCACGAAAGAAACAGCGGGAAGCACATGAGTCCAGTGTGAAGGTGTGCAGTGCCTCAGTAGACGTAGTACCAGAGGGCGCAGACTCACGAGCACCTAGAGCAGCAGCCTCACCAGCACCTGGGGCAACAGACACACTAGCACCTAGAGCGGCAGCCTCACCAGCACCTGGGGCAACAGACACACGAGCACCTAGTGCGGCAGCCTCACTGGTCCTAATGCCCGGGTCGGGCGGGTAACGCAGGTAACAGTCACCCTCTCCACTACCAGACAACACATACATGGCACCAAGAATAGCATCAAAGTCAAGAGCATAGACATCAATGTTTTTCTTGATCAGATCAAACCAGCGGGGCAGCTCAGTGGCAGTAGGAAACTGAGTGCGCCAGGCGTCGTCGAGGCGGGAGAAGCAGCGCTGCTGCGTGTGCGCCCTCCCACACGTCTGACCAGTGCGGTCACCTGTGCGGATGACGTACGGGCATCTAAGGCCACCCCCCCCACGCTGAGAGTACCACTCACGAAGCTCCTGGGGCGACGGGGTCTGCTGCTGGCGCTGGCCACCGCCAGAACCTCCACGACCTCCACCGCCGCCGCCGCCACCTCGACCACCACCGGCACCGCGTCCACTGCCGCCACCACCACCGCCCCCACCCCGGCCACCTCCTCCACCGCTGCCTCCACCACCCCCGCCGCTGCCGCCACCACCCCCGCCGCTGCCGCCACCACCCCCGCCGCTGCCACTGGCCCCTCCAGCCCCGCCACCACCCCCACCGCCGCCACCGCCCCCACCACCGCCTCCCCCGTCGTCACCGCCGCCCCCCTTGCCCCCTTTGCCCTTGCCGCTGCGGCGCGCCCCACTCGCAGTGGACGCAGTCCCGACCTTCTCAGCACCAAGAAGGTCGACAGCAGCAGCAGAGGCGACAGAGGGGAGAAGAGGGGAGGGGGAACACCCCTCAAAGAAAGGGGTGCGGGGGTCGCCGCGAGACGCACCGACAACGACTATGCTAGTCTCAGCTGCCAGCAGGTGCTTCTCAAGCAGGTCAATGGTGATCTCGGTGGGGCAGAGAGCAAGGAAGTGGTCCCTGACCGCACGAAGGGAGTCAGGGAGACGGGTGACCAGGTGGTAAAGAGTGAGCCACAGCGGGGGGGGGTTCTTGGCAAGGAACTCAGCGGGCATGGCAGCACGGAAGCGGGTCTCACTGGTGCGGAGGTGAGTAATGAGGTCAGCGACTGTGGAGAAGGCGGACAGGTCTGGGAACATATAGGGCAGTGAGAGGCGGCCTAGCGCAGCAGAGGCAGGCGAGGAGTAGCGCGCAACTACAGCAGTGTACAGTGCCTGGGCAGTCTTGTGCTGGCCAAAGTGCTCGCGTTCATCTACCGGCAGGGAGTTGCGAATGGCGAAGCGAGAGTGGGCGTCACGAGTCTGCCACTGTGAGCGGGCTGTACTGTCCGCAGTCGCAGCAGGAGCAGGAGCGAGTCCTAACGCATGATCATATAGCGAATTATCCTCCTTAGCAGTGAGCTGGAGGAACAGATGGAGGTCCTTGAGCCAGGTTTCAAAACGCAGCGGGCGGCCCTCAGTATCGAAAGCTAGAACTGAAGGACTAGCCATAGGTTCAGTAGGAGCAGTAGGAACAGCAGTAGTAGTAGCAGCAGCAACAGCAGTAGTAGCAGCAGCAGTGAAACAGCACAGCGCGGCTCGGGCAGGGCGGCACGGCTCGGTCCGGGCAGGGCGGCGCGGCGCGGCTCAGGAAGGGCGGCGCGGCGCGGCTCGGCTCGGGCAGGGCGGCGCGGCGGCTTGCCTGCGCGCGGGTGTGGTGCTGCGCGGGGGCAGCAGACTGCGCGTGCGGCTGCGTGGGGGCAGCAGCCTAGCGAGCGGCCGTGCGGGCGGCGTAGCGGGCGGCTGCGCGTGCGGCTGCGTGGGCGGCTGCCCGTGCGGTTGCGCGGGCGGCTGCGCGTGCGGCTGCGCGTGCGGCTGCGCGTGCGGCTGCACGTGCGGTCGTGCGTGTGGCCTAGCGGGCGGCCGTGCGTGCGGTCGTGCGTGCGGCTGCGCGTGCGGCCTAGTGGGCGGCTGTGCGTGCGGCGGAGTGGGCGGCTGCGCGTGCGGCTGACGGGCGGCGCGCGCGGCTGTCCTAGGGGCGCACGACGGCGCTAGGAGGGGCGCTCGACGGCGCTAGGAGGGGCGCTCAACGGCGCGGATAGGGGCGCACAAGGGCGCGGCGGAAACGGTGGGCCCTAACCAACGTCGGTCCTAGGTCCTGACCTAGGCGTCGGATACCATGTTAGAAACTAGAACTGAACGAGAATGAAGTGAACTAGGCAGCAGGGTGATACAAATAGGAAACCCTAGCAATGTTGTACTCTCTAAGGCTAAACCACTATAGCCTACACAATATAAACATGTATAATGTTTGACATCTCTCTCTCTCTCTCCCTCTCCCTCTCTCTCCCTCTCTCTCTCTCTCTCTCTCTCTCTCTCTCTCTCTCTCTCTCTCTCTCTCTCTAATGGTCCTTGTATTGATATAGGTGAAAAGTACATGCATGCAGGTGTTTTAAGATTCTAGAACAAACCAGAAACCACAACACAAACATCACTACCTACCCATTCCCTCCCCTAGAGCTCTAGGTAGGGCTCAACCACCGCAAAACAGTCCCCTGGATGGAGCTCCTGACCGATACCCCCTACAGGCGGGTTCTCTGCTGCTGCCGCCTCGCCCAACTTGAGGAGGAGACCAACCGATTGGGCCCTCTGCAGGGCCACTGACCAGCGCTGCCGAAATAGGTGCAGAAACTTGGCGGCGTAAAAAGATTTTGAGTCGGCGTTGAAGTGCCGCCGAGCCGCAGTATCCGCGAGTAGTTTAAGGAAGACAGGGACTTCCGCGCATGGACAGCCATAGGTGTCTACCGCTAGAGGGAAAAAACCCACTGTCTCTGGCCGGTTGGCATAATGCTTGATTTTCTTATCAGCTTGTTCTCGTGCCGCCCAGCCCCTGCCTTTCTCTGCCTCCCGGTCCCTTGTGCTGATAGGGTCAGTGACGGTGACGTCACACACGTAAACCGCCCCACTGCTCCTGTCCGTCATGGTGAAATCTGCGGTTTGTTCCTCGATGGGGCAGAAAACAGCCGACTCGCTGTGAACAATGAAACCCGCGTGCTGCGCCATGCTAATGCACGCATCCCGCAGCTCATTGTGGGTGTTAATGCGATGCTTGCCCGTGCCGCAGCGGAGGAGGTGGTTCGGGAGGCGGGGGTCTGTGATAGCCGTCTGTTCTGCGCAGTCACAGTTCTTAGGCGTGGAAAAGGGGAGGCCCAGCCGAAACCGCACAGCGTTCGCGAAGTGCACGGGGCCTATTCGTCTAGTGGCCTCGATTGGGATCGCGGTCAGCCAATCCCCGGTGCCGTACCCAGTCAGCGAGAACATCCGCTGCGTATGGCCCGAGAGAGGGTTTGGTTGCATGTGCCTAGTTGCCTGGACCTGTGCGGCGTATCTGCTCCCGTGCACCTTCAAACCAAGCACGTGCTGAAGCCTAACGTCCGATCGCTCTAACCGCTCCTTCTCCAGGATTTCCCGCGTGTCTAGAGGCAGGGCTGCTTCGCACTCTGTGAGCCACGAGTGCAGGGGGGTGCTGTCGTCCCGGGGTGCCACCATGTGAATCCTGGCCAAAGTCAACGCACTGTCAGGTTCTAGCGCAAGGGAGGATAGAAAAAGGGCCGCTTGGGTGAAGCGCGCTGTGAAACCGTAGATCCCTTCTACGACCGGGTCCGTTATGCCTATGCCGCCTAGCGACGTCGGCAATGACGCCTGTTCCCAGACACGTTTTTGCTCGGCGCTACATGTTGGCACGCGGATGTCGCATGAGGTGAGGAAGGTAATGAGTAGGTCCCTTCCCCACTGGCTCCAGGTGGCGCGAGGGAGTAAGTGGAGCGGAGTCCTCCTAATGAGGTAAGCTACGCGCCTGGAAATACATCGCGTGAGGAGTAGTGCTGCCACCTGTGGGTCTGCTCGCTCTATCAGCGGTAATGGCTTAGCCATCTCCTCTAACTGGCCCGAAAGAAAACCGGCTGCTCCTACGTCAGTCCCGACGTAGCTACCTAGAAGCCGTACTCCGTCCTTGGAAAACGGCACCCCGGGCGGAAGTTGAGTCTGTGATAATGCGGTCGAGCTCCACGCCGCGCATTTCTGCGGGTTATGCGTCAGGCCCAGCTGTGCTAATTTTGCTGTGAAGTGCATGAAAGCCGCTACAGTGCGCGATGGGTCACCCAGGAAGGTGACGTCATCCGCGTACGCCAAGCAAAGCACGTCGGGGTGTGCTTCTGCAGTGTCGCGAAGCGTGGGGTGTATCCCTGCTGCAAACAGTAGCGGGCCGAGTGGGTCCCCCTGCCGCACACCCCGTTCACTGTGCAACGGTTCGCAGTTGAATTTCGAGTCCAGGAGCAGTTGCGACGGGTTACCGTAGGTCAGTTTCATGAACGGCTGCAGTGGCGAGAGCTTGGGGTCGTGTAACGCTGTGGCGATGGCGTGTCGCGAGATACTGTTGAATGCATTGGAAATATCGGCTTGCAGGACCAGGCAGTTTGGGCGGGCATCCAGGAATGCTCGGGCTGTGTGGATAACCGTCTCTGCTCCACCTGGGACTGCCACGCCATACTGAAGTGGCAAGAAATATTCTCGGGCAGCTTCCCCCATGGCTGTCAGGGCTGCCTTGGCTGTCAGCCTTGTCAAACACTCGCCTATCGCGATTGGCCTGGCTCCTCCCCCAGGTTTGGCCAGGGCTATCAGCCGTGACGCAGTCAGGAGGCTCGCGACCGGGCCTGGCAAATTTCCCCCCAGCAGGGTGTTGACCAAGGCGTGCAGGTGGGTGCTGATCATTGCGTTAGTGGTGGCCGCGTCGCGCATGTGCTCAAATGTTGTGCCTGACGGACCGGCCCCCACCCCATTCTCGCATCTTCCCAGGATCTTGGCGAATTCGGCGTGGGTGATGGACAGCTTCGTCTCGGGTGGCACGGGCCAGATCACCGCCTCGTGCGCAGCAGGTGGGTGTTTCTGACGGAGCTCCTCCAAAATTTCCGGGCTGGGGGTGCAGACTGGCGTTGACTCCAGAGCCAGCACGGCTCGGCGTAGACTGCCCCGTTTCGCGAGCCCCTCAGCTCGGCTGATGACTCCGGCCGTGTCAGGCTGGTGTCGTGGCGGTGGGGGTGTGTTGACCGCGTCTACCGTGTCCAGGTACAGCCGCTCCCATTCGCCACGCTGGAAGGCCCGGAGCTTGGCTTTGACCCCCCGCCAGTCTGGTCGCTGTGGCGATGTTTGGCGAAGTGTTAGTCGAGGAAGAAATAGCAGCAGTCGCCAACCCGTTTCGGATTCGGGGTTTCGCGAAAGGTGGAGTAACGGTGTCAGAAGCGCCTGCAAAAACAGCTGGCATAGGTTTGGCGGTAAACGACGTGACAGCGTAGGCTGACGACTGTCGCAGAGAGCTCCAATGTCCCAACCAGCGATGGCCGCGAATAAGTCCTCACGCCTCGCCAGCTCGTCAGGCGAAAAGTAGCGGGGGAGCAGAATAGTTTGGCGCGTCGCGGTATTGGCAGCGGCGGTTCGATTTCGTCTACCGCGGCTCGTCCTTGCTGGGGTGTCAGTGGTTGGATTGTCACCCGTTCGATCTGCATCTGACGGTTGCTGATCCGCCTGTGGTATTTGCGTGGACGAGCGGCCCACCCCGCCTGCACTTCTCCCTTCTGCCTCTCTCACCCTGCCTTCTCCCTCCGATTCCTCATCTTCGCTTGGTGGGAGGGGTTCTTCCCTATAAGAAGGGTCCCTCAACTCCTCGTCTTCATTAGTTGCTGCCAACACTGTTAAAGCCATTCTCGCCGCTGCTTGGTACCTGGTACGCGGCGCCGGTGCAACTCTCCCCGGCGCTACCAGCCGCCGGCCCAATGGCCTGCTCACCCCGGTGGTAATGCGGGCTGGAGGGGTCCCCGCGGGCGTGGCGGTGGCGGGGGTTACCGCCCGCCTGTGACAATGGCGGATCTTCAGCGGGAAGTGTCGCGGGCCGTGCGCGAAGAGCGGGCGGCGCAGAGCCAGAGCAGTTCGCTGCGGGCCGCGCCAGCGCGCGTGGCTCCTCGTCTGGCTGAGCCTCCCGTGGTCCCTCCGCCAGCCGCTGCACTTCCC
Source organism: Closterium sp. Naga37s-1 (assembly GCA_947471745.1). Classification (NCBI taxonomy): domain Eukaryota; kingdom Viridiplantae; phylum Streptophyta; class Zygnematophyceae; order Desmidiales; family Closteriaceae; genus Closterium; species Closterium sp. Naga37s-1. The sequence goes on along the minus strand of CANJKZ010000319.1, from coordinate 659,795 downwards.
CCTCCTGACTTTGCCCCATCGGTTCATGCTCCTGCTGCCTCGGCCCCTCCCTCTGGCTCTCGTCTCCATCTGCCGCCGGTTCCGCCTGTTGCGGGAGTGGAGTTTGTTGCTGCGGGTGGTGGCTCGTCGGCGTAGTATTCCCACCATGGTGCTGCGGAAGAGCCACTTCTTTTCCTGACGGAGGCACTGCAGCCTCCGCAGACGCGTGTTCCAGAGGCGACGCTTGGCCAGCTTCACCGACTCGCGGAGAACCTCCACGCGTTGCTGCTGATTCAAGTTCTCGCTCACTCGTCCCTCCCCGTGACTCCTCCAGAGACTTTCCGCGAACGCCAGCGTGACACGTGCTTGGACGCGGCGGACCAGCTCGCGTCGCTGCTGGCGCCCGTGTTGGCTGCGCCCGCGGAGGGTGGCGCTGCTGCTGCGGGACAGCTTGACGAGGCTGTCCGGGGCTTGAGGCGGCACTTGCGCGCAGGATCTGGAGCCGCGGCGATCGGCGCAAGCACGCTTGTGGTCCGGGAGCTGTGGCGCTCCCTGACGGGCGTTCTTCACGCCCTTGGAGCTCACCGCATGTAGGCGCGGGCTCCGGTTGCTCCATTTTGTTGTTCACGCGGCTAGGCCGCGGTAGGAGTTGCCATGTGTGTAATGCATGTGTTTTTAGACAGCGCTATGTGTGGTTACTTGCCGTCCCCTCGTGCGCGGCCGAAGGCCGCGCCGTCGAGCGTCGGCCGCCGAAGGCGGCCGACGCGAGCGGAAAATTTCAGCCGCCAACTGAACAATGAGGAGGAGAAGGCTAAGACGGGCCCTTAAGTAGCTAGGCAACCGAGGGCAGAGGCTATTCCTCTCTCTCTCTCTCTCTCTCTCTCTCTCTCTCTCTCTCTCTCTCTCTCTCCCTCTCTCTCTCTCTCTCTCAAGTAGTCATGTATTGATAGTGGTCATGAGGTACAGACATGGCAGGAGGTGGTTGTAGCTAGTCTGTCTAAGCATGTAGGCAACCAGGTACCAAGAGCTAACAAACCAACAAAACATGCAAGCCAATATGCAAACAAGCGAGCAGAGCAAAGCAAAGCAAGCAGTGCAAGCCGAGCAGCCATGCCGTGTGTGTACACCCTAGTCCCCTAGCACTGAAACATGCTGGCCAGCAGCAACACCCGACCCCGAATACCTCCCTCTCCTCCCGTCCTGTGGCTCCCTCCTACCATACCATAGTCCCCCTGCCCCCTATCCTCCTCCCTGCAACTTCCTCTCATCTTCCTTCCGCCGCCCTCTCTTTTTCCCTCCTGCCCCTCTAAGCCGCTCGGGCAGGAGCCTCCCGCTCCTCATACTCATCCTCAGCCATCTGCCAGAGGTCCCCTAGCCGTGGGGCCCAGGGGTCTCCTGCAGCCTGTGGGAATGCCGCTTCAGCTGCTCGGTTGGACTTGGAGAGGAGTGAGATGGCTTGGCTGCGCTGCAGCATCACCGACCACCTCTGTCGGTAGTGTGCATTGAGCCGAGCGGCAGTTGTTGTGAGGCGCCCCTGTCTGAACTTCGTCCTCGCTGCGTGGGTAGCAAGCATGCGAAGGAACTGGACTGTGTCCGCCGCCATGGCCCCGTAGGTCTCGACAGCCAGCCCAAAGAATCCGGCATAGGTGGGGCGCCCTTCATAGAGCCGATGCTTCCTCTGTGAGGCTTCCTCCGCGGCCCACCCAGGCGGCCTGCGGGCCCTGCTGTCTCTGTTCTGTAATACTGGGTCCGTCACGGTGACATCCGTCACCCATGTTTCCCCTGACTCCTGGTCCCGTATCGCTAGGTCTGCTCGTTTCCTGAGGACTGGCGGTGAGAATGCTGAGGTCTCATGAAACGTTTTGTAGCCCGCTTCATTAGCCATCCGCAGCGCCGCGTAGACTAGGGCGTTGTGGGTTCTGACTGCATCGCCCCCGTCCTGGCAGCGCAGCAGGTGGTTCGGCAGACTCTTGTCCCCAATCGCTGAGTTGTCACATTTGCACGGGCACACCTCAGCTACTGGCAACTCCATGCCCAAGCGTAGGCCCAGGGCCAACGAGAACTGACCAGGGGAAATAGAGAGGTCAGCTCTCGTTGGTACCGCGTGTAGCCAGTCGCCCGCGCCAGTCCCTCTCAGGCTTATCAGTCTCAGCGCGTGACCCCTGTTGGTGCCAGGCCTGTCCACCACCGTGTCCCCCAGGAGCTCGACCGCGCGGTGCTGGTTGATGATTTTGGAGAGGCACAGCTGCAGGCTGCCTGTGCCCTTGTTCCCCATCCTGTAGGCTCCCAGCGCCACCTGTGCCTGAGCTGGCAGCCCCTCCTCTAAGCTCGACAGTGTGCTGCTGTCCGGCGGTGGTGGGCTCCAATCGTGGGAGAGCAGGGCCGTTGCTCTGTGTAGCAGGCAGTCCGGGGGAAGATTCAGGTGCTGGAGAAGGGTGTGCGCTGCCGTGACAGAAGCAATGTAGGCAGCCGGGGCCTCCGAGACAGGGTCAATGATTCCTAAACCACCCAGCCGAATCGGGAGGGTAGCCTGTCGCCACAGTAGGCTCTGCTCCAACTCCGAGTTGGGGATGCGAAGCTTTGCAGCTGTGAGCGCCGAGCCAACCAATGCCTCACTCCAGTCCCTCCACTCCTCTGCGCCCAGGGTCGTCGCCGGCGTAGTCCTCAGCATGTATGAGATGCGGCGAGAGATGCTGCGGGAGACTATAAGCATGGCATGTTGCGGGTTGAGCTGAGAGACAAGGGGAAGGGGCGAGGCAGCTTCCTCCAGTGCCGCCCGGACTTGGGTGGTGCAGAAGTCGTTGCTGCCGATAGGACTGCCAAGGACCCGTATCCCGCCCGCGTCTGCAACTAAGCCTAGTGGTAGCTCCTCGTTCTCTCCGTCGTGCGCAGCTCCCCACGCCGATGACTTTGAAATGTTGCAGCGTAGTCCATATTCTGCCAAGTCATCCGCTATCTTGGTGAAGGCACGGCACGCTGCTTCCCGCTGGCCGATAATGGTGATGTCGTCCGCGTAGGCTACCACTGCCACTTCCGGTGTTGTCGCCGAGACGCTCATGAGGGCTGGCTGGATCGCTGCCGCAAACAAGAGAGGGCCCAAGGGATCTCCCTGTCTGACGCCATGTGAGCTCTGGATTTGGTCTACTCCCAGTCGAGCATCTACGAGCAATGGCGATGGACCGTCGTACAGGTTTCGGACAAGGGGAAGTAGCGAGCTCAGGTTGGACCACTGCAGCGAGCCTAGGAAAGCCCGTCGCTCGACACTGTTAAAAGCGTTTTCGATGTCTAGCTGGAGGGCAATGCGGGTCTTGTCCTCACGGAGTAGAGAGCGGAAGGTATGGATGATGCACTCCGCACCTCCTGGAACTGCCACGCCAAACTGAACTGGTAAGAAAAAATCCCTAATCTTGGGCCCAAGGGTATGCAACGCCGCCTTCGCCACTATGCGTAGCAGGGTTTCGCCTATTGCTTTAGGTCGCACTCCCCCATTCGGCTTCTCTAGAGCGATCAGACGGGAAGGCAGTAGCGATTTCCTTACGTGGGAGGCCTGGAAAGTGCTGAGCAGCCGATTTACCATCTTGGCGAAAAACAGCAGCAGCTCTTCGTTAGCTAGGGCGGGGTCTCTGAGGTGTTCAAAACAAGTACCAGAGGGTCCCGCCCCAACACCATTCGGGCACTTCGCCAGGATTTCGCGAAGCGAGTCCAGCGAAACCGCCAGTTCTGACTCTGTGATTCCGGTAACCCACGCCCGTATCTGGCTACCCGCTGCAGGGTGTTTCGCTTGCAGAGCTTCAAGTGTAGCCGGGGTTGCTTCTGCTAAGGGGGACGTTCGCAGAGCCGCTACCGCTTTCGAAATGTTTCCTTTTTTCACTAACCCCTCCGCTCGTGCACAAACCCCTTCCTCGTCAGGCTGGTGCCGTACCGGGGCTCCTGTGTCGGGGATGAATCCTGCTTCCTCGAAGAGCTCGGACCATTCGCCTCGTTGGAATTTGTGCAGCCTAGCTTCAATCGCTGCCCAGCGACTCCCCAAGACAGGTTCGGGCGCAGGCCTGAGGGTGAGCCTCGGAAGGAACAGCAGCACCATCCAACCACCTGGGCAGCTGGGATTTTTATCCAGGCGAATGAGTGCTGCCAGCATGCACAGACAGTACCTGTCCAGGAGGTGTGGTGGCAGCCGGCGGACGAGGAATGGCTGGTCCCCTCGCTGAAGCACGTCTACATTCCACTCCCCCGCCATGTGCCAGATGGCGTCGTCGCCGGCCAGGTCGGCCGGCGAAGGCACGTCAGTCTCCTCCGTGGCAGGTGCTCCTCCTACCGCTGGGTTGCTAGGAATACCCCCCCCCGCCGCCCCGGTTTGAGGTTCAGGGTTGTTCCTCCTCCTGGGTGCCTCCTCGTCTTCCAACGAGATTTCTTCAGAGGTCTCCTCCTCCCCAGCCATAAACTCTGGGTCGGCCCCGGGGTTGTCAGAAGCTTCTTGTCCCTCATTCGTCTGTAGGATCACTCTTTCAGGCCTGGCGTGACGCTCCCGCCAGGGACCAGTCCTCGCGGGGATTTCCGATCTGGGTGGTTGGTTGCGCCCTCCCCGTCCGCCTCTCATCCCCCCGCGCAAAACTCCTCGTTGTCTCTCTCTCTCTCTCTCTCTCTCTCTCTCTCTCTCTCTCTCTCTCTCTCTCTCTCTCTCTCTCTCTCTCTCTCTCTCTCTCTCTCTCTCTCTTATGGTCCGTGTATTGATAGAGCTTGGAAGTACAAACATGCAGGGTATGGATGCAAGGTCTAGCTAACTCATTGTGACAAGCAAACAACCAAACCAACTAATCACACAACTACCACACTACTACCCTCTCTAGAGCTCCAGAAAAGGCTCCACTACCGCAAAGCAGTCCCCCAGGTGCAGCTCCTGCCCTATTCCTCCTACAGGTGGGTTTTCTGCCGCCGCTGCCTCACCCAACTTAAGTAGGAGCCCCACGGATTGAGCCCTGTGAAGAGCCACTGACCATCTCTGTCGGAACTGGTGCAGGAACTTGGCGGCATAGAAGGATTTTGAGTCGGCGTTGAAGTGTTGCCGAGCCGCTGTGTCCGCTAGGAGTTTGAGGAAGGTGGGTACCTCTGCGCATGGGCAACCGTAAGTGTCTACTGCCAGTGGGAAAAAGCCAACCGTCTCCGGTCGGTTGGCATAGTGCTTGATCTTTTTATCAGCTTGCTCTCGAGCCGCCCACCCTCTGCCTTTTTTTGCCTCCGGGTCCCTGGTGCTGATGGGGTCTGTGATGGTAACGTCACAGATATAGACCGCCCCACTGCTTCTGTCCGTCATGCTGAAGTCGGCCGTCTGTTCCTCGACAGGGCAGTATGCGGCCGACTCTCTGTGAACTATAAACCCCGCGTCCTGCGCCATGCTAATGCAGGCATCCCGCAGTTCGTTGTGGGTATTGATGCGCTGTTTGCCTGTACCGCAGCGGAGAAGGTGATTCGGGAGGCGGGGGTTAGTGATAGCCGTGTGGTCAGCGCAGTCACAATTCTTTGGAGTTGAAAACGGCAGGGCTAGTCGGAAACGCACGGCGTTGGCGAAGTGCACTGGTCCTATCCGTCGTGTGGGTTCGATGGGGATTGCGGTGAGCCAGTTGCCAGTGCCATAACCAGTCAATGAGAACATCCGCTGCGTGTGACCCTTGAGCGGATTCGGCTGCATGCGCCTTGTCGCCTGGACCTGCACGGCGTATCTTCTTCCGTGGACCTTGAGTCCGAGCACATGTTGAAGCCTAACGTCGGACCTTTCGAGCCGCTCCTTCTCTAGGATCTCCCGTGCATCTAGTGGCAGGGCCGTCTCGCACTCCGTGAGCCATGCGTGCAATGGCGTGCTGTTGTCCCGTGGCAGTAGCATGTGATTCTGCGCCTGTGCCAAAGCGTTCCCTGGGTCTAGCGCGAGGGAGGAGAGGAACAGCGCCGCCTGTGTAAAACTCGCCGTGAAACCGTATATCCCCTCGATTAGGGGGTCCGTGATGCCTATGCCTCCTAGTGATGGCGGCAGCGACGCTTGATCCCAGACACGCGCTTGCTCGGCCCTACACGTGGGGATGCGTATGTCGCACGATGTGAGCAGAGCGGTGAGGAGGTCTCTTCCCCACTGGCTCCATTTTTCGCGGGGGAGAAGGTGTAGAGGCGTCGTCCTAGTGAGGTAAGCGACTCGTCTCGAGATGCATCGCGTGATGAGTAGTGCAGCTACTTGGGGGTCAGTTCGTTCGATAAGGGATAACGACTTCGCCATCTCGTCGAGTTGACCCGCTAGGAACTTAGCGGCTCCACTATCAGGCCCCAGGAACCTACCCAGAAGCCGCACGTCATCTTTAGAGAACGGCACTCCAGGCGGGAGTTGAGCTTGCTCGACTGCACTTGAGCTCCAGGCCGCGCACTTCTGCGGATTGTGCGTAAGGCCCAGGTGCGACAGCTTGTCTGTGAAATTGTTGAATGCCGCTACAGTGTGTGCTGTGTCACCCAGGAAAGTGACGTCGTCCGCATACGCCAAACAAAGCACGTCGGGGTGTGCCTCTGCAGTTTCGCGGAGTGTGGTGTGTATCCCCGCTGCGAACAGAAGCAGGCCAAGAGGGTCACCCAGGCGAACGCCGCGTTCACTTGTCAGTGGTTCGGAGTTGAAGTTGGCGTCCAGGAGTAGTTGCGACGGGTTACCGTATGTCAACTTCACTAACGGCAGCAGTGGCGAGAGGGCGGGTTCCTGTAACGCGGTGGCGATGGCGTCTCGCGAAATGCTGTTGAACGCGTTCGAAATGTCTGCTTGCAGGATCATGCTGTTGGGGCGGCATCCAAGAAGGCCCTGGCTGCGTGGATTACTGCTTCTGCTCCACCTGGCACTGCCACGCCGTACTGTAGCGGCAGAAAACATTCGCGGGCAGCTTCTCCCATAGCTGACAGGGCTGCCTTTGCTGCCAGCCTCGTCAAACATTCGCCGATCGCGATTGGCCGGGCCCCTCCCCCAGGCTTGGCCAGGGCTATGAGGCGTGACGCCGTCAGAAGGTTTGCGACCGAGCCTGGCAAATTCCCTCCCAGCATTGTATTAACCAAGGCGTGCAGATGGGTGCTGACCGCTGCGTTGGTAATCGCCGCGTCGCGCAGGTGCTCGAATGTCATGCCCGACGGTCCGGCTCCCACTCCGTTCTCGCATTTTCCCAAAATTTTGGCGAAGTCGGCGTGGGGGATTGACATCTTTGACTCCTGTGGCACGGGCCAGGTCACTGCCTCGTGTACAGCAGGTGGGTGCTTTTGGCGGAGCTCCTCCAAAATTTCCGGGCTGGGGGTGCAGACGGGCGTTGACTCCAGGGCCAACACGGCTCGGCGCAGACTGCCACGTTTCGCCAGGCCCTCCGCTCGGCTGATGACTCCAGTCGTGTCAGGCTGGTGTCGTGGCGGTGGAGGTGAGTTGACCGCGTCCACCGCGTCCCGGTACAGCTGATCCCATTCGTCACGCTGAAAGGCTCGGAGCCGGGCCTTGACCACCGGCCAGTTCGGTCGCTGTGGCGAGGTTTGGCGAAGTGTTAGGCGAGGGAGAAACAGCAGCAGGCGCCATCCCGTTTCGGATTCAGGGTTTCGCGATAGGTGGAGTAACGGTGTCAGAAGCGCTAGCGAGAACAGCTGACATAGGTTTGGCGGTAATCGTCGTGACAGCGAAGGCTATCGACTGTCGCATAGTGTTGCGATGTCCCAGTTCGCGATGGCAGCGAACAGGTCTGCTCGCCTCGCCAGCTCGTCAGGCGAAAAATAGCGAGGGTTTGGTGCGGTTTGGCGCGTCGCGACATTGACAGGGGCGGTTCGATTTCGCCGAGCACGGGTCGACCTCGCGGGTGAAATTGGTGTTGGAATTTCACCCGTTCGATCGGCATCGGACGGTCCTTGATCAGCCTGTGGCACTTGCATGGCCGAGTGTCCTACGTCCGCTACTCTTCTCCCCGCTGTCTCCCTCGTCCTGCCTTCCTCCCCAGACTCCTCATCTTCGCTCGGGGGGAAGGATTCTTCCCTATAAGATGGGTCCCTTAACTCATCTTCTTCAATAGCACCCAGAGCGGTTAAAGCCATTCGTGCCGCTGCTTGGTATCCATTCTCCGGACCTCCGCCCGTCCCGCTAACAGCTTGCCTCCTAGCTCCGCGACCTCCCTGTTCCCGAGATGGTGATTGCCGGTGCGCCTGAGCCGTCGCCAGAGCGCGCTGCCGCCTGGTCGGCTGTGGTCGCCAAGCCTTAGTCGGGCCCCGAAAAGGCGACCATGGCGACGAAGCCCCCTGTACCGCCGGCTCCGAAGCCCGCGACAACAGTCTCTGAAAAGACTCTTCCCCTCGTACCCGCGGATCCCCTTGCCGTGTCTGAAACTGGCCCGTCTGCCCCTGTTGCTGCTCCGTCCGCTCCGGCCTCCTGGCTCTCTTTGTTGAGCCGCCGGCGTCTGCTCCTGCTGGGGATGCTGCTGATCTCCCTGTTCCTGTCCCTAGCGCGCCTGTTGAACCGCCCGCTTCTATCCCCGACGTGCCTGCTCCGGCCTCTGCTTCGTCACCGAAGGCGGCGTCCGCCACCACTGGCGGCCCGGCTCCGTTGGCTGCGCCCTCGGCGGCGGGCCGGTCCGCGCCTGCTGTGATGCCGATGGCCCCGGCAGGTCAGCCGCCGCGCCCCCCGTCGCCCGACCGCCGCCTGTCTCGCCCTCATTCCCCCGCGGTCCACCAGGAGCGCGAGTCGTCACGGCGCCGACGCGATTCTCCGCGGCGCTATCATCAGCAGTCTCGCTGGCCTGCTCACCCTGGTGGTAATGGGGGCTGGAGGGGTCCCCGCGGGCGCGGTGGTGGTGGGGCGCACCGCCCGCCCGTGACGATGGCGGATCTTCAGAGGGAGGTGTCGAAGGCAGTGCGCGAGGAGAGGGCGGCGCAGAGCCAGAGCAGTTCGATGCGCGCCTCGCCGGCCCATGAGGCTCCTCGTCATGCTGCGCTCCCCTTCCATCCTCCGCCTGCCGCTGATCCCCCTTCTCAGGTTCACGCCCCAACGGCTCCTGCTCCCGCTGTCTCGGCACCCGCTCCTGGATCGCGTCTTCATCTGCCGCCGGTTCCGCCTGTTGCTGGAGTGGAACGGCGGGGGCTCGGTATTCTCAACACATTGCTGGTGGATCGGCCTTTCTTGCTGCCGATGAGCCTCTTCTGTTCCTGGCGGAGGCGCTTCAATCTCCGCAGACGCATGTGCCGGAGGCGACGCTCGGCCAGCTCCATCGCCTTGCGGAGAGTCTTCACGCGTTGCTGCTGATACAGGTGCTTGCTCACTCGTCCCTCCCCGTGATTCCTCCGGAGACGTTCCGTGACCGCCCGCGTGAGACTTGCTTAGACGCGGCGGACCAGCTCGCAGTGCTGCTGGCGCCCGTGCTGGCTGCGCCCGCAGAGGGTGGCACTGCGCCTGTGGGACAGCTTGACGAGGCTGTCCGGGGCTTGAGGCGACACTTGCGCGCAGGTTCTGGAGCCGCCGCGATCGGCGCAAGTACGCTTGTGGTCCGGGAGCTGTGGCGGACGCTGACGGGCGTTCTTCACGCCCTTGGAGCTCACCGCATGTAGGAGCGGGCTCCGCTTGCCCCATGAGTGCTGCGCGCGGCTAGGCCGCGGTAGGTTTTGCCATGCGTGTAATTCCCTTGAATATAGACAATTTTGTGTGTTGTTTCTTGCCGTTCCCTCACGCGCGGCCGAAGGCCGCGCCGTCGAGCGTCGGCCGCCTTCGGCGGCCGGCGCGAGCCGTTCGGTTAGGAGAAGCAAATGAGAAAGAACTGAACAATGAGGAGAGTGAGCCCCAAAACAGGGCTATATACTAGGCTGGAGAGGGCTGGAGAGGCTAAGGACTAGCTCCTAGGGCCTCTCTCTCTCTCTCTCTCTCTCTCTCTCTCTCTCTCTCTCTCTCTCTCTCTCTCTCTCTCTCTCTCTCTCTCTCTCTCTCTCTCTCTCCTCTCTCCCGCTCGGTTAGGAGAAGCAAATGAGAAAGAACTGAACAATGAGGAGAGTGAGCCCCAAAACAGGGCTATATACTAGGCTGGAGAGGGCTGGAGAGGCTAAGGACTAGCTCCTAGGGCCTCTCTCTCTCTCTCTCTCTCTCTCTCTCTCTCTCTCTCTCTCTCTCTCTCTCTCTCTCTCTCTCTCTCTCTTAAGCCGTCCTTCATTGATAATCAGCAGGGTACAGGCATGGCCCAAGTGAGCCAGCAAGCCTAAACATGCAATCTAGGCAAACAACAACCAACACACAAGCAAGGGACAGCCACAACAGCCACATCCTAAGCCTGCCTGCTGATGGCCAGGACTGCCATGCAGCCTACCTAGTGCCTAGCCCCAAGGACCGCCGCCTGGGGTCCTCCTCACTCCTCCAGCTCCTCTACTCCAGCCCCCTCACCCGTCCAGGTCCGGCCCCCAGTCCAGCTCGTCCTCAAGGACCTGCCAGAGGTCCCCAAGGTGTGGCTCCCACGGGTCGACTGGGGCCTGGGGGTATGCACGCTCAGTTGCCCTGTTGGACTTTGCCAGCAGGGTATTGGCCTGGCCGCGCTGGAGCATCACCGACCAGCACTGTCGGTAGTGTGCTGTGAGCTTGGAGGCGACCGTGGTCAGCCTCCCCTGCCTGTGCTTCTTCTTGGCTGCCTGGGTGCCTAGGAGGCGTAGGAACCGCTGGGTGTCTTGTGCCAAAGCCCCATAGGTTTCTACCGCCAGCCTGAACACCCTCACGAACTCTGGGCACCCCTCGTACAGCCCTCTCTTCGTCCTTGCCGCATCCTCTGCTGCCCAGCCAGGACGCTTCACAGCCCGGGTGTCTCTACGCTGCAGCACGGGGTCGGTTATGGTGACGTCAGTCACGAAGGTCTCGGCCGATTCCCTGTCCACGAGGACCAGGTCCGCTCGCTTAGGGTTGACAATTTGCGATTAGGCGCAGGTCTCGTGGACGGTCATGTAGTCGGCCTCCCTGGCCATCCGAAGGGCAGCGTACACCAGGCAGTTGTGCGTGTTGGTCCTGTCCGTCCCCTCCGCGCACCGCAGCAGATGGTTGGGTAGGCTACGGTCATCTATCTTCGACCGTGGCTTGCCGCAGGGACACTGCTCTGTCACCGCCAGTGTCAGCCCCAGCCGGAAGCCAAGGGCTATGGCAAACTGGCCAGGGGAGAAGGTCAGATCCGCGCGCGTGGGGATTGCGTGCAGCCAGTCTCCAGCCCCCGTCCCCTGCAGGGCAATCAGCCGGACCACGTGGCCGTTGTCCACCCCCGGCTTGTCAATCCGCGTGTCACCCACCAGCTCCGCCGCCCTGTCCAGGTTCACTTGCTTGGACAGCCGTTCCTGCAGGTGGCCCTTCTTCTCCCTCCCCCGTCCGGCCTCCCGCAGGATTTCACGCGCTGGTTCGGGGAGCCTGTTCCGCAGATCTTGCAAGGTCGTCCTCCCCCCACTCGCCCCCCCCTCCTCGTGTGGCGACAGCAGCGCCGCCACTCGTTGGAGAGGGTGGACCTGTGTGTCGGCTCCTTGCAGCAGCAAGTCCTGCGCCGCGCTCAGCGATGCCAGAAACGCTACAGGGGCCTCCGAGAGGGGGTCCACCAAGCCAAGCCCGCCCAGGGCGATCGGCAGCGACGCTTGCCTCCACACGAGGCTCTGCTCTATCTCCTTCGCCGGCGTGTGTAAGTGTGCCGCCTTGAGCGCCGTCCACAGGAGCCTCTCGCTCCATTCCCTCCATTCCCTTAGTGGGAGCACATCCGCAGGCGTGGTTCGCAGCAGGTACGAGACCCTACGGGAGATGCACCGTGTCAGCAACAGCAGTGCGTGTTGGGGATGGAGCTTGCCGATGAGCTCAAGCGGTGCTGCTGTAGTCTCCAGCGTCGCCCTCACCACCTGCCTGCTATACGCCAACGTGCCAATTGGGCTCCCCAACACCTTGATACCATCCACCGCCGCCACCAGTCCTTCCGGTAGGTTTCCCGTGACCCCCGAGGGGCTCCATGCCGTGGACTTGGCTAGGTTGCACCGAAGGCCGAGTCCCAGTAGTTTGTCACACAGCATCGCCGACTCGCCGATCACTGTGATGTCGTCCGCATACGCCATCATGGTGACGGTGGGAACTGCGGCCGCCGTCGTGAGAAGGGCCGGCTGTATCGCCGCAGCAAAGAGCATGGGGCCGAGCGGATCCCCCTGGCGCACGCCGCGTGCGCTGTCGATTGAAGGCGCTGTAAAGCCACTGTCGAGTAGGAGCCTTGAGGGTTTGCCGTATAGGGTGCGTACAAACGGTAAGAGCGGGGTGAGGTCTGTCCATTGCATTGACTCTAGGAAGCACCCCCGTTCTACTGAGTTGAATGCATTCTCTATGTCCAGCTGGATCGCAATTCTTGACGGATCTTCGGCGAGGAGCGTGCGGGTCGTGTGAATGATGCACTCGGCCCCACCGGGGACGGCGACGCCGAATTGAACCGGGAGAAAATACCCGCGGATCTCCGCCGCGAGTTCGCGAAGTGCTGCCTTGGCCGTGATTCTAAGAACCGCCTCGCCAATCGCTATGGGTCTCACGCCTCCGTCCGGCTTCTCGAGCGCTATCAACCTGGCTGGGAGCAGGAGGTCTTGCAGCTGCACGTTCTGGTACGCGCTAAGAAGCCCGTTTACTACTTTGTGGAGCTGCACAAAAACCTCCCCGTTTGTTAGAGCTGGGTCACAGAGGTGTTCAAAGCACGTGCCTGATGGGCCCGCTCCTATTCCGTTCGGGCACTTCGCGAAAAGAATCCGCCCCAATGGCGAGCTCGGACGTGTTGTAACCTCCGGTAACCTCGGGTATCGCCGATTCCGCCCGGGGGTGTTTCGTGCGAAGTGTCTCCAAGGTTACCTGCGACGTTTCCGCCAGCGGCGAAGTTCGCAGCGCTGCCACCGCTTTCGCCAGGTTTGCTTTCCGAACCAACCCCTCCGCTCTGGCACAAACACCCTCCGGGTCCGGCTCGTGACGGCTGGGTTTGGAGTTTGCCGGGAAGGTGCTAGCCTCTTTGTACAGTGAGTCCCAATCCTCCTCGCGAAATTGCCGGAGACGTTTCTCCACCCCTGCCCACCGATTCCCGGGGGTTTTCTCGAGGTTCGCCCGAAGTGTCAGCCTCGGGAGGTATTGCAAGATTCGCCACGCCGCCAGGCAACTCGGAAATTTCGCTAGTCGGAGGAGTGGGAGGGTGAGGCAAATGCTGTAAGTTTTCAGGATTTCGGGTGGAAGCTTCCGGACCAAGAAGGGTTGCGCGTTGGACTACAGTGGCCCCAGATCCCATGCGTGTACCCTCAGCCACGTGCCCTCGTCGTCCACGATGGCAGAGGGACTTCGCTCCTTGCTGGCCGCCACGTTGGCGCCCGCGATGGGCTGCTGCGGTGCAGATTCCCCCACGTCGGCGCCCTCATCCCTCCTTCCACGCCTAGACCCTTGTCCCCTGTCTGTGGCTGGGATGGGTACCCCCTGTTCGGCTTCCAGCGAGGCATCCTCAGATTCGGCCTCTTGCGAGGCCATATAATCTGACCCCACTTCCCCTTCTTCATCATTCATTGGGCCTTCGCCCTGCTCCTCAGGCCTCGCGTGTCTTTCCCGCCAGTTTCCAGATCTCGCTTTTTCTCTTGCCACCGCTCCCGCCAGTTCTCGGCCGCCTCTCCCTCTCCCCCTGCCTCTACCCGCCGCCCTCGGCGCCGCGTTTGACGGCTGTAGGCCTGCCACGCGATCGTCGGCCTGGTCCTGCAGTGCTCGCTGACGGCTCGTTCCAGTCCTCCGCCTGCGTTCTGCCTCCGCCCGGCGTAGCACTTCCTCCTCCTGGTCCGCTCCCTCCGCCAGGTCGGCATCCTCCTCACGTGTTTCCTCCGCCGCGTTCACCGGCCGGCCGGATGACAGGCAAGCGGCGACCTCCTCCTCAGCCGGACCGCCCGGCAAGTCCTCTTGCCTCTCCCATCCCGCAAGGGGTCCAGGGCGGGCAAGTCCCAGCCCTGCTCCGAGCCGCCGCGGATGTAGTTGCGGCCGGGGTTGGCGGCGCTGTCGCCCAGCCTCCTCCTCCCTCACCGGCTCCTCGCCAGCCGATGTTCCGGTTTTCTCGGGGACGGGCCCCTCCCCAACTACGGCCTCGCGGGCAATCCTTCCGCCGCCGCCGCCCTCCTCGTCCCCAGCGCCAGTATGGGCCGCCGGCGGTCCGACCACTGGGTCAGTCCCCTCCAAACCAGGCTGCGCAGTCCCAGCCACTGCAGCTCCCGCCCCCAATGTCCCAGTCTGTGACGTCGCTGCAGCAGACTTCGTCAGCGTCTGGGACGGCCCTTCAGCCGTTGGCGCAGTCAACTGCCTCCGCGCCTGTGCCCTTGCTGCCGCAGTCGTCAACGCCGGCCTCGGCGGAGACCCCAGCGCCGCCGCTGCCGCCGCCGATCGAGTCCGCGCCGCCCCAGACGGCGCCTCCTGTACCAGTTGCGCTTCCCGTCGCTCCTCCTCAGGCGCTTGTTGAAGACCCTGCTCCGCCGGCGCCACCCCCGTGGCGGCAACCTCGGCGTCAGCATCCCCTCGTGCCAACCGTCCCGCAGACCGCCTTCCGGTTCCCCCCTCCCCGTCGCCCTTACCCGCGTGGATGGGATTCGCCTGAGCGTCCACCAACCACTCCTGATCCCGACCCTCACTGGGAGCCTCACCCCCCTTGGGGCGTGCAGCCGGACCTGGACGTGTGGGGCCGGCAGTGGGGAGAGGAGCCGAGCTACTTCGACCTTTGCCGGTGGGAGCAGCGGATGCGTGGTGTAGGGCGTTGTTTGTCGAACGTGGCGACGGTGTTGGAGCAGCTGAACCACGCGATTGGGCGGCGGAACCTTGCCTCACGGAACCCGCAGCTGAGCGAGTTCGAGCAGGGGGTGGTGAGGGAGGCCGCTGCTCAGGCGATGTCGACGATGCTGTGCCTGCCCCTTGAGCCTGAAGACCCGTCGCTGAATGAAGGGCCTGGAGTGACTGCTTTCCGCAGGGTAGCCATGGCCGCCGAGGAGGCGCCCCTTGAGATAGTACCCGCCCTCGCGGTTGCGCTCCGTTGGATGGATCGGCGGATGTTCCTGATTGCTACCGACCCGTAGGCGTTGTTGTACCCGCTGCCGCCTTTGTTTGTTGTTTCTTCCTCCCCATTGCTGGGGACTTACCTTGCCTGTAGGTGTGTTGTCTCTCTCTCTCTCTCTCTCTCTCTCTCTCTCTCTCTCTCTCTCTCTCTCTCTCTCTCTCTCTCTCTCTCTCTCTCTCAAGCAGTCATGTATTGATAGAGTTCATAGGGTACAGGCATGGCATAGTGTTGGTGACTAACTGGCCGAAGCAAGGCATGCAAGCATATAGGCACGGTAGCTAAGCTAGCAAGCAGGCTGAGCATGAGCACAAAGAGCCCCCAATCCATCCAAATCCAACAGAAGGCCCAAAACCCTGTCAGCACAGACGGTCCCTTGCCCTGAAGCTGCCGCACCCTGTGTTCTCCCCCCTCTCCCTTGCCGCCCCTGCTACTCCCTCTCGTGCCCCACCCTCCAGCTCCTCCTCACCACTCACCATCCTCCCGCTTCCCCGCCGTCCCCTTGCTCACCCACGGTCATCTAAGGCGCCCTAGCAGGAGCTTCCCGCTCCTCATACTCGTCAGGGATCATCTGCCAGAGGTCCGCCAGGCGTGGGGCCCATGGGTCTGCAGCTGCCTGTGGGAAAGCCGCCTCTGCCGCATGGTTGGACTTGGACAGGAGGGAGATTGTTTGGCTACGCTGTAGCATCACCGACCATCTCTGGCGGTAATGCGCTGTTAGCCGAGCAGCCGTGGTGGTGAGTCTGCCCTGCCTAAACCTCTTCTTGGCGGCATGGGTTGCCAACATCCGAAGGAATTGTACGGTGTTAGCAGCCATTGCCCCATAGGTCTCAACCGCCAGCCCAAAGAAGCCAGCATAGCTCGGTCGCCCCTCGTACAGCCGATGCTTCTTCTACGAGGCCTCCTCTGCCGCCCAGCCTGGCGGCCTACGTGCCCTCACGTCCCTCTCCTGCAGAACCGGGTCCGTCACAGTGACATCCGTCACCCAGGTCTCTCCCGACTCCTGATCCTGGATTGCCAAGTCCGCTCTCTTCGTAAGGACCGGTGGAGAGAAGGCCGAGGTCTCATGGTAGGTCTTGTAGCCTGCCTCATTCGCCATTCGTAGCGCAGCGTACACGAGGGCATTGTGTGTTCGGACCGCATCCCCCCATCCTGGCATCGTAGCAGATGGTTCGGTAGGCTCTTATCCTGGATTTTGGATCCCGGCCGCTTGCATGGGCACACCTCAGCTACCGGCAGTTCCATGCCTAGGCGGAGGCCTAAATCCAAGGAGAACTGACCAGGGGAGATGGTAAGGTCAGCTCTCGTGGGCACAGCCTGAAGCCAGTCGCCCGCCCCCACCCCTTTCAAACTAATCAGCCTGATCCCATGCCCCCTGTGCCTGCCCGGCCTGTCCACGACTGTGTCACCCAGAAGGTCCGCCGCCCGCTGCAAGTTAATCTGCTTCGATAGGCCCAGCTGCAAGCTGCCTGTGCCCGTACTGTCCGCTCTGAACTGGCCAAGGACCGCCTGTGCTTGGGCTGGGAGGCCCTCCTCAAGGGCAGACAGCGGGTTGAAGTCAGAGGGGGGGGGGGGGACCAATCATGGGCAAGCAGCGTAATAGCCCTGTGGAGCAGGCACTCCGGGGGAAGGCCCAGCTTCTGCAGTAGGGAGTGTGCCGCCGTCACTGAAGCAATGTGGGCCGCTGGCGCTTCCGAGATAGGGTCTATGATCCCCAGACCACCGAGCCGAACGGGCAGAGTCGCCTGGCGCCACAAGAGACTTTGGTCCACTTCCGCTGTCGGTATGTTCAGCTTCGCCGCTGCGAGGGCCGAGCCCACTAAAGCCTCGCTCCATCCCCTCCACTCCTCCAGGCCCAGGGCTGTTGCCGGTGTCGTCCGCAGTAAGTAAGAGATGCGGCGGGAGATGCTGCGCGAGAGAATCAGCAGGGCCGTCTGAGGGTGGAGCTGGGAGATGAGGCGGAGCGGTGATGCCGCCTCTTCCAGCGTCGCCCTTACTTGGCTGGTGCAGAACTCCCGACCGCCGATAGGGCTACCCAGGACCCTTATGCCTCCTGGGTCCGCGGAGAGGCCTAGAGGCAGCTCCTCCTGGTCTCCTTGCTGTATGGTGCACCACGCCGAGGACTTGGAAACGTTGCAGCGCAGCCCACAGTCGGCTAGGTCACCCGCTATCTTCGTGAAAGCTCGGCAAGCTGCTTCCCTAGGCCCGACGATGGTGATGTCGTCGGCGTAGGCAACCACCGCCACTTCCGGCATCGTCGCCGATATACTTAGGAGGGCTGGCTGGATTGCAACTGCAAACAGGAGGGGACCTAAGGGATCTCCCTGCCTGACGCCGCGCGAGCTCAAAATGTGGTCGGTGCCGAGGCGAGCATCAGTAAGCAGCCGTGATGGGCCGTCGTAGAGATTCCGGACGAGAGGGATGAGAGGACTCAGGTTCGACCATTGTAACGACTCAAGGAAGGCCCGTCACTCAACGCTATTAAATGCGTTTTCGATGTCCAGCTGGATGACGACGCGGCTCTCATCCTCTCGAAGTAGGGAACGGACGGTGTGGATAATACACTCCGCTCCTCCTGGCACCGCTACTCCAAACTGCACAGGTAGTAAGAACTCCCTAATCTTCGGTGCTAGAGAATGAAGCGCCGCTTTAGCAACTATACGAAGAAGTGCCTCGCCTATCGCGATCGGCCGAACCCCGCCATTAGGTTTCTCCAGGGCGATCAATCGGCACGGCAGCAGCAAGTCACGTACGTGCTGCTCTTGAAAACTGCTCAGTAGCCGATTGATTACACTGGCGAAAAGAAGCAACACCTCCTCGTTGGCGAGAGCTGGGTCTCTCAGGTGCTCGAAGCAAGTTCCAGAAGGCCCCGCCCCCACCCCATTCGGACACTTCGCCAAGATTTCGCGAAGTGTATCCAGCGGGACGGACAGATTGGAGTTACCAATTCCGGTTACCCAGCTCGGGATGCCTTCCTCCGCTGCAGGGTGCTTCGCTTGGAGTGCCTCTCGTGTAGCTGGGGATGGTTCTGCCAGTGGGCTTGTTCGCAACGCCGCCACAGCTTTCGAAATATTCCCTTTCTTCATAAGTCCCTCCGCCCGCGCACAAACACCTTCGTCATCCGCTTGATGTCGCATCGGACCCCCCGTATCGGGGATGACCCCAGCTGCCTCGAAAAGGTCCTCCCACTCGCCACGTTGAAATTTGTGCAGACGTGCCTCGATGTGAGTCCAGCGGCTCCCAGACACAGGTTCGGTGGCGGGCCTCAGGGTGAGCCTCGGCAGGAATTGTAGAACGAACCAGCCACCTGGGCAGCTTGGGTTCTTGCCCAAGCGATGAAGTGCGACCAGCATGCACAGACAGTATCTGTCCAGGATCTGTGGGGGCAGGCGGCGGACGAGAAACGGCTGGTCCCCCCGAGACAGGATATCCACGTTCCAGGCCCCCGCAGCCCGCCAGATGTCCTCCTTGCCTGCCAGGTCGGCAGGCGATGGCACATCGGTGTCCTCCGTGGCTGGTTCTCCTTCCCCCCCCAGACTTTGTGGGGCATCTCCACCCGCCGCCCTCTCCTGGCGTTGTGTGGCTCTCCTTGCCGGTTCCTCCTCATCGTCTAAGGAGATTTCTTCAGACTCCTCCTCCTCACCACCCATAAACTCTGGGTCATTCCTGGAGTTGTCAGAACCTTCGCGCTCCTCATTCGCTCCCGCTTCCTGCATCTCCGGCCTGTCGTGGCGTTCCCGCCAAGGGCCTGTTCTAACAGGAATATCAGATCTGGGGATCCGGTTGCGCCCCCCCCGTCCCCCTCTCAGGCCTCCGCGGAAACCCCCGCGAGCTCCCCTCCCCGCTCCGCCTGCCGTTCCTGTTGCTGCGCCGTTGAGTCCCCCCCGTCCTGCCGGCATCCACGGCGTTCGTCCGCCACGTGGCGGGCCCCAGGTGATCGCTCCCAGCCTCGCCGAGCGCCTGGTTCCCATCTGCGGGGGCACGATCTCACCAGCTGCCGCCGCCACCTCTGTCGCTGCTGGCGGGGCGCGGTTGCCGGAGCCCGGCTCCACGGGTGGCGTCATCCCTGGTTCCTGCACGGCCCCTCGGTCGGCGGGTATTTGTTCGCCGGCGGGAAGGACTTCGTCGGAGGCGATCTGCTGGGACGGCCCGCCCTGCGATGACGACGGACGCGTTAGCTCTTGTGGCGACCGCCCTGGCAGCAGCCAGCCCAGGAGGGGTCCCGGGGAACCAGGTCCCAGCCCTGCTCCGGGCCGCCTGGCTGGGCACGAGGCCACTTCCCCTTCTTCCCGCGGGCGGCGGGAGCAGCGGCGGGAGAAGCGACGCTCTTCCCGCGGCGCTGTCTTTCATCCGCCGCCTGGCCGCGCCCCCGCGTGCCTGCGCCCTCGTCAGCAGCAGCCGTTCCGGCGGACGCAGCGGCCGTCGTCGCATCCACTTCGTCCGTTTCACCCTCCCGTCCCCGAGCCGCAGCAGTCACAACCGCCGCGATCTCAGCCGCAGCCACCGGGGCGGGGGATGCCGCCAGCCCCACCTCCACGGGCAGCCCCTGTTCCGACACCGGCACCCGCTCCTCTGCAAGCCGCGATGCAGTCTGGGGGGTGGCAGACGGTGAAGTTAAGCCGCCGCCAGCGGCAGCGGCAGTCCCGTCAGACTGGCCCGAGTCTGCCCCCTGCCCCACCTGCCCCACCGTCGTCTTGGCCGCCGCAGCGCCATCAGGCGCCTCCTCCTCGCCAGCCGCCGCCCCTGGCGTCGCGACCGCGACCACCGCCGCCTCCGGCCTCTCACCTGTGCCTGGAGCGTCAAGGGCTTGAGATCCAGGGTCTGCTGCCCACGGAGCTGGAGGCGGCAGAGGCTGCAGCGGCGGAGTTGCAGCAGTTCCTCCCCCTGATTGGGTACTGGCCTGGCTCCCCTGGTGCTGCCCTCGGGCCCGGGCCCCTGGCTTTGCTGGAGCTTGCCGAGACTGCCCGGGTGGCACCACTCGGCCTCGTGTCAGCAGCAGCATCCGTCCTGCGCTGGATGGACGGGCGACTATGCTGGATCCTCTCCGAGTAGCCGCTGTCTTTCCCTTGCCGGCCACCTTGGTTTTGGGCTGGCCCTTGGGCTTCCCCATGGCGTTGAAGAGCAGCTAAGGACTGGTTCCTAGTGCCTCTCTCTCTCTCTCTCTCTCTCTCTCTCTCTCTCTCTCTCTCTCTCTCTCTCTCTCTCTCTCTCTCTCTCTCTCTCTCTCTCTCTCTAGGTATTGTTCCAATTGTTCTTTCCCGTTGTCGGTGTCCGACTTGGTATTCTCCCACCCTGATGTTGCGCTGCTGCCTTCTGCGCCGCTTCTGCACCATCCACCTTCTTCCTTCGTACCCCATGGGCCTGTTCCGCTTCCCCACCCGCCAACGTTCCTCCTGGCTTCCTCCTCGGCCTCCTCCGCCTAACGGCGTCGCGATTCCTATTTTTCGAGTCGTTGGAGTTGCTCAGAGGTGTGAGTTCGCTATGACCAGGGGTGCATGGCGTGGAAGGTCTCCCAATCATAGAGCAAGGGACGGCCTTTGTTGTCAAACGCGCCTGGGCCGAGGTAACGAGTTACTCGCTCCAAGCGATCCCGAACCGTGGGATCATGTCGTGAGGTTCGCGGTTGGTGGAGTGTGAGAGCTGCCACTAGTTATGAGTCTCGCATGCCGTGGGGGTGACACGTTTGCTACTCTGCTTCGTCAACAATGCCTACGGTTTTGATTGGAGCGCTCTTGACAGGTTCGTCAACCTTCTCTTTCCCCTTCTTGTCAGCCCCTTCCTTCCCTTTCTTCCTTTTCTCTTCTTGTCTATCGGGACCATATGATGCTTGACCCATGGTCGTCCGCCAGGATGCTCTTTTAGGTAGCGAGGCACGAGGTCAATGATGTCATCGGAGTCGCCGCAGCAGTCAGGGATGTCAAAGTCCAAGACATGGACTCCGTTCTCGGGCCGCGCCTGGCCGATGTAGCGCGGTGCAGATTCTGGCTCGTCGTTCCAGTCTTCACCTCTCCAGTGGAGGGGAATGGAGCGCGTATCCAGATCCGTGCTCATTTTGACTCCGCTGTGATTAGCTGCGAGGCCGACAACATATTGAATTTGAGGTCTTTGACGATGAGCATGTCGTTGAGAGTAATTTGTATGTTACTCTCATGTGCCTTCAGGACGACGATGCGACAGGATTTGGCTTCCAGTTTCTGGTTGGCCACGGTGACGACGGTGGGTTGTGGGAGTGGTCGCGCATTCGAGAGGAAAAGGCGCAACCCCACCATGTGTTGTTTTGTGCAGCAGGGGCTAAGTTGGGAGTCGTGCGGAAATAAATACTTTTGTCGGAGTCGCTTGTTGGTCGTGGGTAGCTATCTTCAAAGAAGTAGAACATTTGCGCGTTTTGAAGGAGCAGTTCTAGCTCGTAATTCGACGGGTAGAAGTCACGTCCATTGAATACGATGCTGGTCCGCATTTTAGAGATGACGAGAAACTTGTTTTTAGCAGTCAAAGTTGCTTCATCACTTGGTCGTCAGTTGGTTGAAATTGGCGAATTTGCTTCATGAGCAAAGATTGTTGGCGACAGATCCAAAAGGGACATTAGTTGGGTGCACTATTGGGCATGCATGTAGAGACTGGCGTGGAAGGAGTCGAGATGGAGGGCATACATTTTTTCCTGAAAAATGTTTGGAGTCTCAACTATGGGCGGTGAGTCTACATTTGCAGATCAATCAACGTAAGCAACAGCGCATAACTTGCTGCTACCTCGTGAGGAGATCCAATCCAAAAAGTTTGGGAGGATCACCCCGTTTCCATTGATGGTGTAACAAGGACAATAGGAGGAGATGCAATCGCAATGATTTCTGATGGCGCCTAAGAAATATGGGGTCGCAGTAACAAAGATGATGCGGCAATATAAGTACAAAAAAATCATAGACGATCTACGAACGGTGGCACGGATACATGTTGTCCAAGTTGTTGAAGGGCAAGAAACGACTACCCAATGCTGCGAGTTCCCTCATCCTGGTTGTATGCGTGCTGCTGTCAGCATCCTAGCCACTAGACCACTGGGATAAAAGGGCTTGTTAAGTAGCGGGTCTGTGCGCCCATAACCCCCCAGGCTAGCAAACCTGTATCCCTATGATCAAACAGGCATCTCCAGTGCAGGTCTTCTGACAGCTCCGATTGTGAGGAAGGGGAACCTACACTTCTCAAAGGACTCGCCATCGTTGGCAAATACCGGCAACACGTTGCATTGCAAAAGATGGCAGCGGCCGACATCACGCCCCACGACATAGGGGAATGGTATGAAAAAGAAAAGAAATTAATTTGCATTATTTTGGAATGGAAATATGAAATTAGAGTGTACGAGATTATTAATCTCGCCATTGTAATTTCAGTTGAGTCGATATACGGTAATAGCAAGTCGTATATGTGAATCTTTGTAAACGTTGCTTGTAAGATTGCCATGCAAATACATGCAGGGATGCTGATTAACGTGGCACCCTTGCAAAACGCATCATTTTGGACGCGCATGAAGTGAGTAAGGGCGAGTGAGCATGGCTCGGATTGGTTCGAGTGTATTTAGCTACAATACATTCGTCACATTTTCAAATCAATAATCACATGCTCTTTTAGAAATACACCCAATATATTTGCGCTTATAATCAATTACCACATACATGTGCGTTTGTCTTATGAGCATGCGCCGGCTAAAAAATGTGTAATGACCAGGTATGGAGGCTTGCGGTTGCGGAGAGTAACGGTAAACTGGGAGTTGGACTACGTGGGAGGGCACGGGTGGTACGAGTGATCGTAGCGTTCCTTGTGTTATCTAGCACTTGCGTGTTCACATGGCAACATGGCAAGAACTTCACTAGCAAAAAGAGAATACATAATGATAGCAATAGCAATACCAAAGTGACTACATCTGGGACCTATCAGTCTAGCAACCATGCAGGTCGACCTCCAGCGCAGCTCAGAGGCGGCTTGCCAGAGTAGCAAATCGACGGTGTGCCCACTGGGAGGCGGCTTGCCAACACTGCAAGTTGACGAACTGCCAGCGCAACACCAGCGGGGCTTGCCAACACTGCAAGTCGACGACCTGCCAGCGCTACACTGTCAGAATAAGGAAACAGTAATGATTGACTAAAGTAGGATGAGTGGTACAAGTAGCAACCCTAACAAAGGGTTGTACCCCATAGGGAGTAACCCACTACAGCCCGATGTGCCCCATGCCCGATGTGCTGCACAAGTAACGCAATACCCTCTTCGCAGCATCCCAGTGCATCTTTCGATGCCTACCAGGAGCCACGTAGCGAGCCAGGAGGCTGAGAGGGTACGCGAGGTCAGGTCGTGTGCACGTCATCAGGTACATGAGGCAACCCACAAGCTCTGGGTACGGACCACTCGGCTCTACGGACTCGTCCGAAGGTGGAGCTGAGAGCGAGTGGCCGGTAGACAGAGGAGTGGGCTGTGGCGAGGACCACGTGAAGTCGAAGTGCTGAAGGACCTGCTGCACCATGTGTGACTGAGTGAGGGTGATGGTGCGGCGTGCTCTGTCCCGGGTGATCTGCAAGCCAAGGTAACTCCGCAGCTCACCCAGGTCAGTGCAAGTGTGTCTCTCCTGCAGCTCCGCCTTCACCAAGGCCAGAGCCTCAGTGTCAGCAGTAGCAAAAACCAAGTCGTCAACGTACACAAGAACGTAGAACGGCGGCAGAGAAGTGTCTGTGCGCAGAAACAGCGAAGGGTCAGCAGTCGAGGGAGCGAAGCCAAGAGCCGCAAGCGTAGTCCTCAGTGTGTCGTGCCACTCGCGGGGTGCCTGTCGAAGGCCGTAGACTGGTCGCCGAAGACTCCACTGGGTACCCTCAAGAAACGACCCAGTGAAGCCACGTGGACGGCGCAACCAGATAGCCTCGTGAAGGCTACCCTGCAAGAAGGCTGTCGAGAAGTCGAGGGAGTGCAGCTCGTAGTCTCGCTGTGCTGCAACGTGCACTAGCACCCGAAGAGTGGTCATCTTCGGGGTGGGGGAGAAGGTCTAAAAGAAGTCGACCCCCGCACACTGACTGAAGCCTCGAGCAACGTAACGCGCCTTGAAGACAGGCGGAGAACCCGGCGGCCGCTTCACCCTGAAAATCCACATGCCATCGACTATGTTCGCCCCAGGTGGGGGAACCTCGTCGACGTAGGTGCCTGTGGAATTCCAGGAAGCCATCTCTGCGTCCATGGCTATCTGCCACTGAGAGGAGTACGGACCCGTAATCGCCTCTGCGACGAGGCGACCTCAACCGACGCAGCTACCTGACCTGACTCAGCTACCAGTGCAGACTCAGTGGTCAGTGTGTACAGGCCAGACCCAGGCCTCCGAGTGAACGTGGCGAGGTGCTCACCAGTGCGCGAGTCCGTACAGATTGCCACTAACTCGCCTCCAGGCTGGGTGACAGTGACCCACTGGTCCTGGAGGACAGAGGTAGCCACCAAGTTCTTAGAGAACGAGGGGAGATGGAGACCTGTGAGGAGGCCGGAAGGGGCTGCCGGACAAGGGAGAACAGTGGCGCCACGCGCGACTACCGGGCCCCCAGAGGGGTCGGCCAGTGTGACAGGGACAGGGACTGCGAGCGGTGTGACTGTGGTGCTGTCGCGGAAGAAGCAACGAGACGCGCCGGAGTCGAGAGTAAAAGTGTGCAAAGCCTCCTCAGGCTCTGCACCTGTGCTAGCTGAGTCAACAGCACCAAGACTAACAGCCTCTACGCCACCAGGTGCCTCTCCACCCCCAGCACTAGTACCCCAAGCTCCGCCACCGGGGCTGCCCCACCGGACAGCCCACTCACGAATCTGCTGCGCGGAGAGAGTCTCCGGCGAACGCTGCTGCCGCTGCTGTCCACCCCCAGAACCTCCGCGTCTACCAGCGGCACTACCAACAGGAGTAGACTCACAGGGACCTCCAGTAGTAGTACACCAGGCTCCGCCACCGGGGCTGCCCCACCGGACAGCCCTCTTGCGAAGCTGCTGCGACGAGAGCGGCTCCCGCCGACGAGTACGAGGACCGCCAGCACCAGCACCTCCAGCTCTAGCACGGCTAGCTCCGCCACCGGGGCTGCCCCACCAGATAGTCCACTCGCGAAGCTGCTGCGGCGAGAGAGACTCCTGCACACTCGGCTGCCGCTGACGTAGGACAGTGGTAGTGGCCATGGCAGGCAGTGGCAGCTAGTGGCAGCAGCTGCGTAGCAGCAGTAGCACAGGCGGCAGTAGCAGACGGTAGCACCTAGGGCGGCAGCAGCAGGCGGCAGCACCTAGGGCAGTAGCAAGCAGTAGCTCCTAGGGCAGCAGCACCTAGGGCTCTCCTTTTTTTTTTTTTTTTTTTTTAAGGGTTTAGCAGGGCGCGCTAGGCGCTGGGCAGCAGGGCGCGCTGGCGCGCTGGGCAGCGGGGCGCGCTGGCGCGCCGGGCAGCGGGGCGCGCTGGCGCGCCGGGGCGCGCTGGGCAGCGGGGCGCGCTGGCGCGCTGGGCAGCGGGGCGCTCTGGCGCGCTGGGCAGCGGGGTGCGCTGGCGCGTCGGGCAGCGGGGCGCGCTGGCGCGTTGGGCAGCGGGGCGCGCTGGCGCGCTGGGCAGCGGGGCGCGCTGGCGCGCTGGGCAGCGTGGCGCGCTGGCGCGCTGGGCAGCGGGGCGCGCTGGCGCGCTGGGCAGCAGGGCGCGCTGGCGCGTCGGGCAGCGGGGCTCTTTGGAACGCTGGGCAGCGGGGCGCGCTGGCGTGCTGGGCAGCAGGGCGCGCTGGCGCTGTGGGCAGCAGGGTGCGCGTGCAGAGCGCGTGGGCAGGCAGGGCGGCACAGCTGCAGGCAGAGCGCGCGCGAACAGGGCGGTGCTCAGGCAGGGCAGCAGGGCGCTCAGTAGCAGGGCAGCTGGGCGCGCGCGGGCAGGGCAGTAAGGCGCGCACTGGCGCTAGGCAGCAGGGCAGGAAAAAAAAAAGTTTCAAGTCCGGGCAGGGCGGAACGTTCGGTGGGCCCTAAGGAACGTACCTACTCTAATACCATGTCAGGATAAGGAAACAGTAATGATTGACTAAAGCAGGATGAGTGGTACAAGTAGCAACCCTAACAAAGGGTTGTACCCCATAGGAAGTAACCCACTACATGTTTTGACATACACCAGGGTGGCTTGCCAACGCTGCAAGTCGACGACCTGCCAGCGCTACACCAGGGCGGCTTGCCAACGCTGCAGCAAGGCGGCTTGCCAGCGTTGCAACCGCAGGTGACTATAGCGCACATGCGCACCCATTTCGCAGGTGCTGGTAGGCAGTCGAGCACGTTGTGCCTCGTCCCGCGCATCGCGCATGTGCCAGGTCGGTCACGTGCCGGCAGTTGCACCAGACGGACCACGTCGACCACGTGACGCTGCACATCGGTCGATTTCGCCGCAACCACATGGGGCGAAACACGCACATCTGCCAAGTTTCGCAATCGGGCAACTTCACTCACCAGTTCTACGCTCTTCTGTCAAACAACACTGTCAAACATTATATGTTTACATTGTGTAGGCTATAGTGGGTTTAGCCTTAGGGGGTACAACATTCTAGGGTTTCCTACTTGTACTCCCAATCTTGTTAGTTCAAACACACTTGTTCATTCTAACATGGTATCACGAGCCTAGGTTGCCACCTAGGACCGCTTTCTACTACGGGCCCACTATTCCGCTAGAAGCGCCCTCATGCGCCCTACCTTACGTGCGCCCTCGTGCGCCCTACCTCACGTGCGCCCTCGTGCGCCTTTCTCTGCCCGTGCGCCCTTGTGCGCCCTCTGCTAGTGCGCCCTCGTGCGCCCCGCCCTTCGGTCTGCCCGCGTGCCGTCCTGCAGCCCTCGCGCTGCCTCCTGCAAGCTAGTACGGCCCTCGAGCCGCCCCTGCAGGTCCGTCAGGCCCCCGAGCCGCCTCTGCAGACCCGTCAGGCCCCCGAACCGCCCCTGCAGGTCCGTCAGGCCCCCGAGCCGCCTCTACAGACCCGTCAGGCCCCCGGTCCGCCTCTGCCCGACCGCGCGCCGCCCCTGCAGGCTCTCGCCGCCCGCCACGTCGCCCTGCCCGCGGCGTCGCCACCTGCCCGCCGCGTCGCCCTGTCCGCGGCGTTGTCCCCTGCCCGCGGCGTCGCCACCTGTCCGCGGCGTCGCCACCTGCCCGCGGCGTCGCCACCTGCCCGCCGCGACGCCCTGCCCGCCGCGTCGCCCTGCCCGCCGCGTCGCCCCTGCCCACGCGTCGCCCCTGCCCGCTAAGTCGCCCTGACCTAACCCGCGCCTGGCCTCTGGAGCAGCCGCCCCTGGCCCCTGGGGCAGCCGCCACTGCAGCAGCCGCCCCTGGCCACTGGAGCAGCCGCCCCTGGAGCAGCCGCCCCTGGCCACTGGAGCAGCCGCCACTGCTGGAGCCGCCCCTCGCCCCTGGAGCAGCCGCCCCTTCAGCAGCCGCCCCTGGCCACTGGAGCAGCCGCCCCTGGAGCAGCTGCCACTGCAGGAGCCGCCCCTGGCCCCTGGAGCAGCCGCCCCTGGAGCAGCCGCCCCTGGATCGGCCGCTGTGGCGGCCCCGCAGTCGCCTCGCTCGTGCGCCTGCCCTTCCCACCACTGGTGAGCACTGCCCTGCCCGTGCTGCTACTGCTGTTACTGCTGCTGCTACTGCTTCTACTGCTGCTCCTGGCGTGGCCAGATGCAGCTCCAGGGCCGTCCGCGTGTGTCCCTCACGCCCCAGCAGCTTCGTGAGTGGTACGCCAGTTGGGGTTGTCGGGGTGGCAGTAGTGGGAGTCGTCCTGGAGTGGGTAGTTCGGGAGTTTCTTGTAGTGGCCCGGTGCAGCAGCAGCGTCGTCCACGCGAGGCTCTTTCGCCCCAGCAGCTTCGTGAGTGGTACGCTCAGAGTAGAGGGTCACTGAGTACTGCTCGCTGCCCGTACGTCATTCGCACAGGTGTCCGGACTGGTCAGCCTTGCGGGACACGTGGTCACACAGAGTCCCACTGCTTCGCCCGTCTGGGCGACGCTTGGCGTACAGAGCTTGGCGACGACGCAGAGCTCCCCGACTGGGTGGAGCTGCTTAGGCAAAGGGTAGATATCTTTGCTCTTGACTATGATGCTATCCTCACTGCCATGTATGCATTGTCTACTAGTGCTGAGAGTGCCTGTCACCTGTGTGTGCCGCCTGACCCCGGTATCCAGTCTGCTGCTCCAGGTGCTGGTGAGGCTGCCGCACTATGTGCTCGTGTGTCTGTTGCCTCAAGTGCTGGTGAGGCTGCCGCTCTAGGTGCCAGAGTGTCGGTTGCCCCAGGTGCTGGTGAGGCTGCTGCTCTAGGTACTAGTGAGTCTGCGCCCTCTGGTACTGCGTCTACTGAGGCACTGCACACCTTCACACTGGACTCAGGTGCTTCTCGCTGTTTCTTTCGTGACCGCACTGCCCTTGAGCAGCTTGCTCGACCAGTTGCTGTGTCCCTTGCTGACCCCTCTGGGGGTCCGGTCATTGCGACCTCCTCCACTGTCCTCCCTTGTCCTGCGGTTCCGTCGGGCACACTGTCAGGTCTCCACCTCCCCTCGTTCTCTACGAACTTGGTGGCGGGTTGTGCGCTCCAGGACGGGGGTGTCCACCAGTTCACCCCTGCCTACGAGCGCGTGACACACTGCACGTGTGCTCGGACGGGCCGTCACCTGGCTACCTTCACTCGGCAGCCGGGGTCGGACCTGTACACACTGACCACTGAGTCCCCTCAGGTAGCTGCGTCTGCGTCTGCTTCAGGTCAGCTGTCTGCCCCCTGCTCGTGTCGCTCTCTAGCACACGAGACCGTCCTCTGGCACCACCGCCTTGGTCACCCATCAGTGCAGCGCCTTCGTGCCATGCACAAACGGTACCTTGTCTCTGGTCTTCCCCGGATACTCCCTCCCCTCCCACCCTCGCCTGCTCCTCCCTGTCTTCCTTGTGTCGAGGGGCGGCAGCGCGCCGCTCCTCACTCTCCTCGTTTCCCCCGACGACTGCTCCCTTGCAGACGCTCCACATGGACGTGTGGGGCCCAGCCCGCGTCCGTGGACAGGGTCAGGAGAGGTACTTCCTGATCGTTGTTGACGACTACTCGCGCTACACCACGGTCTTCCCCTTGTGCACCAAGGGTGAGGTCCCTGATGTTTTGATCCCTTGGATCCGCGCTTCTCGTCTCCAGCTCAGCGAGCGGTTCCACTCGGACTTTCTTGTCTTGCGTCTGCACTCTGACAGAGGTGGTGAGTTCTCCTCCGACCTCTTGGCAGCCTACTGTGCGGAGCACGGCATCCGCCAGTCGTTCACGCTTCCGGCCTCTCCACAGCAGAATGGGGTTGCTGAGCGCCGCATTGGCTTGGTCATGGAGGTCGCTCGTACCTCCTTGATCCATGCGGCTGCCCCCCACTTTCTGTGGCCGTTTGCGGTCCGGTACGCTGCGCATCAGCTCAACCTCTGGCCCCGTGTCTCCTTGCCGGAGACCTCGCCCACACTGCTGTGGACGGGGGAGGTTGGCGATGCGTCACGTTTCCGGGTCTAGGGATCTCGAGCTTTTGTCCGCGATACGTCCGCGGACAAGCTCTCCTCCCGCGCTGTTCCTTGTGTCTTCCTTGGCTTTGTCCCGGACGCGTGTGGTTGGCAGTTTTACCACGCCACCTCGCGCCGTGTCCTGCCCTCTCAGGACGTCACTTTTGACGAGTCGGTGCCCTACTACCGCCTCTTCCCCTACCGCACTGCCCCGCTCCCCCCCCCGCCTCTCTTCCTCGCGCCAGGTGCTGCTGTGGTAGACCCCCTTCCCCCTCAGGGTGCCGCTCCCTCAGGTGTGTCCCAGGTAGACCCGGTTGAGCCTGTCGAGGTAGCTGTCGACTCTCGTCCTGCTAGGGGTGCTGAGCCTGAGCGTGCGGAGCCTGGGGGTGCGGAGCCTGGGGGTGCGGAGCCTGGGGTTGCGGAGTCTGGGGGTGCTGAGCCTGGAGGTGCGGAGCCTGCGGGTGCTGAGTCTGGAGGTGCTGAGCCTGGGAGTGCTACACCTGGAGGAGCTCTCTCCTCACAGCAGCTGCGTGAGTGGTACTTACAGTACTGCAGCCTCAGGAGAGGTGCTTCTGGAGCTAGGAGTGCTGCTGGAGCTGGTGCTAGTGCTTCCCCTCCTAGGCGGGAGCTGCCCTCTCCCCGGCGGCTCCGAGAGTGGTACGCTCGGCGCTGCAGTCTCCGGAGTGGCGCTCCTAGTGTCGCGGACCCTGGTGCTGGAGGTGCTGCTGCTGCTGGCGGTGCTGCTGGCGTTACTGGAGGTGCTGCTGGTGCTGGAGCTGCTGGAGGTGCTGCTGCTGGCGGTGCTGCTGGCGCTGCTGGAGGTGCTGCTGGTGCTGGAGCTACTGGAGCTGCTGGAGGTGCTGCTGCTGCTGGTGGTGCTGCTGGTGCTGCTGGAGCTGCTGGAGGTGCTGGTGCTGCTGACGCTGCTGGAGGTGCTGCTACTACTGGAGGTGCTGCTGGTGCTGCTGACGCTGCTGGAGGTGCTGCTGGTGCTGGTGCTACTGGAGCTGCTGGAGGTGCTGCTACTACTGGAGGTGCTGGTGCTGCTGGTGCTGCTGGAGCTGCTGGAGCTACTGGTCCTGGAGGTGCTCGTACTGGAGGTACTGGAGCTGCTGGGACTGGGCCTGCTGAGGGGGTTGTCGCTGGAGGTGCTGAGCGGCCGCGGCCGTACTACGTTCCGCTCCTTCAGCAGGTTCTTGGTCTCCCGCCCTCTACTGGTCCTTCTCCTCCCCTACTGAGTCCACCGTCTGTCCAGTCGCAGTCACAGTTACAGTCTGCCTCTCCGCTGCCTGCCCCTTCTCCTTACACTGCGCCGACGGGTAGTCTTACGGAGCGTCGTGAGCCTGAGTCTCGTCCTCCGTCGCCTGAGTCCAGTCCTGCGTCTCCTGAGCCTCGTCCAGAGTCGCCTGTCCGCGCTGCCCGCACTCGTCGTCGTGTTCCGCGTGAGCGTCCTCCTCCTGTCCTTGGCACTCACTATATGACCCTGCGTCCTTCCACTGCTCCACAGCGTGTCCCTCTGCCGTCTCCTCCTGCGTCCTCTCTTCCTGACGTTGCTGACCCGCCGTCAGACCTTACTCGTGCTGCCAGTCCTACTGTCGCGCGTCTCCTTGCCACTGTTGTCACTGACCCTACCTTTGAGTCCTCTGCTGCGTCTGCTCTAGTCGCTGAGCTTGTGGACTTTGCTGCCGCCTGTCGTCTAGACTACGCCGCTAGCCTTGTTGCTGAGTCTGAGTCTGTCTGTCCTCCGTCCGTCGGGGGTGAGTGTGCTCTTGGCACGGACGTCCTTGAGGACAGACAGGAGGAGTTTGAGTGCTTTGCTGCTGCTTTACCTCATCTCGTGTCCATGCTGATTGCCCCTGAGGGAGACCCGGATGCACCAGACATCCCGACCCCACGCTCCTACGCAGAGGCGATGGAGGGTCCCTACTCCTCTCAGTGGCAGACAGCCATGGACGCAGAGATGGCTTCCTGGAAGTCCACAGGCACCTACGTCGACGAGGTTCCCCCACCTGGGGCAAACATTGTCAGTGGCATGTGGATTTTCAGGGTGAAGCGGCCGCCGGGTTCTCCGCCTGTCTTCAAGGCGCGTTACGTTGCTCGAGGCTTCAGTCAGCGAGAGGGAGTTGACTTCTTCCAGACCTTCTCCCCGACCCCGAAGATGACCACTCTTCGGGTTCTGCTGCACGTCGCTGCTCAGCGTGACTACGAGCTCCACTCTCTTGACTTCAGCACTGCGTTCCTACAGGGCAGCCTACACGAGGAGATCTGGCTGCGCCGCCCACCTGGCTTCACTGGGTCGTTCCCTCCTGGTACCCAGTGGAGCCTCCGGCGGCCAGTCTACGGTCTCCGCCAGGCACCCCGTGAGTGGCACGACACACTGAGGACTACGCTTGCGGCTCTTGGGTTTGCTCCTTCTACTGCTGACCCGTCGCTGTTTCTACGCACCGACACCACTCTGCCGCCGTTCTACGTTCTCGTGTACGTCGACGACTTGGTCTTTGCTACTGCTGACACTGAGGCACTCGCCCACGTGAAGTCGGAGCTGCAGAAGAGACACACGTGCACAGACCTGGGTGAGCTGACAAGCTATCTTGGCTTGCGGATCACCCGGGACAGAGCACAGCGCACCATCATCTTGACTCAGTCACACATGGTGCAGCAGGTCCTTCAGCGCTTCCGCTTCACGTACTCCTCGCCTCAGCCCACTCCTCTGCCTACTGGTCACTCGCTCTTAGCTCTGCCTTCGGATGAGTCCGTAGAGCCGAGTGGCCCATATCCAGGGCTTGTGGGCTGCCTCATGTACCTGATGACCTGCACTCGACCTGACCTTGCATACCCTCTTAGCATCCTAGCGCGCTATGTCGCTCCTGGCCGTCACCGGAAGGAGCACATGGATGCCGCTAAGAGGGTGTTGCGCTACTTGTGCAGTACGTCGGGCATGGGGCTTGTGCTTGGAGGACGGCGCGACGTTGTCCTCACTGGACACTCAGACGCTTCTTGGGCTGACGACCAAGCTACGCAGCGGTCGTCTCAGGGTTACACCTTCAGCCTTGGCTCTGGCTCAGTGTCTTGGCGTTCTACACGCTCGTCTTCAGTTCTCAGCTCCAGTTGTGAGGCTGAGATCTACGCCACCGCCATGGCTGCACAGGAGCTACGCTGGCTCACCTACCTGCTGACCGACCTGGGAGAGCAGCCTCGTTCTCCTCCAGTGCTGTACGTCGACAACAAGGCCGCCCTTGCCTTGTGTCAGGGGCACAGACTGGAGCACAGAACGAAGCACATCGCTCTGCGCTACTTCCTTGCTCGAGAGTTGCAGCAGCGTGGTCAGCTTCGTCTGCGTTACGTGGCCACTCGGGCCAACACTGCTGATGTGTTCACCAAGGCGCTTCAGCCTTGTGACCATCAGCGTTTCTGTACTGTTCTAGGCCTTGTGCCTACTCTCCCTCACTTGCTCACTTCTTGACTCTGTTTGTACTGTGATCTCTATATATATACCTGCATGTTTACACTTGCTAGGTTGTGATCACTGTACCTCTTGTTATATTATCAAACTGCATGTGAACTGGTCTTGTGACCACTTGCTTGTGCTCGGAATTCGTGTGGTATCCTTGAGATCCACCCTGAGCTTGTTTTACTTTGCCTTGCTTTGACTGGTCTGGTGACCCCTTGTTCTCCCCCACTTAGCCTATGGGGGTGTGTCAAACATTATATGTTTACATTGTGTAGGCTATAGTGGGTTTAGCCTTAGGGAGTACAACATTCTAGGGTTTCCTACTTGTACTCCCAATCTTGTTAGTTCAAACACACTTGTTCATTCTAACAAACACATCTCGACGGACTCGTCGACCAGCACTCGTCGTCGAGCTCGCCGACGACCACTGTCGTCGACGAGCGAGTTCCGTCGACGATGTCGACCGGGTCCGGTCGAGCTGGTTCTCCTCGACCACCACTCCTGACGACCAGCGGGGACTCACTCGACGACCACTCTGTCGAGTTCTCTTGGTCGACGGCGAGGTCGGCTGCACCCAAGCGAGGGCGGGGCCTTTCTCTTTGACAGCGGTATCATGTGGGCCTGAAGAGGTTAGTGAGAGAGAAAAACGAATGTATAAATATTGTTCAGACTATTCTTTCTAATTATATACTCATCTACTTGTTTTTTGTTTGTTTGTTTGTTTGTTTGTTTGTTTTTTTTGCTCGATTATAATTATTCATTTTTTTTATTCGGTCATTATTGAGTCTTCTCTAAGATGCATTATATTCCATTGCACTTCTACACACACACCTACACCCTAAAGTAAGTTTGTAGAACCCGCATTCTCCTGCCAAAATTCGTCCAAAGGTTTTGCTAGCACAGACCACTCGAGTAGGTCATTGCCATCAAAGGACATTGACTCAAGTAATCTGTCAAAGTTCTCAAGCGCCTTCCCGTCATTTGGAACGCCGCCCATGGTTGGCGGCATGGATCCCTTTTGCCCAGCCTGCTGCTGACGCCCGAACGACTCTGTACCCATTTGGACATTGCCAATACACATTTGGTCATCATCTGTACCAATTTGACTGTCACCCATGGCTGTTTGACCGTCAGACCTGTCAAGCTGACCACCACCCTTGCCAATCTGATCACCTTCAGTGCATATTGGACTATGAAGCGTGTCCTGGCCTTGCTGCAAGTTTTCCTGAGCAGATGTGACTGTAACGGATAGCATCTCCTTCCTGGCCTGCAGGTGTGACTGAAGCGAGAGCTGCGCTGCTGTTTCCATGGCTCCTGGCGCTGCCACGTCCAGGCTTGGGACATGGATCTTGGCCTGAGAATGTGCAGGTGATGCTGATGTTGCTGCTGCTGCTGCTGCTGCTGCTGCTGCTGCTGCTGCTGCTGCTGCTGCTGCTGCTGCTGCTGCTGCTGCTGCTGCTGCTGCTGCTGCTGCTGCTGCTGCTGCTGCTGCTGCTGCTGCTGCTGCTGCTGCTGCTGCTGCTGCTGCTGCTGCTGCTGCTGCTGCTGCTGCTGCTGCTGCTTCTGCTCGCGCTGCTATGGCTGTTGCTGCTGCTGGCGGTGGTGGGGATGCTGCTGATGCTGCTGCTGCTGCAAATGGTGATGCTGGTGCTGCTGCTGGTGACATAGCAAGGCTTGATGCCTGAAATCCTGACGCCAATTGCCACAGAAACAAGTCCGTGACTTGTGGCTGGTCCACATTGAAAGGCTGTATCAACTCCAAAGGTGAAACTGACAACGGTGACTGTACTGATGGTGCTGCTGGCAGCAACCATGTCGGTGACTGTATTGGTGGTCTTACTGGCACCAGATCTGCAGGTGACTGTAGCGGTGGTCTTGCTGAGACCAGATGTGCAGGTGACTGTAGCAGTGGACTTGCTGACACCAGATCTGCAAGCGATTGTATCAGTGATCTTGCTGAAATGAAATCTGCAGCTGACTGTATCGGTGGTCCTGCTGACACCAAACGTCCTGTAGCTTGAGGCATATACATTGGGGCTTGATGGCACGCGGTGTTAGGGGATGGTGTGCGGTGGGAGGAGGTGTGTTGCGATGGGGCGTACTGGGATGGCGAAGGATAGGATTGGCCACGTTGGGCTGGGGTGTGATAGGTCAGGGCATGGTTGGCCGGAGAGGTATCAGTTTGGCCAGGATAGTTCGACCCAGGATGGGTCGGGTTAGCCAGTGCTGTGAATACATGCCGCATAACCTGCAAAGGAGGAAAACGCACAGGAGGGGACATGGTGTCAACAGGAGAAAATGTAAGAAGACGAAGCACGCTAGTAACACGAATAAGAATAAGAAAAGAAGAAGAAAAAAAATACTAACCTCAACTTTTATTTCGGTTATAGAATCCAAGTGGGCAGCTCCCATGGTGTTAGCTCCCATACTGTTAGGTAAGGGGACAGCTCCCATGGTGTTAGGTAAGGTGACAGCTCCCATCATGGTGTTAGGTAAGGCAGCAGCTCCCATGGTGTTAGGTAAGGGGACAGCTCCCATGGTGTTAGGTAAGGCAGCAGCTCCCATGGTGTTAGGTAAGGCAGCAGCTCCCATAGTGTTAGGTAAGACAGCTGCAGCAGCATGAACAGGAGACGAAACAGCGGGGACGGGCTCTTGTGGCGATGAAGCCCCGACTTGAGCCTGAGAAGCAACGGCGAGGTCTTTGCATGCATCCAATGTGTGCAGCCCTTCTGCTGAGTTGAGCACAGTAGTAATCGTAGCAGCAGCAGCAGCAGCAGCAGCAGCAGCAGCACCCCCACCACCAGCACCACCACCAGTAGCACCGCCACCACCAGCAGCAGCAGCAGCAGCAGCACTGCCACCAGCAGCAGCAGCACCGCCAGCAGCAGCAGCAGCACCACCACCAGCAACGCCTGAATCCATGCTTGCAGCAGGAGCCTGACCTGCAGCGCCTGGAACACCAACAAAGCTGCCGCCGCTGCTGCTGCTGCTGCTGCTGCTGCTGCACGGGCCAACGACTTGAGTCGTGTGCAAGAAGGCACTGCTGCTATCAAATACCCCTTCTATTCGCATCGCTCCCTTCTCCAACAGTCCTTGCCTCTGGACCATCCGCGAGAGCACTACCTCCCATTCAGCCGGCGTCAGAAGCTCCTGCAGCAGCATCGCAACATCGCAGTTGCTGCTTTCGACAGCCTTGGCTTGAGCCGGAATCTGCCAGTCATGCGGACGAGCAACTGTTGAGGCTGCCGGGTCTATTTGTCCTGCTGGGCGTGCTGCAAAGGCTGAAGCTGCTACACCTGCTGGTTCTGCCGGTCCTGCTGGCCCTGACTGGCCCGTTGGGCCCGTCGGACCTGCTGGGCTCGGAAAGCGGTTCGGAAACTGGCTCGGAAAGCGCTGTGGCAGTCCGGGGTTGCTCTGTTGCACTCCTTGAGTGGCGCAGGTCGCTGTTAGCAACGGAGGAGCAGATGCAGCACGAGCCGCAGGCCAGGGCCCCTCCTGGCAGCAGCTGGTGCGGGGGCTCTCCACTAAACCCTCCGGCTCTGATTCCACACGCGTTGCCCTCTGCCGCTTTGAAGGATCGTAGCTCATCTCTGCCGGCTCTTTGCTAAGCGCCATGATCTGCTCACACACGCTTCTGAACGCCCTCTGCCGCGGCGTTGTGACACAACTCCTCTGCGAGAGGACTGCAGGTGCAAGGGAAGTGCAAGCCTCCTTGGGTTCAACTTGAATCAGAGAGCCATAAGACGGGATGAAGCCAGCGAGTGCTTTACCCGTTGCACCCATGGTCTTTCTGGGGCCGTGGGATGGCTCGTCGGAAATCCACAAAGGGATTGTCGTGAAATGTCCACTGCGCGATGCATTGGAAGGATTTTCTGGGGGGCGTTTCGAAGTTGGCTCAAGACTCGCTGGGTCGGAGTGAGGCTTCTGGAGGGCGGCAGAGAGGGGCTCTTTGTTGCTCTTCTCCTCTTTTGAAGCAGCAGCTGCGGTGCTTCCTTCCGCGGCGTCTCTGCGGCGGCGTCGCTTGAGACACAAAGAGGAAGGGTGGTTGTGGAATCCGGAGGTCGTCAGCCGCACCACCGTGCGCATCTCCATGCGGGCAGATGAAGGGAAATCTCCCGTTCCCACGCGGGCAGACGAATGAAAAGCTTCCTCCTTGTGCATATCCACGCGCTTGGGGCGAGTGGGGCCTTTTTCATCCTCCAAAGCAAAAGCGGCCACATAACCAGCAACATCAGCGGCATCAACCACAGCAGCAGCGGCGGCGGGAGGTGCGGTGTGCTTGCCGCGAGGCGGGCCGGGCATGCGGTCCTCCACTTTGCGCGCCGTGCATCCCGTGACGGCCTTGCACACACACGTGAAGTAGATCCTGGGAGGGGGGGGGGAGAGGAGCGGGGAGCAGTAGAGAGGGAGTCATTCTCTGTTATACGGCCTTGCGCACACACGTGAAGTAGATCCTGGGAGGGGGGGGTCATGGGAGAAAGGTGCGTAGAAAGTGGGAGGCGATTCGTTGTTCCGGTCGCCTCATTTGAACGGCCTTGCACACACACGTGAGGTAGATGTTGGGGGGAGGGGGAAGGGGGGAGGAGGGGGGGTGCTAGAGTGGGGATCTAACGTTGAGTACACAGCTTTCTCACGCACTAAACATAAATTCTGGTTGGAAGATTATGGGAGAGAATCAGCCTCTAAGTGCAGTGGAAGTAGTCGGGTTGAAGACATTCTTCATCTTCAGGGTGAAAGCAGAAGATTCCCGGTTCGAACCGGGTTCCCGGTTCAGCAGATCTCACCTTTTTATAGTCCGTTGGCAGAGCCATTTATGCGAGACCTTTTGCCAGCGAAAACGGCTAGAGTCTTCTACCATTTGTTTTAAGGATGGACACGACGAATCTGGTGCCCAAGCCTCTGCTCCGCCTCCTCCGCTCAAACTTCCCATGCCTAGAAGTACCGTTGTGGTTGCGTGATGCCAGTTTATTTTTCGGACTGGGAAATGGTTACTAACGGGGCAAGATACCTCCGCAGAATGTTGAGAGCTACGAATTTGACGTTAGTCAATGAAGGCTTGAGGGCTGCTAGCCTAGGTAATCTGAGGTCAATTCGTAGACTCTTGACAAAACTGAACGTCACAAGGAAGTGGAAACCCTTATCTGCGGAAACTTGCAGGAGCCTCGAAATGGCAATATTGCTTGAAACGGAAGGAGCGCTTGGATGGAGGAGTGAAAGGACTCCTTTCGGAAAGGCTGGAGTGGCCACTAATTGGGCTTGCACGAAGGAAGACATACTACTGTGCTGACAGGCTGGCGTATGGATTTTAGTTGCAGCAGTGCCATGGTGCGTAGTACTGTACGTATTCCTCGCTCACAGTTTTTTAGACACCGTGTCAAAACACGCCACCACCACCACCTCATCGTGCGTGTCGAGGAGTGTAATCACCCCTGTACACTATGTAACCCTTCAAGTGTGTCTCAGGTCAAGCGCGTCGACACGAAGTTTGGCCCTCCGAAGACCCGAAAGTCGGCTCAGCTACGGGGAAAGAAAGGTGACGGTGACCCGAGGACCTGAGTGGCCATTGGATGTGACGTTTCTTTTGATTGCGGTATTATTTTGCTGCCCACACACACATCAGAAACCTCATTGCATACATTTCAAGCCTGTACAACTCAGGGAAACCATTTCCGCAAACCCGAAGACTGAGGTTACAGTGAGTCCACCCCACAGTGCAGTAGAGATTGCCAGCCGAGAGTGTACAGTATGTTGAGTGATTCTGTTGCAGTACTGTACGTGTTGGTGCTCCGGGCTTGCTTCGCTGGTGAGGTTCCGGAAAAATGGACGACTGTTGCGCACGTGACGAGTGAAAACCGCAGGTGATGCTGTGATGTGCGACGCTGCGTTGGCGAAGAGTGATGCTGCCACTTCGGTGGGCTTCGTCGCATATGATCGAACCGCACGCGGTTTTCGTTTACTGTAACGAAGTTCGTTCAGAGAACGACATGAATGGGTGGGGTGGGGTGGGCTTGAGTGGTCAGTGAGGACCATTTTACAGCGATTTTTTACTCGCTAAGTGTAGTGCGCCGCCGAAATATCCTGGCCTTTACCCTGAAAACGGCGAATGCCACTCAGCGGGGGGCGCGCAAAATTTACTATTTTTTTACCGAGTGGCCCAAAACGAAAAAAACAGCCTTGTTGCCGAGTCAACTGACCCATCCTGTCCTGAATCCTCATGATACACCTGGAATTTCGTTCACGAAACAGATTCTTTCCGGAAATACCCACAAGAAGCAGACTAGGGTGTTTCCCAACCAGTCGCAACTTCAAACATTTCCTAGGGCTCCAAATAGAGTAGAGCTGTCGTTCCGAGACTTGACTAAGACTTGCTACAAACTGTTTGTTACCTTCTTCCTCTCCAGAATATCCGTATAGCCTTGGACTGTACAGTGTCAGGATCAACGCACTTCCCATCATTCCTCATAAAAATCCCACACCACTGATGATTGAATGCGTGAGTCGCAGTTGCAACCTTGGGTACAGTGCTCGGTGGAATGAAATCGACCCACTGCTGGGCGTGCTAGGACCTGGATGGAGTATATTTGTTAGTCCTAAATCTCAAGGTGTCGCATGAAAATAATGGGTTACATGTGCGACTTATTGCAAGATCTCTTGTTCAACCGCATTATTATTTGTGCCTTGGGCATGGGGAGCTGGGTGAAACGAGAACGTCGCTTACAGTTGTACACTACACGCGAAAAAGGGAAATTATATGGGTAGTCACAATTAGGCCCGATATATCACATTTGGTCACGGGGGTATCACGAACAGTCACAGTACACCTCGTAACTATCGCGTGTGATCACAGTGCTATCACGGATAGTCACACCTTGCCCAGCAAGTCTATCACGTTTGGTCACAGATGAAACGCCCAATCGAGAATTGTAACTACTCGAGTCACTGTAGGGATTCATGGGAGATTTTATCCCGCGCGCCGTTTTGTCCGTAGTATTACGAAAAAGTTTCGCGACAACTCTCGGTAACTCGTTAAAAACATCTGCAATTTCTTCTTTACTATTCGAATGTCCACTGTTCGAACGATGCATAATGTCCCTAAGAATACCACTTTTAGACGGGTGAAAGTCTAAGGTTCATTTTTGCTCCCAGTACAAAAACTAAAACCCGTTCGGATGATTCGGGAGCATCAACCCTAAACATCTTGTCGCACAGTGTTTAGGGTTGATGCCTCCCGAATGACGTGCTATCCAGTAGGGGTTTTATTTTTTTCTTCAATTCCCTAAATGTCAGGGCTAGAATAATGCGCGGGGTCACAAGCAATCAAGGTTGGGATTCACTAAAATTTCTACTGTTTCTTTCGTAGTTTCAAATTAATTATGATCGTTTCATCGAGTGACCATACGTGATTGCTTTTCGGGGGGGGGAGTGACCATCCGTGATAGCACTGTGATCACCCGCGATAGAAATCTACTGTACTGTGACTGTTTGTGATACCCATGTAACCAAACGTGATAAAACGGGCATAATTGTGACCTCCTATATAATTTCCCCGCGAAAAAACTGCGGCCTAATTTCCTTGAGGGGGTGGCGTGCAATGCAACAAAAGCCAACGAGCCAGACAGCCAGGTGTACCAGCTGAGCCACATGCCCAGTAGGCGCAACGTCGCCTACCCAGCGACAACCCAACCGAAGACGTGTTGCTCAAACTGTTCATGTCCGGCCAAACAGTGCAAAAAAACGTACACTTGATGCGCGTTAGATGTACGCTACATTTTCCCTGTAAAATGGACTGGAGTAAACATAGGCCTTTTGCATACCTAACAACCTTCGCCACGGGAAAACAAATGGGAATGCAAGTAGTATGCGACTTTTCCTGTGCCTCAAGTGGTAATGCTTTCAAAAAAAAACTTAAGAACGGATGGATGGCGATGTGATAAGTTGAGTGGTCAACGGTTGCGATAAAAAACGTGGATCGTACACGATGGGTTGTTGCCCTTGTTCGAACGCACGAGGGGTACGGTTTCTGAATGGGTTTAGAAAATTCATGGGATAGGATTGGGCATCATGTGTACACATAATTTCCAACCTGACAAACTTTCCGCCCGGAAGAGTGCTCTGCATAATTGAAATATCATCGAGACACCCACCTGGGCTCAGCGTGACTGTTATGGACAGAGCTGATGTGGGCGACGTTGTTTGCTGAATCTAGTGCATTTCAAAGTCTACCACAGTCGCATGTGGTTATAATCTATGACTGTAGTTTTCTATTCCTATGCCTAAGTGGCTGCATATGTAAGGATATGCTCAACGTGGAATCAACAAGGAAAATTAGTCCGTATCCCGAGGTATATCCAGTTTTCAGTTAAAGACCGAACACAACATGATTGTTTTGAAGTTCAAGATTCTTAAACTTGCATTCGTAAAAAAAAGAGTTACCCTACTTGGTCTTAAAGAACCCTCACGACCCTGAGACATCGTCTTGCGACGATGGCCTGATTGGCTTATGTGCCCGAAGGCAAAACTGAAGTGATGATCGCCCACCAGTTGCATTATTCACAACTTATGTAACTTGAAAATCAAGTAGTACTTGTCAACTAGGAGGCTCCAGGGCAAAAACTAGCAGTAGTAGGCAAAAGTGAGCCACTAGAATCGTATGTTTCTTCCGAAAAGAAACATACGGTAGGTACCAACCTCACATCATTTTAGCGAGTGCACTCTCCTATCCCTCACCCCAATCTCTTAACTGCTCCAATCACTGGCCCACTCTTGATCATGAACTCAATCGCTCGTCAGCTATATCGCTCGTGTTGACGGTCTTGTATAACACCCCCCTTAGCTTCACATACGTTAGCGTACAATTTTCGCCGTCACTCGCACGCCTTGCTTTCAACTTCGCGTCGCACACTCATGCTCATAGGACGCACTCGGTTCAGCCTCCTTTCGCTCCTACCGTTTTAGTCACGAATCTCTCACGCGCCATCATTTTGGGTCC
This sequence comes from Closterium sp. Naga37s-1, assembly GCA_947471745.1. NCBI lineage: Eukaryota > Viridiplantae > Streptophyta > Zygnematophyceae > Desmidiales > Closteriaceae > Closterium > Closterium sp. Naga37s-1. Next base: position 617,819 of record CANJKZ010000319.1, on the reverse strand, counting down.
ACGTCACGCACGTTGCCGCTGGTTGCATATGTTTCCCTTCGTCGCACGCGTATTCCCACATTACCTACACATCCCCTCATCGTCATCGCTTCCTTGAACTTGCTGCACTTCTTATAACGCATCGCTACCCACCGGGACAAAACGAGGGTGTTATTTAGGCGCAGCGGATGCCCTTAACACTAGCCCACAGGCATTACATTCGTCTCCCCCTGGTGCCAACGTCTCTATTGGCTCTGAACTTTAGGAAGTCCCCCCCCCACAAGGGACCTGGATTTTGCTGTGCAGCTAGCAGCGACTTCGTTGGTGGCTCAAGCCAGCGGAGGATCATTCGCTGCGTTCAAGTTGGTAGCCACATTCGTGTTCTCGCCACCGGCGGAAAATGTGGACCTGTCAGGAGTTTAACCCTAGGCTCTGATACCAGTATATGACTCGCTACCCACTAGACCCCTTTCTCCCTCCCTCTCTTGCTCACTCCCCATCTCCCTCTCTCTCTCTCGAATGGTCGTTGTATTGATAGGAGCGGCAGTATACAGACATGCAGGCAAGTGTATTTGTAGCCAGTCAACTCCTCTAAACAAGGAGTAAAACAAGACAAAAGCAAAAACTCCTTACCCGCTAAGTCCCTCAAAGGGAGTTCCGGTGCGCGTTTCAGAATGGCAAGGCAATCCCCAAGGGACAAGGCCTCACCAGGGGCACCTATTGGAGGGTTCTCTACCAGGGCCGCTAGGTTGCACTTGGTCATGTAGCCGACCGTTTGCCCTCGTTGCAATGCAGCTGGCCACCGTTGGCGGAAGTGGTGTAGCCTCTTTTCCACTTGGTAAGTTGAGGGCTCTGTATCGAAGTGCTTACGGGTAGCTGTCTCCACAAGCAACTTAAGGAAGACTGCGAGTTCCGCACAAGGGCAGCCGTACGTCTCTACGGCGTACGGAAAGAAACCGACATAAGGGGCTCGGTTTCGTTAGTGATACACCTTTTTTGTTGTTGCTTCCCATGCAGCCCAACCCCTTCCTTTGACCGCATTCCCATCACGCGTGCTGATCGGGTATGTGACATTTACGTCACAGATCCACACCGCGCCCGAGGAGCGGTCCCTAATCTCCTAGTCAGCTATGCGCTCGTCAATGGGGCAAAAAACCTTTGTCTCATTATGCGCGATGAAGCCAGCATCTTGTGCCATGCGCACGCATTCGTCCCAACGTTCATTGTGGGTATTAATGCGTCTCCCCTTCCCCCCCCCCTCCCCCACTCCCCCCCTCACCCTCCGTGCCATACCGCAGCAAGTGATTAGGAAGTCGTTTATCGAGAATTTTCACCCTCTTGCTGAAGTCGCAGGCTCCAGGGGTCGAGAATGGAAGGCTTAGCCGGAATTGGAGTGCGGTGGCAAAGTGGGCCGGCTTGAGGCGCAGAGAGGGGGAGAAGGGCACGGCATTTAACCAATCTCCACCTCCGTACCCCGAGAATGACATCAGGCGTTGGGTGTGGCCGTTGTTGGGGTTGGGTCGTATGGCCCCCACAGCTTCCACCTATTCAGCCTAACGCTGTCCGTGAACAGCGATGGCCAGCCTGTGCTACAGCTTCCCCTCCGACGGGCCGGCCCTGTACTACTGCAGCAGCTCTTTTGTATCTTCAAGGAGTGTGGCCTCGCATTCCGCAAGCCGCTCGGACAGCGGCGTGGCGTCGGTGTAGGCCCCCGCATCTGAATCCGCGTCTCTGCTAGTGGGCCGATGTCCGTTTCGTCGAGCGAGTCGAGCAGTTGCTGTAGTTGTGTGTAGCTGGCGAGGAAACTGAACCTCCCTCCACCAACGCATCAGCCAGCCCGAGGCCCCCAAGCGAGACGAGGAGTGAAGCTTGGGCCCATCAGCCTCGCCACAAGGATGGCGAATGTGGCTGGCTGAGAGTAGTGTTTTTAGCAGTTGGCGTCCGCATCCCAACCACTCCGCCGTAGAAAGGAAGTTCAGCGGCATTGTTGAGCTAGGTACGACACGCAAGATGCTCCATGTAAGTAGCAGCGATACAAGTTGCGGCTCCATCCGCTCAATGAGCCACATCGGAGAGCTCATTTCATCCGGGTGGTACGAAGGAAGGACGACGTCGCCTCGTTCTGGCCGATGAAGCTGCCAAGCACCTTCAGGCCCTTAGCGCTGAAGGGTACGCCCCGGGGGGAGCGATGGGGGTGGTCCTGTACGCGACGTTAACGCTCGTCACCTGCTTTTCCCCTCGTCGCCCAAATCGACCGCGGCGTTAACCCTCGTCGCCCTCGCCTCCATCCTCCCACATACGACATGTCTTCCCCACCCCATACCACCCTTATTTCCCCCCACATACCACTTTCTCCCTCTCTCTCTCTCTCTCTCTCTCTCTCTCTCTCTCTCTCTCTCTCTCTCTCTCTCTCTCTCTCTCTCTCTCTCTCTCTCTCTCTCTCTCTCTCTCGAAACAAGTGCCTGAAGGGCCCGCACCAACACCGTTCGGGCACTTCGCCAATATTTCGCGTAGCGTGTCCAGCGGGACTGCTAGGTCAGAGGTGGTGATTCCGGTAACCCAGGCGGGGATCTGGTTTTCCGCTGCAGGATGTTTCGCTAACAGCGCCTCGAGTGTAGCTGTAGTTGCCTCGGTGAGGGGACTCGTTCGCAAAGATGACACTGCTTTCGAAATGTTGCCTTTTTCAGTAACCCCTCCGCCCTAGCACAAACCCCTTCCTCGTCAGCCTGGTGTCGTACCGGAGCACCAGTAGCGGGTATGGCCCCTGCCTCTTCAAAAAGGTCAGTCCACTCGCCCCTTTGGAACTTGTGCAGCCGTGCCTCAATTGCTGCCCAGCGACTCCCCACAGCAGGTTCGGGCGCTGGCCTCAGGGTGAGCCTCGGCAAGAACAGTAGCACCGTCCATCCCCCTGGGCAGCTTGGGTTTTTGTCCAGGCGGATGAGGGCTGCCAGCATGCACAGACAATATCTGTCCAAAAGCTGTGGTGGCAAACGGCAGACGAGGAATGGCTGATCACTTCGCTGAAGAATGTCCACATTCCACCCTCCCGCCATGTGCCAGATGGCGTCATCGCTAGCCAGGTCGGCTGGCGATGGAACATCAGTGTCCCCCGTGGCTGCTTCTGCTGGCTCCGCAATGGCTTGTGGGATTCCCCCCGCCGCTTCTCGTGTTTGTGGGTTGTCCCTCCTGGGTGGGGCCTCCTCGTCATCCAGTGAGATCTCCTCTGAAGCCTCGTCCTCCCCAGCCATAAACTCTGGATCGACACCATTGTTGTCAGATGCCTCTGGTTCCTCATTCGTCTGTGGCAGCTCTCTCTCAGGCCTGGCGTGACGTTCCCGCCAAGGGCCCGTTCTAGCAGGGATCTCAGTTCTGGGTGCTGCGGTGCGCCCTCCCCTGCCTCCCCTTAGGCCCCCGCGCAGATTTCCGCGATTCCCCCGTCCAGCCGTACCCGCCGCTCCCGCCGTTGCGTTGCCTCTACGGCCGGCCGGCATCCACGGTGTTCGACCGCCCCGTGGCGGTCCCCAGGTTACGGATCCGAGCCTAGCCGAGCGTCTCGTGCCAGTCGTCGCCGCCACTGCCACACTCGCATCGGCCGCTGCCGCCGTTGGAACTGCCGCTGGTGGCGCCCCACCGGTACCGCTGCCCGAACCCTCCGGCTCCTGCGTTGGTGCTACCTGTGTTGCCAACGGCGTTGCCGCTGTCACCTGTGGCTCCTGCTGTACCGCCGCAGCGCCCCTCGATGACGACGGAAGCCCTGGCACTTGTGGCGACTGCCCTTGCAGCAGCCAGCCCAGGAGGGGTCCCGGGGGACCAGGTCCCAGCCCTGCTCCAGGCCGCCTCGCTGCTGGCTGGGCGCGGGGCCGCTTCCCCTTCTTCACGCGGACGGCGGGAGCAGCGACGCTCTTCCCGCGGCCCTGTCTTCCGTCCGCCACCTGGCCGTGCTCCTGCGTGCCTGTGCCCTCGTCAGCAACAGACGTTCCGGCGAACTCAGCGGCAGCCCTCACTTCCTCCGCGCTCGCTTCACCATCCTGCGTTCCCACCGCGGCCGTCACAGCCGCAGCAATCACAGCCGCAGCCACCGGTGCCGGGGATGCCGCCAGCCCCGCCTCCTCCTCCCCCGTCTGTTCCGATTCCGCAACCGGCCCCCGCTCCTCAGCCAGCTGAGATGCAGCCTGGGGGGTGGCAGAGGGTGAAACTGAGCCGCCGTCAGAGGCAGCGGCAGTCCCGCCAGCACGGCCCGGGTCCACCACACACCCTGCCATATGCACAGCAGCAGCGCCAACCTCAGGCGACTCCCCGCCAGCAGCAGCAGCGCCAGGCACCGCCGCAGCTGCCGCCTCAGCCTCAGCCCCCGCAGCCCCCACCCTCTCACCCGCCTCCTCGCCGTTGGTTTCAGCCGCCGTTGCAGCACCAGCAACTTTCACCCCCTGTGTCACCCGCCCCTCCGTATGTTTCTCCCCGTAACCCCCCCCTTCTCTCTCTCTCTCTCTCTCTCTCTCTCTCTCTCTCTCTCTCTCTCTCTCTCTCTCTCTCTCTCTCTCTCTCTCTCTCTCTCTCTCCCAAGCAGTCCTTCATTGATAGGTTCATAGAGGTACAGGCATGGCAGAAACAGGTGCTAGACAGGTCTAGGCCGATAAGCAACCAGATATGCAGGGCAGGCACGTGCAGCAAGCAAAACATATGCAGGCAGACAGGCAGGCACGGCAAGGCAAGCAAGGCAAGGCAAGGCAAGGCAGGGCAGGCAAGGCAAGACAGGCATAGCAAGCAGATAAACCGCAGCTAAACAACTAAGCCCTGGCTATCCTACTTACTGAACCATCACCCCTTCCAACTCATCTTCCAAAACCTGCCAGAGGTCCCCTAGGCTAGGTTCCCAGGGGTCTCTGGCCGCCTGGGGGAAAGCAGCCTCATCACCAAGCTTCGACTTGTTCAGAAAGGAAGTAGCATGTGAGCGCTGCAGCATGACAGACCAGCGCTGCCTGTAGTGTGCAGTGAGCTGGGCAGTAGTGGTGGTGAGCTTCTCTTGGCGGAACTTCTTCTTGGCCGCCGATGTTGCTACAGGCGCAGGAACTTCTGTGTGTCTTTCGCCAAGGCACCGTATGTTTCTACTGCCAGTCCTAAGAAACCTACATAGTCTGGTCTGCCCTCGTAGAGTCTGTGCTTCGTTTCAGACGCCTCCTTTGCCGCCCAGCCTGGTAGTTTCCTTGCCCCTGTGTCACGTCTCTGTAGTACGGGGTCGGTCACCGTCACATCAGTCACCCATGTCTCATTGGACTCTTTGTCCCGTATGGCTAGGTTCCCTCTCTTCCGGCACACAGGGGGGGGAAAGGCTGAAGTCTCGTAGAAGGTTGTGAAGTCCGCCTCTCTTGCCATCCGAAGTGTAGCATACACCAGCGCGTTGTGCGTCAGGACTACGTCTCCCCCTTCACCACAGCGCAGCAGATGGTTTGGTAGGCTTGTGTCCGTGATGTCGGAGTTTCCTCTCTTGCAGGGGCACTTCAGAGTGACAGGGAGGGACATGCCTAGGCGGAAACCCAGCGCCAAAGAGAACTGACCAGGGGAAAATGTAAGGTCAGATCTTGTTGGCACTGCGTGAAGCCAATCCCCCGCACCCACCCCTTGTACGCTGATGAGGCGTACTGCGTGCCCGCGGTCAGTTCCGGGCCGGTCAACTATCGTGTCTGCTAGAAGCTCTGCTGCTCGCGTCTCGTTGATTTGGCGTGACAGCGTCAGCTGTAGGTTTCCCTGCCCCGCTGGGCGTTCCCTGTATGTCTGTAATGCGGTCCTTTCCGTTGCTGGTAGAACTGCCTCCAATGTCGTGAGCTTGTTGATTGCCGGTGGGTCAGGGGTCCATGTGTGGTCAAGGAGGGTGACTGCTCTGCTCAGGAGGTATGACTCGGGCAAGTGCATCTGACGTAGCAGCTGATGGGCCGCTGTGACCGAGGCGATGTAGGCAGTTGACGCTTCCGAGGTGGGGTCGATGATGCCTAGTCCCCCCAGCCTGACCGGAAGTGTTCCCTGGCGCCATTGTAGACTCTGCTCTAACTCGCTCGCGGGTAACCGTAGCTTGGCGGCTATGAGTGCGGACGCCATTAATGATTCACTCCATGATCTCCAACCCTCCCTCTCCAGGACCTCCGCTGGTGTAGTTCTCAGCAGATAGGAGATCCTGCGGGAGATGCTCCTTGAGAGTATCAACATGGCGTGCTGGGGGTGTAGCAGGGCGACCAACGGTAACGGTGCTGAAGCTTCGTTGAGCCGCGCTTGTGCCTGGTCGGTGCAGAATATCGCTGTCGTTGTCGTCCGCCGTTGTCTGCTCCCATGCCGTGGATTTGGCAATGTTGCAACTGAGTTCTCTTGTGATATTGCTGAAGGCCTCGTAAGCTACATCCCGTGGACCCACGATCGTGATGTCGTCCGCATAGGCGACGATCGCTACCTCGGGAAGTAGTGTCGCTGTGCCGAGGAGTGTTGGTTGGATTGCTGCTGCGAAGAGAAGGGGGCCGAGTGGGTCCCCCTGTCGGACTCCCGGGTTGCTCAGGATGTGGTCGACGCCAAGCCGGTGGTCTACTAGGAGGCGTGACGGCGCGCCGTAGAGTGTGCGGACGAGGGGTAGTAGCGGCAGCAGATTAGATCGGGTGAGAAAGTCAGCCTCCTTTGCCATGCGTAGGGCCGCGTACACTTGGGCGTTGTGTGTGTTAGTCCGGTCCCCTCCGTCGGCACACCCGCAGCAAGTGATTGGGGAGGCTCCTGTCGGTGATGTCTGAGCGTCTCCCATTGCAGGGGCACTTCTCTGTCACCGCTAGGGGAAGTCCAAGGCGGAATCCAAGCGACATTGCAAAATGGTCTGGCGAGAAGGTGAGGTCTGCTCTAGTCGGGATCGCGTGTAGCCAATCCCCCGCCCCTGTCCCCTGTAGGCTCAGCAGACGCACCACTGTGTCCATTGTCTGTCCCTGGCCTATCTATCCTGGTGTCTCCCACGAGCTCAGCCGCTCGATCGAGGTTCACGTGCCTTGAGAGGATCAGCTGCAGGTGTCCTCTCCCGTCGCCCTTCCGGTGGTATTCCTGTAGGATCTCTTGAGCTGCTGCGGGGAGTCTGATCCTCATGTCGCGCATCGTCGCCCTGCCGTCTACCTCCGATGGCCCCTCTCCTTGGGGCAAGACGAGGCTAGCCACGTGCCGCAGGGGGTTGTCTGGTGCCATCAGGATTTGCCACAGGAGGACGTTTGCTGCATGTAGCGAGGCCAGGTAAGCCGCCGGTGCCTCCAAGAGAGGGTCTATGAGCCCCAGGCCCCCAAGGCACACCGACGGCGTCGCTTGCCGCCACAGGAGGCTCTGTTCAAGCTCGTTTGTAGGGGCGCGGATATGGGAGGCTTTCAGTGTCATCCATAGGAGCCTTTCGCTCCATTCTCTCCATTCTCGTATGGGTAGCAGGTCCGCCGGCATCGTCCAAAGGAGGTAGGAGACTCGGCAGGAGACACATCGTGACAGTAAGAGTAGGGCGTGCTGCGGGTGAAGTCTGCCGATGAGGTCGAGTGGGGCCACCACGGTTTCCAACGCCGTCCGTACGAACCTCCTCCCATACGCCGGCGTGCCGATGGGGCTTCCCAGCACCCGGATTCCATCCACTTCCGCCACTAGTCCTTCTGGTAGGTCGTCTGAGCAGCCCGCGGGACACTACACTGAGGATTTAGCGAGGCTGCATCTCAGGTTGCACCCTTGCAGCTCTTCGCATATGAGGTTCAGGGCCTTTACTGCTTCCGCCGGCTCCCCTACGATGGTAATGTCATCTGCATATGCCATTACTACGGTCTTGGAGAATGTTCTTGTTGCTTTTAGCTGTGCTGGCTGGATGGCTGTTGCGAAGAGCATCGGGCCCAATGGTTCTCCTTGTCGCACACCTCTCGCGCTTTCAATGTAGCGTACTTCAAAGCTCCGTTCCAGCAGTAGACGCGAGGGCAAGCCGTAGAGAGTTCGGACTAGGGGTAAAATGCGGTTGAGGCTTGACCATTGTAGTGACGAGAGGACTCGCTCGTTCCACCGAGTTGAACGCGTTCTCTACATCGAGTTGTAGGGCGATCCGCTTGGGGTCCTCCGCCAGTAGTGCGCGTTTCGAGTGTATGACGCATTCCGCACCTCCCGGAACCTCCACCCCAAATTGGACGGGTAGGAGAAAATTTCTGATCGGGGCACTTAGTTCTTGCAGCGCCGCCTTGGCGGTAAGTTCTAGAATTGCTTCTCCGATCGCTATGGGTCTGACACTTCCTCCTGGCTTCTCCAGAGCTAATAATGTGGACGGCAGAAGTAGATCTCGTAGCGGCTCATTCAGGTAAGTGCTCAGCAGTCTGTTGACTACTTTGTGCAGCAGCGTGAAGACCTCCCCATTTGCCAAGGCAGGGTCGCGTAGGTGTTCGAAGCAGGTCCCTAATGGGCCCGCCCCAATCCCGTTCGGGCATCTCGCTATAACTTCGCGTAGGGAGTCTGCGGCGATGGCGAGGGTAGACGAAGTGTATCCCGTAACCCAACCTGGTGTTGCTGTCTCGGCTTCTGGGTGTTTTGAGCGAAGGGCGACCAGTGTTGCTGGCAACAGCTCAGCGAGTGGCGTAGATTGTAACGCCGCAACTGCCTTCGCTAGGTTTGCTTTCCGCACCAAACCTTCCGCTCTGGCGCACATTCCTTCAGGGTCGGGCTGGTGTCTGTTTGGTTGGGAGTTCGGTGGGAAGGTGCTGGCTTGCAAAAAGAGGGTTTCCCTGTCCTGCGCCTGAAATTCTTGCAGTCTTGTTTCAACTGTGATCCAGCGGTATCCTGGAAGGTTGGAGGTGTCGGCTCAGAGAGTGAGCCTCGGGAGGAACAGTAGAATACGCCACGCCCCCAAGTAGGTTGGTTCCTTTGATAGGCGTAGTACTGGGAATGTTAGGCAGTAGGTGTAGACCTCCAGGATCTTTGGCGGAAGCTTCCGGACTAGGAAGGGTTGGGCACTACTGCAGAGTGGTCCCATTTCCCACCCCTCCACCTGGCGCCACCTGTCCTCATCATCAGCGATTGTGGATGGCGAGCGCACCTCGTTGGCAGCCTCGTCGCCCTGCTGTTCACATGATTCGTCCACATCTGTAGCCCCAGAGTTTCGCGCTCTTCTTGGCCCTCGATTCGCGCAGGGATTGGGTACTCTGCTTCCTCCTCACTCATATATTCCCCGTCACTCCTGTCTTCAGAGTCACTCATTGGGTTGTCAGTCTGCCTTTCCTCAGGCATCTCTGGCCTCCCGTGTCGTTCCCGCCAGTTTCCAAATTTCGATTTCTCTCGCCACCCCAGTCCCCCTCGGCCTCTCCCCCCGTGGGCGCCCCTCCCCCGTCCGTCTCGATGTGCTCTTGATACCGCGTTTGGCGCCGAGTTTCCCGCCGCCGATTTTCGGCTCGCTCCCGCAAGATCCTTTGGCGATTTGTGCCGACCCGTCGCCTGGGATCTGCCGCCGCCCGTGGCTCGTCGTCTTCCTCTCCCACATTTCCAATTGCCTCGACTGGCTGCGGGTCCAAGTCTGCCGTCTGTTCCTCCACCTCGACCACAGCCTGCGCCGATGATGGGCAAGCGGCAGACCCCGTCTCGGCAGGTGATCGGCCCGTGCGCTCCTTCTCAGCCCATCCCACAAGAGGCCCCGGGCGGCCAGGTGCCAGCCCTGCTCCGAGCCGCCGCTAACCTGGTTGAGGCCGAGGCGGGCGGCGGGCCTGTGCGCCCCCGACGTGATCTGCCAATGGGAGCTACATCTACTAAGAAACACGTATGGATTGGGTGTACACATGGAAGGGAGGGGCTCCTATATGCGGTCCGCCCCCACAAAGGCGAGCACTCCGCTCGTGGTCTACCACAAGTGGCGGACAACTGACACAGTTGTGCTGATGATGACTACAGGCGCCCCTGTGCCGGCGACCGACCTCAGATCCAGCGCCTCCAGCTCCACCACCGGGACTGCCCCAACGAACACAAAGGGGGTGAGGTGGGACAAATGGTGCCCTCGCCGGTCCGCCTCCCGCCCCCACAAACTCGCCATCCCCAGCCTGCAGTCGATCTGAGCGCCGCAGGAGGGGGGGTTTGGCTCAATGACCCCGCATGTGATCGGCAGAATGTGTCAAACTTATATGCTATATCTTGTGTAGGCTATAGTGGGGTAGCCCATATGGGGTACAACCCAATTAGGGTTAGTACTTGTACCCATCCTGCTGTTAGTCAATCATTCCTCGTTCATTCTCCTGACATGGTATCAGAGCAGGTCCTAGCCTAGGACCGTTTTTTTTTCGGGCCCACCATTACTTAGTGACCGACTGCGGTTACCGCGTTACCCCACGCCCTGCTCTGCGCTGCGCCGTCAGCGCGCGCCCTGCCCTGCCCTGCCTTGCGTCACACTGCCCGTGTACGCCCAGCCCTGCGTTGCGCTGCCCCGCGCACGCCCTGCCCTGCCCCGCGTCGCGCTGCCTCGCGCACGCCCTGCCCTGCCCCGCGTCGCGCTGCCTCGCGCACGCCCTGCCCTGCCCCGCGTCGCGCTGCCCCGCGCACGCCCTGCCCTGCCCCGCGTCGCGCTGCATCGCACACGCCCTGCCCTGCCCCGCGTCGCGCTGCCTCGCGCACGCCCTGCCCTGCCCCGTGCCCTGCTGCCCTGCGCGTCGCGCCCTGCTGCAGCCCGCGCGTCGCGCTCTACTGCCCCGCGCGTCGCGCTCTGCTGCAGCCCGCGCGTAGCGCCCTGCTGCCCTGCGCGTCGCGCCCTACCGCCTGCTCGTTAGGCCCGCCGCGGGCCCTCCCTTCGCGCCGCCGCGCCTGCCAGTTACGCCCGCTGTCGCGCCCGCCCGTTAGGCCCGCCGCGGGCCCTGCCTTCGCGCCGCCGCGCCTACCCGTTCGGCCCGTCACGGGCCCGCCCGTTCGCCCCTCCCGCACCTGTCCGCTACGCCCGCCGTGCCTGCGTTTTGCGCCTGCCGTGGGCCTACACTCGTTGTCCAGCGCCGCCCTGCCCGTGCGCGCTGCTGCCCGCGCCAGCGCCCTGCCCTGCCAACGCGCCAGCGCCCTGCCCTGCGCGCGCTGGCGCCCTGCCCTGCCCTGCCCGAGCCGCCTCTACAGCGCCCTGTGCGCCCTGCTAAACCCTAAAATGAATAAATAAATTAATTAACTAAAAAAACAAAAAAAAACCCTTGGTGCTGCTGCCCTAGGAGCTACTGCCTGCTACTGGCCGCGCGCCGCCCTGCTCTAGCCGCGCGCAGCCCTGCTCTGGTCGCGCGTCGCCCTGCTCTGGCCACGCGCCGCCCTGCTCTGGCCGCGCTCAGCCCTGCTCTGGCCGCACGCCGCCCTCCTCTGGCCGCGCGCCGCCCTGCTCTAGCAGCGCGCAGCCCTGCTCTGGCCGCACGCCGCCCTTCCCTGACCGTGCACCGCCCCGACCTACCCTAGTGCCTCCTCGCCGCCCTTCCTTCCCTATGTGCTGCCCTGCTGGTCGCATGACTTCTCTTCACGGCAGCGGTGGGAGTGGTGGCGACGGTGGAGGCAGCAGTGGGAGTGGTGGCGGCCGCCGTAGCAGTCGCTGTGGAGCTGTTCGGTGGGGAGTTTCTGGCGGTGGCCAGATGCAGCTGCAGCGGCGTCCGCGTGAGACCCTTACACCCCAGCAGCTTCGTGAGTGGTTTGCTCAGCGTTGGGCGTCTCAGCGTAGTGGCCGTAGTGACAGTCGCGGTGCAGCTACTCAGTTGGGAGTTTTTGGAGGTGGCCCGGTGCAGCTGCAGCGGCGTCCACGTGAGACCCTTACGCCCCAGCAGCTTCGTGAGTGGTTTGCTCAGCGCTGGGCGTCTCAGAGACTTGCTGAGGGTGACTGTTACCTGTGTGTGCCGCCCGACCCAGGTATAGAGGCTGCTGCTCTAGGTGCTTGTGAGTCTGCTGCTCTAGGTGCTGGTGAGTCTGCTCAATCTGGTACTGCGCCTGCTGCGGCCTTGCACACCTTCACGCTTGACTCAGGTGCTTCCCGCTGTTTCTTTCGCGACAGTACCACAGTCACACCGCTCTCTGCACCTGTTGCTGTCTCTCTGGCTGACCCCTCCGGGGGCCCAGTCCTTGCACGTTCCTCGACTGTTCTGCCGTGTCTGGCGGTTCCGTCTGGCTCACTGTCAGGTCTTCACCTCCCCTCGTTCTCTACGAACTTGGTGAGCAACGCCGTCCTTCAGGATCAGTGGGTTGATACCTTCACCCCTGGAGGACAGCGTGTGGCGATCTGTAAGTGCTCCCGGACTGGCCGGCACCTGGCCACGTTCACCCGTGCGCCTGGCTCGAGTCTGTACACACTGACTACTGTGTCTCCTCAGGTAGCTGCGTCTGCGTCTGCGTCAGGTCAGCTGTCGGCCCCCTGCTCGTGTCGCGCTCTGTCGCACCAGACCCTCCTTTGACACCACCGTCTTGGTCACCCCTCAGTGCAGCGCCTCCGTGGCATGCACTCCCGTGTCCTTGTCTCTGGTCTTCCCAGGACTCTGCCTCCCCTCCCACCCTCGCCTGCTCCTCCCTGTCTTCCCTGTGTCGAGGGGCGGCAGCGCGCTGCTCCTCACTCCTCTGAGTTTCCCCCGACGACTGCTCCCCTGCAGACTCTCCACATGGACATGTGGGGCCCAGCCCGCGTCCGTGGACAGGGCCGCGAGCGGTACTTTCTGCTGGTTGTTGACGACTACACGCGTTACACCACGGTCTTCCCCTTGCGCACCAAGGGGGAGGTCTCTGATGTTTTGATCCCTTGGATCCGCGCTGTTCGTCTCCAGCTCCGCGAGCGGTTCGAGACGGACCTTCCAGTCCTGCGTCTGCACTCTGACAGAGGTGGTGAGTTTGCCTCCGACCTTCTGCGGGATTTTTGTCGTGGGGACGGCATTCGCAAGACGTTCACGCTTCCGGCCTCTCCACAGCAGAATGGGGTTGCTGAGCGCCGCATTGGCTTAGTCATGGAGGTCGCTCGTACCTCCATGATCCATGCGGCTGCCCCCCATTTTCTGTGGCCGTTTGCAGTCCGATACGCTGCGCATCAGCTCAACCTCTGGCCCCGTGTCTCCTTGCCGGAGACCTCGCCGACACTGCGTTGGACGGGAGAGGTTGGCGACGCGTCGGTGTTCCGGGTCTGGGAATCTCGTGCCTTTCTCCGCGATACGTCCGCGGACAAGCTCTCCACCCGCGCCATTCCCTGTGTCTTTCTTGGTTTTCCCCCTGACGTGCCTGGCTGGCAGTTTTACCACCCCACCTCGCGCCGTGTCCTGCCCTCTCAGGACGTCACGTTCGACGAGTCGGTTCCCTTTTACCTGCTCTTCCCCTACCGCACTGCCCCTCTCCCCCCCCCGCCGCTCTTCCTCGCACCAGGTCCTCCTCCGGTAGACCCCCTCCCCCCTCAGGGTCCTGCTCCCTCAGGTGTGTCTCAGGTAGACCCTGTCGAGCCTGTCGAGGTAGCTGTTGACTCTGGTGCTGCTAGGGGTGCTGCGACTGGGGGTGCTGAGCCTGAGCGTGTGGAGCCGGGGGGTGCTGAGCCTGAGCGTGCGGAGCCTGGGGGTGCTGAGCCTGGGGTTGCTGAGTCTGAGGGTGCGGAGCCTGGGGGTGCTGAGCCTGAGCGTGCGGAGCCTGGGGGTGCTGAGCTTGGGGGTACTGAGCCTGAGCGTGCGGAGCCTGGGGGTGCTGAGCTTGGGGGTGCTGAGTCTGAGCGTGCTGCGCCTGGGGGTACTTTGTCTACTAGAGGTTCTCCGGGTGCCTCGTCACGGCGGGAGACTCTCTCTCCACCGCATCTGCGCGAGTGGTTTTCTCGGCGCTGGAGCCTTCAGCGTGACGCTGCTAGAGCTGGGGGGCCTGCCGCTGGAGACCCTGGAGCTGGAGGCGCTGGAGCTGGAGGGACCGGGGGTGCTGGAGTTGCTGGTCCTGTAGGTGCTGGAGGTACTAGAGGTTCTCCGGGTGCCTCGTCCCGGCGGGAGCCTCTCTCTCCACCGCAACTGCACGAGTGGTTTGCTCAGCGTTGGAGTCTTCAGCGAGCCGCTGCTGGAGCTGGGGGGCCTTCCGCTGGAGGCCCTGGAGTTGTAGGCCTTGGACCTGCTGGTCCTGGAGGTGCTGGAGGTACTGGAGCCGCTGGTCCCGGAGGTGCTCGTACTGGAGGTAATGGAGCTGCTGGACCTGGTGGTGCTGCAGGTGCTGGAGCTGCTGGAGCTAGAGCTGCTGGAGGCACTGGAGCTGGAGCTGCTGGAGGTGCTGGAGCCGCTGGTCCCGGAGGTGCTCGTACTGGAGGTACTGGAGCTGCTGGAGCTGGAGGTGCTGCAGGCGTTGGAGCTGGAGGAGCTGGAGCTGCAGCTGCTGGAGGTACTGGAGCTGCTGGTCCCGGAGGTGCTCGTACTGGAGGTACTGGAGCTGCTGGAGCTGGAGGTGCTGCAGGCGTTGGAGCTGGAGGAGCTGGAGCTGGAGCTGCTGGAGGTACTGGAGCTGCTGGAGCGGGAGGTGCTGCAGGCGTTGGAGCCGGAGGCACTGGAGCTGGAGCGGGTGGTGCTGCTGGAGTTGGAGCTAGAGACCCTGGAGCTGGAGGTACTGGCCCTGGGGGTGCTAGTGCTGTCGGTGCTGGTTCTGGAGGCACTGCGCGGCCGCGGCCGTACTTCGTTCCACTGCTTCAGCAGGTTCTTGGTCTCCCGCCTTCTACTGGCCCTACTCCTCCCTTACTGTGTCCACCGCCTGACCAGTCACAGTCGCAGTTACAGCCAGCCTCCCCACTGCCTGGTCCTTCTCCTTACACTGGGCCGACCGGAGGTCTTGCGGAGCGTCGTGAGCCTGAGTCTTGTCCTGCGTCGCCTGTCCGCGCTGTTCGCACTGGTCGTCGTGTTCCACGTCCGCGTCCTCCTCCTGTCCCAGGCACGCACCAGATGGCACTTCGTCCTTCCTCTGTTCCACAGCGTGTCCCTCTGCCGTCTCCTCCTGCGTCCTCTCTTCCTGACGTTGCTGACCCGCCGTCAGACCTTGCTCGTGCTGCCAGTCCTACTGTCACTCGTCTTCTCGCTACTGTTGTCACTGACCCTTCGTTTGAGTCCACTGCTGCATCTGCCTTAGTTGCTGAGCTTGTTGACTTTGCTGCCGCCTGTCGTCTAGACTACGCCGCTAGTCTTGTTGCTGAGTCTGAGTCTGAGTCTGTCTGTCCTCCGTCCGTCGGGGGTGAGTGTGCCCTTAGCACGGACGTCCTTGAGGACAGACAGGAGGAGTTTGAGTGCTTTGCCGCTGCTTTACCTCATCTCGTGTCCATGCTGCTTGCCCATGAGGGAGACCCGGATTCGTCGACGAAGTTCCCCACCTGGGGCGAACATCGTCAGTGGCATGTGGATTTTCAGGGTGAAGCGGCCGCCGGGTTCTCCGCCTGTCTTCAAGGCGCGTTACGTTGCACGAGGCTTCAGTCAGCGAGAGGGAGTTGACTTCTTTTAGACCTTCTCCCCTACCCCGAAGATGACCACTCTTCGGGTGCTGCTGCACGTCGCCGCTCAGCGTGACTACGAGCTTCACTCTCTTGACTTCAGCACAGCCTTCCTACAGGGCAGCCTGCACGAGGAGATCTGGCTGCGCCGCCCACCTGGCTTCACTGGGTCGTTTCCTGCTGGTACCCAGTGGAGCCTCCGGCGGCCAGTCTACGGTCTCCGCCAGGCGCCTCGCGAGTGGCACGACACTCTGAGGACGACGCTTGCGGCTCTTGGGTTTGCTCCTTCCTCTGCTGACCCGTCGCTGTTTCTACGCACCGACACCTCTCTGCCGCCGTTCTACATCCTCGTGTATGTCGACGACTTGGTCTTTGCTACTGCTGACACTGCGGGACTCGCCTTTGTGAAGTCGGAGCTGCAGAAGAGACACGCGTGCACAGACCTGGGTGAGCTGCGCAGCTATCTTGGCTTGCAGATCACCCGGGACAGAGCACAGCGCACCATTACCTTGACTCAGTCACACATGGTGCAGCAGGTCCTTCAGCGCTTCGGCTTCACGTACTCCTCGCCACAGTCCACTCCTCTGCCTACTCGCCACTCACTCTCAGCTCTGCCTGCGGATGAGTCCGTAGAGTCGAGTGGCCCGTATCCAGAGCTTGTGGGCTGCCTCATGTAGCTGATGACCTGCACTCGACCTGACCTTGCCTACCCTCTTAGCATCCTGGCACGCTATGTTGCTCCTGGGAGACACCGACCAGAGCACATGGATGCCGCTAAGAGGGTGTTGCGCTACTTGTGCAGTACGTCGGGCATGGGGCTCGTGCTTGGAGGACGGGCTCGAGTTGTCCTCACTGGTCACGCAGACGCTTCGTGGGTTGACGACTTGGCTACGCAGCGGTCGTCACAGGGTTACACTTTCAGCCTTGGCTCCGGCTCTGTTTCGTGGCGGTCTACCCGCTCGTCTTCTGTTCTCAGTTCCAGTTGTGAGGCTGAGATCTACGCAGGGGCCATGGCTGCACAGGAGTTACGCTGGCTCACCTACCTACTGACCGACTTGGGAGAGCCGCCTCGTTCTCCTCCAGTTCTGTACGTCGACAACAAGGCCATGATTGCCTTGTGTCAGGAGCACAGACTGGAGCACAGATTGAAGCACATCGCTCTGCGCTACTTCCTTGCTCGAGAGTTACAGCAGCGTGGTCAGCTTCGTCTTGCTTACGTGGCCACTCGGGCCAACACTGCTGATATCTTCACCAAGGCACTTCAGCCTTGTGATCATCAGCGTTTCTGTACTGTTCTAGGCCTTGTGCCTACTTGGCCTCACTTGCTCACTTCTTGACTTTGCTTGTACTGTGATCTCTATACATATACGTGCATGCTTACACTTGCTAGGTTGTGATCACTGTATTGCTTGTTCTCCTTTATATAAATCTGCATGTGAACTGGCCTTGTGGCCATTTGCTTGTGCTCAGAATGCGTGGTGACTTCGTGATCCACCCTGCGCTTGCTTTGCTTATCTTGACTGGTCTTGTGACCTCTTGTTCTCCCCCACTTTGCCTATGGGGGTGTGTCAAACTTATATGCTATATCTTGTGTAGGCTATAGTAGGGTAGCCCATATGGGGTACAACCCAATTAGGGTTAGTACTTGTACCCATCCTGCTGTTAGTAAATCATTCCTCGTTCATTCTCCTGACAGAATGTGGTCTCCAACGCGCCACACAAGGCCTCAAGGACGTGTTCAACGGCGGATGTCACTTGACAATCTGTACCTCCACGACCGGGACCTCCCCACCGACCAAGGCGGTCGCAACTGGTCGACCGAGAGTGCACGAGCGATTCGCACTGCTCCAGCTTTCATATTTATATCACACGTCTAGCGCTACGCCAGCTTTCATCCAAGCATCCATATTGACCCAATGTGATGACCTATCTGCAGTAGTTCCTTGTTTGAGAATGGGAAAAGCTGTACCAAGACACGGTGGAGTCATTATCCACACCCCTGCTACCACGACACCAACCTAACGGCGTCGGTGTCCCTGCCAGGGCGGAAGGCTTGGCGCGACGTGGCAGTCTCAGGTGGGCAGTCATGTCACTCGAAGCAACGCCAGTCTGCACACCATCCCCGTCCGTAATGGAGGCAGTCTGCGCCAAACATCCAACAGACCTTGATACGCCACTCACCTGGTCAATCACTATAGCAGACTCACAGCTGTCAGTGTCGCTGGATGCCTTTCTTAAGGTATGATTACGTTGCAAAAATGGGGTTGGCACGACATTTGAACATTTACGCGACGTTGCCCTGGTCAATGCTGCTGTGGAAAGCCATCTCCACACGCCTCCTCACAGCATCCCACCGCGTTGCCCTTAGCAAGCTAGACGGTGGGACAAGGCCCATCGCCTTTGGGGAATGCATCACACGCCTCGCATCAAGAACAACTCTCACACTGACAGCATGTGGGGCACGTGACTACTTTATCCCTCAGCAATTTCGTGTGGCCGTGCCAAGGGGGGTCGAGGCGATTATACATACCGTATGCGCGTACACTGCAACGAATCCCAACGCACTGGTACTGCATGCCAACCTTGCCAATGCTTTAACAGCGTTGGCATGGCTGCTATAGTAACTGCCCTCCATGACTCGCAGCTCGCCCTCTGTTGCCGTTGGTCCGCATCTCGTATGGACGACGATGACGTAAGTTTCCTCGGGAAAGCGGTGACGTGTGTGGCCGCGTTCGACCACTTCACTGGTGGCCTTGTCAGAATAGGCCTACGTACAAACCATCAAAATGCGCCGCCTGGTCGTGCACAGCACCTCCGACCCAACGCATGCTCTCACTGTCGGGATACGGTGCGAGAGATTGATTGAAAGTTGTGCCATTCTCTCCATCTCTGAGACTTGCGCCCGCTCACTTCGCCACCGCCCTCCAATTCCAGCTTCGCCTCCCCTTCTCGGCCCCTGGTGCGTGAGACTGGCCCTAAACGACACGTGGTATATATTTATACCCTGTATGTACCAGTTAGATGGCCAATATTTCGCTCCTTTTGCACTTGTGCGTTCTATCCCACTGTTGCAAAGGTGACATCACACAATATTCCATTTACTACAGAAACCGAACAAGCAAATGCATTGGAAGCAAGTGCAATATATTGCTCAATTACACCCTAAAGCAAGTCTGTCAAAGCCGTATTCTCTTGCCAATATCCATCTAGAGGTTGTGCTAGCACAGTCCACTCGAGTAGCTCATTGCCATCAAACGACATTGACTCGAGTAATCTGTCAAAATTCTCCAGCGCCTTCCCGTCCTCTGGAACACCTCCCATGGCTGGCGGCATGAGTCCCTTTTCCCCAGTCTGCTGGCCACAGAAGGACTCCGCACCCTTTTGGACATTGGCAATGCCCACCTGATCATCACACACACCAATTTGACCATCACCCATGCCTGTTTGATCATCACACCTGCCAATCGGACCCCCAACCATGGCAATCTGACCACCTTCGGTGATATTTTTACCATCAAACGTGCCCTTGCCTTGCTGCAAGAATGTCTGGGAGGATAGCATCTCTTTCCTGGCCTGCAGCTGTGACTCTAGCGGGAGTTCCGTTGCTGTTTTTATGGCTCCTGGTGCTGCTACTACCAGGCTTGGGACATGGATCTTGGCATGAGAATGTGCAGGTAAAGCCATTGGTTTATCTGCTGCTGCTGCTGCTGCTGCTGCTGCTGCTGCTGCTGCTGCTGCTGCTGCTGCTGCTGCTGCTGCTGCTGCTGCTGCTGCTGCTGCTGCTGCTGCTGCTGCTGCTGCTGCTGCTGCTGCTGCTGCTGCTGCTGCTGCTGCTGTTGGCGCTGCTGATGGTGGTGGTGGTGGTGGTGGTGGTGGTGGTGGTGGCGCTGCTGCTGCTGTGAATGGTGATGCTGGTGCTGGTAGTGCAGCAGCTGCTGGTGGTGCCGCTGCTGGTGACATAGCAAGGCTTGATGCCTGAAGTCCTGCCGCCAATTGCACCAGAGGCAAGTCCGTTACTTGTGGCTGGTCCGCATTGAAATACTGTAGCTGTTCCAAAGGTGACACTGGCAAAGGTGACTGTAGCGGTTGTCCTGCTGGAAGCAACCGTGTAGGTGATTGTATCGGTGGTCTTACAGGCACCATATCTGAAGGGGACTGTAGTGGTAATCTTGCAGACATCAGATCCGCAAATGATCGTATAAGTGAACTTGCTGAGACTAGATCTGCAGCAGTTGACTGTGTCGATGATCCTGCTGTTACCAAATCCACGCGTGACAGCACCGAACAAGCTGTAGCTAGAGGCATATGTGTTGGAGATGGATGGCACGCGGTGTTATGGGATGGTGTGCGGTGGGAGGAGGTGTGATGTGATGGGGCGTGCTGGGATGGCAAAGGATAGGATTGGCCACGTTGGGCTGGGGCGTGATAGGTTAGGGCATGGCTGGTTGGGGAGTTATCAGTTTGATCAGGATCAGTCGGAGTATGATTGGTCGGAGCAGGATGGGTTGGGATAGCCAGTGCTGTGAGTGCATGCTGCACAAGCTGCAATGGAGAAAAACGCACGAGAGGGGACGGGGTGTCAGCAGGAGAAACGTACGAAGATGATTATGCTGGTAACTCGAAAAATGAAAGAAAACAAGAGAAAAAAAAGCTAACCTTGTTGTTCATGTCGGTAAATGAATCCAAGGGGGCAGCTCCCATAGCGTTAGTTAAGTGGGCAGCTCCCATAGAGTTAGTTAAGGGAGCAGCTCCCATAGAGTTAGTTAAGGGTGCAGCTCCCATAGCGTTAGTTAAGGGTGCAGCTCCCATAGCGTTAGTTAAGTGGGCAGCTCCCATACTTTGAAGTAAGGCAGCTGCAAATTGATCAAGCATCGACCTACGACCAACCAAAGGAGCGGAAACGGAAGCAGCAGCGATTGGAGCTGAAGCAGAATGAACAGGATACGTAGCAGATGGGAGGGGATCTTTTGGTGATGAAGCTTCGAGTTGGGTATGAGGAGCATAGTACAGGTTCTTGCATGCATCCAATGCGTCCAGCACAGTAGCAATCGTAGTAGCAGCAGCAGCAGCACCACCACCACCACCACCAGCAGCACCAGCAGCAGCAGCAGCAGCAGCAGCAGCAGCAGCAGCAGCAGCAGCACCACCATCATCACCAGCTGCAGCAGCAGCTGCTGCAGCAACGGCACCAGCAAAGCCTGAAACCATACTTGCACCAGTAGCCTGGACTGCTGCACCTGGAACACCAACAAAGCTGCTGCTGCTACTGCTGCTGCTGCTGCCGCCTTGAGTCGTGTGCATGCAGGCACTGCTGCTATCAGAAGCTCCATTCAGTCGCCTCGCTCCCTCCCCCAACAGTCCTTGCCACTGGACCACCCTTGAGAGCACGACCTCCAATTCAGCCGGCGTCAGAAGCTCCACAAGCAGCGTTGCAACATCACAATTGCTGCTTTCGACAACCTTGGCACAAGCTGGAATCTGCCACTCATGCGTAGGAGCGGCTGTCGAGGCTGCTGGGGCTGTTTGCCCTGCTGGGTCTGCTGCAAAGGCTGAAGCTGCCATGCCTGCTGGTTCTGCCGGTCCTGCCGGCCCTGCCTGGCCCGCCGGGCTTACCGGGTTCGGAGACTGGTCCGGAAAGCGGTGTGGCAGTACAAGGCTGCCCCTTTGCACTCCTTGAGTGGTGCACGAAGCTGTTGGAAAGTGTGGTGCAGTCTCAGCACGGCAAGCAGGCCAGGGCCCTTCCTGGCAGCAGCTGGCGTCGCGCCTCTCCACCTGACCATCCGATTTGGCTTCCACAGGCGTTGCCCTCTGCCGCTTTGAAGGCTCGTAGCTCAACTCCCCAGGCCGGTGGTTTGTTCTCTCGACAGCACTAAGGCTTGACTCCCAACCAGGCTGGAAGCTCGGTTTACCCTTGGCTTGGCTTATCTCCGCTGGATCTTTGCTTAGTGCCATGATCTGATCACACATGCTTCTGAAGATCAATTGCTGCATTGTGTCAGCACTCCCCTGGGAGTGGCCCGCAGGCGGAAGGGAAGGGCGAGCCTCCTTGGGTTTGGCTTGAACTAGAGAGCGAACGGACGGTATGAGGTCAGTGACTGCTTTACTAGATGTACCCATGGTCTTTCTGGGGCTGTTAAATGGCACGACGGAAATCGACTGAGGGATTGTCGCGAAAGGATTTTCCGAGGGGCCTTTCAAAGGCGCGTGACCTGGGTTGCGGTGGACCTCCAGGGATGCAGAGAGGGGCTCTTTGCAGTTCATATCTTCTTGAACAGGAGCAGCCGTGGCACTTGTCGCGGCGTCTCTGCGGCGGCGGCGCTTGAGGCCCAACGAGGAAGGATGGTTGTGGAATCCGGAGGTCGTCATCCGCATCACCGTACGCATTTCCACGCGGGCAGAGGAAGGAGGAGGTGTCTCCTTGAGCATCCCCATGCGCTCAGGGCCGGTGGCGGCGTCATAACCAGCAACACGTGCAGGATCAACAGCAGCAGCAGCAGTGGTGGGGGGGGCAGCGGCGGCGGGTGGCGCGGGGCGCTGGCCGCGAGGCGGGCCGGGGGTGCGGTCCTCCACTTTCCGCGCCGTGCATCCCGTGACGGCCTTGCACACACACGTGAAGTAGATCCTGGTGGGTGGAATCGCGGGAGAGAGGTGCGTACAAGGGGGAGGAGATTCAGCCTTGCACACACACACGTGAAGTAGATCCTAAGGTGGGGACTCCCCAAAATGTTCCGTCTCGAAAGTCACTTTGAGGACCAAGTCTGAGCTTCTGTCCGATATGTTTCTTTTAGGATACTTTTGGGTCACATTTTTATCAAATTTCTGTCCTGTAAGTGTCTTTTAGTATAGATTCAGGACGGTTTCATTCAGGAGCAGAGACTTCGTCCAAAAAGAGTCTGAGAGACAGTTTTAGGACTATTTTAGTAGTACTAGGCCTTGCATTACACGATAAGTCGATCCCTGGTGAGAGATCATAAGAGATAGGACCGTAAGCATGGGAGAGATCACACGATAAGCGTGGGAGAACCGTAAAAAACCTCTAACTTGGTTCAAAGATCGGCATATTCATATCCAGGGTGAAGCAGTAGACTCCGATTCTTACCTTTTCACAGTCCGATGGCAGAGCCATTTATGAGAGACTTTTTGCCAGCGAAAACGGCTAGAGTCTTCTTCCGTTTGATTTAAGGAGGGGCACCGCGACGACTCTGGTACGCAGGGCAGATCGTTAGCTGCATCACTTCTGCCTCCGCTAAAAGTTCCCATCCGCTAGTAGTAGTACAGGTTGTTGAGACTGCTCAAAACCGCGAGTTTGTTTTTTCTGACTTGGGAAAACCTCAAAAGCCTCTTACGAATCTCGAGAGCTAGTCATATAACGTCAGTCACTCAAAGCCTACGTGACTTGTGAGGGCTGCTAGGAAGTGTCAGTAGTTAGTCTACTGACAAATCTGAATGTCACAAGAAAGTGGAAACCCTACCTGCTATAACTTGCTGGCTCGAAATGGCAATATTGCTTGAAACGGAAGGAGGACTGGATGGAGCAAATGGGAGGCAAGGAAGAAGGAATGGCCACATACAGGTGTTCCGGGTTAGAGGCCCTCGCTGAGAGAGTCCCTTTTCCCCCTGAGTAGAATTTTCCGATATCGCCTAGGGTTGGCCCCACCCCTAGAGTCCCGTTTTTGGCGGGAAATCTAGCAGCTTGACCGAATCATTGCACGAATCAGCTCCGCAGCCAATCAGAGGCTCCATATCGAACCAGCCCCAACATTCATGGAAAACGATGAAGAAGGGATCATCGATTCGATATTTTAAATTTTAAATTGTAAGTAATTGTTTCTCTTGACCGCGACTACTTCTCAATCCGGTCGCGCTGTCTCCAGCGCGATCGACGATGACATCTCGTTTATCTCGCTTACTGGGTAGATAAGAAGTTTTTGGGTTACTAGACGACCCCCAAACCATAGTTTATTTTGTTTTGTTTTGACCGTTAGTCATGCGACATTGATCAGCGTGGAAAACCGTGCGACTGGAAGTTCAAGCAAGCGCGGTCCAAATCTACGTAAATGCCAAACTCCAGAAACTAGTAGCAAAACAACCACTCTTCATGCAGTTTTCCTGAACGGGACTATAAGTATCGCGTTTTGCCTGGGGTTCCAAGGTTTTGCCACATAGTCCGCGCGCGGCGATGTTGATCCGTTGGACTATAAACGAGAACACTTGTATAATTAATGGGCGGCCTTGAAGGAAGAAACACTGTGCTGACAGGCTGGCGTACTATTTCTAGTTGCAGCAGTGCCACGGTGCGCGCAAATCACCCGTGTATATACACTGTAACATGTCAGAAGGCAACACCACCATTTCCTCAAATGTCGAGGAATACCCTATTCTCTAACCTTCGAATGAAGTTCCCGCAACCTAAATACCAGTCTACCCGAAGTGGCTCGGCTTCGGGATGACCGTGACCCGAAGTACGAATCAGAAGACCCGAAGTGGAAGGCAGTTCTAATTTAGTGCCTGACATGGGCGTGTCTTGGGGTTTCCGAACCTACCGTGTTTTAAGTGACGTGTATTGATTGAGTAGGCTTTTGTAGTACACCGACGCCTCAGGACCCTCATCAGTGAAGTTTGACCCTGTAAAATCGAGAGAAACCATCAACACGGACTCCAAATCCGAAGGCTACCAGTGACCACATCGACAACAACAAGTCCCTTCCACAGTAGAAAACTGCCAGTAGAAAACAACGTCGAGTGAGACTGTTACTTATCGGTGCTTCTCGCTGGTTTCGCTGGTGAGGAGGAATGAGGATCCGACTGAGGTTCCACAAAATTCGACGACTGATTCCGCACGCGACGAGAATCCAGCTGGCGATGCACGCAGTGACACTGTGTTGTGCGATGCTTCGTTGGCGAAGAGTGATGTTGCTTCGCTTCGTCGCGTACGGCCAAACTACCCGCGGATTTCGTCTACAGTTCCGAGTCAAGCAGGGCATCCTCGTTTCTCGTGTTGTGAAAATTTATGTTCGCGAGCCAGATTTGTTCCGACAATACCCGCAATAGACTGACTATGCAGGGTTCCCTCGTCAGAACCTTCTGGCGCTACAGAGAGAGCAAAACTGACGTTCCAATTTCGTCCGACTCTGCTTAGGTAAGCTAACCTGGTGGATTTCCATTTCATTTCATTTCATAAACCTGTACCACTGGCTTTTCATCCTGATAATTCTTCGCCAGAATGCTACTGCTTTTTTGAATCTGTACATGTTGAGTCTTTTATTTGATTCGAGGACTTTCATTCCATTTATTTGATTCGAGGACTTCCATTCATTCGAGGTTTGAATGAGTGGTGGTGTCGCAGTCTAGGAAACAGTAGAGAACAGTTATCAGCTGGATGAAATCGAAGCACTGTTGACTCCTTCACGGGATGCCTCTGAAATCCACGGATGACATCCCCTCTACCCGGATATAATGTATTTGAGGTCTTCATTTCCAGGGTGTCGGATTTATCACCTCAAAGTTGTGAGTTAGGTCCGCCAATATCGACCCCCCGTTTTACCGCGTTGTTCTGCATGACTTGGCTGTGGGTGGGATGGCCAGGCCCGAGGTGGGTGAAAGAAGAACGTCGTTATGGACCCGCGGCCAAATTCCCTGACGCGCTTACTGGTGTGGTGTGGTTTGGCGTTCTGTACAATCAGGGCGCGTTGCTGCAACGAAAGCCAACTTACCATCTGAGCCAGCTGCCCAGTTGGCCTCAAGGACGGCTATCCAGCGACAACCAAACCCAACCGAAAACGTGTTTGTTGTCAATCTCTATGTGTGTGGTGTACGGTGACGGACAGCAAAAGAGATACACCTGTTGTTCTATACAAGAGAATATCCCGATCAGGTGTTCTGCAATGTCTCCCGACATCGACAAGGCCATTTTATTCCTTTTTTTCTGAACAAAGCTGAATTTGCAAAATAAAACGCGAGAAAAAACACCATCGACGGTCGTAACCGTTGTCAAGGCCTTGTAACGGACGGTGCCAATGTGGACGGACCTGTGCAGTCTGTCTACCCCAACTGTTGGTTTATTGTCCAGGACAGTTAATGTTTTCCTCATGCACCATAGGTTGTATTCAAGAGGATATGCTACGCGCGAGAAATCACAAAATGCGTCTGTATCCAATAGGAGGTTGCAATATATAGATACTACCATATGTAATCCGCTACAGACGTATTTGGGAACCAAGACAACAACGCGAATCAGAAATGGGAGAACCAGCCACCCAGATTACATACATGAACTGACAAAGATAACACATCAACACCTTAACCAATATGTACACTGGGGAGGATAAGAACAGAACTATTGCAAGCAGATTATGAACGTGTTATATGCTTATGAAAGTGGAGAAGCAAGCTCTCCCTTTTCCTCTCAATAAGATCCAACTCCCCATCCCTATTTCCCACCTTTCTCTTCCTCGGTGTACTGTCTACTGTAAAAGGCAATCCCTTTTCCAGTACAAGATCACCACCTACACCTTGAGGAGGTCCTCTATTTCCAATCAATCCGACCAATCGGCGCTCTTGAAGCATGGCTCCAAGTACCATTGCAACCCAGGAGTCCGGAACCCCTGGGAGACACCAGTGTACACAATCTTTATTTACTCCGCCTGACCCGACAAACGCGTCGGGGCGGTATACCGAGGCGGACGTCACGTCTATAAGGTGTATGTGCGATTGCGAGAAGATTTTGCGCTGAAGAGGCAGCCATTTGGACGTTTGTGGGTTCCGTTGGCGGTAAAGGGAAACCTGGAGTACGTGGTTTAAGCGTTTGAAAGGGGCGGAGGAGGGGCGGGGAGAAAGAGGGGGGGTTGAGTGGATTAGAAAAGCAGACACCTGGACTATGAGGTTGAAGAGTAGGTGAGGTTCTGGAGTGATACTGCAGAAAGAGCAGCACCATTTCCTTCCTTTCTCTCTCAGACCCATACAAATTCCTTCCTCCCTCCCCTCTGACCGCTGTTCCACGACCCCCTCTCTCACCTCTCCCTCGGTGCGAGGCTCGAAGGAAGCAGCACAGCCGCTCTGCTTTGTGGGAGCAGAGAGAAAGAACACCACAGGCCACTTGGCACCACCAGCAGCAGTACCACGTGTCACCTTGTCATTGGCCCGATCCACCAGCTTCTTTACACTCTGCATGCCAGCCCTGTGGGAAAAAAAAAACATGGGAAACTCCTCAATATGTGCCAACTATCTGAACACAATTGGAATCTGGGTCTAAACTTATAAGATGCCCTGTGCCAGGCCCGAGAGGCGTATGGCACAATAGCCACCTTACCAAAACGCGTGATAGAAGCGCGACTCGTTATAAGCAACTCTCCCCCGTCTGTCTGTAAAGAACCGGCGCCACCTGGTGCGTTTCGGCTGCCAGTGCGCCGCCGACTGCAGCAAAAGCACGTCATACTTAGCTAAGTACCGCCCCCAGCGCCAATCCACGCCCTCCAAATTCACCACCGAATCCTCTGGCGTGATCGGGCGGCCGTTATTGTATAAGGAAAGTGTTTGTTTGTCCTGCCAGCACTGGTTGAGGAAGGTGCTCCAGGTATTCACTATAGTCACGTTGTATTCTGGCACGTGGTATACTAGGCTGGTGCGGGGAGCGAGGCGGGCAGGGACTGGAATGCTATGCACTGGGGAGGCTTGGTGTATCTGCCATTGAAAGGTAGGGGGAGAGGGAGAGGAGAGAACATGAGGTATGGGGGATGCATGGAGCAACTGGCATTTGAGTGGAAGTGAGAGAAAAGGGGAAGAGGAGAGGGAGAGATGGTGGGAGGAGATTGGGGGGCCTGAGTCAAACCGTCTGATGAACAGGGGAAGTACTGATGCAGCTCGCATCAAAGTGCGGAGAGAGAGAGGTGGCGCGGGGAGGCAAGGGAAGGTACTTGGCAAAGTGTTTTGAGACGTCTCAAAACACTACTTCAAACACGTGGCGCGGGGAGGCAAGCGAAAGTACCTGGCATAGTAGGGACGGAATGAAGTTGAAGTAGGAGAGGGAATCACCTGCTGATGCAAACACCCTGAGAGAAAATGAAACAGGGGCGGGGCGTTGAAAAGTACCTGGCACTTAGAAGAAAAGTACCTGGCAAAGTAGGGACGGAATGAAGTTGAAGTAGGAGAGGGAGTCACCTGCTGATGCAAACACCCTGAGAGGCAATGAGGAAGGGAGATGCGGCGGAAGAGATGAGGATAGGGTTGATAAGGGGGAAACGGAAAAAAAAAAGGAGAAAAAAATGGGAAAAATTTGACAAGGCAAACGGAAGCACGGATTAGAGCAAGACGCACCCTTGTGGATTTTGAGTTCGAAATGCAAGGGCAGGGGGTCCTCCCTTTTGACTTTTGAGTCGACTCAAAAGTCACTTCGAGTTTAACATGCAAAGGCAGGGGCTCCTCCCTTTTCCCCCTTCACAACCTAAGTTGCTTCAATCTCGTATGGGTGTTCTACGTTTCCCCCTCAGCCCCTGTCCCTCCTGAACCCCCATTCATGCGCTCACTTGTTTTCTCATGAGCAGCAGAAACGGTTTCGGGCAGAAGAAGGGGGGCGTGCCTTGTGGGGCACCTTGTCAGCTTTTGAGGCGCCTCAAAAGGCATTCACCCGTTCTGGTTCTCTCCTCTCTCTCTCCTCCGCCGCACCCATGCACCTACTTGTTTCTCATAAGCCTCAAGAAGAGTCTGGGGCGGAGGAAGAGAGATGTACGACACCCTGTAGGCTGCCAACGGTACCTCTGCGGAGATGGGGAGGGTGGTGGTTGGGAGAAGAGAGGCGTGAGAGAGAAGAGGGCCATGAGGCACCCTGTAGGCTGCCAGCGGTACCTCTGCAGCAGGGAGAGGACGAGGGAAGGGAGGACCAAGGAGGGGAGAGCGAGAGGGAGGAGAGACACGGATTCAGGAGGAGGAAGAAGAGAGGCGTGAGAGAGAAGAGGGGCATGAGGCACCCTGTAGGCTGTCAACGGTACCTGTGCAGCAGGGAGAGGACGAGGGAGGGGGAGAGGGAGGGAGACACACGGAGATGGAAGGAGGCGAAACGAATGCAGGGCAGGAGACAGAAGGAATGGGGAGCAGGAGAGAGAAGAGGGGCATGAGACACTCTGTTTGCTGCCATTGGTGCCTCTGCAGTGATGGGAGGGCGAGAGGGTGAGAGAAGGAGAGAGGGGGGAAATCACACGGAATTGAAAAGGAGGCAACACACGCAAATGCAGGAACAAAGAGCGAAATGCATGAGGCTGAATCTCTACAGTGGTGTCACACTCTCTTAGCGAATTTCCTACAAGCGAGGCCCCTTGCCAGCAAGCCAGCCAGTTGCAAGGGAGCTTGGGCTCGTTATAGAAGCAGCTGCTGTACTCGCTATAAAAGCACTTACTGGTTCGACCAATGCGACGTCACACGCATCCTCCCATCAAGCGTTTCTACACCAGTCAGGTTGACAGTTTTTATCGCGAGTTTCTAGTAACGCGGATGTCCTTAACCTACCAGCCACGGGAATGGTCGCTTGTGCTTGTTGACTAAGCAGCTCACAGGTCCAGTGCCCTGCAGGGGAGGAAGGGGAAGGAAGAAGGGGGGAAAGGGAGGGGAAAGTGGGGAAAGGGGACTAGGCAGCACCAATGCCCTGCAGGAAAAAAGGGGAAGTGGCGCGGGGAATGGGTGCGAGAAATGGGCAGGGGGACGGGCGCAGGAAATGGGCGGGGGGAACGGGCGCAGGGATGAGCGAGGGGAATGAGCGCGGGGAACGATCGCGGGGTATGGGGGCGGGGAATAGTTGCTGAAAAGGGGCGCGGAAACGGCCGTGGGAATGGGCGGGGATTGGGCGCGGGGAATGAGCGCGGGGGTATGGGCGAGGAGTATGGGCAAGAAGAATGCGTTATGGGAATGGGCGCGGGGAATGCGCGTGGGGAATGGGCGCGGGGAATGGGCGCGAGGAATTGGTGCGGGGCATGGGTGACGGGGTATGGGCGAGGGGAAGAGGCGCGGGGAATGGGCGAGGAGATTTCGCTTGCGACATGTGTTGCCAGGAGGAGAAGAACTTCCGATTCAGTAGGAGATTGAAAGGCCTGAAAGAAAAGTAGCTTCCGTTCCGATGGGATTGTGGAATCTTCTAGCAGCGCGAAACGCGGCGCACCTTGAGGAAGGGGCAGTCGGCGTTATACGCGCCGTGCTGCATGGCGGGAATCTCTAGAGGGGAACTTCCGCTGCGGGGGAACTCGCCGCGGGGGAACTCGCTGCGGGGGAACTTCCGATGCGGGGGAACCTGGGGGACGGAATGCGCACCTTGAGAAAAGGGCAGTCGGCGTTATACGCGCCGTGCTGCATGGCGGGAGTCTCTAGAGGGGAACTTCCGCTGCGGGGGAACTCGCTGCGGGGGAACTCGCTGCGGGGGAACTTCCGATGCGGGGGAACCTGGGGGACGGAATGCGCACCTTGAGGAAGGGGCAGTCAACACGATACGCGCCGTGCTGCATGGCGGGAGTCACGGGAAGCCATCGACCGACGGAGTAGTTGCACCTCGATATAATCTCCTTATTCCGACTCACTCTCGCCGTTGAAATCACCTTCTTCTCAGTCACTCTCGCTGTAATCACCTTCTTCCGACTCACTCTCGCCGCTGTATTCACCTTCTTCTCAGTCACTCTCGCTGTAATCACAATCTCGGCGGTGCCCGCTTTACTCAATAAGGGAAGGGAAGCTGCTAAAAGTGCCAGAATAAGGAGGGTGGCGGCGGTAAGGAAAGTGGAAGCATGATTGTGACCTGTTAGCGAACTACCTCGCAATGGGGAACGATCTATACAACGATGCGTTAGGGGACAATTTGTTAAGAGAGGATACGTTAGAGGACGATGCGATATTAGGGAATGATGCTTCCGGGAACGAAGTAGTTTGACGTGCGACTCTGGATGGACGGCTGGGCGACGAGCAGTCGCCATGCGAGAAAGTATCGGGTTACTCGGTGACAAAATTCCGGAAAGATCGCAGGCTCATAGTAGTCCGGTCGACCGCCATTGTTCAGTCAAATACGTGAACAGTTTAGTACTACTTGCGAGCTGAGACAGTCTGTTAGGCGACTCGTCGAGCGTGCAGTTACCACGCGACGAGACAGTGAGTTACTGCTGACGGGAGATTATTATGTGCAGGTTGACTATCAAGATACTATGAGCTGTTCGACCTGATTAGATGGCGCGAGAATTTACCGCTGCTGCTGAGTCAGTCTTTGATTGACCGAGGTTATGGCGACAAGCGATTGGACGACGAGACGAGACTATCAGGTCCTGGCTTTGCCTTGCCCGCAAACTACGGTGACGACAGGAAAAATCGTCGCATAGAATTGCGAGTTGAAAACGATGTGGGGAAAAACGACGCACTTCCAGATTTTCTCGGGTGAGCAAGGGGCGCTTCGGGCGCACGACGGTGCGAGGTTGACCAGCGGTGAAGCAAACGGTGCGACGCGCTAAATGCACATTTTGCTTGCTACTTATGCGAGAAGTGTATTTTGATCAATTTGCCATGTTGCTTGTAAATCACATACCGGTAACAGCGAAAACATTGCTTAATCTCCATGAAGTACAGACTAGGCTGTCAACGTGGGCTCATTGGCCAAAAAGTGATTGACCATAGCAACCCACCAATCAAGAACGCCTGGAAGGCACCAGTGTAGGCAATCCTTATTTACCCCCCCTGATCCGACAAATGCATCGGGCCTATAAAGGGACGATGGTGTGACATCTATCATTTGTATCCTCGTGCCTGTGAATACCTTTTGTTGCAGCGGCAACCAAGCAACAAACTGACGATTGTTCTTGCGAATTGTTGCAACCTGCATGTGCACGTTGAAAAAGACAGCAGTGTGAAGGAAGATAGAGGTTGAAACAACAATCATATGAATGCATCCCATACAATTAATATGCATACCACATATGATAACGTTACACCCAAACGGCACATCAATGTAGCATCATGAAATACCTGTGCATCTGTGTATGGTGCCTTCAGTGCCATGCATCCATCCAATCTCGCTGGGGCAGAAATAAAATAAGTGACCGGCGCCTCTGGTTGGTCAAGGAAGTTCTTGATTGCTTCCATGCCATACCTGCAGATAATAATGTGACAGAAACAACACAGCATCTCTTTTCGTTTAATACATTTTGTGAAACAAAAAAAAGGGCATTCAAGGGACAGGAGTCCATCCAAGTAATTTCCTTGCAATAAGCACCACTTACTCAAACGCAGCCATGAATCTTGACTCGTTGTAGATTTGATCCCCAGTGCTGTTCACCCAGAATCGCCGCCACTTATACTTAGTGGCCTGCCAGTGCGCCTGTGTCTGCAATATAAGCACGTCGTACCGCTCGATATAAGCCGCCCACTGCGCATCGAGCCCGTCTAGGTTCACCACTGAATCCTCGTCGGTCAATGGAACACCTCCGTTGTACTGTTGGACTGTCTGGGAAGGAGAGAGAGGGAAGGGGAGCATAGGGATATTAGGGGGCATAGAGATGTTGTAGGGTAAGTTGAGAACTTTCACGATCGCCCACTGCGCATCGAGCCCGTCAAGGTTTACCACAGAATCCTCGTCAGTCAAAGGAACACCTCCGTTGTACTGCTGAACGGTCTGGGAAGGAGCAAGAGCGAAAAGGGAGCATAGGGGTAGGGGTATTGTAGGTTGATTCCAAATATCTTCACGATCGCCCACTGTGCATCGAGCCCGTCTAGGTTCACCACAGAATCCTCGTCCGTTAAGGCAACGCCTCCACAGGGAGAGAACAAAAGGGGGGCATAGGGTGTGCGGTAGAATTCAGCTTGAGACTTCCCACAATCGCCCACTGTGCATCGAGCCCGTCTAGGTTCACCACAGAATCCTCGTCCGTTAAGGCAACGCCTCCACAGGGAGAGAACAAAAGGGGGGCATAGGGTGTGCGGTAGAATTCAGCTTGAGACTTCCCACAATCGCCCACTGTGCATCGAGCCCGTCTAGGTTCACCACTGAATCCTCGTCCGAAGGAAACGCCTCCATTGTACTGTTGGGCCGTCTGGGAAGGAAGAAGTGAGGGAAGGGAGAGCACAGGAATATGGTGGTCCAGATCAGATAATACTATGGTAAGGAAGGACAGTGGTGAGCTGACTTAATTCCTAAGGCGCCTCAAAAGTCGGGAGCACAGCACAGGGGTATGGAGGTCCACATCAGGTTGTACTATGGTAGGAGTGGTGAGTGAGCTGACTTGTGTTAAAAGAGTAATTTGGCTTGTGGATGGGATTAAAAACAATGCTCACCTGTTCGTCTTGCCAGTACTCGTTAAGAATTGTACTCCATGTGTTTATCAACGTAATGTTG
This sequence comes from Closterium sp. Naga37s-1, assembly GCA_947471745.1. NCBI lineage: Eukaryota > Viridiplantae > Streptophyta > Zygnematophyceae > Desmidiales > Closteriaceae > Closterium > Closterium sp. Naga37s-1. The sequence goes on along the minus strand of CANJKZ010000319.1, from coordinate 585,069 downwards.
TACGCTTTGACTCGGTACACTTTAGTGAGCGGGCCTTGCGCTGCGTATGTGCCGTCGTTAGGAATCTCGGTCACAGGAGAGACTTGGTGTATCTGCATAAAGCATAGGAAAGCGAAGGAAAAAAAAAAGAAAAAAAGAAGAAAAACAAAATAATATACAAATGAAAAAACACGTAGTAGCAGAAAAGAAGGACCGTTAATGAGACAACGGGCTATAAGTAATGGTCAGAATAACAAAGGGGAAGGGGGCGGGGGGGGGGAGGGGAGGGGAGGGCGGGGTAAGGGCAAATTTGTGTCGCATGTTCAGCAACAAACAAAAACGCATTCTCCCATATTTATTGTAAGTAAAAGTAGTGACCAAACCAAAGGGCAACAAACAGCAATGGCTGCTCACCTGACACAAAAGCGACGGCATGGGATTGCTGACAGAGAGTGAGTCGCCCACTGAAGCAAACACCCTGCCAGATAGAACAAGAATTAGACGGGAGGGATGCAGAATCTAAGCAAGCACTATGCCAGATGGAAAGCTGTGAGAACGACAGTTTGTACATTCAAATGTCAAACAGACTGAACTGCTGCCAGTCAAACCCCCTACCCCTAAATTGCCCACAACCGTGACCTCTTTTTTTTTCCCCCTTTTTTATCCTTCCACCCACCTCTCTATTCAGACTACTCATCCGTGCTCACCTGTTGCTCATTCGTTGCAGGAAGGCCAGAGGGGTGAAGGAGAACCATGGCTGCCCGCAGTTCTTGGGTCTGTAGCGATAATTCTGGGGGCGGGGGGTAGTGGAAGGATTATATTGGAGCAAAGGCACCCCTGTCCATCTATCAGCCCACTGTAGCGTCCTAGAGTCATGTTCCCGCCTGGGCTGGTTATTCTGACGACTCGAAACTCGCTTACCGGAACAAGAAAAGCAGCAGAAGCAAGCTTGGTCATTGCAAAATGGGACAAACCAGTACCCTTCCCCACCGTACCCAACCCATTTCTCACCAGCCAGTTCTTGGGGCGATTTCGAGGCTTGATGATGCAATTTACTGGACCCACGTTCTGTTGAGAGAGATACCATACAGTCGTGTGAAGGGTAGGACACGGGACAGGGAGAAGAGAGGGGAAGGGGCGGGGGGAATTAGGAGGGGGAGATGGTGTGTAGTTGGTTGGGGGGAAGGAGGAAGGGCGGCTGAGGGGGAGGCGGGGGGTAAAGAAGGGGGGAAAGAAGGGGGGAGAGGGGGAGGGGGGGGGGAGGGGAGGGGAGACGGGATTGGGGGGAGATGGAAGAGGAGAGAGGCTGTGGGTGAGCGAAAGGAGAGGGTAAAGCAACAATGGCAAGCCTGCCGCATGGGCGCAAAAAGATGCTGCATGTGGGCGCGAATCCCGTCGCATCGGCGCATCGGCGCTAGCAATTACCTTGAGGAAAGGGCCGCAGTCTAGTTTTGAGACGTCTCAAAACAAAAATCTCCTCATGTGGGCGCGAATCCCGTCGCATCGGCGCTAGCAAATACCTTGAGGAAAGGGCAGTCGGCGCCGTAGGGAGCCTTGTTTCGCGAAAGCCACTGCCCAGCGCGGGAGAAATTGCACACTGTCGCCTGCGTCGGTTGGAAGCTGGTTACCGCATTCGCCGCCGCCGTCGCTAGCCGTCTCCCGCCGTTCCCTGCACGTGTCGTGCTACCACTGGCCCATACGGCGTCCGTGTCAGCGCAGCTCGCGGCGCAAATTAAGGACGCGATTAACGCGCTCGTAAATAGTTTCCTTACATCGAAGCGTCGAATAACGGTTATTTGCAGGCTCGATCGCGCGAAGGAACGGCCCGCCGCCATGCTGCTACGCAGGTTAGATGTATCGTCTAGTGTCGTGAAACGTTATACGCCTGTATCGAATCTGTTCATGAGTCGACCAGAATGTGTGCGAAGGTATAGGGTAGAAAAAATATCCCGTCGAACGACTTGCGGATTCGTGACAATGCAAGAAGATGCAAGAACTAACTACGACACTTTCCAGGGGTAAAGCTCATCTGCACCTGCGCTTTCCTAGGCGCGTCATAAATCGTGTGGCTAGATAGACCTAAGCGTCCGTGTGGGGGGGGGAGTGAAGTGGAGTGGGGTGGACTGGTAGGTGGAGGATAACACCTGGTTTTGAACAGTGCGCTGCGCTACCCACTACATGGGAGAGGCAGCACCGACAAGCTTCACCTCGTCGCGTCAGCGTGTACGCAGCATAGCGATTTGTGGACCAAGTTAGGTGGCATGCAGTCGAGTCGCAGTTACACATGGTGGAAGGAAAATGACCCCTAAATTCTACCTAGCAAGCAGTAAAACCAGTAGGCGAAAAAATGCGAAACATTGGATGTCTGTATCTGTGTTGCTGTGCAACATGGCTCTTCTCGTGGATTTTCGTTTCAATTTCGGCTGGGCTGTACAGTATCATTGTTTCGCCTTCGCCTAGTCGCTGGACCGGGGAGCGGACCATCTAAGCCGTTGGTTGCTGGAACACGGACGAACTCGATTGTTGACCCGTCACGCAACCAGGCCGCATCCGACTCTTGAAATCGGTGGACCCGAGGTCGGTGAGGAACAGTCAAGCCGACATTCATGCGACACCTCGTTTGAGTCACCTGTAAAGTGTGCTTAACGTGATCTTTATTGATGAAGTCTACATCACATACAACGAAACTAGCACATACAGATCATGAAGGCAAGTTATGGAAGCTATCTAGAACCTAGGGTACCCAAAGAACCCGCTCTTGGTGCAGAAACCAGGTCTGAAATTGGTGATCGCCGCATAGAAGTAGAATCCTATGGTCACCGCCCAGATGGCAGGGATGACGTTGAAGAGCAAGATGCGATAATCGCGTTTCGGCAGCAGCTGCTCAGGCCTCAGATATGGCACACCATACTCATCATAATTGAGGTACTTCCTCCGATCCTCCACTTTAGGATGAGTTGGGGACATGATGACGTGGATTATCGGCACGAGCATGCTTTGCACTGAGAAGAGGATGAAGGGAGCCCATGAGGTGACCTTGAGAAGCTGCAAGAGACACAAATGGACAGAAAAATATGAAGGGTTGTGAGAAAGGGATGGAACAGAACGAAAAAGGAAATGGAACCAGGTCAAGAGGATAAGGTCGTGAGGTGGAAAGAGGACAGCAGGGATAAGAAGGCAAGTGAAATCAGTGAATAGCCAAAAGAGGGGACATTAACATAAATGGTACACAACCCAAGCCAAACAAGGTCAGTAAAACGAGCAAGGAGACGAGGAGGACTCCACAAGATAAATGGCTTTTGAAGCAGATAAACCTTGCTTGTACATACCATCCCGCAGTCATGAAAGTCCACCGTCGCAAATCGCCACGCCACGGCACCAACCCCCGCCACACAGAACCCCACATGGAACCACACAGTCATCAGCCTCTCCCACACCGCCGGCGCCTTTTTCTTCGTGCTGCCCGTGGCCTCAAATTTCTTCGAAATGAACGGGAAAAAAAACCGGAGGATCGCCATGCAGTTGAAAAAAGACATCCAGTACCAAACCTGCTCTCCCCTCAGCTGAACCATCATGCCGTTGGGAAGGCGGGAGAAGAGGCCGAGGCAGAGGAGGCGCGAGGTGAACACGTAGGGGACGAGGAGGATGATGTAGAGGCGGGTGGTTTCGAAGATGGGGCCGGGCGGCATGATGCGGAGATCAAGGGCCAGGATGAGGACAGGTAGGACGAGGATCATGATGACGATCACGTTGAGGTAGTACTGTACGCCTGGTAGGAGAAAGGAGTGGGATTTGGGGGAAGTTGTGTGTTTGCATCACAGAAGTTGGTTAGAAAGGCAGATGAGGATCATGAGAAGCATCACATTCAGGTACCAACCAACAGGAGATGCGGTGACACAGGCTGAACTTGCGCGCACGCAGCAGAAGAAGGTTATGGTGTAACAGGATCTGCAGGCTGCCTGTGGCCGCTCAGTGACTCACCGGCATATTAGTAAGCAGGGGGAGGAAGGGGCTTCCGGCACTCACCAGCATACCAGTAGGAGATCCGGCGGTACAAACTGAACTTGGGTGCGCGGAGAAGAAGCGGGTTACGGTGTAACAGAATCTGCAGGCTGCCTGTGGCCCACCGCTGGTGCTGCTTTATGTAACCCTCGAGGCTCCACGGGGCCAGACCCGCTTGCAAGCGCTGTTGTGAGGGTAAAGCCATGCAGAGAAGTGAAGGGAAGGGAGAGAGTGGGAATGACGGGGGGTGTGCAGGCTCCCAGTGGCCCACCGCTAGTGCTGCTTGATGTACCCCTCCAAGCTCCACAGCGCCAGACCTGCTTGTAGGCGCTGTTACCGTCTCACACACGAGGAAATGAGATGGTAGGGGGAAGGAGAATTGTCATAAGAAGAGGCAGGAGGGAAGCGGGTCTACCCGCTTTTTTTTTAGGCGCCTCAAAAGTCACACATGAGGAAATGAGATGGTATGGGGAAGGAGTATTGTCATAAGAAGAGGCAGGAGGGAAGCGGGAAGCAGAGAAGTGGCAGTGTCGAAAACATCTGTGATCGGCCCGACCGTTAAAGCAAGGGTGCACATTCCTAGGGGTGGGTTTCGGGTGTATTTGTTTGGTACACCCCTTGGGGTGCTCTGAATGGTTGGCGAAGAGTCCAACCATATGAAACACTAGAGAGAGGGTTGGAGAATGTGCTGGCGAACACAAAAATAATTCGCCCGCGAGTTGGGTTGGGGGAATAGACGACGGAGGGTGAGGCAAGTGATAAACCTTTGCCTCCACCCCCCCCAAAGTGCACCCTTGCTTTAAGCCCCCCTGTTTCAGCACGTTTCGTCCCTTGCTTTCAAGCATCTAGAACCTTATTCCTCCCCCTCACCTGGTTGAAATAGGCAGTCTTGTAGCCCTTGGCATGCAGCGTCATTGCCGTGTCAAAATCCTCTGTGATCGACCCCACCGTGAAACACAAGCACTGCGTTCCAGTCACATGGGGCATGCCTCTCAACCATCTCTCAATCACCGCACCTGGTTGACATAGGCCGTCTTGTACCCCTTGGCATGCAGCGTCATTGCGGTGTCAAAGTCCTCTGTGATCGACCCCACTGCGAACCCACTGTGGATACCCTACCCTATTCCAGCATGCCCAGTCCCTTGCATTCCAGTATGTGGGCACATCACCCCCCAACCTCACCTGGTTGACATAGGCCGTCTTGTACCCTTTGGCATGCAGAGTCATAGCGGTATCGAAGTCTTCTGTTATCGACCCCACTGTGAACCCGCCGATTGCTTGGAGGTGGGCGGCACGGAAAATGACTCCCGTGCCCACGCACTGTGCACTGTCACGGCCATCTCTGGGGAAGAAAAAGGGGAAGAGGGAAAGATTGGGAAGAAGGGACGAGTAGTGAGACGTGTGTGTCACAACCCAATCGCTTGCAGGTGGGCAGCGCGGAAAATGACTCCTGTGCCCACGCACTGGGCACTGTCACGGCCATCTCTGGGGAAGTAAAGGGGGGTTTAGGAGAACAATCGAGTAATGAGAAGTCGCACTGCCCTACTGCTTGCAGGTGGGCGGCGCGGAAGATGACTCCTATGCCCACGCACTGGGCACTGTCACGGCCATCTCTGGGGAAGTAACAAGAGAAAGGGGGGTTTAGGAGAACAATCGAGTAATGAGAAGTCGCACTGCCCTACTGCTTGCAGGTGGGCGGCGCGGAAGATAACTCCTGTGCCCACGCACTGTGAACTGTCCCGACCATCTCTGGGGAAGGGGGAGAGGGAATGGAAACCAGGGAAGATGGAGTTTTGAGACCTTATCCATCTTCACAAAACCTTATCGTTTGCAGGTGGGAGGAAAGTAATGTAATGGCTGCGAACAAAGGAATGGCAGAAACGGGGAATGTAATGATTGCGAGCATTAAACAAACACCATCATCACCGTTTCGAGTAGACTCAAAAGCCACACCTGTAGGGCAGCAGAACATCGTAAAAGTCCTGCGAGGAGTCATTCAGCGGATCCCCCTTCACAATGTTGTAAAACGACTGCGGGCACTGCACAAACGCCACATCGCCCTTCTCCTCCCCGACAATGTGCGGCAGCAGCGCCGACAGGAAGAAGGGCGAGGGAATCATATCCGCATCCAAGACTGCAACAAACTCCCCGCAGGCGAAGTGCAACCCGTAGTTGATGTTCCCTGCTTTGAAGTGGTGAGGCACGCCTTTCTTCTTGGGGCGACGGAGGTAGAACAGCCGCCGGCCCTGCTGCTGCTGCTGCACCATCAGCTGCTGCTGCCGCTGCAGCTGCCCCTGCTCGCTTTGATCCTGTTCCCCTCCTCCTACTTCCCCTCCTGCTGCTCCTGCTCCGCCCCCCCCACCTCCTCCGCTCCACCCTTCCATCGCTTCTGCTTCTACCCAGGCTTTAAGCTCATCATCCCCCCCATCGTCCAGCACCCACACCGAGTACCTCTCGCCGGGGTAATTCTGATTCATAGCCCCTTTAACCGTGTCCTGGATCACATCTATCTTCTCGCTGCAGCAGCAGATGAGGATCGCAACCCTCGGAAACGGCCCCGAGGGCGGGAGACTCAGCGCCTTCCTCTCTTTAGCCGGCTTAGACAACTCAACGACGAGCATGAAGGAGGAAAGGAAGACGAGGATTTCAGTGGAGAGGAACAGCAGGCAGGCGGGGCCGGCCTGGGTGATGTTCCGCCCCACCATGGAGCATTTCCAGGAGAGGTATCCGAGGCCTGAGACCACGGTGACAAGCGAGATGAAACGCATGAGAAGGAAATGGGTTCGGGAGGACATGCGGAAGTTGCATATCCCGCCGTCTATCCCGGGGCAGAGCCCACCCCCAGGGGCGGAAGAGGCTATAGAAGCAGGGGGTGGGGAGGCAGAGGAGGAGGCGGAGGAGGAGGAGGGAACGGGGGAGGAGTTGGGTTTGCTACCCGTGGTGAGGGTACTGAAGGTAGAGTCGGAAGGGGAGGAGGAAGGGGTGCTGCGGGGTTTAGAGCGGTTCTGGGGGGTTCCATCGGGGGGCCCAGGGAGAATGGGGGAGAGGGGGGTGTACCAGAGGGTGGGGGAGGCGGGGGAGACGTTGGGGGCGAGGGGGGCGGGGAAGGGGGGTGAGGAGGGGAGAGGCGGGGAAGGGAGAGAGGCTGGTGGGGCGGAAGGAGGAGCAGCAGGGGAAATGGCAGTGTTGGGAGCGGTTGCAGCAGCAGGGTGGACGCTGGCAGCAGTAGTAGCAGCAGCAGCGCCAGCGGCAGCAGCAGCACCGCCACCACGAGTGGTGGTATTACCACGAGCAGCTGAATCGGACTTAGAACGATGATTCCTGGAGCTCCCACCACCACGAGTAGTACCATTAGCAGCAGCCGTGGCTGCCGCAGCGGTAGCAGCAGCGGCAGCGGCGGCAGCAGCGGGAGAAAGTCCTGCGCGAACCTCCCACACCGTCCTCTGCTGCTGCTGCTGCTGCAGTTGACAATTTCCCTGAGAAGCAGCCATCCCCAAAGGAGTCACCCCAGAAGAAGCGATTTCCTCGTGGGTTGGCGCAACCCCTTCCTCCTCATAGTCCTCGGGGATCGGGACTTCAGTTATCTCTGCTGCTCGCCTGCTCCGGTGCTGCTCCCTCCTCCCGTGCCTCCTGCTGCCACTCCTGCCATTGCTGCCATTACTGCTGTTCCCACCGGTGCTTCCGTTACCGCCGGTGGTTTCGTTACCGCGGCTGCTCCTGCTGTTACCGCTGTTGCCACCGCGCCAGTCACCCCTGCCATCCCTGCTCCGTTCGATCCAACCAGCCGCATCTCCCGAAGCATCCGAGCCGTTGGCACTGGAGCCACTATCAGAGGCGGCATACTCAGCATCAAACTGCGACCCATACGTTGCCCTATTCGCCGCCTCCTCATCACTCGGACTCATCTTCCCCTTCCCCTTCCCCAGCCCTTCCGCCCCCGTCCCCACTGAGCCCCCTCCGCTCCCCATCCCCGCAGCGCCTCCACCTCCGCCCATCCCTGCAGCGCCTCCCCCCCCGCCCCCCATCGCCACAGCCACCCGTCGCTCCTCCTCGCTCCCGATCATCTCAATCTCCTCGTCGAACTCGGGAATGGAGTCCATACACCCTCGGCAGCCCTCGCGTCTCCCTCGCAGCAGCGGCAACTTTCACGCCTTCCTGGAGCTGCAGGTCGGTGTAGTAGTGGAACGGAGCAGTCCCGAGCAGGCAGGTGATTTCTCAGATGACTTTTCAGGTGAGTTCCAAGGCGACTACTGAGTCGGCTCGCGACTTCTCCTCGCAGCAAGCACGTTACCCTGCAGGCTGGCGTGCTGAAACAGAGCGGTCCAGAGCAGAACACGGCGGTCCAGAGCAGAACACGGCGGTCCAGAGCAGGCCAGGGCGGTCCAGAGGAGAACAGGGCGATCCGGAGGAGAACAGGGCGGTCCGGAGCAGAACAGGGCGGTCCAGAGCAGGCCAGTGGAAAAATGAGAAGCTTCTTACCCTCCACGCTCAAATGTGTCGCCAAGCTGAAATGTTTAGGCCTGACGAGCGCCCCTCAACGATCCGTCAAGTGCGCCGCGCCTCTGCCTCTCCCCGCAAAGACTTCACTTCTCTGCTGATGCCGGTCCCCGGCGATGGCGCTGGCGGCGGCGCTGGTGGAGTGCCGCCGATGGTGATGCTGCGCGGCTGCTGAAGCTGCTGCGGTATGCCACGCAACTTGCAGCTAGACGAACCCGCACGAAATACCGACCAACCGCGGGTATTTGAGAACTTCCCGCGGGTGAGACCGACAAGTTCTTGAGGTGCCTCAAAATCACCTCGCAGGCAGACAGCCAGACGAACCCGTACCGGAATGTGTTTGAACCAGGGGTATTTGAGAAACCTCGGAGGCCGAGGCCGACACGGCGAAGCCTTCGCTGAGGAAGAGCCGCGACACGCGCCGCAGGACACACGGAGGCTCTATCGCAGATCGCTCTACGACATGACGCTCTATGGTAGGACGCAATCGAAGCTTCGCGATGTTGTTGACGGCGCTCGGTTGATCGACTTCTCGTACACGTGGCATGGCTAGCGTGTTCGCTGGGGCGAGCCGAAAGAGCTAATAGCGAGCGCCGGGATTGATGCCGGTCACGTGCTGGGTGGGGCTTGTTTCTGCACTCTGATTGGCCAACGAGTTGACTGGGTTCCATATTGCGTACTCTACGCAAGTCGTCGGCCATACAAGAGTCGACACGTGGATATTTCTTGCCGTAAGTAAACAAACGTACGGTAGAGAAAGTACGGGCCACTGCGGGATGAAAAAGCCTGTTCGAATAGTATGGCTTAGCAAGAGATTCCCTCTCGAGAAGCCAGAGATTGGAGGAGTCGAACGTGCAAGGCGATCGCTGCGAATAGGTCAAGGTTCTTGTGTGCTAGACGAGATACTGTAAGAGAAGCGCGGTGCTGGAAAGAAAGAGCTCAACAAAATCCCACCTCGGAGACAGCTAAGGAGAAGCACATAAGGCAAAGGGGAGTAAGAGTAGAATGAGAACAAAGGACAAGAGTCGCAAAAGAAAGGAGGAAACAGCTCAGAGTCTTGTGTCGGCCGTGAGTTTGTCAGGCGGATTTCGTGCCGCGAAACAATCGAGTTTGGACAATTGAGGGTGTACAATTTGCAAAAGGGACGGTCTCGATTGTTTGTGATGGAGATTTGTCAGACGAGCACTTCTCAAGGGATGAAAGGGCGGGAAAAGCCAGGTGTTGCGAGTTACTGTATCATGCTGGCTGAAACGCCAAACAATATAAATAAATATAATATGAATATTTACTAACGTGTCATATTGGTTGTACTGATACTAGCTAACAAGGCAATATTCATACTTTCTCCTGCAACCTTACTAACCGTTGCTCACATGCCAAAACCTGAGGTACTGAAAGTGATGCCGCCTGCTGAACATCCTGTAAAAGAAAATTTAAAAAAAAAAGAGGGAAATATAGCATTCTGAAATTGTTCACAAACATCATCACTGTCGCTTTAGGGTATGAGCAGTGAAGCATAGGCTTACCGACACCCCAGATTACATCCTGTACTCACAAGCGAGGTATCGACAAGGATGGTCGCCTGTGAAGCATTCAAGGCAGCTGTGGTAGTAGAATGCAGCAGCACCCCCAATGGCACGGTATCGTCCAGTAAGAGTGAAGGGAGAGGCTGCAGGGTGTGTGGGGGGCAGAAGAACACAAAGCAGCAACATATCTTGCTAAGGATGGTGGTTTGTGAAGCATTCAAGGCAGCTGTGGCAGCTGAAGCCAAGAGAGCCGGAAATTCCACAATCCTGTAGGCGTAAGCCCTAAACCAAGCCCTCCAATCCCCTCTCACTACTCCCTCCCTCCGTACCTGAACGCCTTCAAGAGTGGATGGCAGGAGGAAGAGGGAGAAGGAGTGAGGGTCCAGCTTGAGCAGTCGAGCAATGAGGGGCCGCATTTTAGACACCTGTGACCACGCAGTTCAGATGTGCACGTGAAGAGATGGGAGGGAGAAGTTATTGGATCGGCAAAACATTGTAGAGAGAGAATTAAAAGGGAACCCTTACTACAAGCGAACTAGAGGTTGAAAGAAAGAAAGTGATTGCGAACGAGCCCTTACTGTTGTGGACTGAGGAAGCTTCTTGGTGACTTCCTTTGCCGTGCTGCTACTGCCACATTCAGGAGCAATCACCCGGAACGTGATGCCTGGAACGGAAGGGACAAAGGGAGGGGTGATGAGAAGGACAATGCATTGATGAGGAAGTGATTCCAGAGCAAGGGTCGGCAGGAGAGGTTTGATGGGGAACGTGATGCCTGGAATGGAAGGAACAAAAGAGCAAGGGGAGGGTTGATGGAAAGGAGTGCAGTTACTCTTGAGTAAGCTCAGAAAGACAAGGCAGGGGAGGGGTTGATGGAAAAGGCACCAAAAAGGCTTGAATGTCAGGAAGAAGAGAGGGTGGAAGGAGAGCAAGGAGTGGGGGAAAGGGGGGGGGTTGTTACAAGGAGGGGCCTGAGGGCTTACTGAGGAATGAAGAGCTGCTAGGGCGATTGGAGGTGGCAGTAACATCACCAGAATTGCTGCTAGCACCGGCAGCACCGGCAACACTGGCAGTACCAGCAGCAAGGGTAGCAGCTGTGGAAGCCTCGGCATGGACGCCTGGGAGGAGCTTCCTTCGCTCTGATACCAAGTCGAGGCCGTGCTTGGCAAGGAGAGCAGGCAGGGCGGGGTGGCCCGCGGAGACGAGTTGAGGGAGGGCTGTGGCGTGGGGGAGCGAGCGGATGGCATGGCAGATGTACCATATCTCTGCATCCAGGCGCTCCCTTGGTAGGATCTGATGTGTTGATTAAACATGGGTGAAGGGGCATGGGAGCACACACAAGGTTGTTGGGATGGCATGGCAGATGTACCATATCTCTGCATCCAAACGCTCCTTAGGTAGGAGGATCTGATGTGTTGTGTTGTATGGGTACATCCGCACGCAGGCAGGCACACATATTAGCACAGAAAGACACACAAACTTTGTTGGGATCGGGTGGGAGATGTACCATATCTCTGCATCCAAGCGTTCCCTGAGTAGGATCTGTAGGCACGGGTGTGTGTAGATGCATACACACGTGCACAGAAGTATGGGATGGCATGGGAGATGTACCATATCTCTGCATCCATGCGCTCCTTTGGTAGGATCTGATGACATGGGGTCATGCACATGCACGCACAGTTGCATGGATATGTGCGGACGTGCGAGCGGATAGCATGGGAGATGCACCATCTCTCTACATGCAACCTCTTACTGAGTAGGATCTGTTGGCAGGGATGAATGTAGACACAGGTGCATGCTTAGGGTTTAGGGTTTACCAAGTGCTCAGAAAGAAACACATAGACAGTGTCACAAGTGGCGGTTTTGGACGACTTTTGAGACGGCTCAAAGGCACGCTTAAGTGCCCAGAAAGAGCCACATAGACAGTGTCACAGTTGTTGCCAAATGGCGGTTTTGGTAGGGTGAGCAAATGGTGTCGGAGATCGTACCATGCGTCTGCATCCAAGCACTCCCTCGGAAGGATCTGATGACATGGCAATCCGCATGCGCTTCTGAACGGACCTTCTAATTCTGAGATGCCTAAAAAGCTCACCTGAACACAATTGAGCTTCTGAATCGACCCCAGTCTCGCAATCACTCCCATCCTCCCCTCCTCCGTCACCCCAAGCCCAAACTCACACCTCTCCACCCTCCCACCACCCTCCTCCCCATCAGCAGTAGCAGCAGCACCGCCACTGCCAGGTGTCAGGCTCCCATTCGCTGCCTCTCCGGCCTCTGTCCCATTGCCATTTGTTGCGTTGCCATTGGCCGGAGCGGTGGTTGAGGCTGGCCTTTGATTGGCTGAAGGCAATCTGGGCACATAAGGCTTGTGAGAGAGAACGAGATCCTGGAAAGAGAGTACATTGGGATGTGCAAAAAGAGGGGAGCGATGAAGATAAGAGAAGGGCAGAGGGGAAGGTGGAGCATTGGTTGAGGCTGGCCTTTGATTGGCGGAAGGCAACCTGGGCACATAAGGCATGTGGGAGAGAACCAGTTCCTGGCGAGAGAATAGATTGGGATGTTTAAAAAGAGGGGAGAGATGAAGGGAAAGAGACAGGTTGAAGGGAAGGTAGAAGCATGGTTGAAAAAAAAAAAAAAATGTCGGTAAGCTTCAAGATGAGATGGGAGATATCCAAAGTATTGTGAAACGGACATTGTACCTTGAGGTTCGGAACCACGCAATCGCACTTGGAAGTTCGGGAAAAATGCGCCATACCTTGAGGTTGGGGCATGTGATGGCCAGGGCATCTATGGACGACCAGTGAGAGATGTTGTTGTCAGCTGGGTTGGGAATGGGGTGAGGAGGGAGGAGTGCGACGTACGTACACAGGTAGAATTTCAGGCAATGCGCCTAAATCGAATTCATCTTTCGTTGAAGTCTTACAAGTGACCTCGGAAGTGACTTATGAGAACTCGCAAAAGTGCGTACCTAATGAAAGATGGTGCAGGTTGTGAAAGCTAGAGGCGTTTGCAGCTTTGTCATCAGTCCCTGGGATGTTGGTGATCCGATTTCCTGTAAGGAGCAGCCACTTCAAGCTGTCCACGGAGAAAAGAGGAGCGGCATGAGGACACAAGGGAGAATGAGCGAGAGAACAGGGGAGGTTACAGAAACCTCGCAGCAGGAATGAGGTGTATTTTGAGGCGCCTCAAAATACACCTCAATGCACGCGAGAGAACAGGGGAGGTTACAGAAACCTTGCAGCAGGAATGAGCGCAAGAAGAAAAGAATACAGGAGAGTGCATAACAAGGCACGTGCTGGTGCGGAATCCCAGCTATGAGCCGCAGCAGTGGCAAAAAGACGTATAAGCAGCACAAGCAGCAGCAGCAGCACGAGATAGAGGTGGCAGCAGCGGCACTCACGAGCATAAGGCTGAGAGAAAGGTGCTGTGAGGTGTGCACAGGAGTGCTGTGGCTGGTGATGGTGATGGTGCTAGTGCTGGTGTTGGTGTTGGTGCAGGAATGGCAGCAGTGACACTCACGAGGGTAAGGCGGAGAGGAAGGAGACTTGAGCCCAGTCAGCAATGCGATTGCTGGATAGGTCTAGGTAGGTCAGATGCTGTGAGGGGCCGACAGGAGGGGGTGAAGAGGAGGGGTGAGACGGGAAGCCTGAAAGCCAAACAGGAGTGGGTAAAGGGCAAGAACGTGCCACTGTAAGGAGAGGCAGAAGCGGAACTTTGAGACAACGTCACACTCAACGTCAACGCTCAGTGCTTTGAGCAGAACCAGATGCTGGTCCCAGCTGGGACCCGATTTGAGAAGTTTTAGTCGTCTCAAATCGGGTCCCAGCTTCACAGCAACGTTCCAGAAAGCTAAAAGACCTCACATTCTGTAGCCGAGAACGTGGCTAGGCAGTCCAGAGGAGCACGACTGGCATCGGCACCACCCACAGCGCGCAGCCTGTTTTTGAGTCGACTCAAATTCCGCAATCACGTTCGAGAAAGCTGATCGAACGCATTTTCTTTAGTCGAGATCCTTGAATCCTTTCTCACCTGAAGGCAGTCCAGAGGAGCACGACCGACATCGGCACCACCGATGGGTCGCAGCTCCGCAATCTCGTTCCTGATCAGAACCAGGGTCTCGAGGAGGGGAAGCTGCCGCGAAAGTTCCTCCACCTGGACGTGGAGTTGAAGCAAGGAGATTGGGAAGCAAGCGGTGAGGAGCGGTTAGAGGGGTTTGGGAGGGCGATTGGAAAGCAGTTTGAGGAGAAGCTCAAGAAGGAGTTTGGTAAGGGGACTGGGGCTGGAAAACAATAAAACACGATCAAACCTGCTCCACACACCTGTGGCAGGAGGAACGAAGAACCACTTTCAGCCATGCCCCACTCGTTTAGCCACTCCCCATTCATTTCCCAGCCATGCCCCACTCGCCCAGCCATGCCCCACGTACCTGGGCCCATGTGACCCGTGTGTTGCTCAGCCCAAGCTTCTTGAGCCGAGCCAACGGGGAAACGGAGAGCGCAAGAGGAGGAGGAGACGAGACTCCAAAAAACGAAGAAAAGGAGAGTCTGGAATGGCCGATGTCGAGGGCTGTGAGGCCTGGCAGCTCATCTCCTACCCTCTGCACCTCGTGCCAGTTGTTGAGCAGGTGGTATGACAAGTCAAGCTCTGTCAGGGCTGGGAGAGAAGTGGAGGGAAATGCAGAGAAACACAGGGGCTGTGAGGATTGGCATCTCATCTCCTACTCTCTGCACCTCGTGCCAGCTGTTGAGCAGGTGGTATGACAAGTCAAGCTCTGTCAGGGCTGGGAGAGAAGTGGAGGGAAATGCAGAGAAACACAGGGGCTGTGAGGATTGGCATCTCATCTCCTACTCTCTGCACCTCGTGCCAGCTGTTGAGCAGGTGGTATGACAAGTCAAGCTCTGTCAGGGCTGGGAGAGAAGTGGAGGGAAATGCAGAGAAACACAGGGGCTGTGAGGATTGGCATCTCATCTCCTACTCTCTGCACCTCGTGCCAGCTGTTGAGCAGGTGGTATGACAAGTCAAGCTCTGTCAGGGCTGGGAGAGAAGTGGAGGGAAATGCAGAGAAACACAGGGGCTGTGAGGATTGGCATCTCATCTCCTACTCTCTGCACCTCGTGCCAGCTGTTGAGCAGGTGGTATGACATGTCAAGCTCTGTCAGGGCTGGGAGAGAAGTGGAGGGAAATGCAGAGAAACACAGGGGCTGTGAGGATTGGCATCTCATCTCCTACTCTCTGCACCTCGTGCCAGCTGTTGAGCAGGTGGTATGACAAGTCAAGCTCTGTCAGGGCTGGGAGAGAAGTGGAGGGAAATGCAGAGAAACACAGGGGCTGTGAGGATTGGCATCTCATCTCCTACTCTCTGCACCTCGTGCCAGCTGTTGAGCAGGTGGTATGACATGTCAAGCTCTGTCAGGGCTGGGAGAGAAGTGGAGGGAAATGCAGAGAAACACAGGGGCTGTGAGGATTGGCATCTCATCTCCTACTCTCTGCACCTCGTGCCAGCTGTTGAGCAGGTGGTATGACAAGTCAAGCTCTGTCAGGGCTGGGAGAGAAGTGGAGGGAAATGCAGAGAAACACAGGGGCTGTGAGGATTGGCATCTCATCTCCTACTCTCTGCACCTCGTGCCAGCTGTTGAGCAGGTGGTATGACAAGTCAAGCTCTGTCAGGGCTGGGAGAGAAGTGGAGGGAAATGCAGAGAAACACAGGGGCTGTGAGGATTGGCATCTCATCTCCTACTCTCTGCACCTCGTGCCAGCTGTTGAGCAGGTGGTATGACAAGTCAAGCTCTGTCAGGGCTGGGAGAGAAGTGGAGGGAAATGCAGAGAAACACAGGGGCTGTGAGGATTGGCATCTCATCTCCTACTCTCTGCACCTCGTGCCAGCTGTTGAGCAGGTGGTATGACAAGTCAAGCTCTGTCAGGGCTGGGAGAGAAGTGGAGGGAAATGCAGAGAAACACAGGGGCTGTGAGGATTGGCATCTCATCTCCTACTCTCTGCACCTCGTGCCAGCTGTTGAGCAGGTGGTATGACATGTCAAGCTCTGTCAGGGCTGGGAGAGAAGTGGAGGGAAATGCAGAGAAACACAGGGGCTGTGAGGATTGGCATCTCATCTCCTACTCTCTGCACCTCGTGCCAGCTGTTGAGCAGGTGGTATGACAAGTCAAGCTCTGTCAGGGCTGGGAGAGAAGTGGAGGGAAATGCAGAGAAACACAGGGGCTGTGAGGATTGGCATCTCATCTCCTACTCTCTGCACCTCGTGCCAGCTGTTGAGCAGGTGGTATGACATGTCAAGCTCTGTCAGGGCTGGGAGAGAAGTGGAGGGAAATGCAGAGAAACACAGGGGCTGTGAGGATTGGCATCTCATCTCCTACTCTCTGCACCTCGTGCCAGCTGTTGAGCAGGTGGTATGACATGTCAAGCTTTTGAGTCGACTCAAAGGTGGTATGACATTTCAAGCTCTTGAGTCGACTCAAAGGTGGTATGACATGTCAAGCTCTGTCAGGGCTGGGAGAGACCGAGGGGAAAGAAATGCAGAGAGAAATAGAGAGTGCGTGGGGAATCCAAAAACAAGCATCGTACACTACGTGGGCAGAAGGGACAAGCAGCGAGCAGAGCACTCACATGCGATAGCTGCGACCTCCCCCTGCAGCTCCCACCGACCCCACGGGAACTTCAGACACGTTTGCAGCCTGAAGTCGAGACAACCACATCCCGTTTCTCTTGGAAGTATCGCCCTCAACCTATTCCCTGCCTTCTCTTCCGCTCAGTACTGCCTCAATGCAAGCGTCCAACATAGTGGGCAAAAGGGAGGCACTCACATGCAATAGCTGCGACTTCCCCTGTAGCTCCCACTGACCCCACGGGTACTTCAGACACGTTTGCAGCCTGAAGTCGAGATAACCAAAGCAATGATAGACATGATGGGGAGAAGGCAAAAGCAGCAAGCACTCACTTGCGATAGCTGCCACCTCCCCCGCAGCTCCCACCGACCCCACGGGCACTTCCGACACGTTTGCAGCCTGAAGACGAGACAGCCACAGCCCGTTTCTCTTGGAATTCTCAGCCTTGTCTCCTTCCCTGCGTTCTCTTCCCCCCGATATGCCCCCATCCGTTTCCATTGATTCACCCTGAGTCCCCTCTTCCTCAGATCCCCCCACTCCTTCAGACTCTTCTCTATCATTCCCCAGCACAGCTGTATCGGTTCGTTCTCCAGCCCTATCAGCTCCTCTCTTATTCGCTGGAGCAGACACAAATTCGATCACCATGGCCCTTCGCCGACCTAGAGCCCTGTATATGGGCTCCGCTGTAGAGTGGGTCGATATAAGACAGAAAGATGCAGATGTATGTGAGAAAGGGACGCTGACTAAGTCAGTTTGATCTCTACCTTGGATACCTTGAGATACAGGCTTGTAACTTAGCATTAGCAACGAGATTGGATGTGCGAAATGAGATTCGTTGTCCAACAAGCGAAGGGATACGCACCTTTATAGTCCTCCCCGCTTGTGCTATAGCGGTCCAGCAATGCATCACGCAGAGTGACTCCTCCTGTCAGCTTCTGCGGTCGCACAAACGATCCGGCCGGCGTGCCAGCAGGGACCATTTCGCACTGAAAGTAACGTTTCCCGGTTACCACTCCGTCATGCTTTCCTCGCGAAGGATCGTCCCACTCTACGCCGACCCACTCGCCCTTGTGATCGTCCACGGGTCCGACGTATCGCACGGTGCCACGTGGCGCATAGCGGTGGCCCTTTTCCGGATCCTTAAGAGCTACTCGCTGGCCGACGATGAACTTATCTTGAGAAGGAGCTGACGTCATGGTTCGAGACCAGGAGATTCAGCGTGGAATAACGGTTTTAAAAGCTAGTCCGATTCTAGTGCTTCGGGACTAGAATGGGAATGTCGGCCTAGGTTTCAAGGCCTTCAACTGGAAGTCGATGTTACAAACCGATTCTAATGCTTCTAGAAACACGTGACGCCGAGGCATCAAAACGTGCCTGTGGATAAGTTTAGAGGTCCACGAGGGCTTGCAAAGAGGGGCTCGTTACGTCGACTGGCTTATCCTACTCCTAATACGGGTGAACTGCTGTCAATGACTCTCGGTTCTGTCTGTTAGGCAATGGGTGGGGTAACTTCTATGGTGGTTTTTCTGTTATCACTGAATGCTTTTGCCGATTCCGCCTTGATATTCTCTTCTCTCGATGAATCTGGATTCCACCAGTTCAGGGTGACTCCACTTCACCTCGAAGTTTGCCGTTGATTGCTCTCATGGAAATATGAGGTAAATCCAACGGACATGTTTCCCGTGCTCTGAATCGTGCGGACGATAATTACCGCTCGATTGAAGAACAATGGAGACAGTTCCACCTTGAGATTCTCGCCAGTCTGACAGTTTTCGCGCCAAGGAGTTCCCGTGCTCCTGAACGCAACTGCGCGAAACTAGGTTTCGCGAATTTGACCTCTGACTATTTCGCGAGGCTATTTTCGTGGTAACCCCAGGTTCGGTAACCATATGCGCATCACAAATCCAAATTCGCATAGCTGACAAACTGTTTTCGCAGCCGTAACTCGCCCATTTCTTCGCCCAAAGCCACTCGTGCAGCCTGTGCACCAAGACCCCAGAGAGCATGATGTTGGGGGGAAAGGGCTTCTGGCTGGCAACAAAACAAGCATCACATCACATCACACCATCTGGCAACCCCTGAAACCAGATTCTGCTTGGTGAGAATCCTATACAACCTCTAGGTTCGTCCAAAGAGAAAGACAATACAGCAGCAATGCTGATTTGGTGACGAGACATGGACTTCTTTCGGCTGCTGAGTTCCTAGATTCGTTTGCACAATGACCGCCTTGCTAGGATCGCTTTAGAATCCAACGACTTAGTGCTTTAGCCTTTAGGATTCAGCACCGTAGGCACAGAGCAGGCTAAGGTACATAGTGCAAACGACGCTCTTACGAGAAACTTCGGGGAGCATGTTCAGACGGAGAATATAGGACGCCTGCTTGATTCGAGTATGCAGCAGCGGTGAATTTCTGTGTGATTCCTGAATCCTGCTTCATCCATTCCTCAGTTCTAGTTCTGGCAGCATCGTCGAACCTTGCTCATGCTCAGTACGCTTCCCCAGCGCACACGCCTAGTAAGTTCGGTTTAGATGGCTACCATACTAACCTAGACTTAAGGTGCATAGAAACCATATAAGTGTTGTTCGTAACTGAGCAGAGCGTTGTCTCAAATCTTACAGACAAACCTGTTCGGGTTTTTAAGTCGCAAGGACAGCAGACAGACACCATGGATCCATCTCGTAACTCCGTTCCTTCTTCCGTCTCCGACATTTTAAACCGTGTGACTCCCATTCGAACCGCACCAGCTCCTGCAAATCCGGGAGTTCCGGAGATTTCCGCGTCGTTCCCGGCAAACCAACCCGGAAATCAAGCTCTACCGCATTCGCGGGTCGTTCAGGCCCCGCAAGCAACCCTGATGAACGTACCCTCTCAGAGGATCAGCCCTTCTACAGCAGCACCTCCGAATCTGCAGACCCAAAGGATCAGCCAGCCGACTATGATGCATCAGAACCTACCGTATCTGTCGTTCGCGCCGGCCACGCATGGTCCTATGATGGCAGGATCGGTAAGGCAGAACGTGCCATCTCGAAGCCCCGTGCCTCAGGCGCAGATTCCGCAAGTTCAAGGCGCAGAAGGAGCACAGCTATTGCACGGAGCACCGCAAGTGCAGGGAGCACGTTTGCAGCAGGGAGCGACAGTGCAGGCAAGCCGACAGCATCAGGGACAGCAACAGACCGGCCAGCCGTCAGTCGTCGCACAAGCTAACCAGCAGGTCAACAATCTGCAATATCAGCAGCCGCAGCAGCAGCAGCAGAACCTGCAGCAACATCAGCAAAACCGGCTGTTGCAGCCGCAGGGTCGGCAGCCACAATCGCAATCGCAGCAGCAACAGCAGCGGCAACAGCAGCCACAGCAGCAGCAGCAGCAGCAGCAGCAGCAGCAGCGAAACATGCTGTTGCAGCGGCCAGGTTTGGCAGGGCCAGTCAAGTTCACCCTGCAGCAACCGCAGCAGGGCCATTCGCAAGCACAGACCCAGCAGCAGGCGCAGGTGCAACAGCAGCAGGCGCAGGCGCAACAGAAGCAGCAACAGCAACGGAACAGGCTGTTACAACAGCAAAATCCAGTGCAGAGTCTCAAGCTGCCAGCTTTATTCCCGCAGCAACAGCAGCAGCAGCAACTGCCAGGTCAACAGATATTGCAGCCGCAGCAGCAACAGCAACAGAATAGGCTGTTGCAGCAGCAGCAGCAGCAGCAGAGTTTGCAGCAGCATGGCGTTCAAGTGCCGGCTTCGTCCCCGCAGCAGCAGGGGCGGCGACAGCAGACGAGTCCACTGGTAATGATGCAGCCTCAGCAGCAGGCGCAGTTAGAGCAGTTGCAGCCACGGCAACAGCAGTACCAGCAGCCACAGCAGCAGCATCAACAGCATCAGCATCTGCAGCAGCATCTTACGATACCTCAGACGTTGGCTGGCCTGCATGGTATGCATGTGCCGCAACAACAACAGCAGCAGCAGCAGCAGTCGCAGCAGCCACGCCAGCCGCCGCAGCAGCGACAGCAACAGCCGCAACAGCAGCAGCAGGGGCAGCAGCAGCAGAAACAGAAGCAGCACCAACAACACCAGGGGCAGCAGCAAGGGCCGCCAAAGAAACAGAAGCAGCAGCAGCAGCCGCAGAAGCAGCAGGTACAGCAGCAAGATCATCCCTGGTTTCGGCTTTCACCAGAGCTTCAGCAAACCTTGCTAGGTCACCATACGCAGTGGCAGCAAGGCGTAGCGCCCCTTTTCCCACCACAAGCGGCGCAACAGCAACAGCCGCAGCAACCACAGCTTCCGCAACCTCCTGCTCAGCAGCAGCAGCAGCAGCAGTGGTGGGAGCAGCTGAAGAAACCGCACCCACCACAACCACAGTCACCGCAGCTGCAGCTGCAGCAGCAACAAGGGCGTGTTCTGGAACAAGGGGCAACTTCGACTCAGGCGCAACGTATTCGCCAGGAGCAGCAGAAGTATCAAAGGCAGCAGCAACAGATGCAGGAGTTCAAGCAACAGCAGGAACAGCTGCAGCAGTTGAGGCAGCAGCTGCAGCTGCAGCCGCAACAGCAGCAGTTGACTGTTCATAGCAATCAGATGCAACAACAGCATCAGGTGCCTTTACAGCAGCAGCAGCAGCAGCTCGTGCAGCAGCAGAACACTATGCTGCGCCAACAGCAGCAGCAACATGTGCTTCTGCAGCAACAGCAGCCGCACCCTTTGTTACTGCAGCAGCAGCAGCAGCAGCAGCTGCTGCAGCAACAGCAGCAGCATCAACCACAACAGCAGCAGCAGCAGCAGCAGCTCCAGCAGCAGCAGCCACAGCAGCAGCAGCAGCAGCAGCAGCAGCAGCAGCAGCAGCCGCAACAGCAACAGCAGCAGCAGCAGCAGCAGCTACTGCTGCAGAAGCCGCAACAGCAACAGCAGCAGCCTCAAAAACACTCTCTCTCAGAGCACTCCCTGCCCAACCTATGGCGGAGCAAGAGGAGAAAAACAGCTCGCAAGGAGGAGGAGGAGGAGATGGAGAAGGACGATGGGAATACATCAGACGCCTTTCCTTCCTCACAGCCCAAAGTGCTCGAGCCTCTGCATTACAGGGCCCTCCGATCGATCCATGAGTCGATCCGACAGGTGGAGATGCTTTTTGGCGTGAAGGCGCTGCTGCTGAAAGAGAGGATGGATGGGGGAGAGGCTGGGGAGAACGGGGGTGAAGCGGCGGGGGAGCAGAAGGAAGGGGCAGAAGGGGGAGCGGGGGGAGCGGAGGGTGGGGATGAAGCAGCAGAGGAGGAGGGGCAAGGAGAGGGGGGTGGTGGGGATGTAAGCCCTGTAGCAAGAGGAGAAAACGTGGTGGCGAAATGGGAGAAGGAGGAGAAGGAGGCGGAGACCCGCCGGCGCAAGGCAGCAGCGCAGCATGGAGACCTGCTGAAGATGCAGCTGCAGGAGCTGATCTCATGGTGGGAAAAGAAGGGTGACGGACGTCTGGGCCCGCGCGAGAGGGATCCCTTCCAGGGCAAGCCAGAGGAGGAAAAGGCAGCGAAAGAAGAGCTGTTTGAGACAGTGCTAGCGGTGGTTCGGCTGCTGCCGGCGTTTCCTACGGAGTGCCAGGGGAGCCTGGGAAAGATGTGTGATGTGGGAGGGGAGGTGTGTGAGAGGACGGATGTGGATTTGTACTGGGTGGAGCGGGTGGTGGCATACAACCCTCCCGAGGTGCTCAAGATGATGCGCACAGAGAAGGGCATTAAGCAGCTGGTGAGTGGAGGAAGGCGGGGGGGAGGAGGGGGGTGAAGATGCGTGCTGTGGAGGGAGAGACAAGGGGAGAGGGAAGGGGTTGAGAGGACGGATGTGGATTCGTATTGGGTGGAGCGGGTGGTGGCGTGTAACCCTCCCGATGTGCTCAAGATGATGCGCACAGAGAAGGGCATCAAACAGTAGGTGGACCGTCTCAAACCTCCTTTTCCATACGAACGCCCTCCTTCTTCCCCCCACCCCACCTGTGACCCACACCACAGGAGGTGACGATGCAAGAGAGGAAGGTGCGGGCGAGTGAGGAGGTGGTGGCACAGATGGTGAGCGACTCAGCAGCTCAGCTCAGAGAGGGCGGCGTGGAGACCGAAGCGTTTGTGATCAGCCTCAAGTGCCCTCTCTCCCTCGCCCGCATCAAGGTCAGACCCTTTCGTTCCATTTTATTTCCCGCTTCCTTATATGGCTGCTTTGTAAGGTAGGCGAAGTGTACTTGTTGCTCCTGCTTGCTTTTCCACCCATCATCCCCCATCCATCCCCCAACCCCCATCGCCCCACTGCAGGTGCCACTACGGGGCAAGAAGTGCTCCCATGAGAGCACATTTGACCTCGCATCCTACCTCCGCTTGAACCAAGTCATTTCAGAACTCACTCTTCTTCTTATCTGGTTTCCCCCTTTGATTCTCCCATCACCCATCGCCCCACTGCAGGTGCCAGTGCGGGGCAAGAAGTGCTCCCACGAGAGCACATTCGACCTCGCATCGTACCTCCGCATGAACCAGGGTCTGGCCAAGAACGTCAAGCGGGCGTGGCGCTGCCCTATTTGCTACCAGCAGCTGCTGTGGTCCGAGCTGTTCCTGGATGGATTCAGTGAGTCCAACCACTGCGTTTTCTTGGAGACGACTAGGCTTTGAGTGCTGCTGTTGCTTGCACACCCATCCGTGCACCACTGCCTTTTTAGCCATTTGCTACCAGCAGCTTCTGTGGTCGGAGCTGTTCCTGGATGGATTCAGTGAGTCCATGAAGAGCGCACTGCACGGTATTGAAGTCCCATGCACCTTTTCCATCATGCTGCACTTGCTAGGCTCCTCCTTTTTCTTTTTCTCCCTCCCTCTCCTGCCTCTCACCCGCCTTCCCTCCCCCCTGCACCTCCCCATCCTCACTCCGCAATACATCTCCTTGCTTGCCCAACAGTGCAAAAGTTTTTTTTTTATGGAACGAGTGGGGATTCGTTTACAGACGGCAGGTGGAGAAGGGTGGAGAGCGGAAATGCTTCTGATGGAACTTGCTAATCCTCTGCCTTCCTTTCCTCTCCTACCTCTCCACATTCTCTGCCCCCCCTTCCCTCTCTCCCCACCTCCCCCTCCCCACTGCACCGCACTGCACCCCTCCGCTCTCCCAACAGTGCAAAAGATTCTTGATGAAACGAGTGACGAGGTTGACGAGGTGGAGGTGTTTCCAGATGGCAGGTGGAGAGTGGTGGAGAGCGGTGATGGGGAGGACGGGAGCTGTTCTGAGTCGGATGAGGAGGAGAGGATGATAATGATTGCATTGAAGCAAAGAGAGGAGGAGAGGGCGAGGAAGGTGGAGGAGGAGGAGAAGAAAGAAGAAGGAAGAGGAGGAGATCAGGGCGTTGGAGAGAGGGGCGGAGGGAGATGGAGTGGGATTGAGTGCGGTTGGGAGTGGGGGGGAGGAAGGGAGAAGGGATGGGGAAGGCATGGGGAGGGGGGATGAGGATGAGGACGTGATAGAGACTGTTGGAGGGGAGGGGAGAGAGGGAATGAGAGAGGGGGAGTGCAGAGGGGAGGGATGCGAAGAGGGAAACCAGGTGGAGGAGGAGGAAGCTGTGGAGGCAACTGGTGGTAACCGCCATGTGAATGGGGTTACAGCGAGCCTGCCCTGTGTAACAGGAAGGGACACGGACACGGTTATTACATTATCATTTCCGAGGGATACGGTTACATGTAGTTCAGTCTCAAGGGACGCGGTTACTCCGACTTCTCTTCAAAACGGGACGGCAGAGGACTCAGACGCACTTGCACCCAGTCCAGTTTCTAGGGTCACTGCGGCTCCGAGTGAACCTCAAAACGGGACTGCAAGAGGCACCGACACACTTGCAACCAGTGCAGTTGTGAGGGACACAGATACTCTTAGTACTGAAAACGGGACAGCAAGGCAAAGAGACAAGCGTGCACCCAGTTTAGTTCCAAAGGACGCAGTTTCTCCTTGCACTGCCCAAAGCGGGGCCACGAGAGACAAGGGATTGGCATTAGCAACGAGTTCGCTCCCTGTGAATGGGCTTACAGTGGGCGAGGCGCCTCAAGAGTTGGCTCGTATGGATGGGCGAGAAGTGGTTGAGAGAGGCTCAGAGGCAGGGAGGGGTGGAGCAGCAGCAGCTGTGGTGGTTGGGAGGGAAGCATTGGTGGTGGTGGGTGGGGCTTTAAGTGGGGTTGCTCCTGAGGCGCCTCAAACATCGGCTCGCGTGGATGGACCAGAGGCGGTTGGCAATGGCGCTGAGGCGGAGAGGGAAGCGGCAGCTGTGGTGGGTGGGGCGTTGAGTGGGGTGCCTGAACCAGCAGGCAGTTTTGTGGAGGCGTCATGTGTTGTGGCAGAGATGAAAGGTGGGGTGCATGGGCCTGCAGGTGATATGTCAGGTATGGCAGGTAAGGCGCATGCACCTGCAGATGGGACGGCTGGGATAGCATGTGATGCGCATGCATCTGCAAAAGGGACGCCTGGGATGGCATCTGAGGCGCATGGGCCTGCAAAAGGGACGGCTGGGATGGCATCTGAGGCGCATGGGCCTGCACAAGGAATGGACTGGAGGATTGAAGAGAAAATGGTTGCTGATTCCAATGGGTGTGGGCTTCAGAAGAAGAGTGCTAGGGAAGAGACAGAGCAAGGGGGACAGTGTCGAGAATTGCTGGTGGGGAGTGTGGTGGGACGAGGGGAGGTGAAGAAGGAGGAGCAAGTATGGGAGGGTTGTGATCTGCTGTTGGGGAGTGTGGTGGGAGGAGGGGAGGCGGAAGAGGAGGGCTGTGCTAGGGGTAGGGGCACGAGCGTGGGTGGAGTTAAGAGGAAGAGAGACGAAGATATGGGAGGAGAAGGAGCGGAAGGTGGAGGAAAGGGAGAGGGGGAAGCGGACGGAAGTAAGGAACAGGCTGAAAGGGTTTCAGATATGGGGATGGAGAGGAGGAATGGGAAGGATGAGAAGGATGAGAAGGATGAGAAGTTTGGGAAGGTTGGGAAGGGAGGGGAGGAGGAAATGGACGGGAAAGAGGGGAAGGGAGGGAAGGATGGTGTAAGCACGGGTGGTTCTGCTGGCAGTGGTGGTTCAGGGAGCGGCTCAGGGCAACGGAAGGGCAAGAAGACTGTTATGGTGGTCCGTGATGTGAATTTCATCTGCACGAAGGAAGAGGCCGCTCGAATTCGACTGCAGCTGGAACAGGCTCAGCAGGGGCAGCAGGGGCAGCAGCAGGGGCAGCAGCAGGGGCAGCAAGGGCAGGGGCAGGGGCAGGAGCAGCAGGGGCAGGAGCAGCAGGGGAAGCAGGGGCAGCAGGGGCAGCAGCAGCAGCAAAGAGTGATTAGAGGTGTGGAGGAGGGAAGCAAAGGAGGAGCAACAGCTTCTAGGGGGGTTGTTGTTGCCCTAAGAGCAAGAGGGAGAGGTTCGAGCGATTCAGCAGCAGCATCATCTGGGAGGGGTGGTGTGGTGGAGGGAGGTAGAGGAGAAGCATCAGCTTCTGGCGGGGTTAATGTTGCCACACGAGCACGAGCAAAGGGTTCGAGTGATTCAGCAGCAGTATCCTCTGGGAGAGGTGGTGTGGTGGAGAGTAGGAGGGCCACACGCGGGACTATAGAGAGGGAGAAGCGGGGTAGTGTGAGTAGCAGTGTGACAGTAAAGGGTGCTGGTGTGAGTACGAGGGGTGGTGCTACTACTGGGGGGGGGAAGAATGCTGTTGGGAAGAGTGGTGCTGGTGCTAAGGGTGCTGGTGCTAAGGGTGCTGCTGCTAGGAGTGCTGGTGCTGCTAAAGCTGTGGAAGCAGAGGTGATTGAACTGCTGTCCGATTCAGATGAAGAGGAGGAAGAGGAGAAGGGTGCTGCTGGTGCTGCTGGTGCTGCTGGTGCTGCTGGTGCTGGTGGTGCTGGTGCGGGTGCTGGTGCTGGTGCTGGTGCTGCCGGTGATGGTGATGGTGGTTCTAGTTATGCTGGTGCTGCTGCTGCTGCTGTTGGCGTTGCTGCTGGTGGAGCATCAGGTGCTTCTGCTGGTGGAGCTTCAGGTGTGCCAGTTGCACCTGAACTGCCGTCAGAGAGTGTTACAAGGTGATTTCCGCTTAGGCTAGTAGGTGCAGAAACAGACACAAGAAGCACATGGGTCCAACATCCCATCTCCCATCCACATCTTTCACAGCATTCTACCTTCCTGCTCCTTCCGCTTTTTAATTTCTCGCAACGCAGTTATCCCTGCCCTCCCTCTCAAGCCTCGCGCCTCCCCTTACCTCCCTCGAATATCCCTTCTTTTCCGCCCTTCCATGCTCCTGGTTTCCCTGTCTTTTGTCCGTGTGTCATCTCTTTTTTGTCTCCTCTGTAGAGCAGAGGGAATGCAGCGGACAGTGCAAGAGGGCATGTGCCATCTGCTGTCCCAGACGCAGCAGAAGCAACGCCATCACCAGCAGCAGGGGGAGCAGCACCACCAGCAGCAGAAGCTGCAGCAAGGTCAGCAACAGCAGTTAAAGCGTCGGCAGTGGCAACAGAGACAGCGTTTAAGGCAGCGTGGGCAGGACTATTTGGATCGCCGCAAGCAGCAGGAGCAGTGTGTTCTGCCGTGGCAGCATTGCCAGCAACGGCAGCACAAGCAGCACAAGCGTCAGCACCAACAACAGCAGTGCCAGCTGCCGCACCAGCAGCACCGTCAGCAGCAGCACCTGACCCAGAAGCAGCCACGACGGCAGCAATGGCAGCGACAGGCAGGGCAGCCGCAGGAGGACCGAGGGCAGCAGGCAGTGACAAGACGACTCAAGCAACGACTCGCTTAGCCCCGCCAACAGATGTGGCAGCTGGAGCAGCAGGAGGAGTGGCAAGAACAGCAGCAGGAGTGGCAGCAAAGGCAGCGTTTATGGCAGCGTGGGCAGGACTTGGATCGCCGCAAGCAGCAAGAGCAGTGTCAGCTGCAGCAGCAGCATTGCCAGCAGCGACAGCACAAGCAGCACAAACAGCAGCAGTGTCAGCTGCAGCAACAGCAGCACCGTCAGCAGCAGCAGCAGCAGCAGCTGACCCAGGAGCAGCAGCGACGGCTGCAATGGCAGCGTCAGGCAGGGAAGCAGCGGGAGGGACGAGGGCAGCAAGCAGTGACAAGGCGATTAAGGAAACAACTTGCTTAGCCTCACCAGCAGATGTGGCAGCAGCAGGAGCAGCTGGAGGAGTGGCAGGAGTGACAGCACCAAGAGCGACAGCAGCAGCTGCGGCGGCACCAAGAGCAACAGCAGCAGCAATGGGAACAGCATTAAGAGCATCGGCAGCAGCAATGGGGGCAGCACCGAAAGCAACAGCACCAGCAACGGGAGCAGCAGCAAGAGGAACAGCAGCATCAGCAACGGGAGCAGCACCAAGAGCAACAGCAGCGACAACAACAGGAGTGGCAGCAAGAGCAGCAGCAACAGCAACAAAAGCAGCACCGCGAGCAACAACAACGGCAGCAGCGCCAAGAGCAACAGCAGCACCAGCGAGAGCTGCACTAAAAGCAACAACAGCCGCAATGGGGGCAGCAGTAGGAGGAACAGCAGCAGCAACGGGAACAGCACCAAGAGCAGCAGGAGGAGGAGGAGGAGGAGGAGGAGGAGGAGGAGGAGGAGGAGGAGGAGGAGGAGGAGGAGGAGGAGGAGGAGGAGGAGGAGGAGGAGGAGGAGGAGGAGGAGGAGGAGGAGGAGGAGGAGGAGGAGGACCTTTAAAGTTGCACATCATTCCTCCTCGTCGCCCAACCACTGCCAAGGCTGCAAGCACATCTCACTTGAACAACCACCACACTCAGCACACTCTCCCCACTCGCCACACCCCTGCCACTCACCACACCCCTGCCACTCACCACACCCCTGCCACTCACCACACCCCTGCCACTCACCACACCCCTGCCACTCACCACAACCACCACGCTCACTCGCACCTCGCAGCAAAACAGCCTGCTCGCCCCACACCTAAAGGCCAGTCTCACTCTAACACTCACCTTAGTCACTCGCACTTCGTTCCAATGCAGCCCGATGGTCCCACTCCCGCTGTGATACCCGCTTCGACTGTCAACCCCGCTCCAAAGAATGCTGTGGTTTCCGCTCCTCTCTCTTCTGTCCCTTCCTCTAACCTCTCATCTCTTCCCTCTGCCACTCACTCAGTGGCTGCGCTCTTACTGCCTGTTGGCTCTAAACATGCCCTAACTTCGACCTCCCTTCCTGCGTCTGCTCCTGAAATTCCCAGAAGTGACTGTATTCCCTCATCATCTGCTCATCTCTCCCCCCGTCTCTCTCCCCTCGTCTGTGTCCCTTCGTCTCTTCCGTCTGCTACTCAATCAGTAGCTGCAATCATACTGCCTGTTGGCTCAAAACAAGTCCCGACCTCCACTTCCCCTCCTGCGACTTTTGAGGCGCCTCAAAAGCACACTCAGTAGCTGCAATCATACTGCCTGTTGGCTCAAAACAAGTCCTCACTTCGACCTCCTCTCCTGCTGCTGCTTCTTCCGCTCCTAATGCCCCTAATGCCTCTGTCCCTCCTCTTCCTGCGGATGCTCCCTCTGTCATTGCTCCAAGAGAACCCCTGTCTTCTGCTACCGCCCCCACCGCTGCATCCTGAATTGTTTCTCTCTCCACTGCAGAAGGCCATAGTTTTCCTGTATCTCTCCCACCTTTGCAACAGTTCTGTATATTGCCACGCAAAAAGATGCTTCAACTTGTAACTTGTCAAATGTTGAACATTGATATGATAGGCTATAGTGAGTTGCACTCTAGGGGGTACAGCTTCTAGGGTTGCTCATTTGTACCCCATTCGTTTCTATTCCAATCATTCCGTTGTTCGCTAACTTTGAGATGGTATCATGAGTAGGTGTCGATCCTCTCGCCTAGCCTAGCCTAGCTCGCGCCCTAGCGCCCTCCGCGCCCTTGCGCCCTAGCACACTCCGCGCCCTCCGCGCCCTCCGCGCCCTTGCGCCATAGCACCCTCTGCGCCCTCCGCGCCCTCCGCGCCCTCCGCGCCTTAGCCACCGCGCCCTCCGCGCCATCTCCGCGCCTTAGCGCCCTCCTCCTCCGCGCGTTAGCGCCCTCCGCGCCCCTAGCCTGCGCCCCTAGCCCGTCGCCCAGGCCCACGCCCTAGCCCGTCGCCCAGGCGCCCGCCCTAGCCCGTCGCCCAGGCGCCCGCCCTAGCTCGTCGCCCAGGCGCCCGCCCTAGCCCGTCGCCCAGGCGCCCGCCCTAGCCCGTCGCCCAGGCGCCCGCCCTAGCCCGTCGCCCAGGCGCCCGCCCTAGCCCGTCGCCCAGGCGCCCACCCCAGCCCGTCGCCCAGGCGCCCGCCCCAGCCCGTCGCCCAGGCGCCCGCCCCAGCCCGTCGCCCAGGCGCCCGCCCTAGCCCGTCGCCCAGGCCTGCGCCCTAGCCCGTCGCCCAGGCGCCCGTCCTAGCCCGTCGCCCAGGCCTGCGCCCTAGCCCGTCGCCCAGGCGCCCGTCCTAGCCCGTCGCCCAGGCGCCCGTCCTAGCCCGTCGCCCAGGCGCCCTCCCTGGCTCGTCACCCCAGCCCCGCAGGCAGCGCGCCACGCGGGTAGCGCGCCCCGCGGGTAGCGCGCCCCGCAGGAGGCGCGCCCCGCGGGTAGCGCGCCCCGCAGGAGGCGCGCCCCGCGGGTAGCGCGCCCCGCAGGAGGCGCGCCCCGCGGGTAGCGCGCCCCGCAGGCAGCACACCCTGCAGGCAGCGCGCCCCGGGGTGCTTTAGTGCCAGAAAATAAATAAATAAATTAAACCCTAAAAAAAAAAAAAAAAAAAAAAAAGGGGTTCACAGTGGGGGCCTGCGACTGTCGCCCGCGTTCCTGCTTGCCGGACGACCTGCACAGTTGCCTACATCCCGCAGCCGTCAGTACTGCAGCCCCTACTGTCGCACGTACTTTCCACTGCCAGTGGCTCTACTAGCGGCAGCCGACAGCCGCACTTACGGTCTCTAGCCCCGGCCGTTCCTACCTCCAGCCAGCCCTAGCTCGCCGCTTCTAGCTCCAGCCGTTCTCGCTCCAGCCGTTCTCGCTCCTCGCTCGTAGCTCAGTTTGCTCCGTGCTCCGGCCGTTCCTCGCCTAGTTTCACCTGGCGCTTCTAGCTCAGTTTGCTCCGTGCTCCAGCCGTTCCTCGCCTAGTTTCACCTGGCGCTCCTAGCTTAGTTCGCTCCGTGCTCCAGCAGTTACTCGCCTGGTTTCACCTGGCGCTCCTAGCTTAGTTCGCTCCGTGCTCCAGCAGTTACTCGCCTGGTTTCACCTTGCGCTCCTAGTTGTTCTCGTTTTTCACAGCAGCCTGTCGCTCCTGTCGCTCCTAGCCTGCCGCTCCTGCACCCCGCTAGCTTTTATCATGGAGTCCACTAGGGTTCTCCAGCAGCAGGGACAGCAGCAGCGGCCTTTTCAGCAGTGGCTTCCGCAGCGGCAGGGGCGCCCTCAGCAGCTGTGGCGCCCTCAGCAGCCATGGGGGCCTGGTGGTTCAGGTCGCGTTGGCTGCAGCAGCGGCCCAGCCAGCTGGGGGGCTCGTCGCGGTGGCCGCGACGTCGGCCCCTGCCAGTACCGGATCCTGACCGGCCCTGGTGCTGGCACTACCTGCTGGCGTCCTGACCACTCTGCACAGCGCTGCTACAGCCGCCTCGACGACCTTTACCGTGAGCGTTTTGGGCCTAAGTCGGCTCCCCCGATCTGGCCCGGTCTGTTTCGTAGTGGTTTCCCTGTGTTTGATATGTCTATGGATGCTGTTTATTCTGTCACGTACGGATCTCTTGGCTTACGTGTACCTAGCTTAGGACCTTTGCCTGTTGCTAGTGTCGGTACTTGTGCTTTTAGTGTAGGTGCTTGTGTAGTCACTAGCCCAGCCGTGACGACTGCTGTTGCGTCGCTCTCCTTCACGCTGGACTCCGGCGCGTCTCAGTGTTTCTTCCGCGACCACACCACTGTCACACCTCTTTCGGCTCCAGTCCCAGTTGCCCTGGCTGATCCTACTTCAGGACCAGCAGTTGCTCGTAGCTCGACCACCCTCCCGTGCCCGGCTGTCCCCTCTGGTTTCCTCACTGGTCTCTACATCCCCTCGTTCTCTCGGAACTTGGTGGGTGTTGGATACCTTCAGGACCGGGGGATCACAGTCACTTTTCCTGCGCACGGGAGGACTGCGATCTGTACGGACTCTTCCACCGGGGCAGTTCTTGCCACGTTCACCAGAGAGCCCCACTCAGGTCTCTTCGTCCTGCACACTCCGCCCCCGCAGGTAGCTGCGTCTGGTCAGGTTGCTTCGTCCCCCCCGGTAGCAGAGTCCGGTTAGGTGGCTGTGTCCAGTCCGGTCGCTGTGTCCAGTCCAGTCGCTGCGTCTTGCTCCTGTCGCTCTCTCGCCCACCGCACCGTCCTGTGGCACCACCGTCTTGGCCACCCGTCGATCCCTCGCCTTCGTGGCATGCTCAGTCAGGGACTAGTCACAGGTCTCCCACGCACCTTCCCGTCGCTCCCTCCCTCGCTTGCCCCTCCTTGCTCTCCGTGCGTCGCCGGTCGCTTACGTGCCACTCCCCACTCCTCCTCCCTTCGTCCGGCCACCGCTCCCTTCGAGACTCTCCACTTGGACGTCTGGGGCCCTGCCTCGACGCAGGGGTCTGGGAGGGAGCGCTACTTTCTGGTGGTCGTCGACGACTTCTCCAGGTACACCACAGTGTTTCCTCTTGCGAAGAAGTCCGAGGTGGCTGCTACGCTGATCAAGTGGCTTCTAGCCACTGAGGGCACTCGTGGTCGTCGAGTCAGTTGTCTTCACTCCGACCGTGGGGGCGAGTTTCGCTCCGGCATTCTCGGCGGATTCTGCGGCGAACAGGGCATCACCCAGTCCTGGACGCTGCCAGAGTCCCCACAGCAGAATGGGGTTGCTGAGCGCCGCATAGGCTTGGTCATGGACATCGCCCGCACGTCCATGATTCATGCCCGTGCGCCCCATTTTCTGTGGCCTCACGCGGTTCGCTACGCCGCACACCAGCTGAACCTCCAGCCGCGTGTCTCGCGGCCCGAGGCTTCACCGACCAGTCTCTGGACTGGATCCCCTGGTGTTGGGTCGGCCTTTCGAGTCTGGGGCTGCCTTGCACTTGTTCGCGACACCTCCGCGGACAAGCTCTCGGCACGCGCCGTCCCCTGTGTCTTCCTTGGTTTCCCAGTGGACTCTGCTGACTGGTCCTTTTACCACCCTCCCCTCCACCAGTTCCTAGATTCCCGTGACGTCCGGTTTGACGAGTCCGTGTCCTACTACACCCGGTACCCCTGTCGAGGTCTCCCGGTACCCCCTCCCCCTCTCTTCCTCGCACCCTCTCCTCCTCCTGCTCCCGCTCCTCCGGTACCCCCGCCCCCCCCTGGTCCTACCCCGTCTGGTGTGTCCCACGCTACCCCTCTCCCCTCGGTCGCGCGTCAGGTAGCGTCTCCCTCCCCGCAGTCCTCCTCACAGTCCCCTCAGCAGCCTTCGGCACTTCCGCGACAGGTTACTGTGGACTCGGTTGGTGTTGGAGCTGGAGGTGCAGCCGCTGGCGGTGCTCGGTCTGGGGGTGCTCGGTCGCGGGGTACTGGAGCTGGAGGTGCTGGCGCAGGTGACGCTGGTTCTGGGGGTGCTGGAGTTGGGGGTGCTGGCACTAGCGGTGCTAGTTCTGGGGGTGCTGGAGTTGGAGGTCCTGGCACTGGCGGTACTGGTTCTGGGGGTGCTGAGTCTGAGGAGACTGACGCTGGAGACCCTGGTTCTGCGGAGTCCACCCCGCCCCCCCACCGCCACGACACGCGTCTCCAGGCTGCCCGTCGGCGTGAGCGTGAGGAGCAGGAGCGGTTGGAGAGGGAGCGGCAGGAGCTGCGGGTGCTGGACCTTCTGGAGCAGCAGCGGCAGCAGCAGCAGCAGCAGCAGCAGCAGCAGCAGCAACAGCAGCAGCCGCAGCCGCAGCCGCAGCCGAAGCCACAGCCGCAGCAGCAGCAGCAGCAGCCGCAGCCGCAGCCGCAGCGGCCGCAGCCGCCACCGCAGCTTCCTCTAGAGCGGCGGTTGTTCCCACCTGTGAGTGGCCTGCGGGCCCTTGGCCTTTCCTCCTCTCCTCCTGTCCGCTCCCAGTCTCTTCCTGTGTTTGTTCCTCCGTTGCCTACTCCTGACGACCGTCCGGCGGTCTGGTCTTCTCCTCCTCCTCAGTCTCCTCCTCCCTCTGTCCGTCGCGACTTGATCACTCGTTGTCCTCCGCGTGCTCGTCACTCGTCCCCTGTTACTGACCTCCACACTGCCCTCCTTTGCTCGTCTCGTCGTCGTTCTCCTTCTCCTGTGTCCGTTCTCCCGTCTCCTCCTCTGTCCTCTCTACCTGCCCTCCCCACTCCTATCTCTGACTACTACCGCGCTGTTCGTCCTGTTGGCGCTCGTGTCCTCACCACTCTTGTCACCGACCCTCGTTTCCCTCCGTCGTCTGTCTCGGCTCTCACTGCCGCTGTCGCTGAGTTTGCTGCCGCCAGCCGCCTTGACTACGCCACCCGTGTGGTGCCAGCTCCTCCCTACCGTCCTCTGTCCGTCGGGGGTGGGTTTGCCCTTGGCTGTGACGTCCTAGAGGACAGAGAGTCTGAGCTGGAGTACTGGGCAGCCGCTTCTCCCTCTGTGTGTGCCATGCTGCTCTCCCCTGAGGGAGACCCCGACGCCCTTGACATATCGACTCCTCGCACTTACCGCGAGGCAGTGTCAGGGGCGTGGGCCTCTCAGTGGAAAGCGGCTATGGACTCAGAGTTGGCGTCTTGGAGATCCACAGGCACCTACGTCGACGCAGTTCCCCCTCCCAGGGCGAACGTAGTCGATGGCATGTGGCTCTTCAAGGTGAAGCGGCCGCCTGGAGCACCGGCGGTGTTCAAGGCGCGCTACGTGGCTAGGGGCTTCAGTCAGCGTGAGGGAGTTGACTTCTTCCAGACCTTCGCCCCGACCCCGAAGATGACTACTCTTCGGGTGTTACTCCACATAGCAGCGCAGCGAGACTACGAGCTGCACTCCCTCGACTTCTCCACTGCGTTCCTCCAGGGCCGACTGCACGAGGAGATCTGGCTGCGTCGTCCTCCTGGCTTCACTGACACCTACCCACCTGGGACCAAGTGGAGCCTGAGGCGACCAGTCTACGGTCTCCGCCAGTCGCCCCGTGACTGGCACGACACTCTTCGCTCCACGCTTCGTGACCTTGGGTTCAGCCCGTCCTCTGCCGACCCGTCGCTGTTTGTTCGAGCGGGTTTACTCCTTTCTTTATCCTTGTCTACGTCGACGACTTGGTGTTTGCTACAGCAGAGAGGGCAGCCCTGGCTCAGGTGAAGTCCGAACTGCAGAAGAGACACAAGTGCACTGACCTGGGTGAGCTCCAGCGTTACCTTGGCTTGCAGATCACCCGGGACAGAGCCGCTCGCACCATCACACTGACGCAGTCACACATGGTGCAGCAGGTCCTTCGGCGGTTCGACTTCCAGTTCTCCACCACACAGCCCACTCCTCTTGCTGTTGACTACAGACTCACGGGCCCCTTTCCTGACGAGCCCTTTGAGTCCAGTGGACCCTACGCAGAGCTGGTGGGCTGCCTCATGTACCTGATGACTTGTACTCGACCGGACCTCGCCTTTCCCCTCAGCATCCTTTCTCGCTTTGTTGCGACTGGGAGACACCGCCCTGTCCACTGGACAGCTGCTGTGAGGGTGGCGAAATACCTGGCGACTACATCAGGCTTGGGGCTTGTGCTTGGAGGGACTCAGCCAGTGGCGTTGACTGGTCACTGCGACTCTTCCTACGCTGACGACGTGGAGACTCAACGTTCGACTCAGGGTTACTGCTTCAGTCTGGGAGCTGGTGCTGTGTCGTGGAGGTCTACACGGTCGTCGTCTGTGGCTACTTCCAGTGCAGAGGCAGAGATCTACGCTGGTGCCATGGCGGCACAAGAGCTTCGCTGGTTGACCTTCTTGCTCGCTGACCTTGGTGAGCGGCCTCGCTCTGCACCGACCTTGTACGCTGACAACAAGGCCATGATCCTCCTGTGTCGAGAGCCTCGACTGGAGAGCAGAGTGAAGCATATTGACGTGAGGTACTTCCTCCTGCGAGAGCTGCAGCGACGCGGTCAGGCACGCCTGGACTTTGTGGCCTCAGAGGCCAACACTGCAGACGTCTTCACCAAGGCCTTGGCGCTTGGTGACCACCACAGGTTCTGTGTGCAGTTGGGGCTTGTTGAGGTAGGCCCTCGGTTGGTGTAGTCCTGTTGCTTGCTCTGCTTGTTGTGCTTTGTATATATATCCTAGTGAACTCTTGAACTGGCCTTGTGGCCGTTTGCTTGCGCTCGGAATTTGTGTGGTGTCCTTGAGATCCACCCTGAGCTTGCCTTGGTTCTTGCTTTGACTGGTCTTGTGACCGTTTGTTCACCTTGCTTGCTTTGATGCCCCTCACTTAGCCTATGGGGGTGTGTCAAATGTTGAACATTGATATGATAGGCTATAGTGAGTTGCACTCTAGGGGGTACAGCTTCTAGGGTTGCTCATTTGTACCCCATTCGTTTCTATTCCAATCATTCCGTTGTTCGCTAACTTTGAGATAACTGTCCATACTGTAACACACAGTATACGCAATTTCAGCAGAATGTGTACAGTATGCACTAGTCTGGTTTTACTGGCTGAGTTGTATGGCACCAGGCGCATTCCCACAAGACTCAGACAGAATTACAGCAGCAGAGAAGAGTACACTCTGTGCAGAACTTTGCAAGTGCGATAAGTGAAAAACATTATGTTCTGCGTCTGCCTTTTTTAGAGCGTATTCCTACGGGGCCACCTCGTATCAAGAATGAATTTGACCTATGTTTACGTTATAAAACACCTTATATCAAGAATGGACCGAACCTGCGCACCAATTAAAATGCTCGCACACCCTCTCGTGAACGTGCTGAATTCCCGACGCACGGTTCCAGTTGACGTGAAGGCGTCAGCCCAGTGAATGCGGCCGACAAACATTCATGCCCACCTTGACACGGTGGCAGTCGACAAATTTTTCGTGCCTTCTTCAGAGTCAGCTGCCACGCGACACGTATACCATTCCCCGCACGTCCACCAGTTCACGTGCCCTGTCATCCCAACACACATGGCCCTTGAGTCGCAACACGCCACATCAGCCTTTGATTGGAGTCGCACATGTGGGTTAACCGGCAACATTTCCTGATATGAGGTTTTGGCGAGGTTGTCAATTTACAGGCAGGAGGACCATTCTTGATACGAGGTGGCCCCGTAGGAATACGCTCTTACTGCCTGAGTTCTACTATTACAGAGAGTAAGCAGCAGCACTAAGCAGCAGGGTACCCCTCCCTGTGCAGAGCTAGCAAGCACATTGAGTGCACACATTGTGCACCAATTGTGAAAGTAGCAAATTGAACAAGTAACTTCATTAGAGGAGAAACCTAGCATACATAGTTGGAAGAGAGGCTTGGAAGAGAAGGGTGAAGGTGACCATAGGTTGGGTTGACCTCACTTGTAGAAGTGAGGCAACCCTAGGCCCACTTGGCTTGAGATGACCTCACTTGTGGGAAGTGAGGCACCCATAAGCCAAGTGGGTTGCATTTGGGGGCTCCACCACAATTGGGTGGATTGGCACCCCAAAGTGCAAGACTACACCCAAAGTTGGGTGTAGTCCCAACCCAACTGTACACCACAATTGGTGTACAGTCACATGTGTTGGCATGCTACACAACATATATTTTAACACAACCCCTTAGCATGCTAACACAGGAAGAGAACAACCCCTGAATCAAGGGGCGCCCGGGCGAGCGAGGCCAATGAGGCGGAGGAAAGCAGAGTGCGCAGGGCGAAGGAGGGCCTTAGTGAAGATGTCGGCCAAGTTGGCCTCGGTCGCAATCTTGCGAACGGCAATAAGGCCCTTCTGGACGAGCTCGCGAATGAAAAAGTAGCGGAGCTCGATGTGTTTGGAGCGGGCGTGATAGACGGGGTCCTGAGTGAGATGGATGGTGCTGGCATTGTCGCACCAGAGGGTGGGGCACGTCTGGGGGGCGCCAAGCTCTGCAAGAAGGAAAAAAAGCCAGCGGGACTCCTGGGCGGCCATGGTGCCAGCGTAGAGCTCGGCCTCGCAGGTGGAGAGAGAGATGGCGGAGGAGCGGGTGGAGCGCCAGCTGATGAGGCCGCTGCCAAGGGTGAAGCCGTAGCCCTGGGAGGAGCGGCGGTCCGGCTGCGTGTCAGCCCAAGAGGAGTCACTGAAGCCCGAGAGAAGAGGAGGGGAAGGGCCGCCAAGGGTGAGGGCAAGGTCCTTGGTCCCGCGAAGGTAGCGGAGGACCCGCTTGGCAGCTTTCCAGTGCTCCTCAGTGTGACGACCGGTGCCGACAAAGCGGGCGAGCACGCTGATGGGGTAGGCGAGGTCGGGGCGGGTGCACATCATCGCGTACATCAGGGACCCAACGAGCTCGGCATAGGGGTGGGGGGAGGAGGTGGGGGAGGAGGGTGGTGCGAGTTGGTGGCCGAAAGGGAGGGGGGTGGAGACAGGCTTGGCCTGCGCCATGTCGAACTTCTCCAAGACCTGGCCGATGTAGTGGGACTGTGAGAGGGTGATGGTGCGAGCAGGGCGGTTGCGCGTGATGGCCATGCCCAGGTAGTGAGTGAGGGCGCCAAGGTCTTTGCACTTGAGACGCTGCTGCAGGGACAGCTTCATCTGCTCCATGTCGGCCCTGGTGTCAGAGAGCAGGATCATGTCGTCCACATACACCAGAATGAAGAATCGGCGGGGGGAGGAGCGGATGAAGAGGCTGGCGTCGGAGTGGGAAGCAGAGAAGCCGAGAGACCCTAAGGTGGCAGCCAGCTTCGCATGCCACTCACGCGGTGCCTGCTTCAAACCGTAGACAGGGCGGCGCAGCTGCCAGACAGTGTTCTCAAGGAAGGCTGCGTGGAACCCGGGGGGTCGCCGGAGGAAAATGCGCTCGTGCAGGTCGCCCTGCAGGAACGCATTGGAGACGTCCATGGAATCGATCTCCATGTTGTCACGTGCGCCAATGTCGAGGGCGGCGCGAAGGGTGGGTGGTTTGGCGGTGGGGGCGTAGGTGAACCAGTAGTCCTCGGCCCAAGTCTGCGTGAACCCCTTGGCGCAGTAGCGGGCCTTGTACACCGGTTCCTCGCCCGGCAGCTGCTTCACCCGAAAGACCCATTTCCCGTCCACGAGGTTGGCGCCGGCTGGGAGGGGGACATCGACAAAGGAGTCGTTGCGAATGAATGCCTCACACTCCAGGAAGATCGCTGCTATCCATTTATCCGCGTCAGGGCAGGTGATGGCTTCCTGGAAGGTGGAGGGAGTGAAGATGGTGGGGGTGGTGGTGGCGCCAAGGACAGGAAAGCCCAGGAAGTCAAGGTAGAGGGAGGCAAGGAACGGAGTGTGCTCCCGAATGTTGAGGAACTCCTCATGGGAGTCCTCAAGGAGCTGAATGGAGGCAGGAGGAGGAGCCCCAAGGATTTTGTCCACCGAGCGGGTATGGATGTAAGGGAGGAGGAAGGGGGAGGAGCGGGAAGTGGCACGGCGCCGCTGCTGCTGCTGGTGCTGCTGAAGCTGCTGCCCTTGTTGTTGCGGCTGCTGCGGACCGTGCTGCTGCTGTGTCTGCTGCTGCTGACTGTGCTGCTGCTGCTGCTGCTGCTGCTGCTGCTGCTGCTGTCCCGGTTGCTGCTGTTGCGGCTGCCCCGGCTGCTGCTGCTGCTGCTGCTCCGGCTGCTGCTGCTGCTGCTGCCCCGGCTGCCGTTGCTGCTGCTGCTGTTGCCCCTGCTGTCGTTGCTGGTGTTGCTCCGGCTGCTGCTGCTGCTGCCGCGGCTGCTGCTGGTGCTGCTGCTGCCCCTGCTGGTGCT
The DNA here is from genome assembly GCA_947471745.1 of Closterium sp. Naga37s-1. Lineage (NCBI taxonomy): Eukaryota > Viridiplantae > Streptophyta > Zygnematophyceae > Desmidiales > Closteriaceae > Closterium > Closterium sp. Naga37s-1. Next base: position 545,666 of record CANJKZ010000319.1, on the reverse strand, counting down.
GATCCGGCTGCTGCTGCTGCCCCTGCTGTTGCTGATCCGGCTGCTGGAAAGGAGGAGAATGAGAGGAGGAGGGAGAGGGGGGAGGGGGTGCAGTGGAGTGAGCGGGGGAGGCGGGTGCGGCAGGGTTGTAGACGTCGGCAGAGGAGGAAGGCGGGAGTGGAGCGGCGACAGGTGGGAGGAGAGGCGCTGGAGGGAGAAGAGGCGGGAGGACGGTGTCGGTCCAAGCGAGGGGGCGAGTGGGAGGAGGGAGGGGGTCAGGAGGAGGGGTGGAGTAGTAGGGAGTGGAATCGTCGAAGACGACGTCAATGCTGCGGATGAGGCGATTGGTGGGAGGGTGGAGGAATAGGTAGCCAGGGGAATCACGATTGTGCCCAAGGTAGACACACTCCAGAGCGCGAGGAGCGAGCTTGCCAGCAGCGCGGGAGCGGTCGGCCGGTGGAATGAGGACGAACGCCTTGCAGCCCCAAACACGAAGGCCTGCGGCGTCAGGCTTGGCCTTGGACCAGAGTTCTGTGGGGGAGGAGGAGGGATGCTGAGGGTGGGAGCGGAGATTGAGGAGGAGGGCGGCATGAATGAGAGCATAGCTCCAGAGGGAGGGAGGGGTGGAGGCGTGAGCAATGAGGCAGCGCGCAATCTTGGTGATCTCACGGATGCGACTCTCAGCGATGCCGTTTTGCTGAGGGGAGTGGGGAAGGGTGGAGGTCTGCTGAATGCCGTATGTTTTGCAGTAAGTGGAGAGAGTATGATTGATGAACTCACCCCCACCGTCAGAGTGAAGGCGGCCTATGGGACGTTTGAAGTGGTTGCGGCACTGCTCAGCCCAGTTGATGACCACAGCCGGCACCTGGTCTTTCGTGTGAAGAAAGAAGACGGTGGAGTACCGACTGTGGTCGTCGACGAGCACGAGCATGTACCTGTGCCCCTGACGAGAGCGGATGGGATAAGGGCCCCAGAGATCCATGTGAACAAGGTCAATGGGGGCGGGAGCGAAGGTGGGGTGACTGTGATGGGGGGACTGTTTGAGCTTGCCATGAATGCATGATGGACATGGGGGAGCAGGGGAGGAGGGGAGGGGAGGTAAGGTGGGAGGAAGGCTGTTAAGGAGGCGAGAGGTGACGGTGGAGCGAAGTGCGGCGAAGTTGGGATGGCCGAGTCTGTGATGTAGGAGCACCGCAGGATGGGAGAGGGCAGTAGAGGAGGAGGGGGATGGGGTGGGGGAAAAGTTGGGGGGGGAGGAGGAGGCGGATGGAGTAGAGGAGGAGGATATCGGAGGGAGAGGGAGAAGGGGAGGGGGAGGGTGAGGGGGAAGAGGAGGGGGAGGGGGAGGGAGAAGGGGACCGGTGGAAGTACCAGCACGAGTGGTGACGTGACAAAAGGAGGGACGGGGTGTGCGGAGCGTGTAAAGGCGAGTGCGAGGGCAAAGGGGAATGCGCAGGAGGAAACGACCAGAGGCGGTGTGATAGAGATCGCAGTAGGAAGCAAAGCCAGGGTATATGGCGGTAATGCCAACGCCTTGGAGTTCACGGTGGGAGAGGAGGTTATTGCGAAGGGTAGGGATGTGGAGACCGGTGACTGTACCGGATGGGAAGGCGGTGCAAGGAAGGGTGGAGAGGTGAGTGCAGGGGATGGAAAAGCTGGAGTCGGCACCATGAACCTGGGTGGGAAGTGGGAGGGGGGTGAGGGTGCCAGCGTCTTTTAGTGCGGTTTCGGTGGCCCCACTGTCAAGGACAAAGTCCAGGGTGGGGGGGGAAGGAGAGGGATGGAACACAGAGTACTGGAGAGTTGTTTCATGGATAGAAGAGGGAGAGAGCGGCGGGTGCTGCTGCTGTAAGTACTGTTGCTGCGGCGGCTGCTGCGGTGGGAGAGACTGTGGCGGTTGCGGCTGGAGAGATTGGGCTGCTGCTGCTGCTGGAAGCACCACCGATGCTGCTGCGGTTGCTGCGGCTGGAGAGATTGTGGTGGCTGCTGCTGCTGGAAGCACTGCTGCTGCTGCGGATGGAGAGAACTGTGGCTGGTGCTGCTGCTGGAAGCACTGCTGCTGCTGCGGCTGAAGAAACTGTGGCTGCCGCTGCTGCTGGAAGGACTGCTGCTGCTGCTGCGGCGGAAGGAACTGTGGCAGCTGCTGCTGCTGGAAGCACTGCTGCTGCTGCGGCTGGGGAAACTGTGGCTGCTGCTGCTGCAGGAAGGACTGCTGCTGCTGCGGCGGGAGGAACTGTGGCAGCTGCTGCTGCTGGAAGGACTGCTGCTGCTGCGGCTGGAAGGACTGCTGCTGCTGCGGCTGGAAGGACTGCTGCTGCTGCGGCTGGAAGGACTGCTGCTGCTGGGGATGGAGAAACTGTGGCGGGTGAGGCTGGAGAGATTGCGGCTGCTGTTGGTGTAGGAAGAACTGCTGCTGCTGCGATTGCCGCGGCTGGAGGAGATGTGGGGGGTGCGGCTGGAGAAATTGTGGTTGCTGCCACTGCTGGAGGTGCTGCTGCTGCTGATGCTGGAGCTGCTGGAAACGCCGCAGATGGGGAGGGGGGGAGGAGGAGGTGAGCAGGCGGAGATAAGGGGGGGGGGAGGAGTGGAGGGTCGGAGTGTTGAGAAGGGAGGGGCGAGGAGCAACACTGCTCCAGTGAGGAGGGGGGAGAGGGGCAGGGGGGGTAGCAGTCATGATGGGTGACGGCGAGTGGACCCGCGGCGGCCAAGGGTGAAGTTGCTGCTGCTGAGGCTGCTGCACTTCCCCTGCTGCCGCTGCTGCTGCCGCTGGCAGGAGGAGGGAGGGGGGGGGTAAAGGAGGGAGACAGCGGTGGAGGGCAGAGGCGTTCAAGGTGCAGGGAGCGACGGTGACAAGGGCGCAGGCGGCTGTGCGAACGTGCGGCGGCGGGAAGGGGAGGCGGTGGCAAAGTCGGGGGCGGAGGCGGCAAGCAGGCCGCGACGACGAAGGGCGCAGGCGACAGCGGAAGGGCCGCGGCGGCGATGTTGAGAGCGGCGGCTGCAAGCAGGTTGCGGCGGCGGAAAGGTGAAGGCGGCAGGGAAATGGCTGCGGCGGCGAAACGAGGGACGGCGGCGGCAGGCAGGCCGCGGCAACGAGGGGCGCAGGGGGAGGGGGAGGGGGGGGGGGAGAGGAGTAGGGAGAGGAGGAAGGGAGGGTGCAGTTGCGGCTGAATCTGCAGGCGGCGACGGGGCAGTCACGGCGGCAGGAAGTGTGGGCGGGGATGGCGCGGTCGCGGTGGAGGATGGGCAGGCGGCGCCGAAGCAGTGGCGGCGCAGTCGCGTTAACGGGAACCGCGGGGCGACGATGTTGCAGTTGCGGCGGGGGAAATTGCGGGCGGGTGGCGATGCAGAAGGGGCAGCGAAATGCGTGGGTGACGCAGAAGCAGGTGTGGCGGTGGGAGGGGAGGCGGAAATGCGAAATCGCGGCGGGGGGGGGGGGGGGGGGGGGGGGGGGGGGGGCGCGGGAAGGTGACGACGAGCAGTCGCGGCGGCGGAATGCGCAGGCGGCGATGTTAGGTCGCGGCGGCGGGATGGGCAGGGGGGCGACGAGCTGTCGCGGTGGCGGAATGCGCAGGCGGCGATGTTAGGTCGCGGCGGCGGGACGGGCAGGGGGCGACGAGCTGTCGCGGCGGCGGGACGGGCAGACGGCGCCGAAGCAGGCGCGGCGGCGGGAAGGGGAGGCGGCGACGTGACGTCGCGGCCGAGGGACGGGCAGGCGGCGACGAGGCGTCGCGGCGGCAGGATGCGCAGGCGGCGCTGAAGCAGGCGCGGCGGCGGGAACGCGACGACGAGACGTCGCGGCGGAGGGACGGGCAGGCGGCGACGAGGCGTCGCGGCGGCAGGATGCGCAGGCGGCGCCGTAGCAGGCGCGGCGGCGGGAACGCGGCGACGTGACGTCGCGGCGGAGGGACGGGCAGGCGGCGACGAGGCGTCGCGGCGGCGGGATGCGCAGGCGGCGCCGAATCAGGCGCGGCGGCGAGAGGGGGAGGCGGCGACAGGGGGTCGCGGCGGGGGGGAGGAGGGGACAGCGGCGTTGCGCTCGCGGCGGTGGTATCCGCAGGCGAGGAAGGCGTAATCGCGGCGGGAGGGGGGGGGGGGCGGCGGCGACGGCGTAGGTCGCGGCGAGAGTATGCTAGTGATGGCTAGTTGAGCCACGCGTAGGAAAGGGTTTGTAGCTGTGGGGTGGGCCCATGGGGAAAAAAAAAAAAAACTGAAGGGAGGGAGAGGTAAGGCCTAGGAACAAGTAGCTCTATACCATGTGAAAGTAGCAAATTGAACAAGTAACTTCATTAGAGGAGAAACCTAGCATACATAGTTGGAAGAGAGGCTTGGAAGAGAAGGGTGAAGGTGACCATAGGTTGGGTTGACCTCACTTGTAGAAGTGAGGCAACCCTAGGCCCACTTGGCTTGAGATGACCTCACTTGTGGGAAGTGAGGCACCCATAAGCCAAGTGGGTTGCATTTGGGGGCTCCACCACAATTGGGTGGATTGGCACCCCAAAGTGCAAGACTACACCCAAAGTTGGGTGTAGTCCCAACCCAACTGTACACCACAATTGGTGTACAGTCACATGTGTTGGCATGCTACACAACATATATTTTAACACCAATCACCCACTGTGTATGCACACCTTACTGCCTGCACTCTATGGTAATGGATGCACCCCCACTTTTTCTCCTGCTGAAGATGAAACTACACTACCCGAACAATCACAGAAGCAGCAGGGTACCCCTCCCTGTGCAGAGCAAGCAAGCACACCGAGCGCACTCATTACGTACCTTCCCTTATTCACTGCCGGCATTCTATTGTTACAGAAGCATCCCCACTTGCCTCTCCTGTTGAAGATGAAACTACACTACCGATCACAGCAGCAGCAGGGTACCCCTCCCTGTGCAGAGCAAGCAAGCACTGAGTAGCCGTGGCTTGGGGGACGGAAAGAAGCAGCCCCCCGGCTGTTTGCGGGTCAAAGAGGAGAGGAGTGAGCGGATGGGTGGATGCCTGGAGAGGGGAGGGGCGACGGGGAGGGTTGGGAGGGGATTCGAGGGAAAGAAACGACTGGTAAAGAGGGTGCAAGGCGTATATGTTATCAGATATAGTCATTCAATGCTTCAACTCATTTCCATGTACTAGCTCTCGTTTTTCTCCCTCACCTCTTCGTAGTTTGTGATTGCTCGTCGCAGGCGCAGGTTCGAATCCTGCAGCGAGCTGAAAATGCCCTCCTCCACACACTCCAGTGCACCGTCCTAAAGAGGGGAGGGGATGGGTGAGGTTGAAAGTTAGATTGAGAGGCTTGAGACGTCTCAAAACCCGTCCTAAAGATGGGAAGGGACGAATGAGGTTGAGGGTTAAACTTGGAACGTCTCAAGCTCTAGCCATCCACATTTAGGAATTTCGTGCCTTTAGCTCATTTCCTGGCGTGCAAATGGGTTACCAGGTGTGCCAATGGGTTACCAGAATCGGAACTGTAGAGGGAGTGATGGTGACTGTAACTCGAGATGCTGTTGTCATTTCCACCAGATGGCCTGTCGATGGCATGGGAAGGCACAAAGGGCGAACGGCACGTTGGATGAGACACAGGCAGGATTCGGGAGACATCTGGGTGATGGCAAGACATGGCCTACACATAGGGCAGGCCATGGGTTGTATGCGTGTAGACACAACATGTCACATACACTTATTGCAATATGCACATGGTACGACACGGCACTGCAGGTTACTGCACGCACCAAGTAAGCCAAACCCTGTGACGTCAGTCGCAGCAGAGGCGCCGTGTTGCAATGCAATGGCTGCTGCTTTCTGGTGGCGTTTGCAGTGGGGAGGAGGGGTGGGGAGGGGATAATGAATTGGCAACAAAGGTGGCAGCAGAAACCCCGTGCTGCAATGCAATGGCTGCTGCTATGGCAACGGGTGGTCAAGGGTGGGGGAAACGGGGTGCTGGTTTTGAAGCTTGCATAGGAATGAAGGGAGGACCGCATCAGATTTTTCAGCACATGAAGGAACCACTACACAAGCTACTTGAAGGAACCAGATTTTATACTGGTCTCGAGACAGCACACCACTTCAAGCATCAGTCTAGACCCGGGACTCACCTGATTGGATACCAGCATGCTATCGATCGCCCCATCCACCCACCGCCCCTGAAGGTTGTGGGAGGATAGCAGAAGGGAAGGGGGGTAGGCAGAGGAAGACGGATAGAGGAGGAGGTAACGCTTGAGTACAAACAGGGGGCACTGGCAGATGGATAGAGGTAGGTAGGAAATCCCACCACCATATTCAAGGAAAGAGCTGGGCTAAGGGAGGACTAGGCCTATTGGGGCTGGGAAATTCGACGAGAGAGCCATTGGGACTACTTTTGAGCTGGGCTAAGGAGCCACCTCTTTGTAGGCGCCTAAAAAATAATCTCGTAACACGAGAGGAATCTCATATTTGTGGAAAGATGGCCAGAGAGCTGTTGGAGTCATGTATTATTAACTGTGACTTTATTGGTGAAAGGTTTTGCTCTTTGAGTAAGTATTTGGCTGAGAAGAGTGTTGATTGTGAGCCTGAAACCCTAGGCCCACGACCCGAGCATTAGGTGACTTTTGAGTCGACTCAAAAGTCACCGAGTTGATTGTGAGCTTGCAACCCTAGGCCCACGACCCGAGCATTAGGCTCACCAACCCCTTGTCCCACCTTGGCCTTGCATCGCATGTTGGCGGCAAAGATGACTCCCGTGCCGATGGGCTTGGTGAGGATGATGGCATCTCCCCCACTCATGCCCGCCTGTGTGTGTGCATGGGGTGAGAGAGGGATGCACACGGGACAAGCCGGGGAATGAGAGGAGGGTGGTATTGGCTCCAACCAGCCGTCCCACCTTGGCCTTGCATCGCATGTTGGCGGCAAAGATGAGATAGACGGGTATGGGAGGGAGGTGCCTGCTTGTGTGAAAAGTACCGATGGGCTTGGTGGGGATGATGGCATCTCCCTCACGCATGCCCGCCTGTGTGCATGGGGTGAGAGAGGGATGCATGGAACATTCCCGGGACGGATAGGTATGGGAGGGAAATGCAGGTGTGATTTGAGCTGACTCCAAATTTTGCCTTGCCAATTGTCTTGCTATTTTTGAGGCGCCTCAAAAGCTGACTCCAAGTATAGCCTTGCCAATTGTCTTACCGAATGGTATTTCAAGGTTGCAAACCTGTCAAAGATCCGGCTAATGATGATGAGAATAATAATAACAACAATAGTAGTAATAGTGATGAAATCTATACTAACAATGACAATAACAAAATTCAGCTATTACTATTATCATCATAGTCACTACGTGTGTACCTTTCTCAGCAGCCGGTCTCTGTCAGCCAATCCCGTGACAGCGAACCCCAGCGACAGCTCAGCGCCCTCCACGGTGTGCCCTCCCACCAGCTGACACGTGGCAGCATCCAATTCGCGGATGGCCCCTGCCATGAGCTGGAAAAGCTCCTCCTCCATCTGGTGAAAGAGGGTGGGGCGAAAGGAAAACGGATGGAGGAGAAGCGGGGCGAAAAGGGAAAGAAAGGAGAAGTGGGGGGAAAGGGGAAGGGAAAGGGGATTGTAAAAAGGGTACCTGCCATGAGCTGGAAAAGCTACTTCTCCATCTGATGAGAGGGGAGTTGGGCGGGGAAAAGAGGAGGGGAGGGGGGGGGGGGGGGGTAGAAGGAGGGGTGAGGGGGTGAGGGGGAGAAGAGGGGCGGAGGGCTAGTGGAGCTGACAGTAACGAGAGTTACCCTAGAATCACAGGGCTCACCTTCTCCTCGGTGCCATAGGGCAGGCAGCATTGAGATGGGATGACCACCCATGGCAAAGCAGTCGCTCAAAGCATGGAGGGCAGCAGTGTGTGAGTGAGAGTAGCTGGGGCTATATGACTATAACGGGAGTTACATTGATACCACAGGGCTCACCTTCTCCTCTGTTCCGTAGGGCAGTGTGACTATAGCGAGCGCTGAGACGGGGTCAGCACCCATGGCGAAGCAGTCACTCAAAGCGTGGAGGGCAGCGATACGACCGAATGTGTGCGGATCGGAGAGGAAGGAGCGGAAGAAGTCGACCGTCTGGACCACGACTGGGCTCTGGTGGGAGTGGGGGAGAGATGGGAGACAGAGGGAAAGCACATGGCTTGTTGTGGCATGGAGGGTGGCAATGACAGGTATGCGTGCACGCCCAGGTGTGTGTATCAGAGAGGAATGAGCGGAAGAAGTCAACTGTCTGCACCACGACTGGGCTCTGGTTGGAATGGGGGAGAGTGGAGAGTGGAGAGTGGAGAGTGGAGAGTGGAGAGTGGAGAGTGGAGAGTGGAGGGTGGAGGGTGGAGAGTGGAGAGTGGAGAGTGGAGAGTGGAGAGTGGAAGGTGGAGAGTGGAGAGTGGAGAGTGGAGGGTGGAGAGTGGAGAGTGGAGGGTGGAGAGTGGAGAGTGGAGAGTGGAGGGTGGAGAGTGGAGAGTGGAGAGTGGAGAGTGGAGAGTGGAGAGTGGAGGGTGGAGAGTGGAGGGTGGAGAGTGGAGGGTGGAGAGTGGAGAGTGGAGAGTGGAGGGTGGAAAGTGGAGGGTGGAGAGTGGAGAGTGGAGGGTGGAGAGTGGAGAGTGGAGAGTGGAGGGTGGAGAGTGGAGGGTGGAGAGTGGAGAGTGGAGGGTGGAGAGTGGAGGGTGGAGAGTGGAGGGTGGAGAGTGGAGAGTGGAGAGTGGAGGGTGGAGAGTGGAGGGTGGAGAGTGGAGAGTGGAGGGTGGAGAGTGGAGGGTGGAGAGTGGAGAGTGGAAGGTGGAGAGTGGAGAGTGGAGAGTGGAGGGTGGAGAGTGGAGAGTGGAGGGTGGAGAGTGGAGAGTGGAGAGTGGAGGGTGGAGAGTGGAGAGTGGAGAGTGGAGAGTGGAGAGTGGAGAGTGGAGAGTGGAGGGTGGAGAGTGGAGGGTGGAGAGTGGAGGGTGGAGAGTGGAGAGTGGAGAGTGGAGGGTGGAAAGTGGAGGGTGGAGAGTGGAGAGTGGAGGGTGGAGAGTGGAGAGTGGAGAGTGGAGGGTGGAGAGTGGAGGGTGGAGAGTGGAGAGTGGAGGGTGGAGAGTGGAGGGTGGAGAGTGGAGGGTGGAGAGTGGAGAGTGGACAGTGGAGGGTGGAGAGTGGAGGGTGGAGAGTGGAGAGTGGAGGGTGGAGAGTGGAGGGTGGAGAGTGGAGAGTGGAGGGTGGAGAGTGGAGGGTGGAGAGTGGAGGGTGGAGAGTGGAGAGTGGAGAGTGGAGGGTGGAGAGTGGAGGGTGGAGAGTGGAGAGTGGAGGGTGGAGAGTGGAGGGTGGAGAGTGGAGAGTGGAGGGGGGATGCACACAGCCGTTAGGGAGGGGAGGGCGGCAATCGGGGAGGGGAGTTGGGAGAATGGGGATGGGGAGAAGGGAGACGGGGAGACGGGAGGAGGTGGGGAGACGGAAGATTGGAAGATACGATTTGAGATCAGGAGTTTCATAAATACAAAACCACTGTGTTCAAAAGAGCTGTCAGGTGCATGGCCAGGTGAGTCCATCCAGGCCAGGGGAATCTCAATATGCATACCTACCTGACTGCACTGCCAGCCATGCTGTCAGGTGTTGTCGCCAGCATAGCGGCCTCGTCAGGTGAAGTCTCATACTTGACTGCCGGCCTTCTCTCAGGTGAAGTCTCATACTTGACTGCCGGCCTTCTCTCAGGTGAAGTCTCATACTTGACTGCCGGCCTTCTCTCAGGTGAAGTCTCATACTTGACTGCCGGCGCTTCTCTCAGGTGAAATTGCCCAGCACGGCAGCAGCTTCAGGTGATTAGCCAGAAGAAAGTCCACATGCGTACCTGTCTGCCGCCCGTTCTATCAGGTGGTATCGCCAGCACAGCAGCATCGTCAGGTGAGTCGAGACCCAGAAGGATCTCCGGGCGGCCAGGTGGGCGGCTGGGGAGGGCGGCGAGACGCATGAGGACGCGGGAGAGAAGAGACGAGCCGACCTGGTGGGAGCGACGGGGAGGAAAGGGGGGGGTTGGGCAGGGGTTGGGCAGGGAGTGGGGGATCGGGGTTAGAGGGAGAGTGAGGAGGGCAGATGGATACGTCAGTGGCTGGGAGCGGTGGCAAGACAAGTGAGGACGCGGGAGAGAGAGAGGAGACGAGCTGACCATGTGTCGTCCGTATCTTCCCAGACATGGAAACATGGTGTGGGGACAGACTTACTACTGCGAATCCACTTCCCAAACGGCATTGGGGGGACGTGTTACCTTGGAGCCGCACCCCCCACAGCGCATGGGCATGCTCTTGAGTGCCAGGAGCGCTTCAGGCCCGGCCGTGTGTGCGACCGGGATAGCGGGGAGAGGGGTTTAGGGTGGGGATTGCGTGTTATTAACCTGCAAACGACTCACCTTGGATCCGCACCCCCCACACCGCATGGGCATGCTCTTGAGTGCCACGAGCACTTCAGCCCCGGCCTTTTTTTTTTTTTTTTTTTTTTTTTTTTTTTTTTGGTGGATATAAGTACACTAACAGTATACATACATCCGCAGTCGTAACTGTTGCTAGGAGGGCATGGAAAGGCTACAAGTAACCAGAACCCCCCTTATCCTTTTACGGAGGTTGGAAAGCTACACCACCATCTTCCCAGAAGCCCCGGCCGTGTGTGTGACCGGGATGGTGGGGAGAAGAGGCGATGGGTGGGGACTTACACATCGACCTACACACATCTCACCTTGGAGCCACACCCCCCACAGCGCATGGGCATGCTCTTGAGTGCTGAGAGCGCTTCAGGCCCCGCCGTGTGTGCTTCGGGGATAGCGGGGAGAGAAGACAGGCAAGTTAGCTTAGCTATTGACGCACATGGCTCACCTTGGATCCGCACCCCCCACAGCGCATGGGCATGCTCTTGAGTTTTCCCAGCGCAGCGCATGGGGATCAGGCCCCGCCGTGTGTGAGACAGGGATAGCGAGGAGAGGGGGCGATGGGTGGGGACTCGACCTACACACATCATACCTTGGAGCCACACACCCCACAGCGCATGGGCATACTCTTGAGCGCCAGGAGAGCTTCAGGCCCGGCCGTGTGTGCAACAGGGATGGTGGGGAGAGGGGGCGATGACTAGGGTAGGGGATATACCACGCACACACACACACACACACACCCTACCTTGGAACCACACCCTCCACACCGCATGGGCATGCTCTTGAGTGCCAGGAGCGCTTCAGGTCCGGCCGTGTGTGCAACGGGGATAGCGGGGAGAGGGGGCGATGGCATGGTGGGGAGTTGGCTGAACTGCCACATGAAGGCCCGATCAATGCGGTCCTGAGCGGTTGAAATGGTAAAAGAAGGGGGGGAAGGCGGCAGGCGCGAGTGTAAGGAAGACGAAAGAGGTGTCTCACATAAGGATGGCATGACAGGCAGTTGGCTGAACTGACGCATGAAGGCCTGGTCTATGCGGTTCTGAGCGGTTGAATGGGTGTGAAAGGTATGGGAAGGTGGGAGACGAGACACCCTCTGGCGACAATGCAAAGTTCGCTCTCATTCTATTTGACGGCTTTTCACGGTTCAGAACAAAGAGCAGCAGCACTCTCACCTTGAGGGTCCACACGAGACTATCTTCAAAAGCCAAAGAGCCCCGAGAGAAAACCGCGTACTTGCCACCCGTGCTGTGAGCGAGGGCATGGGAGAAGATGGTAGGGTTGGGGAAGAGAGTGAGAGAATGAGTGAGTGAGTGGGACGAAGGCACGGGAGTGTGAGTGGATATCCCCCTACTACAAACAGCCAGAGGTCCCTACCGCACAGCCAACACGCCTCTGCCAGAAGCACGCACAGGAACAGCTCCAAAGGCTGCTCCACAAGTACTCTTCTTAGATTCTCCACTGGGGGTATGCCCTGCCGCACTGCAAACACGCCCGCCTTGGGCCCAGTCATCAGACACACACACACACACACACACACACACACACACACACACACACACGCACACACACACACACACCACAGAGCATACCTGATTAGGCTGAGAAAGGTTTTTTGAGGCCGAAATGGCTTCAACGGCTGATCCAGAAGCGCTCTCCTCAAGTTGTCAGCTAAGGGCATGCCCTGCCGCACTGCAAACACGCCTGCCTTGGGCCGCGGGTAAACGTCGGACGAGTGGATATCCCCCGCTGCAAACACCCCTTTATGGCTCATGGATTCTAGTGTCTCCCCCACTCGGATGAAACCGCTGCTGTCCAGAGCCAAGCCTGTTTCAGAGAGCCAGGAAGCTGCTCCGCCCTGGGGAGTGGGGGTGGAAGGCATGTTGACGTTGATGAGTGGATGTCCCCTGCTGCAAACACCCCTCTATGGCTGATGGATTCTAGTGTCTCCCCCACTCGGATGAAACCGCTGCTGTCCAGGGCTAGGCCTGTTTGGGCCAGCCACAAGGCTGCTCCGCCCTGGGAGGGATTGGTGGGGTGGGTGGGTGGAAGGACAGAGAGAGAAGGAATGTAAGTTTCATTTTCCACCCTCCCTGCAAACACCCCTTTATGGCTGATAGCCTCTAACCTGTCCCCCACTCTGATGTGATTTTTAAGTCGACTAAAAAATAACCTTCTCCACCCTCCCTGCGAACACCCGCTTTATGGCTGATAGCCTCTAACGTGTTCCCCACTCGGATGAAGCCTGCCGACACTATCCCTCTCGCCACCTGCCTGCACTGTCACACACAAGCACACCCACCTGTGTGCACCACACACACTAGCACACCCACCTGTGTGCACCACACACACAAGCACACCCACCTGTGTGCACCACACACACTAGCACACCCACCTGTGTGCACCACACACACTAGCACACCCACCTGTGTGCACCACACACACTAGCACACCCACCTGTGTGCACCACACACACTAGCACACCCACCTGTGTGCACCACACACACTAGCACACCCACCTGTGTGCACCACACACACTAGCACACCCACCTGTGTGCACCACACACACTAGCACACCCACCTGTGTGCACCACACACACTAGCACACCCACCTGTGTGCACCACACACACAAGCACACCCACCTGTGTGCACCACACACACTAGCACACCCACCTGTGTGCACCACACACACTAGCACACCCACCTGTGTGCACCACACACACTAGCACACCCACCTGTGTGCACCACACACACTAGCACACCCACCTGTGTGCACCACACACACTAGCACACCCACCTGTGTGCACCACACACACTAGCACACCCACCTGTGTGCACCACACACACTAGCACACCCACCTGTGTGCACCACACACACTAGCACACCCACCTGTGTGCACCACACACACAAGCACACCCACCTGTGTGCACCACACACACTAGCACACCCACCTGTGTGCACCACACACACTAGCACACCCACCTGTGTGCACCACACACACTAGCACACCCACCTGTGTGCACCACACACACTAGCACACCCACCTGTGTGCACCACACACACTCGTCGAATTCCACCTCCTCTCCCCCGTCCAGAACAAGCACCCCTCCTTGCACTGCCGACCCTTGAGCTTCTGGCCCTCTTCCCCCATTTCCTCTCTCAGCACCGTTCTCCACTCCTCCTTGTCGTGGTCTCACTGCCACCACTGCAGCATCGAGCACCTTCACACCTGGTTGATTTATTCAAGGTTGCACGCACGTGGGGTGGCGGGGTGAATAGGATTAGAAACGTAAAAAGTGTTGTGACTTTTTACAGTGGGTCGTGAGGGTGGTGACTGGATAGCTGGCGGATGTTTACAATTGATGGGCCTCAAAAGGTAACACTCTTCTTGAGGACCTAAGGTATCATTGCATCAAGAACCTTCACTCCTCTCCCTCGTTCATCTCCCTCACTCATTCCCCTCACTCCTCTCCCTCACTCCTCCACTCCTCCCTCACTCCTCCTCCACTCCTCCCTCACTCCTCCTCCACTCCTCCATCACTCCTCCTCCACTCCTCACTCACTTCTCTCCTTCAAGATCCGTCGGAGAATCGATCGCACGCGTGCGTTGTGGGTGGGCAGGAGCTCCCCCCTCGTTATGAGCACAAAAGAGGCGTACACCTGGCTTTTCTGTAATTCATAATAAAAGAAACCACGAAACATTGCAAATGCACTAAAAAAAAAAAACTAAAAAAAAGAACAGTCAAAGACATGAACTGTTCTTAGACGCCCTAATTGAATTCTGTAAGACTGAGGCAACCAATGCAGAATCTTCAAAGTCTAGCTGCAAAATCAAAGCTGTAGGAATTGGAATAACAGGATCTGGTAACCCCTAACTGGTTACCACACCAGCTGGTTACCAGGCAGTCCTGCTGCAGTCGATGCTGCATGGCCAAAATTAGTTCCACTCCCCCGGCTCCCCCTCCCACCACCACCACTCGCACACTGGAGCCCTGTACGAGAAGGAGTGGTGAGGGGTGCAGTTGGGTTTGGGGGGTTGGTGAGGACGGGGAGTGAGAGCATAAATGCAAATCTAGGCAGTTCCACTCCCCCGGCTCCCCCTCCCACCACCACCACTCGCACACTGGAGCCCTGTACGAGAAGGAGTGGTGAGGGGTGCAGTTGGGTTTGGGGGGTTGGTGAGGACGGGGAGTGAGAGCATAAATGCAAATCTAGGCAGTTCCACTCCCCCGGCTCCCCCTCCCACCACCACCACTCGCACACTGGAGCCCTGTACGAGAAGGAGTGGTGACGGGTGGGGTTGGGTTTGAGGGGGTGGGAAGGGAACAAGGCACGAACCCCACCCCTCACCACCACACGCACACTCGAGCCATGGGGTTCAAAAAGAACGAGCGGTGAGCGGTAGGGTTGGGTTTGGAGGGGTGGCGGACGCGGCATGGAATGGAGGTCATAGATGCAAACAAAAGGAGGGTGCTGTTGGCGGTGTTTCCCACCCACCCACCAGCGATCCGTTCATTTCCACCGTAACTCTTTGCATAACTCTTCGACCTCCCACCGTAACTCTTTGCATGCACCCTTCGACTCCACCCACCCACCCTGCCAGTGCAGCTCACAGGGGCGAGGGAGAGGATGCGCGACCGGAGGGCCTCCCAGCGGTGAGTGAAGGAGTCGATGGGCTTCACAGGGAGGGTGAGGTCCTTTGCGCGTGGCACTGATTGCTGCTCACATGGGGTGCGAAAGAATCAGACGGGTTGGGGTAAAAACGGGGAAAAAGGGTTGTGGGGGGGGCGGGGGGGGGCGGAGGGGAAAAGGAGGGGATTCTAAACATTAGAAAGTGCGGGGTTTCGTTGTGGTTACCAGAATGGTGATTGGGGTTACATAAAACGTAATACACTTGCTGGGGTTACCAGAAGGGTGTTGGAATTCCGAAAGCTTCATTGGGATTTCCAGAGGTCTATTTGGGTTACCAGTGGTGTGATCCCGATGTCAACGGACAGAACGTCGTGTCGTGACGGATGGGGGGTCTGCCATCCGCCAGCACCACAGCACGCTGCTCCAAGTCCCGGCCCAACGCACAGCAGTGCAGCAGGGGATGTTACCAGTGGGGCTGGACTTGGACGCCAGGTGACGGCATACCAGAGGTGTGATCCCAATGTCAATGGACAGCACATCGTAGCGAATGGGAGGGCGCCCATCCGCCAGCACCACAGCACGCTGCTCCAAGTCCAGGCCAGAGGCGCAGCAGTGCAGCAGGCGAGCGTTGGTGAGTTGCGCCAAGGGCCTCAAGTCAATGTGACAATCGTCGTACGTGTAGTGACCTGGGAGGGGGGTGCAGTGTGGAGCAGTGCGGTGTGGAGGGAGGCTAGGCCAGCAGCAGACGAGCAGCAGTGCAGCAAGCGAGCGTTGGTGAGTTGGGCCAAGGGGTGCAGGTCAATGTGACAGTCGTCGTACGTGTAGTGGCCTGGACGGGTGGAATGTGGTGCAATGCAGTGAAATGCAGTGCGGGTACTGTCTCACCGGCAACGAGGCCTGGCAGCATGCCGCTGTAGGGAGTATGTACGTCCCTCGTGACCAATGTGAGCCTGACACCTGGCATCGGCTTCATGGCGAAGCTCTTGAGCACCACCACGTGGCTGCATGTGGTTATGGAGAGGGGGCGCATGGGAGAAATGGGGGGAAAGGGGGGGAATGGGGGGGAATGGGGGATACATAAGCACGGCTGTTACCGCTGTGTTACAGGGCTTCATGGCAAAGCTCTTGAGCACCACCACGTGGCTGCACGTGGGGAGGGGAGGGGGGGCGCATGGGTAGAATGGGGGGGAATGGGGAAGAATGGGGAGAATGGGGGGGAACGGGGGATACATAAGAAAGGGCTACCGCTTTTGTGTTGAAGGGCTTCATGGCGAAGCTCTTGAGCACCACACCACCACGTGGCTGCACGTGGGGAAGGGGGAGGGGGAGGGCATGGGGAGAATGGGGGGGAATGGGAGATAGATTAGCACAGCTGTTACCATCGTGCTGAAGGGCTTCATGGCAAGCTCTTGAGCACCACACCACCACGCGGCTGCACGGGAGCACGCACGGCGGGGAGGGGGCGACTGAAGGAGGGAGTGGGGAGCGGGGAGCGGGGAGGAGGGAGAAAGGTGGATGGGGAGGGAAAGAGGGGACGATCTGGAAAAGAAATGCTAACGAGCACAATATGAGAAGAAAAGTGGGACCATGATGGCAAGAGGATTCGAGGGAAGCGCACCTGTGACCTCCGCCAATCAGAACGAGGTCCTTCACCACCATCGTCGGGCCGGCGTTGGCCATCGGACGGCTGGCGAGCAGCCTCGATAGCAGCGAGCCCATCGGGCCGTTGGATCAGCTAACAAAACGGAAGCTCACGCACGCGAAACGCATTGACAGAATGGAGGAGATAGTATGCAAGGTTTGTACGGAAGATAGTAATGACGACTCGTCTGCAAGGAGCGCTGCTCCGTCTGTCAGGAACAGTAATGCTTCGTCTATAAGGAACAACGCCTGGTTGAGAAGAGAGATTCGCTGACCGTCGGTATTCTCAAGGGAGCTGCAAGTGATAGGGCCTCGTCGCCCGCTGATTCGCCGTGACGTGACGTCATCGACACGAGGATTCGTTGTACTTTCCCGTTAGCGGGATTCGTTCCTCAAATGGTTTTCCTGAAACCATGTCTCGTGATACGTATAAGATACTTTGATGCTCATGGATTTACCGCTAAACTGGATATAATATCGCCAGGTACAAGTGCAGCAGCAAAAGGTGGTTGATGTTTCTGCCATGTTTAACCTTAGGAATAAAGGCCACATAAGGGGAACACGATCGCATTGAAGTATCAATTGTAGTTGTGACTGGACACTATAAAAAAGTGGCGCCCATACCACCTCCACTTTTAGTCCAAAGAACTACACAAGAATGTTTGTCTCCATTCCACACCTGAATCTAACAAATAAATGTGGAGTCTGGACGAATGCATTAAACAGGTACCAGTACTTCTGGCTATCTCTCCCACACACCCATGGGCGGCATGTTTGGGTGCCTCATCTCATCTCCTGTACACCTGTGGGTGGCACCTCAGCCGGATCGCTGCCACGTCATCAGCAGTTGATCCTGTGAGAGTCTTGGGGTCGATCTGGTACACCAGAGGCCAGTACTTCCCTGTGACTGCAACAGAATGTCGCAGCGAATAATAACGAGGATATGGCGAGGGTTAAGACATGGTGGGATGGAGAGGAGATAATTATGATAGGGTGAGAGACGGAAGGCTTGTGAGGGATCGTCAGGCGGATAAGGGTAACATGGTGTTCGTTGTAGGGGGGATATTGGAAGTGTGGAAAGCAAATGAGGGAAAGCATGATCACCAGTATCTAGCAATGTTGGGAATGATCGATTGACTGATGAGAGGGGAGGAAGGCGTGGGGGGAGGGGGTTGGGTGGGCAGCATGGGGGCATAGGGCCGTGTCAAGTGGTTTGATGGGCAGCATGGGATCAAACCATGCTATGCCATTCAGTATGGGTTGGGCATACCAAAGAGGCGTCTCTGCTGTGCATCCCATGCAATGCCGTTCAGCACATCAAACTGCTGGTTCGGCTTCATCTGGGCTGCTGCTAGCGCCCTGAGGCACGAGGGCAGAGAGAGCGGGGGTTTGAGAGAGGGAGAAGAAAGAAGGGGAGTGGTTAAACAACAATTGGTTACACAGGAGCATTGCCGAAAGAGTTGGTTACACAAAAGCCAGTCCTGCCTGCTCGACGACCCGAGCTGATTGCTGGTTACAAGCGAGCTGATTGCTGGTTACAAGCGAGCTGATTGCTGGTTACAAGCGAGCTGATTGCTGGTTACAAGCGAGCTGATTGCTGGTTACAAGCGAGCTGATTGCTGGTTACAAGCTTATTGCATGCAGATCACAAGCTCACTTCATGCAGATCACAAGCTCACTTCATGCGGCATGCAATAAGCTTTTAATCCTCACCGCATGCGCTGCAGGTCCATCAAGGCTGCCACTCGCCCTGACACCATTTGCTCGCTTCGTCTGTCTCCACACACGCACTCACTGCACGCAACAACTCTCAACAACTCTCTAGTATTGGCCCTCGCCACAGGCGGTGGGGGAGAAGGTCTGGAATAAATCCACCCCCTCATGCTGACTGAAGTCGCGTGCAAAGTAATGCGCCTTGAAGGCAGGCGGTGAACCCAGCGGTCGCTTCACCCTTTAGATCCACATGGCACTGACGACGTTCGCCCCAGGCGGTGGGACTGCGTCGGCGTAGGTTCCAGGATGCCATCTCGGCTTCCATAGCTGTTTTCCATTGAGAGGACCAAGGACCCGTGACCGCCTCAGCGTAAGAGCCAGGTCCATCCACGCTGCCACTCGCCCTGGCACCATTTGCTTCACACACAACTGCATGCTCAGTACGATTCGCACACCAGATCGTTGCATGCAGCAACTAACCCTCACCGCAGTCGTTGCAGGTCCATCCAGGCCGCCACTCGCCCTGACAGCGGGTCGATCACAGCAACGCAATCGGTCTGGGACAATGGGATGGCCAGAGGGAGGAGAGGGAGGAGGGGGTGAGGGGGAAGGGGAGTGGGAGGGAGGGGGAGAGAGGGGGGAAGGGGGGGGTTGTGGCTTTGAACTGACTCAGAGGACAAGACACCTCGCAGGTCCAGCAGGCAGCCACTCGCCCTGACAGCAGGTCGATCACAGCAACGCAGTCAGTCTGAGACAGTGAGATGGGTGAGATGGGCCAGGGGGAAGGGGTGGGACGGTTCAACAGGACCCAGGGAAACGGGTGACGATGAGCAAAAAAGACGGGGTGGCGTGTGGGTGGGGGTTGACAGGTGGGGCAGGCGGGGCAACAACACATGCGCTGACCCGTCACTTTCAACTCGTTGATCCAAGCAGAGCAGCCCCCCATTCCATCATTCTCATCCACCATCATGCATGCTCCTTCTCGCCCTCACCTCCCCCACTCCCCTCCCTCCCCCCTTCCCCTCCCTCCCCCCTACCCCTCTTCCCCTCTTCCCCCCTTCCCCTCTTCCCCTTCTCCCCTCGCACCTGCCACACGTTGGCGTAGATACGCCCACCGCGCACTTCCAGCTCGTTGATCCATGCAATGGGTCTTCCTTCACTCGCTCACCTCCCCTTTCCCTCTCTCACCTCCCCCTCTCACCACCCTTCTCACTTGCCACACGTTGGCATAGATACGCCCACCGCGCACTTCCAGCTCGTTGATCCATGCAATGGGAGTGCTGCCATCCATCACCTTCACTTTATGCAGCGCTGCCACGGGTGGGAAGAGGGGGACGGGGGAGAGGAGGGGGACGGGGAAGGGGAAAGGAAAAGGAAAGGGGAAGGGGAAAGGAACGGGGAAGGGGAGAGGATGGGAGGCGGACGGGAGGGGGTGAAGATACAATGGGAGTGCCGCCATCCATCACCTGCACTTTATGCAGCGCTGTCACGGGTGGGTGAGGGGGACCAAGAGAAGGGGGCGGAGGCGAACGGGGGGGTGAAGATGCAATGGGTATGCCAACATCAGTCACCTACACCTCGTGCAGCGCTGGAGAAAGGAAGAGGGAGGGGAGGGAGGAGGCAGAGAACGGAGCTTTGGAAGTGAAAGAGGAGAGAGAGAAGACGCAACAGAGTTGCCTCCATGAGTCACCTGCACCTTGTGCAGCGCTGCACCTTGAGCATGAGGCGCCTCAATCAAACGTCATGATGCTATGGATGGACATACTTTTGAAGGTGGTTTCGCTGATGCCGTAGATGAACGAGGTGCCATCGGAGCCAACCAGCAGCGACAGGCAGGTTGTATGTTGACAGGCCCCACCCGTCCGTCACTCATCTGATGGGCCCTTTTACAACCTACAATGACGCGACGCTTGTTGCATTTTTGTAACCTGCTCATACACGTACTCTTGAAGGTGGTTGCGCTGATGAAGTAGATGTACGAGGTGCCATCGGAGCCAACCAGCAGCGATCGGTTGTGTGTTGACAGGCCCCACCCGTCAGTCAGTCACTTGGAGCACCCGTTGTGCCCCTTCCATGACCTATGCACCTACTCTTGAAGGTAGTAGCGCTGATGAAGTAGATGTAGGAGGTGCCATCGGAACCAACCAGCAGCGATCGGTTGTACGTTGATAGGCCCCACCCGTCCGTCATCTGGTGGCGGAAGCTGCCTGGAAGGAGCCGCGTGTGGGTAAGAGGGAAAGGGGGTAAGAGGGTCGGACGGAGGAGGTTAGGTGAGGCGAATCAGGGATTCTTGACTCTTAAGAACATCACCTCGCCACAGTTTGTTAACATCATGACTGCTACCACCAAAAACCGTATATTGAAGTCCCTTTTGAGAATTCTAAAATATGAGTGAATCGCCTCCCATTGTTCTCTCACTCTCACATGTCTTCAATTGCAGCCTTCTACAGTCGCATGTAAAATCTCCAAAACACTGTTGGGTTGAATCTCCCTTGGGGCATCTGGAATCTCACCAGTCGTGTTTTGAGTCGACGCAAAACACGACTTAAATCTCCAAAACACCGTTGGGTTGAATCTCCCTTGGGACATCTGGAACCTCACCAGTCTTCTGCAGAGTGTTGCGGTTGTATATTGTCCCCGTTTTCACCTGCCACGCTAACTGAAACAGCCTGGGGGGACAGGGGACCGGCAACACATACAGGCAAAAGACAGAGGCAACAGAAAGAAGGCGTCAGACAGAATGCAACAGACAGAAGACGTCAGATACCAGAACGCAATAGACAGAAGGCGTCAGACACCAGAAAGCAAAGGATGCAGGCAACACCAGAAATTTACCAAGCAATAACACGGCTTCAAGTGTTTCCAACAGCACTGCGATGCGTGGGGTGGGTGGGTGATTGGTAAGCGGGTGTTGAGACGACTCCCTGACACCCCACCTGTTGTTAACGAGTGCGAGCCCTTCACTGAACACCTGACCGCTCTGAGGCACTTTCCTTAGCACCTGCATGGTGTGTGGCGGGTGGTGGGTGGGTGGGTTACTTGTCTCAGCAACTTGTGTGGTGGGTGAGTGGACATGGTAGACAGCTTCTGGATCAACCAGGATACGATATTGTAATCATTTTCTACCTCCTTACAATCCTGATCGTTCCTTCTCGTTAAACATACCTAACTGAACGTAGCTTCTAACAAGCATACCCACATGAGCATACCTTCCCTGTGGCGACATCAACTTCCCTCACACAGTTGACTGAGGTGACTTTTTGGTCGACTCAAAAGTCACCTTATAACCTGAACTGGACGTACCTTCTAACAAGCATACCCACATGAGCATACCTTCCCTGTGGCGACATCAACTTCCCTCACACTTGACTGAGGTGACATTTTACTCGACTCAAAAGTCACCTTATAACCTGAACTGGACGTACCTTCTAACAAGCATACCCACATGAGCATACCTTCCCTGTGGCGACATCAACTTCCCTCACACTTGACTGCAGACAAGGAGGGGGAAAGAAGGAGAGGAGAACACACAATCGGGGACGTGAAATAGAGAGGCAGAAACGAAAAGCTGCTTGGAAGTATGAACTTGACGTTTCACGTCTAGAATTTACTAAACACCTACCACGGAATTAATGGGGCTTCGTCCTATGCAAGTAGCGCGTCCATTCTAAAGCGGGGATACCTGCCCACGCATCCCAGTTGATTCGTAGAAGATTCCTTCCCCGCTGCTTCTTCCTCCGCTCGCATTATGACTCACGTACAACAAACCCTGTTATGAGGGTGACGGGAGGTGCGGAGAAGGACAATGAAGAACACATCTATAAGCCGACTCAATAATTATCCCCTTCCTCCGCTCGCATACTAACTCGTGCAGAGGGTAAGAGAGTGTGCAGGGAACAAAAGAAGAAAGGTTTTGAGCCGACCCAAGAATCCTAGACGGCGGCGCTAGCAAACGGACTGTCAAAGGGAACGAAGACGACGAGCTACAAACGACCTGAAAAATCAGCGCTAGAGTGAGAGCGACGGCACACGATACGCACACCGAGTCGCCTCTATCCTAGTCGACGGCGCGAGCAAACAGACTTGCCAAAGAGAATGAAGAAGACGAGCTACAAACGAGGGAAGTTCAGCGCTAGAATGAGAGCGACGGCTGACGTGTCACATGGATGCGAACGGCCCATGAATACGGACCTCCGTGAAGGCCGACGTGTCATGCGGGAACGTCTTCACTATTTTGAATGTGAGAATATACGGCCACGACTGGCTGGGTGAAGTCTTGTAACTGGCCGGTACCTGCGCTGCGGAGCTAAACCATGCGGAATCTGCATGCGCTAGTGGTAGCGCCGTGGTCAAGAGGAGGAAACCTAGATTAATGCAGCAGTAATTCAGAAAGCTAGGCTCCATCCTCTAAAACTATGGGACTGGGTCGCTGTCAGTATGCTTGCCTAATCGCGTGGTTCTACTGATAAGAATGAGGGAGCAGGGAAAACTGAAGCATTCTAGCAGCCTCCACTAAAGCCTATGTCAAACTCATGCTGCGGGAACATCAGCGCGGCAATCCCGAGGGCGTGTCAGAGCCGGAAGAAGTTTTTCATGTTCGTTCGGTTGAGTACGATACAGTGTAGTCTTGGAAAGTGCAATAAAATCACCGATTCAAACCGCTACTCACCATTTTTCATGCCCTGTGCACGTAGGATCGATGTTCTGCATTCAAGGCAGTGGCGTTCAAGTTCCATCCATCCTGACCGTTCAGCGTCAAGGCAAACGTGGGCAGTTGCGCCTCGGGCTGATCATCTTGTTAGCTGGGTCGAAATCTGTGAATCTCATTGATCCTCAGGCCAGGAAGATTTTTAGGGCGGTGGTGAGGACACATCTGGGGCCAGTTCTGTTGCCCAGCGGTAAATGGAGGGCGGACAGCACAGCCAGCACCACTGGTGCGGCCGGGTGCTTCCGCGAAGCCAAGAACCCCCCACGTTGGTGCGATTCAGCTTCCTGCCACCCTCCGCGCAACTGGAGGAGCGACGTAAAAGTTCTGCTTTGCTGACCGTTAAAATGTTTTCCGCGACGATAATTGGTGGGTCTGGAGCAATACAGCCAACCAGTACCAAAACATTTCTCGTCACCAATGGGACATTGCCCTCCCCCGTAACCTGTTTTTTTCGGGGCATTTGTCCCTGCCCGGAACTACTTGTGCTGTCCCTGGGTACGCGATTCGAGCGGGAACCAGTCTCGCACCAGTCTCGCACCCAGTTTGCCTGGGAGGAGGGGACAGCACAGCACTACTGGTTCAGCGTTCTTTTGCGCTTGGTAGGCCGCACAGCACAGTAGCACTGGCCAGGTTCGGTAGAGAGTTCAAGGTCCCGAGCCTGATTCAAGGAATGCACCCTTGTTTTGGAATCTTCGAGGATCACCGGTAGAGGCCCTCACGAAGCATCATCTAGTGCTGTGCGGAGGGGTCCGCACCAGTAGTGCGGCAACAGAACTGGGCCCTGAACCCCGGTGCGATATTGAGTTCCTTGACACGCCAACCCTTCCAGTCCGATATGGAACCGTCCGTTTACCGAAACGAACCGTAAACTAGAACCTTTTTGCAGTTTCGAATCTCCGCGACCACATGCGACGCTCCAACGATGAAGTAGCAGTGTCGTTTGCTGTCGCACATCAGCGTGTTTTCGTGCGCCAACCACAAGTCGCCCTATTCGAACTGTCCGTTTCTGCGGAACCGTAACCATTCGCGTCCACTTTTCCGCCAAAAGTTCCACTCGGTTATGTTGCGACAGCGACGTCGCATGGTTACTTGCGAAACCAATCACGAACATTAACTACAGCAGTTACCACCATTTCACGGTCCAAATTCCATACATGAGGTGGTAACCTTTCACTAACAAAGCCTACATTCTCCACTCATCAACACAATAAGCAGCACACTTATTAATTACAATGGGCTCTCAAGCGATACTTATTTGCATCCTGTGATCAGGACGACTGTGTCACCAAACAGCGATGTCAGGCTTGTTCAACGTCGGCAGCTTTGGGAGCCTTATTGGCGGTTTTGGAGTTGCAGCACCGGAAGATAATGATTGCGATGCCAACGACGAACAACAGAATGGAGCTGGCAATGAGGAGCCACGTCCACCACGCAAGAGGGCATGACTTATTGCATTGGTAACCAATGTACACTTTACCTGGTGGTGGTTTATGCAAGAGGCGAAAGGGAGGAAGAAGAGGAGAATATCAAACGGAAAGTGAGTGTGTTCTTATTGATTGAGATGCCACACCGTATAAAGCAGTTGGTGCAAGCAGCATAAGTGAATTAATGTGATACAAGCCAGGATCGGCAGTTCTTCTTACCCGATGAGAGATTTAGAAAGAGGGATTGAGAAAGACCAAGGTTTTATCTAGACGCACCAGTGGTACCAGTGGTGGCGTCGGTCACATCAGCCCAATTTGGCTTGAAGTTGACGCTGCAGCCGCTACTTGAGCCCACGCACAGCTGCAGTGCGTTAATTTTGCAAACCGGTTGCCGTGTCATGCAATGTTGGTGATGTGGTTGATGAGGTCCATAGAGGTCCAATGAGGTCCATATGCATGGAAAGTATGAGGTTAATGCGAAGGGGGGGGGAGCAATAAGGCAATTGAAAGTTGCGTCTTGAGCAAAGAGGAAAGAGCAATGAGCAATTCACGCCTCTTCTGACGAAAGCATTGAAGCGATGCGCTTTGATTTCTCCACTTTCCACCACGAAGAGCTAACAGGTACTAGGTAAGTAAAAGGCGATCTTGGTTGATAATCCATCTGGCACGTGAAACAAGAACGCGCAGAAGAGTGTTCGTGGCGATTTTTATACAAATCTGGATCATTGTGGAATGACATACCGCGCATGCTTCGACGCAGGCCGTAGTAACGACGCCGGACGCGTTCTTGCACGGCGTGAAACAGTCGTAATTGTTGGTCTCAGTGGAAACTACTACGCTGCAGTGTGCTAAGACTGTGAAAATAGCATCAACTACTAGTACTTGGCTCCTCATTGTGGGGGAAGTAAACGACATGACTTCGAGAATTGCAGTTGGTGATCAATCAGTCTGATACAGTACTATTGCTGGTACGCAGCCTAGATATAATTAGCTGAACTCTGGAAATCATAAGTAAAGACTCCGGTGTTGATGCTGATATATAGCCAGTCCCAGCCTAGAGAACCTCGCCCTGCTGGGTCTCTCCGCGTCGCAACGCAGCGGAGCCGCGGGCAGGAACTACAAAGTCGGCGCTCACCTCATCTTTACAATCAAGAACTCCTCATCGGATAATCTTCCTCCTCATCCTTTGTTGGAAGGAAACGGTGGTGGGGCGGTGGTATGCCCCCAACCCACCGAGGGCACTTCGGTGCCTTCGATCCCTTTGACTAGGGATCGGTGGGGTGGCACCGATTGACTTCGGGAGACTCACCCTTCGGTGCCACGTGGCGGCACCACATTCCAACCTTCAAGTGCAAGGCGAATTCGGTGTGTTCGGTGTGAAATTCGGTGGTCGAATTTCACCCCAACCGAAATGTTACACGCGGCGCATTCGCGACGCGAGTGTAGCGATGTGATGTTACATGTGCGGTTCGATGTAATGCATTTGCTATAAATCGACCTGCCTTGTATGCATGCTTTATACTGAAATCCTGAATCTTCTTGTACATGGTCCATTCGAACCAAAATTCCAGAGAGGTCTATCCTTGCTTCTAAGAGCACTAGCAATCACGTGAACGCCAATATCTCGGCGTATACTTGGGCGATTAACGTGTTTGACTGCTTGTTGGAAAGCCAAGACTGTGCTCTATCGTTTAGTGCAACTTAGAGTTCCTGCAAAGTAGAGGAGACGCCTCTACAACAGTGGTATCAGAGCTGGTCGGTAGAGTCTACGTGCGCGACTTGTAGCAAGCATGATGACGTCAAGCGAAACCTCCGGCACTTCCTTAGGTGGTGTCGTCTCGAATCCCGGCGAACCCTGGACAAACGCGACGGTGTTCGACACGTCGGCGGTTCCGATTTTCACGGGACAAAACTACTCCGCGTGGAAATTTAAGTTCCAAGTGCTCATGATGGAGCGGGGACTTTGGGGTCTCTTCGACGGAACGGAGAAAAAGCCGGTCAACGAGGACGAGATCGCGGCATGGAAGAAGAAGGACCAAAAGGCGTTCGCAACGTTGATTTCGCGCATCGGCATCAACCTCGTGAGTTCGGTGCGCACGTGCATCAAGCTCGAAGCTTCGGCGCGTGAAGCATGGAAGCGGCTCGAGACGATGCACGTGAACAAGACTCTCCACGGCAAGATCCTAGCCCGAAATGCGTTCTACACGGTGAAGTTGCGCGCGGGCGAATCGATGCACGAGTATGCGACTCGTGTGGAGGAACTCGGGGAAACGTTCATGGACCTCGGTGGAACAGTCACGGAGGAGGATTGGATTCTCACCTTGCTTTGCGGCCTTCCGGAAGAGTGGTCGACGGTGATTACGACACTCGATAGCGTGCAAAACACTTGGACGAAGGAAATGGTGGTCGGTCGGCTTCTCCATGAAGAATCGCGACGCCGACAATTCGCTAACGAGAGCGTGGAGACCGCCATGTTCTTCGGAGGGAGCTCCGGAAAGAAGTCCAAGTGGAGCAACGGTGAGGCAAAGAAGTCGTCCGGTGGAAACGGTCGCGGCAAGGGCAACGCATCGAACGGTTCGAGCAAGTGTCATTATTGTCGCAAAGCGGGGCACTTTTGGCGTGAATGTCGGAAGCGGCCGAGCGATTGGATTCCATCGAAGGCGCGGAACCAAGAGGGCAACGCGCACACGGCATCCGGCGAGGCGGATGATTCAACGGAGTCGCTCGTTTTGTTGGCCGGTGACGGGATCAACACTTCAAACGACGCGTGGTTCCTCGACACCGGTGCAACACAACACATGACGCACTCGGTGTCGCTCCTCAACAACGTCGGTGCTCCGGGAGACGTCAAGCGCGTCGTCTTCGGGAACGATAAATCGCTACCGGTGGTTGGAGTTGGGAGTACGCGTCTCATCGTCGATGGCGGGCCGGTGGACATCACGAACGTGCTTCACGTCCCGGGATTGAAGGTGAATCTACTCTCCGTCACTCAACTCGCAAAGAAAGACGTGAAGGTCACCATCGATGGCGCGAAGATGAACCTCTTTTGGAAGGGGAAGCAATTCGCGCAAGGCGTTCTCAACGGACAACTCTACCAACTCAAGACGCATCCGACAACGGCCTCATCCAACGTGGCGCAAGGCTCCAAGGCGACTCTCAAAATGTGGCATAATCGGCTTGCGCACGCCAACTACGACTCGGTCAAAGAGTTGGCCAACAAAGGACTTGCGAAGGGATTTGACGTGATCGCCGACAACGACGAGAAGGGCGTGTGCGCGGCGTGTGTCGAAGGAAAAATGGCTCGCAAGCCATTTGGTAGCCGTACCTCACCCCTCGCAAAGGACCCGCTTGCGCTTGTTCACATGGACGTGTGTGGACCGATGCGGCATGCATCAAAGGGAGGAGCGCGGTTCCTCTTAGTGATGCTCGACGACGCGACGCGGATGAGTTGGACCCGACTCTTGAAGGCTAAGGGAGATGCGGCCAAGGCGATTCAAGAGTGGGCGCTCGACGTTTGCGACGACGGCAAGAAGCGGATCAAGTGCATTCGCACCGACGGTGGCGGCGAATTCGTGAGCAACGAGCTTGAAAAATGGCTGAAAAGCAAAGGCATTAAGCACGATAACCCACGCACTCACAAGGAGGCTTTGGCTTCCCCGGATGCACCGCTATGGAAGCAAGCGATGGAGAGGGAGTTAGCATCGATCAAGGAGAACGATGTTTTCGAGCACGTCGACCCGCCGAAGGGTGCCTACTTGGTGGGATGCAAGTGGGTGCTTAGGAAGAAATTGGGAGCCGATGGAGGTGTCGAACGCTACAAGGTGCGGCTTGTGGCGCAAGGGTACACTCAACGGGAGGGGGAGCACTATAGTGAGACCTTCGCTCCCGTTTCGAAGGCCTCCACTCTTCGGGTGTTGCTCGCACTAGCGGCATCTCTCAACCTCGAGGTGGAACAATTGGACGTTTGCACCGCCTTCCTCTACGGGCTTCTCATGGAAGAAGTCTACATGCGGCAACCCCCGGGGTACGATGACGGTAGCGGTCGGGTGTGGAAGCTCAAGCGTACCCTCTATGGCTTGAAGCAAAGCCCACGCGGATGGTACAAGCACATCGACGACTTTCTTCTTCAACACGGCTTCGCGCGTAGCGTGTGTGATAGCGCTTTGTACGTGTTGAAGGAGGGGGAGAAGCAATTGGTGCTTTTGCTCTACGTCGATGACCTCCTTCTTTTCTCCGACTCCAAAGACCTCATTCGAGAGGTCAAGCAACGGCTAGGGGCGGAGTTTGCCATGAGGGACTTGAGACCGGTGACGTACTACCTCGGGATGCACGTCGACCGCGACCGCGCGAACGGGACCATTCACCTCCACCAAGAAAAATATGTGAAAGGGGTTGTGGAGCGCTTCGGCATGGGTAATAGCAACCCGGTGGGGACGCCACTAGACACGGGATTTTCTTGCCTCCCGGGAGAGGAAGAATCCGCCCTCGACGAAGCCGAAGGGAAGCGGTTTCATTCGCTAGTCGGCTCACTCATGTATGCCGCCGTTTCCACCCGTCCCGACCTCTCATACGCCGCCGGGGTACTTGGACGAGCCGTAAGCAACCCTCATACCGAGCATGTGCGTGCGGGAGGACGTGTTCTACGCTACCTCCAAGGCACACCCAACTTGGGAATCGTATATGAAGCCGGTCCAATCGTGCTTAAGGGCTACACCGACTCGGATTATGCCGGTGATCAAAGCCAGCGCAAGAGTACCGGCGGGTACGTCTTCACCTTGCTTGGGGGAGCCGTGAGTTGGCAAAACAAGTTGCAACCAACCGTGGCTCTAAGCACAACGGAAGCGGAGTATATGGCACTCACTCAAGGAGCCATGGAGGCAATATGGCTACGGCGCCTTCTAGCGGAGCTTGGGCATCCTCAAGCCGACCCAACTCCTCTCTTTTGTGACAACCAAGCGGCCATAAACCTCACTCACAATGCCGTCCTTCACGGGCGTACCAAGCACATTGAGGTAAAGCATCACTTCATTCGTGAGGTGGTCGAGAGAGGTGAGGTCAAGGTCACATACATAAGCACCAAGGCGCAACCCGCGGATTTCCTCACTAAACCACTCCCTAAGGATTCATTCCGTGCATGCCGTGAGCGTGTTGGTATGAACACCTAGTGGCTTGGGTGCAAGGGGGAGTGTTGGAAGGAAACGGTGGTGGGGCGGTGGTATGCCCCCAACCCACCGAGGGCACTTCGGTGCCTTCGATCCCTTTGACTAGGGATCGGTGGGGTGGCACCGATTGACTTCGGGAGACTCACCCTTCGGTGCCACGTGGCGGCACCACATTCCAACCTTCAAGTGCAAGGCGAATTCGGTGTGTTCGGTGTGAAATTCGGTGGTCGAATTTCACCCCAACCGAAATGTTACACGCGGCGCATTCGCGACGCGAGTGTAGCGATGTGATGTTACATGTGCGGTTCGATGTAATGCATTTGCTATAAATCGACCTGCCTTGTATGCATGATTTATACTGAAATCCTGAATCTTCTTGTACATGGTCCATTCGAACCAAAATTCCAGAGAGGTCTATCCTTGCTTCTAAGAGCACTAGCAATCACGTGAACGCCAATATCTCGGCGTATACTTGGGCGATTAACGTGTTTGACGGCTTGTTGGAAAGCCAAGACTGTGCTCTATTGTTTAGTGCAACTTAGAGTTCCTGCAAAGTAGAGGAGACGCCTCTACAACATCCTTATCCTTATCCCATCGAGCCTCGGTCCCGTTAAGAACGAGTAAGCTTGCGCAGTGTGGCCAGTGTATGAGTTGTGCAGCGCTCTGGGGGGGGTAGATCTGCTCACGGAACAGGTTTCGGGCAGGAGAAAACGCAGAAATTTCGGCAGGATCAACGTCGAAACCAATAATGATGGGTTCATGGGTCCTTTATTGGGTAGCAATTGTAGTCTCTGCTTGCCGCATGTGATCGCGTTCGGTGCCGTGTGATGCGCTTTCCGAAGCAGAAAACACCAGCAGTGCAAATAATTGCGCGTGGGAAGGGCACAAGTGAGTGAGCTTGCTCAGGGCTCAGAGGCGAAGGTGCTCAACGACAAAAAATTACCAAGCACATGTACGCGCTAAGGAGCAATATCTCTGGAAATAAGCGCTACATGCAGTAGGACAAACCAATGATGATCATTCATTGCACATTGTGAGGCCCAATCAATCACCGGTATTTGTATTCTCATTAGTAGAAACACTCTATGCAGACCATGTTGCGTTGCAATATGAGAAACGTGCTAACCAGGCCCCAAGATTATAGGGTAAAATGCCCTAGTTGCCCTGAGGGGTCTTCGTCGTCGTCGTCGTCGCTGCTGCGGCGATCTCCTCATGTGAACTCTCCTCTGGTATCTTGCTCCAGGATGGCTGCGGCAGCTTCGTCCTCGGGCGTAGCGTAGCTGTGCCCGTCGTTGGCGTAAACGCGATTCGCGTTTGTCCGCTCATCTTCACGGAACTGGCCGAGGAAGAGACGTTCGTAGAAGATCACGTCGCGCGCCTTCGTGATTTTCTGGTTGATGAGGTCCATAATTAGCCACGCCTTGTATTCGCGGCTGATGCGGAGATGAATCCCACAGCGCGCGCGGCTTGCGAACTTGCCGATGGTTGATGTCGGCGGGCAGTACTGCACCATGGATCCCCACACGCGGAGCATGGATGTGTCGCCCTTCATCCCCGTCCACTTCAGATGCGGGGACAGGTTCCCGGTGATGGCGGTGGTTGACAGCAGGTTGTGCACCCGCACGGCGTGGTGCATCGCGTACGTCCAGTATGTCGCGGGAAGCTTGGACTGCTTCAGCAGCGCTCGCACCTTCGTCATGAGCGTACGGTTAGTGCGCTCGGCAACGCCCTGCTGCTGATGTGCGTAGGGGAGGGAGACGTGGCGTTCAATTCCCTTCTGCGCCAAGTACGGTAGTCCTGAATTTTTTTGCTGCGAAACTCCGCCGCTCTGTCCGACTGCCGTTGCGCGTGTGCGAGCCAAAGGCGGAAGGCCTCGTAAGCTCTGCTGCGGGCCTCCAGGTTTACGACCCACACATAGCGGGTTCTCGCGTCGATGAAGGTGAGCGTGTACTGCTCGTCGTTGGTTCCGCAGTAGCCTACGACAAGAAAATCGCTATACACCTTCTCTAACTTAGCGTAGCGGTTGGTTCCGGATTCTGGCAGGGGGAAGGGCTGGTGACTCAGCGCGGCTTCGAAGCAGACGGTGCAGTTGCGCGGCTGCGAGGTGCTCCTTACTTCGGTGCCGTCAGGGCGCAAGAATGCGCCAGGCGCAAACATGCCGGCCTCGATGCAGTTCCTCAGTGTCACGCGCGAGGGGTGACCGAAGCGCTGATGCCAGAGGTCATCGTTGGCGCGGAATCCAGAGGTGCGCATGTAGCGCGCGTGTGCTGCTGCGGGGTCCTCGTCAGGTACTTGGGCAGGTTCCTCCGCTGCTTCTTCAGCTTCTCCTTCTTCGTTCGCCGTCGTCAGCATCAGCCCCAGGAATTCCCTGTCAAGAATTACGGAGAGGGGAATGTTGGTGCCGGAAATTGTTCCGGGGAAGAAGATGGGCTCGCGCGGCTCGGGGTCAGGTCCGTAGGCTGTGCGACGGGGGGTTGAGGGCTCATTCCCCCTGTCGATAGTGTCCCAAGGGTCACGGTGCGGCTGGACGTCAGGTGGGGGTAGCGCAGGTGCAGGGCGACACGGGGGACGACCGAGAGGAACACCAACAAGTTCCGCCTCTTCTTCTTCTTCTTCCCCCCTTTGTTCTTCACGGGAAGTTCCCCAGCCTCCGCCAGAGGTACCCCAGCCGCCTGATCCGTTGCCAGATGCGGTGCCCCATCCGCCGTCTGCGTCTGCCCAGGTCCCGCCAGTGTCGCCGCCAGTAGCAGCGCCCCATCCGCCAGTCGCTCGTTCCCCATCCGCCGGCGCTTCCCCACCCCCCTTCATTGGAGGCGCTTTCCTCTTCTTCCGCGCCCCATCCGCTCCAGGCGAATGTTCCGCGCGATTCGGCAAGGCTCCTTTGACGGAGCTCCTCTGCTTCGCGTCGCGCCAACTCCTCTTCTTGCGCGATTGTGAGCTTTTTCTTGGGGTCGGGGTCGCGCCAGTGGGGGTAGATCTTCAGGAAGGCTTCCGTCGTGTACGGGCGCGGAGTTCCTTCCGCGTCGAAGGTGCCGATGTTTGTGCCGCACAAGATCCCCTGGAGATGGCGGGATGCGGGTCCGGCGAGAGGGTGTTCCGCCGTACCGTAGATGTTGCGCGTAGCAATCTCGAGCTCCATGGTCGACATGCCCTCTACAGGCGGCGCGAATCGCTCAGCTTCGGCGATCGCCGCGAGTCCGCGTCCGGCGATGGCGCTCGTCGAAGCAGTCGGCGTGTGGCAGTCCCTGCAGATGCCATCAGGCCCGGGGTAGTGCAGCGCGACTTTGCGAGCGTGCGAATGATGTGGCACCCAGGGTCTCCCATCGGGGTGCTTCCAGTCGGAGTGGTGAATGTGCTCGAAGCGCAGGGGAACGAGGTTGATTAACTCCTTTGAGTCGCCGCTGCAATCGGGGATGTCGAAATCGAGGATGTACACACCGTTCTCGGAGTGTGCCCGTCCGATCTGCCGGCGCGCCTTCTTTGGCGCTGTGTAGTGCAGGAGAATGTCGCGTGTGCGGAGGTCGTTGCTGAGCTCGACTCCGCAATCCATGAGTTGTGCCACCGAGAGGAGATTGAAGCGCAGGTTCTGGACTATGAGCACATCATTCAGAGTGATGTGCGTGGGGCTTCCCCGTGCTTTGAGCACGACGATTCCTTGCGTGTTTGCGCGCAGGCGGGTATTGTTCGCAACGGTGACGTAAGTGATCGTGGGGGTCGCGACGACGTTGGAGACGAAACGCTCGGATCCGACCATGTGCTGCCCGCAACAGCTGTCCAGGTACCAGGTATTGTAGCGCTTCCTGTCGTCACGTTCGAGCAGCGCCAGTCGCGGCGTGACGATATGCGGCGTGTCGAACTTTAAAAATCGCTCGCGCGAGATCCAATCGATCGGTGCCGCCCGTGTATTAGGTACGTGCGGGGGGCTTTCAAGCAGCGGGATTGGAAGGTTCCAATCCTGGTCGTCGTCGTCGTTGAAATCGTGGCGAGTGGTGAACGGATTGTTATCCGTGAACACTCCGATTGGGTGGCGTGTTGGCTCAGGTGACGGCGTGCGCACGCGGGGACGACGCGATCCGCTTGTTTTCGTCATCGTCATGTTGCCGATGACGTTGCGGACGGTAACAGTCTGTGACGGCTGCTGCTGCTGCTGATGCTGAACCGCTGGGTTCAGGTTGTGCGATGGGGGTTGGTGCCCCTGGGCTTGACGCATGTCGTTTCTTACGTCTTGTCGGCCGGACCAGTTGCTCCGATTGGTCTGGCGAGGGCGAGATCGGAACTTACATCGATCTGCCAAGTGCCCGAAGTTTCTGCAAATTTTGCAGTAAAGGCGCCGCGGCCGTCGCTCTTCCGTGTTGTCAGCGTAGAAGGCGAGGCCTTCCTGGTCTCGTCGCGGCGCTGGTCGCTGCTGGTCCATGTCTCTCTGTTCGACGAGAAGGGCGGCGCATAGGGCGGCTTCCGAGATAACCCCCTGCTATCGGAGCAGCGCCTTGCAGGGCCGCCATTCTGGGCCGAGCCCTTGAAGCACGATGTTCACGAACATTTCTTCGGAAATGCTGCTTCCCAACTTCGTGATTTGATCGCGGAGGCTCCGACATCGATTGATATAGCTATTGGCCTTCTCCCCTGTTGCCATTTTTGTCTCCAGTAGCTGCTGGAGCAAGCGGCTCGATGAAACCGAATCCTTCGGTTGGTAGACACCGTTTAGATGTCGCCAGGCGTCGAGGGCAGGAGCAGGTGTTGTTTTGTACGATCGTATGCTCAGCTGCTCCGCCGGCGACATGTTCCGCAGTAGGACGCTGTACGTCATCAGTGACTCGTTGTAGTACTGAGCCCTGGCGTCAGCGGTGTTCTCAGCACGTCCCGAGTAGCTCCCGTCGAAGTAGTGGAATATCTGCGCATTTTGCAGCAGCAGCTCCAGCTCGAAGCTCCACGTATAGAAGTCTCTGCCGTCAAAACACACGCTTGTCTTTATTTTTGATATGCTCAGGAACTTTGATTGAGCAGAGAGAATTGCTTCTTCGCTGGGACGGGGAGTCTTGGGAGTTGAGCCATTTGTGTCGAGGGAGAAGGTGTGCGGGGCGGTATTGTGGCCGTTCGAGGCCGGTTGAGAGGGTTGGGAAGATGTTCCCGCGTCGCCATTCCGCAATGTTTGGAGTCCTTGCTCCAGGCTGGTGAGTCGCTGAAGCAGTTGTGCGAGGACGGCGGTTCCAATCGTCGTCGTTTCCTCGCTCGTCGCAGCCGGGTTGGGCTGCGCTTCAGCGGTCAGATTCGTGTGACCTCCAGATCCTCCGGCCATTCTTATACGCGAGCGTGTGCCGGACGCCACCTTTCAATCGCCAAGTGTGTCGGGGGTGGCAGTGCGAAGGATTCGCGAGTCGCTCTCATACCATGCTGCGATCAGAAGTTGCTCGTGACCAGGATCACCTCCGGAAGGTTTGCACACGTCTAGGTAATGGTGGTGGGCCCTTGACCTCAAATCAGAGTGAATGTAAAATGATTGAGATAAATTAAAACATGCAAATACAAGCATATAAATAAGAGTACTGGGTGGAATACGAAACGACCTAGCTAGCCATGTACTCTAAAGGGTACATTCCCTTATTGCAGCGAAACCCAACTGTGCGAATCCAGATGGTTACGAAATGCTCGGGCAGAATCCTCGCCACTGCTGCTGCCTGATGCTGTCTGCCCTGACGGTCCAGATGCTTCGTAACCGTACGACCCTTCGTGCCGCTTCCGCCTTTTCGTCTTCAGCCTCGGTACTGCATGCTTCGATTGCTGCTGTCAGGAGCGCACAATAATACTTCATTTTTCACTATTTGTAACAAATTCTACTATATCTGTCCGACTGTCACCGTATAAGTGCGTGGGCTTACTATTTTTACTCGATTCGAAGCGCACCCCCTAAAAAAATGTGATATATTTATAAGCGCAGGTACGCATATATCCAGAGTGACACGTAAGTACTTTTTACTTATTTGGGACTATAACTTTAAATCTTATTTGCCAGACAAAGTAGATGTTTGCAGGCTGACAATCAACCTTATCAACCGGTTCACACCATGTTCCGGGTGTTACGACGGGTGTTATAGCTAGCATCTAGACCTGCCTGATTCATAAGACAAGTCATTCGACCCCATTTGATTTATCAGATACGTAGTTGGACAATTGGCAAAGAGAAGGCTCAAGATGAAATTGATGCAATACCAAGGGGCAATGACACACCAACATGCGGAGCCAGAGGATATCAAGCAGTATCAATCTCAATGATATGTTTGAGTTCACTAGATAGTTGATGTGCTTCATAATCAGAACAGCGTAATTGTAACGTGACCCGTAGTCTAAAGCATTACCTATTACGTCGAGGATCGATGTGCCTTCAACGATGGTACGATGCTTTTAGCGAGTGCGCTTTGCTGATGTGGACTGTTTCCAATGTCAATACAAATGCGGCTCGCCAACATTGCAGCGCCTCGATGAGTGTCTGCAATCTGTGCCTGTACGAGTGAGGGCTTCCCTGTAAAATGTCGCTCAAACCAGGGCTGTAACTTATCACACATTCGTAATCTGTCGTCGGCTGCATCTTGGCGACTCCTTACGACATCCACGCGATAGCTAGGACAAGAACCCAGGGTGTGCGATGCGCGACTTCAAAACCCAGGGTCCACACTTCCAGCACACTTTTCAGCCAGATGCAGCCAATTCAATTTGCAGCGTTCGATTTTGCGAGTGATGGGTCGTTTGCGGCGCCGTAGCCAACCGCAAAAAGGTATCTGCGTCGCGGGGAATCGCCCAGGGCAAACAGTTGTCGTCTGTATTTCCGCACCTGCCTGTGCGATCTCACCTCAACAGCAAATCGGGCAAGCCCTGTCGCCCCGGTCGACCTAACCTACCACGCCTTGCCTTGCTCAACTTTATAAGTCTCACTCCCTCCAGCTCAGATTATCAAAATACGCTCGACTCTGCTCACTTGCTAACTAACCTCAGTGTCTGCCTGCCTGACTCAATTTCTCCAGCTGATCCGACCTCCCTCGGTAGTACATTAACCTCAATCGTGCCGTTCAACCAGCTATCCTGTACCTGACTTTCTCAGCTATGGCTTCCAGAGTTGCTCTAGCGCTCTTCGCGACCTCACTTCTCCTCACCTCAGCAGCTGCTGCTCAGTTCGCTCCCCGGCCGTCGCCTGACTCATTGCCCACAACGACGCCCAAACCGACGCTCAGCACCTTCTCACCGCCGGCGACAACGTTTCGCGCGGAGCTGAAGCAAGTGGCGGGCATCCTCGCGGCCCAGCCAGGCTACAGCCTTCCGGCCAAAGTTTTCTCCACTCTTAGTACGCCTTCTGTTCCGCTGTTCTCACTCGTTGGTACACTTCCTGTTCCGTTGTGCTCCTTCGTTAACACACTTTATGTTCCGGCGTGCTCACTCGTTACCTAGCCTGGTTGCAATTTATCTGACAAGAGTACGATCTTATCAGTCGTCGCAACTAGCATACTCTTTGTGATCAACTGTACCTTCGCGCTTTCGTCTTGCATTTTCTCTGCACCCTACCTCACACCCGCTCGAGTCGCCGCCTTTCCGTCAGCTGCGAATCGCTGGTTCGCACGCGGAAAGCAATCCTTGTTCTCATGCTTCCCCTCGCTGCTGCTCCTTTTCTCTCCCCTCCCCGTCCACACGCCCCCCGCCCCCCCGTCACCCGCGTCTCGCTGTTGTCCTGTCACTCGAGTCTTCCCCAGGCAACTTCCCGAACGACAAGCTGAAGCTCGTCGAAAACACCACCGTTCTCGTCCCCACCGATGCCGCCCTTGCGAAACTCGGCCTTCGCGCGCTCTTCAACCCCGCTATGGTTACCAAATTCGCCCGGTACAACATCATTCGCGGGCGCTTCTCCTTCAGCCAAATGAAGAACCTCCCCCGGGGCACCCAGCTTCGCTCCCTTTACAAGAACCGCCCGGTAGAGCGCAAGGCCGTGAGTCCCGCCGCGAAGGACTGGGTGATCAAGAATAAGGACCTTCTCGAGACCAACTTCTTCCAGAAGGTCGGGACGCAAGCCGCAAACGGCGCTATCAACAAGCTCCTCCCGCCTGCTGGCAACGAGGTGGGCTTCGGCCGGCCCAACTCTGGCCCGCTGTCGTGGGTGCGGGTAGCCAAGCCAGACCTGTTCAACGGTAACTTTATCAAAGTTCACGGAGTGGATAACCTTATCAGGCCGTCTGCTTAAAAGGGTGTTTCAGGGTCGACTTTAGGGTAAATCCCGTTGCATGTAGTGTTAGTAGATTCGAATTTTCCATTCCATTACAGCTCCGGCTGCTTAGATTCTGTGATGTGCATAGGAAGTCTTAATATTGTTGGGGCACAGCTCGTGCCTTGGTACGCTGTATCTAATGTTGATGTTGACCATATTCAAGCGTTGCTCGAAGCAGCCTGAACATTGGCCGCACAAGGAGCTTGATGCTGTCTTGAACATCATGCTATCTCATTGCACCTTGCGGTTTGTCGTGGTAGCAGGGGCTGTGGGGGTTCCATGACTTGCACACATCACAAGCTGCGCCTTGGGAGGCAGCAGGGGCTGTAGGGGTCACACATTACATGCTGTATCTGGGGATGTGCCATTCTAGGGGTTTGGACATCGTTCAGCAGATGACTAGCAGCAGAGCTGCAGAGGACGTTGGTGGTTATGCACGGATCGGTTGCTTGGGCTTGACCACAATTGTAGCATGCTTTGGATTCTGAATGCTGGAAATACGGTGTCTCAAGCATCGATATCCTGTTATGTTTTTTACAAACAAGGGTACTCACCAGGGCCCAAAATTGGTTTTGGGCCACTCTTGCAAATCAGGGTTCCAGGCCCCCAGTACCCTGACTGTAAGGATTTTTCCTTTATCCTTACCGGGGTTGACTGCTACGCGTACAACCCCGATTTTCGGACTTCGCACGTTCGGCCGACATCAACGATGCCGAGGCACCCCCGCGTCGCCTTCGGCATTCCGTCGCCAAACCTGCACCCAACCTCGTTTCCCGAGGTTCCCTCCTAGCTAGGACACTCACTATATAATCGCGTGCCTTCATTGTAATCGACAGTTCATTAAGTCACAACTTCGTTATTCGTTATTCCGCGCACTTGAATGGTGGCGCCACACTTTGGACACAGGGACTCCGACAGGTGTGACACATGCGGCAGACGGGACCTTGACATCGGCTAATCAAGGGGCAACCTCAATCTTCGGAGTGACCAAGATACGCACGTGGAAGGAGTGGGGCGCAGCCTTACGAGATCGCTTCGAGCACGTATCCGCTTCGGAGCAAGCTCGCATGAAGCTGCGTAACTGGTCGCAGATGGCATCTGTTCAAGACTACACGGCGTCGTTTATGGCCTTTGCTGACCAAGTGGACGACGTGGCGGAAGCAGAGCGGTTAGATAAATACATCAGCGGCCTGAAATACGAGATACAGTACGAGGTGCGCCGATGCCGCCCGACTTCATTCCTGGAAGCTATACGGTTGGCTGAGTCTACAGACGCGTTGATGTAGTATGCGAGGGCAGGTTCCCGGGAAGGAATCCGTCTTCGTGGACAGACCCAACGGGCCACAATCAACGTAGTCCACACACCAGACCGCCCCTTTACAGGGACGTGTTTTAAGTGTGGGAAGACGGGTCACTACGCAAGAGAATGCCCCAAGAAAACACCGGCGAAGGGGAACGACAGGAGGGAGCAGGGAAATGGGAAGAGTCAGTAATTTACGGGCCCCTTACTGACTATGCTTCGTCGCCCGAACACCAACATCCCCACCGAGTAGTGGTTCCGATTCATGCAATCGATCGCACTCGGCCGAATAACGGGGATACTCATGTGGATCACCCTGTGCTGGTCGTTGGCACAGTGTTAAAAATTACTCTGAAAATGTTCGTCGACGGAGGGGCCAGCCATAGCCTCTTCAACTTGGCGACAGCAAAAAAATGCAAGCTGCAACTTGACAGGTGTCTGCCCGAAATTGACGCTCGCCTCGTGGATGGGACGCCTCTGGCGATTTTAGAAGAAACACGGACGGTGAGGATCGAGTGCGGCGACATTTTCGGCTTCAGCATGAAGTTTCTCGCGACTACACTGGATGGCTGCGACGTGCTGCTGGGACGTGATTGGCTACGACGGCACAACCCCGTCATCGACTGGACAACGGGATCGTGCTGCATCAACAAGCACGAGGGGCTAGTTAAACTGCCTGCATGGACACCTGACTACATCCAAGCCCCGTGCGTCAAAGCTATCACTATAGCTCGCCACTTCAACAGGGGCGCGCAGCTATACGCTGTATGTTTGCGCGAGTTGGCAACCGACACCGACGGACAAGACATCGAGAAGCTGTGTGCAGCTGTACCGCCGGATTTAGCGGAGCTGATACGACCGTACCCGGACATTTTCCCCGACGACCTGCCACCTGGACTGCCACCCGAGCGACCCGAAGACCACAAAATACAGCTGGAACCTGGCGCGCAGCCGACTGTTCGTACACAGTGGCGGTTGACCCAACCGGAACTCGAGGAGCTGCGAAGCCAACTTGATGGCTTGTTGGAGAAGGGGTTTATCAGACCCAGTACGTCTCCCTACGCGGCCCCGATCCTGTTCACCCCGAAGAAGGACGGTGGGCTTCGCATGTGTATTGATTATCGCGCGCTCAACCGGGTTACAATCAAGTCTCGCTACCCGATCCCACGCACCGACGACCTCCTCGACCAACTTCGCGGCGCTCGCTACTTCTCAAAAATCGACTTACGTGGCGGTTACCATCAGATACGGGTCTTCGCAGACGATTGTTATAAGACCGCGTTTCGCACCCGCTACGGAAGCTACGAATTCCAAGTGATGCCGTTCGGCCTCACAAATGCGCCTTCGACTTTTCAACTGACCATGAACCGAGTTTTCAGGGAATTTCTTGACAAGTGTGTTATTGTCTACTTGGACGATATTTTGATTTTCAGCAGGACAAGAGAACAACACCTCCGCGACCTCGACGCAGTTTTTAAGCGGCTGCAGGAAAACCGCCTCATCACCAAGGGCTCTAAGTGCGAGTTTTTCAAGCAAGAGTTGGAGTTTTTGGGCCACGTCATCTCCTGCGACGGCATTAAAATCGACCCGGCAAAAAATCAAGGCTATACAGGAGTGGAAGTCCCCGACGAATATCACGGAACTTCAGAGTTTTCTGGGGTTCGTGAATTATGTCAGGAGGTTTATCCCGAATATGGCGGGGATAACCGGCCCGCTAACCGACCTGCTGCACAAGGACATCAATTTTGTGTGGGGGGAGGAAGCAGAGGCGGCTTTTCAGGAACTGAAGAATTTTCTGGTATCCCCTCCGGTTCTACGCATCGCCGACCCATCGAAGCCGTTCGAAGTCATCACCGACGCCTCAGATTTCGCCATCGGAGCTGTACTCCTCCAGGATTTCGGAGACGGGCTGCAGCCGATTGCCTACGAATCACGCAAGCTGCAGTCTGCCGAGCGCAACTATCCGATACATGACAAGGAGATGCTCGCAATTATACATGCGTTCAAACTATGGCGCTGCTACTTGGTAGGCGCCGACGTCACTGTTCGCACGGACCACAAGTCCCTACAGTACCTGCGAGCTCAGCCCAACCTCAACCCGCGACAAGTTCGTTGGCTCGATTACATGGAGAGCCACTTCACCTACCGCATCACGTACAAGAAAGGGGCGAATAACATCGCCGACGCCCTTACCCGACCAACCGTACAATCCGCTGCAGTACTCATCACCCACTCAAACCCACTACTTACAGGACTATTCACCCACGGCTACACTACGGACCCGTTCTTCACGACTGGAAATCACCAGCAAGCAACGACGCAGAA
Source organism: Closterium sp. Naga37s-1 (assembly GCA_947471745.1). Classification (NCBI taxonomy): domain Eukaryota; kingdom Viridiplantae; phylum Streptophyta; class Zygnematophyceae; order Desmidiales; family Closteriaceae; genus Closterium; species Closterium sp. Naga37s-1. The sequence goes on along the minus strand of CANJKZ010000319.1, from coordinate 504,163 downwards.
GGGGAACTATTACCTAAAAGCCGGAACGGACCGGATTTGGGTTCCCGCTTACCGACTGCTGCGTGAACTCCTTATCCAGGAGGTCCACGATTCCAACCTCTCCGGACATTTCGGGGTTGATAAAACCCAGAAACTGTTGCACCGTCAATATTACTGGCCTGATTCCTCTAACGACGTGCAGCGATATGTGTCCTCATGCAGGGTGTGCCAAGCCATGAAATCGACAAGACAGCGGCCAGCTGGATTGCTGCAACCACTGGAGCCACCCGAGCGACCATGGCAACATGTGACGATGGACTTCGTCACGGGGCTGCCAGCTGGGCCGTCCGGAAACGACGCTGTACTCGTCGTCGTCGATCGCTTCACGAAGATGGCACACTTCGCACCGTGTCGTACAACAATCACAATCGAAGAAACCGCGCGACTCTTCATCTCAACCGTCGTGCGACTACACGGGATCCCGTCGGCGATCGTCAGCGATAGGGATCCGAAGTTCACTTCCAGGTTTTGGAAAGAGACGTGGGCGCAGTACGGCACAAAGCTGCAGTTCTCATCAGCATATCATCCACAAACCGACGGGCAAACCGAGCGAACCAATCAGACGATGGAGCAGCTGATCAGGACAAACTGCCCCGACCCCACTCGCTGGGAAATGTCACTCGCCATGCTGGAGTTCGCGTTCAACAACGCACCGTCCAGCACGACTAATCACTCCCCGTTTTCCCTGAATTACGGGATGGACCCGGTGGTACCAACCACCACGACACTCGACAACCCGGTCCCACGGTCACAAACATTTGTGACAGAACTTCAAGAGATCCGCGAGAAAGCAGTCGACGCTATTCGCAAGGCGAATATTACTGCCCGGAAATACTCGGATCTTCTACGACGAGAAATCGTCATGACGCCTGGGCAACTAGTGCTACTCGACACAAAAAACCTACGCCTGCCCGGCTCGAACAAACTACGGCCACGATTTTGTGGGCCTTTCCGCATCATCCAGATGGTGACACCTGTCACTGCGAAGCTGCTACTACCCGACGACTGGCGTATACACGACGCCTTCCATGTCAGCCTCCTTCGCAAGTTCGTGCCTGCCACGACAGACATAGCGCGCCAGAACGCCGCCCCGACAGCTCGACCTGTCTCGGAACCGACCACCGACCCTTCGAAAATACTCGGACATCGGATACGGCTCGACGCCACTGGCCGCCACGTGGACTTTCTAGTCCGATGGACTGACCGCACCAGTGAGGACGACACATGGGTGCCATCCGCATCGCTTGAAGCATCCCCGCTTCTTGGTGATTATTTCGCCCGCAAGCGCGTTGCGGATATTGACCACCTTGCTTAAGGGGGGGGGGTAGTGTAAGGATTTTTCCTTTATCCTTACCGGGGTTGACTGCTACGCGTACAACCCCGATTTTCAGACTTCGCCCGTTCGGCCGACATCAACGATGCCGAGGCACCCCCGCGTCGCCTTCGGCATTCCGTCGCCAAACCTGCACCCAACCTCGTTTCCCGAGGTTCCCTCCTAGCTAGGACACTCACTATATAATCGCGTGCCTTCATTGTAATCGACAGTTCATTAAGTCACAGCTTCGTTATTCGTTATTCCGCGCACTCTCCATTACAACTCATAACACTGACCCCTAGGGTAATATTGGCAGCAGCCTAAAATTTCAGATACACTGTTTGTGTCGGTAAAATTGTTGATACACTTTTTTTAGTGTAAACTGTGATACATATTGACTGCATTGCACTGCAGCGCGGCATGTCTCAGCTGTTAGATGTTAGGCTAGGCGTCTAGAGATCGCAAGTTCGAATCTTGGCGGGTGTTGTAAGACTTTGCGCCTTCGCAAGGGAGGCCGGAAGTTTAGAATTTTATCTTTTGCCATAGCTATTGACTGCATTGTAGTGGCAGCGAGGTATGTCTCAGCTTGTTTGATGTTTGGCTAGGCGTCAAAAGATCGCGAGTTCGAATTCCGGTAGGGTTGATAATATTTTGCGGCTTCGCAAGGAAAATCCTCCCTACAGAGGATTCGGTATCAGTGTAATGTGCAGCGCACCCTGATACCGGCAGGGTAACCGAAATTGTATCAGTGTACTCCAAACCTTACCCTTTTTTCACTAGGGTAAAAATTTCCATAGGCTGATTTGGCAAGGGTAACCGGGAAAAAGCGGCCGCTCATCAGGGCGAACAGGGTATTTTACCCTGATAATTTGGGCCCTGGTACTCACTCGCGTTCAGATGCTCGTGTGCTGTATTCCGCAACGTTGGGAGGTGGATCATACTTGCTGTTTGTCTCGTGCAGTCTCGATGGCCTCACAGAAACCACTGGACTACATGTGGGTATCAACGTAAGGACAGAAATTTGATTACCCTAGCTGTTGCAGGATATGATGTCCCACACCACAGTTTCATGTTGTGTCGCATACGTTCGTTTCAGTAAAATATTAGCGATTTGCAACAGTTTTCAATAAATTTATCTTATTACTAGGAGAACTCTGTTATACCTGTTCGAGTTATTGCATTATGGAAAGGCTTTGTGTAAGGGTAAGAGAGTTATGCATGGGTGTTTTCGTGCTGTGATCGGAATGAAGCTATATTGAGGGAATCGCAGTTTTCATCCTTGTCGTCACGTTGAAGCTGCCGAACCAGCCTCGGTTTTCCCGAGAAACTGACAATCGGAAGCACAGGGATTGTCAGAATACTGCATTTAACCCACGAGTGGAAACTCGGCTACACGAATCTTACGGTGTTAGTCAGAGCTTTCTCAACTCGGTTTGCTTCTGCCTTCTCGCGCAAGAGCGCTTCTCGCGCAAACCCTTGTATATCATAGAAATACCTTCCGCATCCCTTACCTCCATTTCAAACCGCTGTTTTCCGAAGTGCTGGTATTGATTTACGCATGGATCGCTGTGCCTGGCTAAAAGCGCAGCCATGGCTCAAACCGCATGCGTCTCTGAACCGCAGCCGTGTTAGCGATCCTGACACCCCTATCAATGCTAACGAGCCTAACACCGAACCAGCTGGTTCGATCGCCGAACCAGCTAATCCTGCAAACCTTCCGTCTCCAGAGCCTAGCTGGGTCTTTAAAGGCTACGGAAGCTTCCACGTCAGTGCGTCGGAACAGTACGGATCGCAGTCCGTTGGAATGCTTTCGCAGCACCTTGAGCATGTCGGTTCACATCACAATGCGCTTTTCTCGAGGGAAACGCCATCTCGTCATGATAAGCCTCGGATGGATGAGCTGTTGGGTTTTCTCGCTCCCGACGCCATTCACCTCGAGTTTGCCGTGGACCATCGGAACCCTAACACCACGCTTTTTGTGAGTGCAATGGGTGTGAATGTATCGGTGTGAGTGCTGCAGGAGGCGTGTGGGTTGGGTGTTTGCTCCAGGCAGGAGGTTGAGATATTTTGAGGCCACTAACCCCACACATCTGGGGTAGGGGCATGTTAGTTAAGGCCATTACTCCTCGTTCTATATCTCTCATTCATTGTACTTCGTACTCTCGCTGTATCAGGGTGTCCGAGTGGGCTGCTGCGTGCTCCAGCCTGCCCTCACGTTTCTTGAGATGATTAGTCCTCACCGTGCTCTGTACTATATCTCTCATTCCATAAATCGCATTCATCATATTCCGTAATGCTCCTGTATCAGGGTGTCCGGGTGGGTTGCCTGATCCAGCCCGCCCTCACGTCAACTGATCACGTGCCTGCAGTGGCAACGTCAGCACCAGCGCCAGCAGCACCAGCAATGTCAGCAGCAGCAGCTGCAGCAGCAACAGCCTGTGCAGAGACACGAGCAGCAGGCATAGCCCCAGAATCGAAGTCCGCACCAGTTGCACGACGCAGGTATTATAACGGCCTGTCTGCCATTTTAATGCGTGTGTGGAAGAGAAAAATGGGAGTGGAATGGGGGAGACGGGATTGTGTTTTGCGTATGTCCGTATCTCTGTCTCGGTGTCTTGAATGGGTCTCGTCTGCTAAGAATTACCACGTACTCCCATTGTTTCAGGACTGTGCTCGATTTTGGGACAAATGGCGTTTTCCTATTGGACGCCACTGCCATCCGCCAGCTCATCAGAGGTACTCGGACGTTGCCATGCTCCACGTGTCATCAGCTGGAAGGGCGTTGCAACAAACGGCTTGGAAGCAACCGAAGGCGTGGTATCCAAGGCCTTGATGGTTACCAGCAGCACTGTAACCAAGGTCACCGTGGAAACAGTGATACTAACAGATGTCACAATGCCGAGGGCCGGGGTGTTCCTGGTGCTGGTGGTCTGAAAAGGAAACTCTTCCAGGAAAGCGAAGAGGCGGACAGGGGGAGCAGTAAGAAGAAAAGGAGAGGAAAGAAGGGGGATGCTGGAGTTTTAGATTGCGATCACGGAAAGGGGGTTGATTCAGGAGGGGCTGAGGGTGGGGATAGAAACGAAAGGATGGGAAGAGAAAGGAAGGGAGGGAGAATGGGAGCACGTATCAGAGGGAAACGGATGAAGGTTGCCAGGGCGCACAGCAGTCAACAGGGTAAGAAAGGAGCAGGGAGAGCAAGGAGAAAGCGAGGAGTGGGTGGAGTGTCAACGCGTCTTGCACTGAAGCGTGGGGTGGGTGGGAGAAGGGGAGGAGCACGGACGAGGAGGAGTAATCGGAGCAATGGGGCTTGTGGTCGGCTGGGTGGTGAAGAGGAGTTGGAAGGGGTGGAGGGTAGGGAGAAGGAGAGGGGGCAGAGGGAAGAGGAAGGGGAGGGAGGGGAGAGAGGAGAGGGAGAGGAAAGAATGGAGATGGGGAGACGTGTGGAGGAGGAGGATAGTGACGCCGTGCTTGTGGAGGGGCCTGGGGTGGGGAGGCTGGGCGAGGAGGAGAGGGAGGGGTGTACGGGTGTGGGGAGTGGTGCTGCGGGTGTGGGGAGCGATGAAGTGAGCAGGGCCTTGGATGCGTCTCAGAAAGCTGTTGGTGTTGGCAGTGAGGAGGGCGGTAAACGTCTGGAGTTGTCTCAAAGAGCTCTTGGTGTTGGGAGTGACGAGGGGAGTAAGGATTGGAAGGAGAGGAATGTGATCTGCACCCAGTATCCCACCAAAACGAATAACGAGGCACGTCATAACAGGGGTATGAACGTGTTCAGCACTCGGTTTTTTGTTATCGAGCCAAGGCGTGGAGTGGGGAGCGGAGAGGGGGAGGAGAGAGAGGAGGAGGAGGGGGAAGGAGAAGAAGAGGAGGTCGAGGAGATTATAATGGAGGAAAAGGAGGAAGTAGAGGAGTCTGAGGAGGAGTGGGAGGAGGGGGAAGAGGAGGGGGGAGAGGATGAGGAGGAAGAGGAGGAGGAGGAGGAAGAGGAGGAGGAGGAGGAGGAGGAGGAGGAGGAGGGGGAGGAGGAGGAGGAGGAAGAAGTGGAGGAGGAGGAAGCAGACGAAGACGAGGAAGGGGAGGATAACGAAGGAGAAAATGATGAGGCTGGAGGAGGGAACGAGTGGCGAGAGGTGGAGGAGGGGGGCACGGAGAACTATAATGGGCGTCCGCATTCCCGCACAGCCTGTGTGCATGCTGTGCCGTATGTCAGCCTGCTGCTGCCACATGTCACCTTTACGCTGCACGGGCTGTGTGGATCAGAGAAGCAAGAGGAGCAACGGGAGCAAGGGGAGCAATGGGAGCAAGGGGAGCAGGGAGAGCAAGGGGACCCAGGGCCAGACGTTGAAAGGTATGTGCCCCTCTTCTCCCTTTTGTGTTGTCGTGAATGTATGTGCCTCTTATTTTTCTTGTCTTGATTCTTTCCATATCTTCCATGTTTTCTTGCCCTTTCTAACCTCTCTGCAATGCAGTGTGGTTCTCACCGTAGCAGCTTCTATGGCAGCAGCGGCAGAAGCAGCAGCATCAACTGCGAACGCCTCAAGTGCCACCCTCCCTCCAGCCATGTCATCCGTCTCCTCCCTCTCGTCCCCTCTCTCCGCCTTCCACGGGTGGACATCAGCATGTGAGCGGTTGAGTGCAGCAGCAGTGGGGGCCACAGAGGCATGCGGGGCGGACAGCTGGCTCATGTCACACCTGCTGCTGCAATCAGTAAGTGTGAACGTGAAATGAAAGAAGAGAATAAGTGCTTTTGTGTCACTGCAGGTGTGTCTCCATATGTGCGCATCAGCGTGTGAGCGGTTGAGTGCGGCAGGAGTGGGGGCCACAGAGGCCTGCGGGGTGGACAGTTGGCTCATGTCACACCTGCTGCAGCAATCAGTAAGTCTGTAGTCTATACATAAAATCTATATACGCTTGAAATGTACATACATAATGTGTGCCTCCACTGGTGGGCATCAGCGTGTGAGCAGTTGAGTGCTCAGGGCCACAGAGCCCTGTGGGGCGGACAGCTGGCTCATGCGGCACAGCACATGCTGGAGCGAACAGTAGGAGTGTTACAAGCAAGGTCTCTGACGTTTTGGGATACCACCACTGTTGGTGTTGCTGTTTGCAACATGAAATTCTGCTGGTTGATGGGACTGACGTGCAATGTGCCATGTGCGACCCACCACTGACAGGCTCGTTTTTCATCTATTGGAGAGGTGGCACACGGAGAGCTGGTGGCAGGGGCTGCAGCGATACACAAGCAATATGCCAGTGCGCAGGTGAGAGCTCTATACAGAGAAAGGGAACTTGTTATGAGGCGCCTAAGAAACCAATGCACAGGTGAGTTGCTCTTTGGGAGCAAGGGAGCTGAAGGTGACTCTCTGTGTTTCCTTACACTTTCAGAGACTCTGCCCACATCGTGTGATGCAGGATGAAACGAAGGTGGGGACTTGGTGGTGATGTTCTGAGTCGACTCAGAAGAAACGAAGGCGTTGCACTGGCGGTATTTTCTAGTCTCCCCAAGCCAATTGAATCCGCCTCCTCCTGTATCCACTTTCGTTCCTATGTGACAGGTCGAGCAGAGACAGGCCAGCTGAATCCTCCCTCCCATGCTCATTTTCCATCCACTCCAATCCTCCCTCCCTCTCGTATCTGTTTTCTGTTTCTCTTTCTGACAGGACGAGCTGAGAAAGGCCCTGGAGCTCCTCCGATCACAGGCGTCCAGGCGCAGGGGCGCACCTCCGAGTCCTGCTGTGACGAAGGGCATGACGTCTTCCCATGTCCCTTTTCCCTTTTCCCTTTTCCTTCCTCTTTTGCAGGATGAGCTGAGAAAGGCCCTAGAGGTCCTCCGGTCGCAGGCATCTAGACGCAGGGGCGCACCCCTTAGCCCTGCTGCAACACAGAACACGGGTTCCCTGCTTGACAAGGTATGCTGTGATTGATGCGAAAGGCGAGTAGGAGAATTGTGCAAGTATCTGTGTGCAGGTGTCTAGACGCAGGGGTGCACCTCCTGATCCTGCTGCGATGACAAGGTATGCTGAAATTGTTGTGAAGGGTGCCACGTGACTGGGGGTGGGAGCAGTAGCGACTGTGCAGGCATCTGAACGCAGGGCCGCACCTTCTAGACCTGCTGCGATGGGAGATGTAAGCTCCCTACTTGACAAGGTATGCTGAGATTGATACGAAGGGTCGCATGTGTGAACCGGGAGTTGGAGCTATGTGCGTCACATTACAGTTTTGTATTCCAACGATGCCAATTCTACCCTTTCTGCCTTGCCTGTGCAGGTTGGAAGTCTTCAGAAGCAGCTGCTTCTTGTGAACATCTTTGGGAAAAAAGTTTGTTGAAGACTGATGTAGGACTGATGTAGTTTAGTTGAAGACTGATCTAGTTTTAATACCGCCAAAGTTTCGCCCAATATCGATATGGCATCGGGGATGTAGCTCAGATGGTAGAGCGCTCGCTTAGCATGCGAGAGGTATGGGGATCGATACCCCACTTCTCCACGTTTTCGTCTTGGCTTGCGATTTTTTCCCACCGTGAACCGATTTTGCATTCCTCTCATCGCCATTCCTTCCCCACGAAAGTCTTCCCACGCGCTAAAATTCCGTCGCCCGCGGCGCTAAGTATCTTGAGCAATTTTGTTGTTTTACCGGCTAGTTGACGGAGCTTGCTGTCAGATAGACGCGAGTTGGACATTTGCGTGTGGCGGCGGAAGCTGGCCTTAGGGGCGCGTTTGACTGACCTCTCTCTCTGTGGCGCCATGCACCATAAGCTAGCAATCTCGGTGACGTCGTGCCGACTCGAGGTGACGTAACCGGTCATCGATGTGACGTCAAGGATCGTCGAGGCGTCGTAACAAATTGCAGTCGTACGGGCCTTTCGCGATTGGAGCGGTAGCGAGGGCGGCTCTGGTAACCGTGACGGCGTATCGGGCCTCGTTACAACGCGTATGGAGCGGGACCGTCGCCGACCAGTCACCCGCGCGACTGTGGTGTTCGTCGCGTTCGGCACGCGAGGGGACGTGCAGCCGCTTGCGGTAGGCTCTTGCAAGTTCCCCCCTCCCCCTAATTACCTCCGCCCTTACCTTCCCCCGTACACCCGCCCCCTCCCCTCTCCCCCCCACTTCTCTTTCCCCACCCTGTTCGTCGCGTTCGGCACGCGGGGGAACGTGCAGCCGCTTGCGGCAGGCTCTTCCTCCTCGCCTCTCCCCTCCTCGCCTCTCCCCTCCTCGCCTCTCCCCTCCTCGCCTCTCCCCTCCTCGCCTCTCCCCTCCTCGCCTCTCCCCTCCTCCCCTCTCCCCTCCTCGCCTCTCCCCTCCTCGCCTCTCCCCTCCTCGCCTCTCCCCTCCTCGCCTCTCCCCTCCTCCCCTCTCCCCTCCTCCCCTCTCCCCTCCTCGCCTCTCCCCCTCCTCGCCTCTCCCCTCCTCCCCTCTCCCCTCCTCGCCTCTCCCCTCCTCGCCTCTCCCCTCCTCCCCTCTCCCCTCCTCGCCTTCCCCCTCCTCCCCTCTCCCCTCCTCGCCTCTCCCCTCCTCGCCTCTCCCCTCCTCCCCTCTCCCCTCCTCGCCTCTCCCCTCCTCCCCTCTCCCCTCCTCGCCTCTCCCCCTCCTCGCCTCTCCCCTCCTCGCCTCTCCCCTCCTCGCCTCTCCCCTCCTCGCCTCTCCCCTCCTCCCCTCTCCCCTCCTCGCCTTCCCCCTCCTCGCCTCTCCCCTCCTCGCCTCTCCCCTCCTCGCCTCTCCCCTCCTCGCCTCTCCCCTCCTCGCCTCTCCCCTCCTCCCCTCTCCCCTCCTCGCCTCTCCCCTCCTCGCCTCTCCCCTCCTCGCCTCTCCCCTCCTCGCCTCTCCCCTCCTCGCCTCTCCCCTCCTCGCCTCTCCCCCTCCTCGCCTCTCCCCCTCCTCGCCTTCCCCCTCCCCCGCCTCTCCCCTCCTCGCCTCTCCCCTCCTCGCCTCTCCCCTCCTCGCCTTCCCCCTCCTCGCCTTCCCCCTCCTCGCCTTCCCCCTCCTCGCCTTCCCCCTCCCCGCCTTCCCCCTCCTCGCCTTCCCCCTCCCCGCCTTCCCCCTCCCCGCCTTCCCCCTCCCCGCCTTCCCCCTCCCCGCCTTCCCCCTCCCCGCCTTCCCCCTCCCCGCCTTCCCCCTCCCCGCCTTCCCCCTCCCCGCCTTCCCCCTCCTCGCCTTCCCCCTCCCCGCCTTCCCCCTCCCCGCCTTCCCCCTCCTCGCCTCTCCCCTCCTCGCCTCTCCCCTCCCCGCCTCTCCCCTCCCCGCCCTTCCCCCTCCCCGCCTTCCCCCTCCCCGCCTTCCCCCTCCTCGCCCTTCCCCCTCCCCGCCTCTCCCCTCCCCGCCTCTCCCCTCCCCGCCTCTCCCCTCCTCCCCTCTCCCCTCCTCGCCTCTCCCCTCCTCGCCTCTCCCCTCCTCGCCTCTCCCCTCCTCCCCTCTCCCCTCCTCGCCTCTCCCCTCCTCGCCTCTCCCCTCCTCGCCTTCCCCCTCCCCGCCTTCCCCCTCCTCGCCTCTCCCCTCCTCGCCTTCCCCCTCCCCGCCTTCCCCCTCCCCGCCTTCCCCCTCCCCGCCTTCCCCCTCCCCGCCTTCCCCCTCCCCGCCTTCCCCCTCCCCGCCTTCCCCCTCCCCGCCTTCCCCCTCCTCGCCTTCCCCCTCCCCGCCTTCCCCCTCCCCGCCTTCCCCCTCCTCGCCTCTCCCCTCCTCGCCTCTCCCCTCCCCGCCTCTCCCCTCCCCGCCCTTCCCCCTCCCCGCCTTCCCCCTCCCCGCCTTCCCCCTCCCCGCCTTCCCCCTCCCCGCCTCTCCCCTCCCCGCCTCTCCCCTCCCCGCCTCTCCCCTCCTCCCCTCTCCCCTCCTCGCCTCTCCCCTCCTCGCCTCTCCCCTCCTCGCCTCTCCCCTCCTCCCCTCTCCCCTCCTCGCCTCTCCCCTCCTCGCCTCTCCCCTCCTCCCCTCTCCCCTCCTCGCCTCTCCCCTCCTCGCCTCTCCCCTCCTCGCCTCTCCCCTCCTCGCCTCTCCCCTCCCCGCCTCTCCCCTCCTCGCCTTCCCCCTCCTCGCCTCTCCCCTCCTCGCCTCTCCCCTCCTCGCCTTCCCCCTCCCCGCCTCTCCCCTCCTCGCCTTCCCCCTCCTCGCCTCTCCCCTCCTCGCCTCTCCCCTCCCCGCCTTCCCCCTCCCCGCCTTCCCCCTCCCCGCCTTCCCCCTCCCCGCCTTCCCCCTCCTCGCCTTCCCCCTCCCCGCCTTCCCCCTCCCCGCCTTCCCCTCCCCGCCTTCCCCCTCCCCGCCTTCCCCCTCCTCGCCTTCCCCCTCCCCGCCTTCCCCCTCCCCGCCTTCCCCCTCCCCGCCTTCCCCCTCCCCGCCTTCCCCCTCCCCGCCTTCCCCCTCCCCGCCTTCCCCCTCCCCGCCTTCCCCCTCCCCGCCTTCCCCCTCCCCGCCTTCCCCCTCCCCGCCTTCCCCCTCCCCGCCTTCCCCCTCCTCGCCTCTCCCCTCCCCGCCTTCCCCTCCTCGCCTTCCCCCTCCTCGCCCTCCCCCTCCTCGCCCTTCCCCCTCCTCGCCCTTCCCCCTCCCCGCCTTCCCCCTCCCCGCCTTCCCCCTCCTCGCCTTCCCCCTCCTCGCCTTCCCCCTCGCCACCTTCCCCCTCCTCGCCCTTCCCCCTCCCCGCCTTCCCCCTCCTCGCCTTCCCCCTCGCCACCTTCCCCCTCCCCGCCTCTCCCCTCCTCGCCTTCCCCCTCCTCGCCCTTCCCCCTCCTCGCCCTTCCCCCTCGTCACCTTTCCGTACCTTCCTCCTTATCTTCCTTTACCATCCGCCTTACCTTCCCCCCTTCCCCCATTTACCTTCAACCCCCTCCTTCCCCCCCTTTGCACCCCATTCCCCCACCTTCATTCCCCCTCCGTGTAGGTGCTAGCATCAGCACTCGCCGCAGGGGGGACTTTTGAGGCACCTCAAAAGTTCTTCCCCCTCTCTTGCACCCCCATTCCCCACCTTCATCCCCCCTCCGTGTAGGTGCTAGCATCAGCACTCGCCGCAGGGGAGGTCCAAGATGAGAGAGACAGGGGTGCAGGAGAAGTTTTGAGACGTCTCAAAACCCCCCCTTGCACCCCATTCCCCCACCTCCATTCTCCCTCCGTGTAGGTGCTAGCATCAGCACTCGCCGCACAGGGGGTACACGATGAGAGAGACAGGGGTGCAGGGGAAGAGGGGGAAGAGGGATGGGAGAAAGAGGGGGAAAAGCGTGGAGGGTACGGGGGAAAAGAGGTCAGGGGAAGGAGGGAGAGGAAAACGTCGATGGCAGTGTGGTTTGTGACGCATCAGGAGCACCAGGTGTGGTTTCCCCTTCAGATCTCTGTTTCCTCTTCAGGTCTCTGTTTCCTCTTCGGGTCTCTGTTTCCTCTTCAGGTCTCTGTTTCCTCTTCGGGTCTCTGTTTCCTCTTCGGGTCTCTGTTTCCTCTTCAGGTCTCTGTTTCCTCTTCAGGTCTCTGTTTCCTCTTCGGGTCTCTGTTTCCTCTTCAGGTCTCTGTTTCCTCTTCAGGTCTCTGTTTCCTCTTCAGGTCTCTGTTTCCTCTTCAGGTCTCTGTTTCCTCTTCAGGTCTCTGTTTCCTCTTCAGGTCTCTGTTTCCTCTTCAGGTCTCTGTTTCCTCTTCAGGTCTCTGTTACTGTTTCTCGAGGCCTGCAATTCTAAATACCACGTACGTTTCTTCAATGCGTCGCGTACGTTTCCGGTGAATAAAGATTTCGTTGTTCCACTCCCCTTTCTTCTCTGGTGTCCTGTCCCGTGCCTTACCTGCAGCGCAGCCTTGGGCCGAGCCTAACAACACACGGAGTGGGCTTTGTGGGAGTTACTTCTCCTGCCTTCAAGAAACGAGAGGTCCGGGAGAGGACAGAGGAGAAAGCAGAGCGGGACAAGGGGAGTGGAGAACCGTTAGAAACGAGAGAGGAGGAAGAGGGGATAGGGGAAGTTGGGAAGGGAGAGGGGATTGGGGAAGGCGAGGGAAGAGAGAGAGGGAAGGCAAAGGAGGGAGGGGAGATTGACCAGGCAAAGGAGGGAGGGGAGATTGACCAGGGAAAGGAGGGAGGGGAGATTGACCAGGCAAAGGAGGGAGGGGAGATTGACCAGGGAAAGGGGAGAAAGCGGAGGCGGATTATAAGCATGAGTGAAGGAAAAGAAGAAGAGAACGAAGGGGGGGATACAAACGATGACGAAGAGGAGGGATGGGGAGAAGAGGAGGAAGGGTGGGGAGAAGAGGAGGAGGGGTGGGGAGAAAACGAGGAGGGTCGGCATCGCAGGGAGTGCTTTGAAGCGTTACAAAAGTGCCTGGGGGAATGGAGTGAGGAGGGGGATGAGGTGGAGAAAACGGAGGGGGCTGAAGTGGCAGAGGGGGCGGAAGGGGCAGAGGGAGTGGAGAGAACAGGCAGGGGCAGCACGGGCGGCGATCCGCAAGAGACACGCAAGCTTATAGTCTTTAACCTGTTTGCCCTTGTAAGGTGCTCCTTCCTTCCTTCCCACCAGCACTGCTCCCACCGGCCCCCCCTGCAAATCTGGCCTGACCTGACATGAACTTTCGGTGCCATTGCAGTATGCCATTGCAGTATGCCATTGCAGTATGCCATTGCAGTATGCCATTGCAGTATCATCCCACGTGCCCTTTGGTGTGCCTCGGTAGTCCTGGCCTGGCCTGGCCTGACATAAGCTCTCCGTGATTCTTTTGATGCTTGGGATGTGTTGTGTTCCATGCGCCCGTATTCCTTGCCTGTGGTGCCTGCAGGAAGCATGGCACATAGCGGAGCATTTTGGAGTCAAGTGCATTGCTGCTGCGCCCTACGTCATGCCCTACAGGTCAGGCAGAGAAGCAGGCTAACTCAGTCACACATCATGTGTTTGCCACGATCGTTGCCCATCTCAGGGTGTTTTTGAGAATTCTCAAAAACACCCTGCAGGTCAGGCAGAGAAGCAGGCTAACTCACTCACACATCATGTGTTTGCCACGATCGTTGCCCATCTCAGGGTGTTTTTGAGAATTCTCAAAAACACCCTGCAGGTCAGGCAGAGAAGCAGGCTAACTCACTCACACATCATGTGTTTGCCACGATCGTTGCCCATCTCACTTCTGTGCTGTTTGTCTTTTCAGTTCACAACTTCGAGGATATAGCAGTTCTGCGTCTCGCTTCCCTCTTTCCCCGTCGCCACTCATCCCCTTTCCATCATCCGAGTCCTCCTTTGCTCTGCATCCCTCATTCGTCTTACAGCATTGCCCGCCTTATTAACATCGCCATTTCTGTCCCCACAGGCCTCCCCACCAGTTTCCTTCGCTCTTTGCTCGCCACCATCCATCCCGTCTTCCATCGATGAGATGTTTCCTTGTTATTATCTCTGGTTTCGTGTGTGCCTCCAACCCACCCTTGCCGCATCTCATTCTCCCCCCTGACACCCACAGGCCTCCCCACCAGTTTCCGTCGCTCTTTGCTCGCCGCCACCCATCCCTTTTCCGACGGCTGCGGCGAGCTGTCAGCCCACACGAGGTGAGTGCGCGAGCTACGCTCTCACAAGCACGAGGCGAGTGAAAAGACGTGAGTGAGGGGTTGAACGAGGTGAGTGAGAGGCCGAATGAGGTGAGTGGGTGCCACACCACACCCTCCTCCCCCTCCTCCCAGCGCGCAGCGGATGTGGTTACTCACTTCACTTGAATGATATGCCGCTTCTTCCCCTCACCCTCCCCACCCTTCCACCCTCCCTCCCAGCTATCATGGGCCGAGGTGGCCGAGTGGATGTTCTCCTCATATGTCCCCCTGCCCTCCTTGCCTCCTCCCGCCCTGATGTGCGCCCCTGCCCTGTCTCATGTGCCCCCTGCCCTTCCACCCTCTCTCCAGTTATCATGGGCCGAGGTGGCCGAGTGGATGTGGCCGCTGCTCTTCCCCTGCCACCGGTGGGCGCGGTGGAGGGAAGCTTCTCTGTGCCTTCCTCCCTGTGCTCTCCTGGTGCGTCCCCCCCCCACAACCTGTACCACTTCCATTCCTCTTTCCTGGTTTCTTCTTTTCCTCCTTACATCCTCTCTTACATCCTCTCTTACATCCTCGCTGCCAGAGAGTCTCTGGTAGGTTTACATCCTCTCTGCTGCATTCTCATGCTGGTGACCCCGCCCATCCCCCCCCTTCCCCCCATTCCCCCAACCCTTTCCCCAACTCCTCACTTCCCCCTTCTCTCCACCACTCCCATCTCTTTATCCCGCATCTATCTTGAAAGTATTGCTCTTGTCGTGCGTACAGGGTTTGCGCTTGTCAAGTGGTGTACAGGGTTTGACGTGACACCACTTGTACATGACAGACAATGTGTTTGCGCGTGTGCAGGATCCACGTGATTGAAGAAGTGTTTTGAGACGTCTCAAAACAATGTGTTTGCGCGAGTGCAGGATCCACGTGATTGAAGAAGTGTTTTGAGACGTCTCAAAACAATGTGTTTTGAGATGTCTAATGTGCGCTTGTGCAGGATCCGGTAACAGACGAGCCCACTCACGAGTGGTGAGACGCCTTAAAGCTCGATCTTGAGATATCTCAAAAGGAACTCCTGTGGTGCGTGTCTAATGTGCGCTTGTGCAGGATCCGGTAACAGACGAGCCGAGTTTTGAGGCGCCTTTTGAGGCAACTTTGAGGCGCCTCAAAAGGAACTCCTGTGGTGCGTGTCAAATGCGCTCTTGTGCAGGATCCGGTAACAGACGAGCCCACTCACGACTGGCCTGCACCTACCCCCTTGCTGTATGTGTTCTCTCATATGCACTCGCACGCACACACTCACACTCACTTTCTATGCACTCTCACACCCTCATGCCCATGCCGTGCAAACACAATCTCGCCTTGCTAATCTAGAGACTAAGTAAACTGTATGGTATTCCAGTTTAAAAAACATTTCTTCCTCCCAAAGAATCGTGTGTGGAGAACGAAACAAGTGGACACCTCAAAGCTCTTATTGGAACTTGTGGAAGCTCTGTCATCGAAGCATGAAAGTCCTTGCACACATCATGGCTCTGTGACATACCTTCTTTGCACTCCACCCCACTCCACTCCACTCCACTCCATTCCACTCCACTCCACTCCACTCCATTCCACTCCACTCCACTCCACTCCACTCCACTCCACTCCACTTCACTCCACTCCACTCCACTCCACTCCACTCCACTCCACTCCACTCTACTCTACTCTACTCAAGCTTTCACTGTAGGCTCCCTTGTCTCCCTTCCCTCCTAATGCCCCCATCCCATATCAGGTATGGCTTCAGCCCAGCTGTCGTCGAGTGCCCATGTGAGTGTGCATGCCATGCCATGTCAACCTTTCAAAACATTATTCTAAGGCACTTTTTCATTCTGAAGTATAGTGACCTTCAACTCTCAAAATGCTTAGAGGTGTCTCAAAAGTAACCCAGCAGACCGCCCTTCTTCCCCCCCCGCCCCCTCCCTTGCCTGTTCCTCCCCGGCAGCGTACTGGCCTGCATCTATCAAGGTCTGTGGCTTCTGGTTCCCTCCACCACACCAGGCCCTTCCATTAAGTTTGCCTCCTGCAGTCCCAGCAACAGCAGCAGCCGAGGCAGCAGCAGCCGCAGCAGCAGCAACAACGGCACGAGCAGCAGCATCAGAAGCAGCATCAGCAGCATCAGAAGCAGCATCAGCAGCATCAGAAGCAGCATCAGCAGCATCAGAAGCAGCATCAGCAGCATCAGAAGCAGCATCAGCAGCAACAGAGGCAGCATCAGAAGTGCCGGAAGAGGAAACAGAAACGCGAGTTCCGTTTAGGAGCCATATTGCCTCTGACAGTACTGAAGAGATGGTAAGGCGTTTCGAAATGCACCGCTGTCAACGATATGTATGTCTTTGGGTTTTCTGTTTCTCTGTTTCTTGGCATTGTGTTTTTTTTGGAGGTGGGGGGGGGGAGGGGAGGATATTTTTGCTTCTCTAGCGAAACAGTTATAGTTTCCACAGCGCCAAATCAGCTCGTATATTATTCTGTCAGTAAAAGCCACCTCGTGAAGCTCTTAAACACATGTAAGCTATTTAAGGTGAAGAGGTGGAGTTTAAACGCTCCTCAGAGACTGCCTTTCCTATTTGCCATCCATCCTGTTGCTTTACCGATGCATCTCCGCTCCCATACCCCTCTCCCATATCCCTCTCCCATATCCCTCTCCCATACCCCTCTCCCATTCTCACTCTTCTCTGTTTGCAGTTGCTCTTCCAGTACTTCCACCCTCCTCGTGTGCCTGGCGTACCGCGTAGCCAGAACAATGTGTTCTATGTGGGGTTCAGCTCCATGGGCAGGTGGGTGGGTGGTGGGCATAGGGGCGGGGGGTACTGTGCGAAGTGCAATATCGGTAGGCAATCCTCTCATGCGCCTGTCTGGCTCACCGCGTAGCCAGAACAATGTGTTCTATGTGGGGTCCAGCTCCATGGGCAGGTGGGTGGGTGGTGGGCAGGTGGGTGGGTGGGTGGGCATGTGAATGAGAGCAAGAGCTAGCGCAGGAGTAGAGCAAGACCCTCGTCCCTCAGACCCTCGTCTCCTTCAATCCCTCAGACCTTCTCCGTGGCCATCAAGTCCGCCTCGTGCCTCCTGCCTCCTGCCTCTGGCTAGCTCCCTTATGGCTGTGCTCGATACTGTTATCGGCTACACTCCAATGCAAATATTCTGTCTCGCATATCTCTGCTGTCAAGTATAGAAATGCGCGACAGCTGTCGAAGTTTCCTTGCCCCATCCTTCTCCTTCTCATTCTGTCCTCTGCTGCCCCAGGTGTGCTCATGGTGAATATGCCCGCGGAGGCGTTCTGTCTTCCTCAGATGCTGTTCTTGTGTATTGTCCTTGAGACCGTCCTTGCACGGTTTGTGAATGTTATGGGTCTCCTTGCCCCCTTCCGTGACCCGCTCGGCTCCTGCTGCGGGTCCTTAGGAACCTGATTCGACATTTTGCCCTTGGCGCGTGCCACCCTGCTTCGCTCCTGTCCTCCATCAACCCCGCAGCTAACCTCAATCTACAAGCTAATCTCCCCCCTCCACTCCTTCTGTCCCTCCCATAACAGCATGGGTCTGCTCCCCCGCCCTGCAACGCTCCTCGCCACCATCATTACCGCAGCTAAGGCCCTCAACCTGCGAGCCGTGGTCGTGACAAGTGGCGACAGCGCATTGGAGGAGGCGGTCGCTGCAGTGTGCAGGGACGAAAAGCAGCACGCGCAGGAGCAAGAGGAGGAGTGGCGAAAAAGAGCAACAGATTTGGTTGCAAGGGGCAGAGGCGAACTGCTGTCGGTGGATGAGAAACGGTGGCTGTTGTCTCGGCGACCATCCCAACCAACACCACCCCACTTGTCGACCTCACCGCTCTTGCCTCTCGGCCTTCCCAGGATGTTTGCGGGTGGGAGGGTCCTTGCCCTTCGGGGGTGAGTCGATACCTCGTTGCTGTTTGCTTGTCACATGCTTTTTGAGGCGAAGGCGCATCAGAATCGTCTTTGCTCGTCACATGCAACACATATGTCGGCAGGCTGAGTTTTGGGACGTCCCAAGACACCTCAAAATCGTCTTTGCTCGTCACATGCAACACACGTGTGACGTGTCAACACATATTGAACGATTCTGTTTCCTGTTCCATCTGTCTCACAACAGACAGACTAGTCACGTCATGGTCCGTCTGTTATGATTTTCGAAGCAACAAGATGGAAACACAGCTACTGTTGAAGTGTAGGCCACATGCCATTCTGTAAATTCTGATCGCTCCACATGAAAGCCGAGTTGCGTTGAGGCGTCTCAAGTCTTCGATACTGCCTTGATGCTTTGTGCCATTCCCCCCTTCACGCGTTTCCAGGCCTGTCTCTCACGAGTGGCTCTTCCCCCGCTGCTGCTTCGTGCTGCACCATGCCGGCAGGTGGGTGGCATGTGGGGGGGGAGGGATTTGGGAAGAGACGGGGGGGTGGTTGCGAGTAGATGAGGGTGAGGGTGGGGGGCTGTCTCTCACGAGTGGCTCTTCCCCCGCTGCTGCTTCGTGCTGCACCATGCCGGCAGGTGGGTAGCATGGGGTTGTGGGGGATGGGAAGGGGGGAGGGATGGAGAAGGGGTGGGGAAGGGGTGGGGGACGGGAGGGAGGAGGTTTGTGGGGGAGCGGTGGGGGAAGGGTGGAGAACGGATGATATCGGGCATTTCTACAGTTGGCTGGCGCTCCCCATGCGTCCGTGTTGCTTGACATGCTGTCTGCCCTTTTGCCCTTCGTTTTCGCCTCTGCACCCCCATGCACTCCACCCCCATGCAACTCCATGCACCCCTATGCATCCCCCTACACCCCCATGCACCCCCATGCAACCTCATACACCCGCATGCATACCCATGCACCCATCTGCACCCATCAGCGCCACCACAGCAGCAGCACTGCGAGCAGGGGTGGCGTAGCTCGTCTGTCCCTTCATCCCGTTCACCCCCCCATGCCCATATCTGTACCTTCACGCAACTCCTTGCACCCATCTCCACCCATCTGCACCCATCAGCGGCACCACAGCAGCAGCACTGCGGGCAGGCATCCCTCAGCTTCTCTGCCCCTTCATCCTGGACCAGCACTACTGGGCGCACCGCCTCTCCTACCTTGGTGTCGCACCACCCCCTCTCCATCCATTGGAACTCATGCCTCTAGAGTCGGCACACCATTCACCAGGTGAGAATGATTGCCCAGCCGGTTATTTTCCCCCTCAGCTCCTCTGCCCCTTCATCCTGGACCAGCACTACTGGGCGGATCGCCTCTGCTACCTCGGTGTCGCCCCTGCTCCTCTCCACCCATCCGACCTCATGCCTCTCGACCCGTCCCACCAGTCTCCAGGTGAGTGGCTGTCAGTTAGGGCTGAGGGAATCGGTACTGTGAGTGTCGACTCAAAGCGCTTGATTCTGCTCGCCCCAGCTCCTCTGCCCATTTATCCTGGACCAGCACTACTGGGCGGATCGCCTCTGCTACGTCGGTGTCGCCCCTGCTCCTCTCCACCCATCCGACCTCATGCCTCTCGAGTCGGTGCACCAGCCTCCAGGTGAGTGGCTGTCTGTGGAGGGTGAGAGAATTGGCATTCTGAGACGACTCAAATGCGCTTGATGTTGCGCAGATCGGCACCTCTGCCCCGTCCTCCTCGACCAACACTACTGGCCGCTCCGTACTGTGCAGATAGCTATCTGGGTGTTGCGCCCTTGCATTTACCCTTGATTTGTTCTATCTGCCGTTGCGCTTCGCAATCTGAATTCCACGTTCCACATTTCGTGTTTCATGCTTCTTGTGTCGTCGCTCTGTCTGTTTGTCTACCTGCAGCAACAACCACACCTGCAGGTACAGCAACTGTCGTGAGTCGCTTTGCTGCTGCACTGAGTGGTGGCATGAGGGAGCGAGCCCAGGAGCTCTCACGAGAGATACAGACAGAGGTGTGTCTTTTAAATGCCTCTTGGATGTCTCTTGGGTGTCTTGGGTGAGTCTTGGGTGGCTCTTGATGCTTGGGAGTCTCGAGGGTGACACTTAGGGTGTGGTTTGGGTAAAGAACCACAGAAATCTCATGGATGGTGGAGTGATGATGTTATGAGGCTTGCTCTATGCTGCGTGTGTGTGCTGCTGTGCCGCTCTGCTGCTCTGCCGCTCAGCCGCTGTGCTCCTGTGTTGCTGTGTTGTTGTTCTGCTGTGCCGCTCAGGATGGTGTCTCAGTAGCTCTGGCTGCGATTAGGGAGGAGCTCTTCAAGTGATGCCACAGGGTATGTACCCATATACCGCATATACTGGTAAAGTTATAGGAGAGCTCAGTAGGCCAAGAGTGGGGATCAAGCAGATTAACCAGCTAGTCAGCGTTGCAGGGAATTGTTTTACTCAATATTTTAGAAGCTGCTAGACAGTTGTTGGATTGTTTCCGTAAATTTGGCATAAGCAGCATAATTGCCCTCGTTTCATGCCTCGGGTATGTCCTTTACCGGTACTTTTAAGAACTACACCGAAGTCTCCAGCTTTGGCCAACATACATGCCTGCCGCATCTTCCAAGGCTCGTAAAAGCAAAACTTGAGGTGCATCACAAACCAGACCAACGCAGGCGTCCTGTCCGCTGAAAGACACCCTCTGTGACGCTCATGCCTTGTCCCCCTCGTCGTCCGAATCATCCCCCCTCTCCCTGAACCTCGGGTTCTTCTGCACACCACCACCACACAAGCATATGCATAGACAGAGGTATGAGATATCCGATGAACTCAATCCCAAAAGTGGGAGATCTCAGAAACTTGTGGTTGTTTCAACATTGAGTGAGGAACTGTTGTGGACAAGCAACGAGCAGCAGGCGTCGCGTTGCCAGTGGTTACGAAGGAAAAGGGCGGCATGGCAGCAGATGCATAAGGTGGTTAAAATGGAAAAGAAAAAGAAAGACACAAAAAGGGAAAGCCTGGCACCTTTGGGCCGTCAAACAATTTCTGAGACGCCTTGGAAATTGTCCCGATACAAAAAGAAAGCAAAAATAGTGGTGAAGAAAAGAAAAAGGGAAAGGCAGTAGGCACCTTTTGGTCATCAGCAGCCCCTTCAGCCCCCCCTTCTCCTCCTCCCTTTCCTCCTCCTTCCCCTCCTCCCCCTCCTGCCCCTCCTGCCCCTCCTGCCCCTCCCTCCCTACCACCTCTCCCCTCCCCTCCCTCCCCTCTTCTCTCCTCATACCGAGCTCGCCCCCCTCCGTCCCTTCCTCCCCCTCGCCTCTCCCCTCCCTCTTCCCTGCCCCCCCGTCCCTCCCTCCCTGCTTCTTCCATCTGCTCGTCGTCGTCTCTCCCTCTCTTGCGCATCCCACCGCCTCCTCCCCCACCCCCATCTGTGATTAGACGCGAAAAAGGGGGGGGGGGTGGGGGGGAGTGTTGAAGGGGAGGTGAGGAAGTGGGGGAGGACGGGGGAGTAAGGGGTGGGATTGGATAATTGTGCACTCTCTCTTGCCTCTCTGCCTCTCTTGCGCATCCCACCACCTCCTCCCCCACCTCCATATGTGATTAGGAGCGAGAGGGGGAGGGAGAAGTGGGGGTGTGTAACCGCCTCTGTTGGTGTCTGTCAATGTTCTCAAGGTAAATCTTCCATCACAATTATCACATGTCATCCCATACTTACGGTGACACACATTTTAAACCGAACTGCTTACCTCTGTAGCCGCCCTTCTGCCTGTCATCCCTTGAGTAGCGCTGTGCCCGCCCTGAGAGGGACAGACAGACAGAACAAAACGGATAGAATGAGATGGAGGAAGATGAGACGGAGGGATGAAAGGAGATCCAGGAATAAACGAGTGACAGCCGGGAGCGGGAGAGAAAGAGTTCAAGAGTATTTGCAGGGTATGACAAGTTGCTGGGCCTCCTGGTGCATGGGAGGGTCGCATTGGCTGTGGGGGCACAGAGGGCGAGAGCGACAGCTGTCTGCTCATGTTTGCCCATGCGCCATGGGGGGGAGGGGAGGGGAGGGGCGCATGGGCTGTGGGGCACAGAGGGCGAGACTCGAGAGCGATGACTTTTGAGTCGACTCGAAAGTTGCTGGGCCATGTGGTGGGGCATGGGCTGTGGGGGCACAGAGCGACAGCTGTCTGCTCATGTTTGCGAGTGTAGGCAAGACTATGCATGTACGGTGGCTTGCACATGGCTTGGCTTGCACATGCTTAGATAACTCACATGGTCCCTGCGGTGGCTCATGGGCTGGCGGGGCACCGAGTGCGAGTGGTCAAAGGAGAGGGGACCTCCCTCCCCCACAAGCATGCCTATGTCTACGTATGGTGACTTGCACATGCCATTGACTACTCACTGGGTCCCTGCTGCTTCCCCAGTCGCTGCGCCATGCAGTGGCTCATGGGCTGTCACGGCACTGAGGGCGAGTGACCAAAGGAAGGGGAACCGCCACCCAGGGGCATACCTATGCTTATGAATGGGAACTGGCACACGGCTAGGCTTGCACATGCCATTGATTACTCACTTGGTCCCTGCTGCTTCCCCAGTCGCTGCGCCATGCAGTGGCTCATGGGCTGCCCGGCCACTGAGGGCGAGTGACCAAAGGAGGGGGACCACCCCCAACCCCCCCTCGAGGGGTGTGTATGGTCGTGTGTGGATCTGTCAGTTGTGTCCAGACTTTCAATCACTCACTCGGTCCCTGTTGATTGCCCAGTCGCTGCTGCATGCGGTGACTCATGGGCTGCCGGGGCACAGAGGGCGAGTGGCCAAAGGAGGGGGGCATGCCTCCCGGACTCCCCCCCTCTCCCGGCATGAAGAGCGGCGCTCCGTACTGCTGAATGGCTGATATCTCCTTCTGTACTAGCTTGCCATACCCTCCTCGCCGTGCAGTAGGGGAGGAGATGGAGGGGAAGGGGGGCACAACGAGAGTGGGGGGAGGGGAGGGAAGGGGGGAAAATCAAGCTCCGTACTGCTGAATGGCTGCTATCTCCTTCCGCACCAGCTTGCCGTACCCCCCTCGCCGTGCAGTAAGGGAGGGGGAGGGAGGGGGAGGGAGGGGGAGGGAGGGGGAGGGAGGGGGAGGGAGGGGGAGGGAGGGGGAGGGAGGGGGAGGGAGGGGGAGGGAGAGCACGGAGGGAGGCGGGAAAGTGCAGGAGGAACAATCATGGGCATGCTGCATGCACACTGCACTGCACAGACCGGCTGAACAGTGGTGCTCCGTACTGCTGGATGGCTGCTGTCTCCTTCTGCACTAACTTGCCGTAACCCAAGCGCACATAAAGCTAGTAACAGGGCGAGAGAGGCACATATCTGGGTCATAGTCGGTTCGATACTCCTCCCCCGCCCCCCCTGACTTGCCCTCCACTCCTCCCCCGCCCCCCCTGACATGCCCTCCACTCCTCCCCCGCCCCCCCCTCCCCCCCCCCCCCCCCCTTAACCCCCCCTCCCCTTCAGGCACACCCTCCAAACACGCACATAAAGCTAGTAAGAGGGCAAAAGAGGCACATATCTGGGTCATAGTCGGTTCGGTATTCGTCCCTGACTTGCCCTCCGCTTCTCCCCCGCCCCCACTGCCGCCCGTCCTCGTAGCCCCAGTCAAAGTCCACTCTGATTGGCCGGTCGTCCAGGATCGTGCTGCTGACGTACTTGACCGCGTCCTCCGCGTCCTCCCTCACGTAGTACCTGCACCACAAAACGACAAAGGAGAAAGGAAGTGGGGCGGCGGGGGTTGGATTGTGTGCTGTCTTGCTCAAATTGCACCTGCATTGCAAGACGCGCACTAACAGGGGAGGCTGAAAGGAGAGGAGGGAGGGGGTGAGAGAGGCAGAGAGTGGGGGAGGGGAGGGGGTTGGGGAGAGGGGAAGGAGAGAAGAGGGGCCGGTATGGTGGAGGTGTGGGAAGGAGTAAGGTTGGGGGTTGTGGGGGTTGGCAGGGAAAGGGGAAGGAAATGAAAGGCTAGGATGGTTGGAGGGACGGGAGAGAGAGGGAGGACGAGGGGGAAGTGGGGGAGAGAGAGGGGGGAGGTGGCGGCGAGGAGGTAAGAAGAAGGGTCAGAGACAATGCAACTCGCACCGCATGGCGTCACCAACAGGTAGAGCTACTCACGCAACGAAGCAGAAGCCGCAGGGCGTCATTGTATTCTTATCGAGTCCCATTACAATGCGTCGGATCTCGCCCGCCTTGGAAAACACCTCGTAGATCTGCTCCTCCGTGGTGTAAAACGACAAGTTACCCACGTAAACCGTGGTAGATGCCTTCAGCGCCTGCTCGAACTCCTCCTGCGTGCCGCGGAATCGACGGTCGCGATACGCCGAGATCTGCTCTTTCTGTTTGGGGAATCGGCGCGCAGAGATGATATGAGAGGAAATTGCGCAATGGAACGCGGTTAAGGATGATATACGCTTGCCCCCCTCTCCCTTCCGACGGTAGGGTGGGATCGTGGGTGGGTAGGGGGTTGCGCGGTGGATGATGGAAAGATGAATGGGTGCGATCGAGGAGAAAACGTCGGGTTTTAGAGCAGGGGGAAAGGCGGCGGGCGAATGGTTTTGGCGTCTGTACAAGACGCATGCTGTGAGTCCGCTATTGAGAAATCGAACTCGTGATTTCCTTCTGAGTATTCTGCGAGTCCTTCTGCCCAACCACACGTTGACAGTCTGCGGTGATAGGGTCAAAATAGGGTTCCTGTACGCGATATTGAGTGAGTACACTGCCTTATACGGGTAAGTCAGTCGACATCGCCTCTTACGATAAGTACTCGGAAAGCCCTATTTCTGTAAAATTACCTTGAATAACCGCGACATGGCGGCAACTGAATCGGTTCCTCGCTCGCAACACTCTTGCAACACGAAAACCAGCGGATGTGGCGGTGGGAATGCTTCCCACTTATCAAGTTGCTACGACCAAGCAATTCAGCAAGGTACTATCTAGGGACGTCCAAGGAGTTAATTTTGAGCGGGGGTATATCAATCATGTTCTGAGAGAGGAGTAGCGAAACCGCTTCTCATCGCACAGCATCGTTCTCAAATGAGATGCCCTGGAGCTGAAAGTTCAAATGCGGATTGAGAACAGGGGAGGGGTCGGAGGGTGGGGAGGGATGAGCGAACAAATCGAGTCTCAACGAAGCTGGATACAGAATGCTGACGAAACCTTGACGACTAAAACATTTCATAGTGGCAAAGCGAACGAAAGTTGAGAGAAGACGAGAATCCGTGGCCCTGTTCTGCTGGCGCACAGGCCATTCGCAGCTGCCGCACAGGTACTGCGGACAGCGTTTTCCTCGAAAGGAATAGAGGGCCTGCAGCCTCGTCGAAGGGTTTACTAATCGACAAAATTACGAACTTTTTTCTCCCGTGTGCCCGAAGAAATGTTGTTACACACTGCCCTGGCACTCTTCCAAAGTCAAAATTTCGCGAACTGATGCACTGGATGTGGCATTCTTACTGGCGCGCCGTTGGATTGTTTTTCGGGTGAGTATTCCACCAAAACAGTACCCCAAAACGGGCGTTTATATCTGCCCGTTATTTGTTGTGCGCCTCTTCAATCCCCACTCGACGAGCGCATAGGGCTCGCACAGGCCATGCGGGAAAATTGCCTGTGAAACCAAGCTCGTGGAATTTTCTCAGCGCACAGAGAGTTATGCGTTCTTGCGCACGCGTGAATAATGCGCGCACAACTCCCGCACCAGAGGTTCGGGAGACAATAACGAATTGGGAGGCTCGACGTGGGCTTTAATCCTTGTTATGCGCATTCCGAGAATGTTCAGCGTTAGGGCTGAGCACCCCTTATGCGCCAACAGAACAGGGCCCGTATGTTTTCGCCTCCTCTGACGAAACAGCACAGATGATTCGTCAGGTCTCAAGCAATGTGAGATGTTACCCGTCAACGGCTCGCTGAGATTGGTCCCCAGATCATCATTCCTGATCTAGAGATTATCTCTGATCAGTTTGCTGTGTACCGTCGTTGTTACCGCTAGAAACGTGATCCACGACAGGAACGGACATGTCAGTATCAGTCGATTTCTGGCTCCCTGACTAACATAAGCCAGACGTCGTCGTAATGCAGAATCAAGAATTAAGACTTATGTCTGACTCCTGACTCGTCACTCCAGCCATGGATGCTCCTAGACACTACACCTGTCCCACAGGACCTCCTGCTCACTTGTTTGCGATAACAACCTAGAACGGCGCGTCTATCGGCGACAAGAGATCTTAGCCGCGACATTCGCTGATAGTGCGTTTTCTTTACGTGACTTGCGGATAGATTCCAAACTGTTCAGGGGAAATGTCGCTGTTTGGAGGGTTCAAGCCTTCCACTCCGGCCACCGCGGGAACCCAAACTTCCGCTTTAAGCACACCCGCAACCAGCACTCCGTCTACTCTACAACAGCAGCAGCAACAGCAGCAGCAACAACAACAGCAACAACAGCAGCAGCAACAGCAGCAGCAGCAGCAACAGCAGCAGCAGCAGCAACAGCAGTTAACCCTAGCAATTCAGCAGGGTCAAGCGCATCTGCTGACGAATAACGACCCCAGTAGAGGGGGTCCGCAGCCGGCGGGATTTGATACTAAGTTCAGCGAGCTACACCCGGACAGCCAGAAGATCCTCACGCACATAGAGTGAGTGCATTCCGATTGATCCATTTGGATCACATCCATCCATTCTGTTATAGAGGCGTCGCCATTGCTGTACCTTAGGAACAAGGCGGGTGAATCTCGCACAGCGAATCAGGGATTCGGGTAGAAAGCTTGTTCATTTTCGTTCCTCTTTCTCCCTTTTCATGACCTAATACCTATTCTCCCTGCTTTTGTGGCGCCTCAAAATTCGTTCCTCTTTTCTCCCTTTTCCTGACCCAATATCTATTCTCCCTGCTCGAGGAGCACGACGTGGGATCTCGGCTCGTCGAATTAGCGAGTAGGAGGGTGTTGGAATAAGGCTATACTTTTCATTTGTTTTTATTCCAATTCCTCGTCTCCCTGCCGTCAGGAGCAAGGTATTGGAGCTGCGAGCGGAGAGCCAGAGGCTGGGGCAGTCAAGTCGGCTGCATGATGGCTCGCAATTGGCAGACAACCCGTTTGAGCGGCAGGCAGCTAGAGTCAGCCAGGTGGGCAGCGATTATGTGCGGTTGACTTGTGTAGCTGTATTTGTGGCTGACAGATGGCTCACACTTGGTGGAAAATGCGGTTGAGTGGCAGGCGGCTAGAATCAGCCAGGTGGGCAGCGGTTGTGTGCAAACGTGTGGCTGACAGATGCTCACAAGTGGCTGGCAATACGATTGAGTGGCAGGCAGCCACCTGGCTGGTTTGGGCTGGTCCGCATAGCTGACGTGGACGGCTGTTGCATATGGCTGAGGTGGGTGGTCGACTTGGGTTTTGGAGTAGTGCTTTTCTCCTCCGCTTCTCCCTTCCTAACCGCCCACCATTCCCTCTGCATATCCCCCCCCTTCTCTCTCCCCCTCTCTCTACCCCTCCTCTCCCTCCTCCCGCCCTCTCCCTCCCTCCCTCTCCCCCCTCTCCAGAGCCTCTCCCATGTGGCATCAAGGGTCGACACAGAGAGAGCATCCCTCCACCACATGCTGCACTTGGCGCAGCACCTGCTGCACACAGCGCAGCACCTGCTGCACCACAGCGACCTGACTGGTTCTATCCCCCATCTCTTCCCCCATTTACCACTCTGCAGAGCCTCTCGCACGTGGCATCACGGGTGGACACAGAGCGGGCGTCCCTCCACCACATGCTGCACACGGCGCAGCACCTGCTGCACCACAGCGACCTGGCAGTGCGCTCCTTCTCCCTCCTCCGCTCCAGATTCCCCCACCTCCCCGGAGCAGACTCACTCGCACCAGGTGAGTCCAGTCTTCGGACTCCTGCTGTATCTTGATTTGACTTGCGCACCGATTCCCCTCTTTCCCTGCGCTGACTGACCCAGCTGCACCGAATAATTCCAGTCTTCAGACTCCCGCTGTGTTATGGTTCAATTCGAAAAGGTGATGGATATCCCCCCACCTTCCCCTCCCTATCCTTCCCTTTCCCCCTGCCATGAGCCCCAAGGCAAGCAGACATTTTCGAGGGCGTCCCCTGCCGGGTGTTTCTGAGAATTCTCAAAAACACCCTGTAACATCATGGGCGTCCTCTGCCTTTTGAGTAATCTCAAAAGTCAATCTGCCCTCTCCCCCTCCCCCCTGCCCCGGGCTCCACCCCAGGGCAAGCAGGCATGTACTGGGGCGTCCCCTGCCTTTTGAGCTGACTCAGTAACCCTGCCCCATCCCTTTCTCCTTCCCCTTTGCCATGGGCGCCACCCCAGGCCAAGCGGACATCTACCGGGGGGTGCCCTGCCTGCCCTCCCCTTTCCTCATCGAC
This sequence comes from Closterium sp. Naga37s-1, assembly GCA_947471745.1. Lineage (NCBI taxonomy): Eukaryota > Viridiplantae > Streptophyta > Zygnematophyceae > Desmidiales > Closteriaceae > Closterium > Closterium sp. Naga37s-1. The sequence goes on along the minus strand of CANJKZ010000319.1, from coordinate 476,077 downwards.
ACGGTCGCTCGCTTTGAAGTCAAGATGGCAGAGTACCGCCACAAGCTCACCGAGCTCCAGGCAGCCATTGAACCAGCCCTGGCAGAATCCAGGTTCGGCGTTGGCTACTCCCGAGCCGCATCGGCAGCTTCGGCGGCAGCAGCGGTCGAGGCTCTGCCCGTGATTATAAAGAATCTGCATGATTTTTTCATACACGTGGCGGCTCAGGTGGAGAGGGTGCATGAGAGGGTGGATGCGGCTAGGAATGCGTTTCTGGCGGAGAGACGGAGGAGGGGCGACCGGAGCAACCCGTTTGCAGAGGCAGACAGGATCGAAGCTGCTGCTGCAGCCAGCAAGAAACCGTCTCTGCTTGGCTCTGCTTCTGGCGCTGGTACTGGTGCTGCTGGTGCTGCTGCTGGTGCCGCTGGTGCTGCTGGTGCAGGAGGTACAGGCAGTGGAATCCTCTCCTCTCCGCTCTCCCTCCTCCCCGGAACCACCACTCCCGGCACCTCCTCCCCTTTCCTCTCGAACCCCACCGGACTCTTCCCCTCCGCCACCACCACCACACCATCCCTCTTCGGCTCCACCACCCCAGCCACCGCCACCACCCCCGGTCTCTCCCTCTTCGGCACTCCTCCCGCCTCTGCCGCAGCAGGGAGCTCTCCAGGCACCTCTCTCTTTGGCACCCCCACTTCGTCGCTCTTCGGCAGTGCCACTCCTGGTGCCGCCGCTGCTGCATCCTCTCCTGGGCTTTCTTTCGGCAACCCTGCCACGCCTGCCATGGGCACCACGTCTCTCTTCGGCACTCCGAACCCGGCAGCAGCAGGCTCGGTCCCAGGTTCCTCTCTCTTCGGAAACACCTCGGCTTTCGGCGGTGGTGCATCTCCCTTTGGAGCAACCCCATCTGCAGCAGGGAGCACCCCCTCGCTCTTTGGGTCCCCAGCTGGTCCCACTACCGGGGGTCTGTTCGGAGCGACACCAGCAGCAGCGTCGCCTTTCGGCGCTCCTGCTGCTTCGCCCTTTGGTGCTGCTGGGGCCGCCTCGCCATCGCCGTTTGGAGCAGCGGCGCCGGCTCCTGCCACGTCGCTGTTTGGTGCTCCTGCTGGGGGTGCTGCACCTGGGTCTGGCGGCTTGTTTGGTATGTAACAACTGGTAATTGGCGGCGGTTGCTGTTTTTCAGGGATCATTGACTTTTGTGCCTCTTTGTGCGTGGCATATAAGACTTCAGATTTTGTATGTCAATGCTGTTTGTCTCTTTTCTTTTGTCCACAGGTGCTCCTGCCGCTCCAACACTCCAGCCGGCTGCCCCAATGCCGTTTGGTTTTGGCAACACAAGTCAACCGGTGAGCTCATACGCAGTGAACTCTTTTCTGCACGTGTTGTCGTGGTGCTACAGTAAGTGATTGCAGATGTGTTCTTAAACATGTTCTCCTGTTTTTTTCGTCTCTTCCCTTGCAGACCACTACTCGTTCAAAGTCGCGGGGCTCATCTAGAAGACGCTAAGCCGACACCAAGATTTCTAGTGACAGTCAATTTGCTAGTGCGTTGCAGAATATGTTTTATTCACTATTTCTGCTTTTACATGTACCGGATGTCTAATTTCGAGGCAGTGACTGGGGGAGCAACTGCTTGGTTCACTTTGCCACCAAGTCTTTCACACGAGGTTTATGCGGGCAGGGCACGAATAACTCAGCCCCCTGATGTGGGGGGGATGTGCTAAAAGCGTGTACTTGTGACGTGGCGTGAAGGCCCTTGTCGTGTGACTGGTCGCCACGATACATTGAGGATGCGTACAGTAAAATACTTGGGTCGTTGCCTGTTTTTTTCAGGGTCAACTCGAAACCCGCTCGTGGTAGTTTTCTGTCCAATCCAAATTGTGCAATCGAAACCCAATCCCGGAAGGTAGTTATCTGCTCGTGGTAGTTTTCCTAGACAGTTCTCTAGGGGTCATCCGCGCAAACCCAATCCCCAGGCTCATTTTCGCACATGACTTGTGTGGCTTCTGCCCTGCTTCCCCATTTCTAGTTCACATTCACCCTTCGCTACAGCGACACCCCAACCACAATCACATCACATCACAAAGAGAGCCAGAGAAGACACCGTACTGAATCACACAATACCGAAGTAATAGCAGCGAAACCATATGATAGCACACTATACCACACCACGCACCGCACCATGCTGTTGAGAGCAAACTCAGTAGTCCCTAGATACTACGGGGCGTTTATCCATCTTCCTTCCACATCATTACGTCACATCTCCGTTAGGCAACCCTAAATTACGCCTTACACCACGCTTTGTAAGCGTAGGTGATTCATGCTGCTCCTGCGCTAGCCGTTGGCCTTGTGCTATGCACTTCTAGAATCTAGGGACGCTGCCTGCTAATATTCTTCGTACATACGTAATACTCTCGCTTCCTGTGCTATGACGAGCTTGCTTAGCACCGGGATTTGCGGTCCGCCAAGAGTGCATAGCAGACAAGCCTCCGATATTTTTTCCGATCTTCACAAACGGTTAGCCTGCGCGAGAGCGACGCGTCCGTTTCCCCGATGCGCCTCGACGCGCGGGGTCCTTAGAATCCTCTGCACCGCCGATAGAAGCGGCGACGCCTCCCCGCCAGATGATTCCCCCGAGCCTGTTCCCGCGTCGTGCGGTTCGTTCTCCGCGAATTCCGCGAATATTCCCGCTTCTCGGGTCATCCTGGTGCAATCCAGTTCCGTAGGAAACGCCAACGCGTCGGACGGCGAAGCTCCTTCGGGAGCTTCGAATCCCGAAGCCAGCGGCTTACGTCCGCAGCAACAGGACCCGAAACAGACTAACTCGCAGCAGCATCAGCAGCAGCAGCTCTCACAGATCCAGAAAGGGAATCTAAGTCCAGCCGGGTCGAAAAGCGACAAGGCGACGTCCGACGGAAGAAAAGCGCAAGGCACACCTTCGAAATCAAATGGCGCGGGGAAGGACGGAAGGCGAGGGTCGCAGCGGCCGTCGCGGCGAGGCAGCGACGACAGTTCCCCATGGTGGCGGAAACTAATATTGGGAATCCTCCCAGATCTGAAGCTTCTCACTTTCCTGGTGACGAATCTGGTGGTTCTGATGCTCTCTGCTCGGATCCTCAGCTCGCACCCGCTCGTCGTGAAACGCGCTGCGCGCCGGTTCGGGTTATTACCGAAGACCGTCGTTGTAACCCTGGAAAAGTGGGGGTTACCGGCGAATACCGTGGTGTCTGAGGAGGCGGCGTCTGCCGGTGCTGATGCTGGCGGTGCGGGTTTGGATGGGAAGGAGCGGCAGCAGCGGCAGCAGCTGCAGAAGCAGCAGCAGGAGCAGCAGGAGACGACTCGAATTTCGTTCTCCATCACGGTCCCGTTTTCCGAGTTCCTTTACCACGTGAAGAAGGATAATATCGTGTCGATTACTGTAGACGGCGACAAGGTGTCGTTCGTCCTGCGACGCCCCGAGTTCGCAAAAGGGCACAAGGCGACGGAGTTACAACCCATGATTCGCCAAGTGGAAAGAATGGCAGAGAGCAAGTGGAAGGAAGCTGGGGAAGTTTCTGGGAAGAAGGTGGGGAAGATGCCACCTGTCCAGGTGCAGCTGACCACGGTGAAGCCTGCTGACGTGGCGGTCCCGTACGCGGAGCTGATGTCACGCCACGTGGAGTTTGGTGCTCCGGATAAGGCATCGTTTAAACTCGTGAATACGATCTCGGTGAGTAGTAATGGGGAGAAGGGGAGACGGGGTGAATCTAGTGAGGATATGGGAGTGAGGGGAGAGGGGGAGACGGGGGGAAGTACAGTGAGGATATGGGAGTGAGGGGAGAAGGGGAGACGGGGGACGGGTGCTCCAGATAAGGCGTCTTTCAAACTCGGGAACACCATCTAGAAATACAATTGCCCCACTCCTTCCCCTGCGTGCCTTCCCCCCAAAACGCCCTCGCAACTGCGCCCCTGCGTGTTTCTCGTTGCCAGTCCACTCTGTTATACGCGGGGATAGCAGCCGTTGTGCTCTCACGCCTGCAGATGAAGCTCCCTCAGGTTAGTGAGCAGTTGACATGCGAGGTGGGTGCGAGGGGGTGCGATTTTCAGGGGATTGAATCCGCAAGGGGGCATTTGATGCATTCCGTTCCACTCTGCTGCGTGGTCGTTATCAGTTTTTGAGGGCCTCCAAATTCGTCTCATGTCCTGCGGTTTCTATTTGAGGCGTTTCAAAATTGCAAGGGGGAATTTGATGCACCCCACTCTGCTGCTGGCTCTTATAAGTGCCATCTCGTTTGCTTTCACTCATCCTCCCATCCTCCCATCCGCCCATCCACCGTCCATTTACATTCTGTCCTTTTATTCGCCCATGTGTCATGTTATCCAAACTCTGTCCATCCTTTCATCCACGTGGCATGTCCGAAGTTTGGGGGTAAGACGCGCAGTCAGAAGGGCAAGGCGCCGCCAGTGCTGTTTGCTGATGTGGCAGGGGTGGATGAGGCGAAAGAGGAATTGGAGGAGATTGTGGTAAGTGGGGCGAGTGTGGGTGAGAGGGAAGGGGGGGAGAGGGGGGGGGGGGGGGGGGGGGGGGGGGTGTAGGTATGCGCAATAGAGGGCTGGGGGGAGTAAAGGGAGGGGGGGCTCTAAGCGGAAAGTGCAGTGCAGAGGCCCTGTTGCATGCCAAGGCCGTTACCTCTTCGCACTCTACCGTTTCTGCTTCCCTTTTTCCTCTTCCATTTCCCTCCTCTTCCCCCTCATCTCCTGTTCCCCCACCCCACTTGTTTTCCCCCGCTAAACACGTGGCCAAGCTTTACCGACCAACTTAATCTCTTGTTCATCTTTCTTCTCTCCTCCTCGCCTCGTCACTCAAGTGGTACCTATTCTTTTTATTTGCTTTCGTTCTTGCCTCTCTCCTCCCTGTCTCACCACCCCAGGAGTACCTCCGCACGCCTGAACGTTTCACTCGACTGGGAGCTCGACCGCCCAGAGGAGTGCTGCTGGTGAGTGCGTGTGGTGCCTGTTGGGTGATTGTTTCCTCACACAATGCTGCTTGCTTACATGCTTTTCTACTTTCGGTTTCGTGGTTTCAAAGGTGATGCTTTCGAGTGGGTCCTGCTCATTGTTATGGCTGCTTAGGAGCCCAACCTAGTATTAAATAAACTAGCAAACGCCGTAGTTTCCTCGGCTGAAGCTCCTCTGGCCTTCCTTCCTTGTTTGCCGAGCCTGCCTCTCAGGTTGGGCCGCCAGGCACAGGAAAGACGATGCTGGCGAAGGCAGTGGCAGGGGAGGCGGACGTACCCTTTATAAGCTGCAGCGGTAGCGAGTTTGTGGAGCTGTATGTGGGGCTGGGGGCGTCGCGAGTGAGAGACCTGTTCGCTCAGGCAAAGAAGGACTCGCCCTCCATTGTCTTTATTGATGAGGTGAGCTTTTAGCTGGATGATTAAGCTTTTTGGGTTAATCCTGAAGACGACATGGCTTGTGACTTTACTGGACAGCTGTTCGCCCAGGCAAAGATGGATTTTTCACGTGTTCATTCATGAGGCGCGCTTGTAACAGCTAGGGATGGGGTGAGTCAAGACTCAAGAGTATATATGAGTTGATTCAAGAGTCGTTTTGTTTGCACTGGCCAAGAAGGACTGGCCGTCCATTTTGTTCAAGAGTCGTTTTGTTTGCACTGGCCAAGAAGGACTGGCCGTCCATTTTGTTCAAGAGTCGTTTTGTTTGCCTTGAGCTGATTCAACATCCTCCCCCCCTGTCCTTGCCTTCTGTCATCCGTCTCTTTGGCAGATTGATGCAGTGGCCAAGGTGCGGGATGGGCGCATGCGCAGTGTGGGCAACGACGAGAGGGAGCAGACCCTGAACCAGCTGCTCACGGTGAGTGAGTGGTTGGTTGGGAGGGAAGGTAGGTGCGTGTACATGTCTGTATGTGTGTGTGGAGTGTGTCTGTGCTTGTGTGCACGTGGCCGCATGCGCAGTGTGGGGAACGACGAGAGGGAGCAGACCCTGAACCAGCTGCTCATGGTGAGTGGGTGGTTGCATGGGTGAGTGGGGGTCTGCATGTATGTGTATATGTCTGTATGTTCGTTGTATGTGTGTGCGTGCAAGTATGTGCGCAGTGTGGGCAGTGACGAGAGGGAATAGACCCTGAACCAGCTGCTCACGGTGGGTGGGTAGGTGGCTAGGTCTGAATGTGCTCATGTATGTAAGTCAACCTGCTCACAGGACTCTCAACCGTACAGGGCGTGCTTGTGCGCCGGTTGACCTGTGTATGTGCCTCCTTTTGCTTTCAATGCACCCTTGCATCCCTTCACTCCTTCACCGCAGGAGATGGACGGGTTCGACAGCAGCACGGCCCTTCCACCTTTGCTTTGCCTCCTTGCCTTATGGCATCCGTGCCTTTCTGCATCCTGTGCACCCTTCACCACAGGAGATGGACGGGTTTGACAGCAGCACGGCGGTCATAGTGCTCGCAGCCACCAACAGAGCAGACGTCATCGACCCCGCCCTGCGCCGCCCTTGCACCCCTGCTTTGCCTACCCATGCGTCCCTGCACCCTTCTCTACAGGAGATGGACGGGTTTGACAGCAGCACGGCAGTGATCGTGCTCGCAGCCACCAACAGGGCGGATGTCATTGACACCGCCCTGCGCTGCCCTTACAACCTTGCTTTGTGTATGCGCTACCATCCTCCCATTTTGCACACTGCAGGAGATGGATGGATTCGACAGCAGCACGGCGGTGATCGTCCTGGCAGCCACCAACAGAGCTGACGTCATCGACCCCGCCCTGCGCCGCCCGGGGCGATTTGACCGGATCGTAGCGGTGAGGAACGGTGGGGGGTGGTGATGCGTGTCTGCGGATGGGCCCACCGTGGTCAACATTGAGGAACGACGGGGGGGGGATGCTCAAAAGTGGTTTTTGAGAATTCTCAAAAGTACTGTGTGTTTGTGGTGATAGAGCGTGATGGGCCTGTGGTAGCATTCTGATGAGGAGCGGCTTTTGAGAATTCGCAAACCGGTGGGGACCGGCTGTACTGTGTGCTGAGCTGCTTGCTGATGTATATCCACACACACACGCACACGCACACGCACACGCACACGCACACGCACACGCACACACACACACACACACACACACACACACACAGGTGGAGCCACCGGATCGCAAGGGGCGGCAGGCGATACTGAGCGTGCACGTGGAGCAGAAGGAGCTGCTGCAGCAACTAATGATCCCATCTCTTCCTATACCTTCTCCCACACACACCCATCTTCCCCCCTCCCACCCCCCCGGCCCCACACACTCACATCTTCCCCCCTCCCAACCCCCCTACCACACACACTCGTCTCCCCCCCTCCCACCCCCCACACACACCCATCCACAGGTGGAGCCTCCGGATCGCAAGGGGAGGGAGGCGATACTGACAGAGCATGTGGAGCAGAAGGAGCTGCCACACTGCCACCCTATCCCATCCCTCTTTCCCCGTCTCACCTCCCCATAACCAACCTCCCGCAACCACACCCACAGGTGGAGCCTCCGGATCGCAAGGGGAGGGAGGCGATTCTGACGGTGCACATGGAGCAGAAGGAGCTGCCTCTGAGCACCGATGTGAATATTCAGGAGATTGCCGTTGCCACCAGTGGATTTACAGGGTACGTGTTTGTGTTGAGAGCGGTTGAGATGGGTCGATATCTGTTGAGATGGGTTGGCTACATGTGGAGCAGAAGGAGCTGCCTCTGAGCACCGATGTGGATATTCAGGAGATCACTGTCGCTACGAGTGGATTTACAGGGTATGTGGATGTGAGAGGGGTTGAGCCGGGTTGAGATGGGTTTACATGGATTGGCTGCACATGGAGCAGAAGGAACGATCTCTGAGCCGTGATGTGGGCATTCAGGAGATTGCTTTTTCCACGAGTGGATTCACGGGGTGAGTCATGGGTTCAGATGGGTTCATATGGGCTGAGATGGGTCGACGCGTGGAACAAAAGGAACGACCTATGAGCAGTGATGTGGACATTCAAGAGATTGCAGTCGCCACGAGTGGATTTACAGGGTACGTGTATGTGTTGAGAGTGGTTGAGAAGGGTTGAGGTTGGATGAGATGGGTTTACGCATGGAGCAAGAGGAACGGCCTTTGAGCCGTGATGTGGACATTCAGGAGATTGCTGTTACCACGAGTGGGTTCGCAGGTGAGTGTATGCGTTGAGATAGGTGGAGATGGGTTGGGAGGATTTGGCATGAGTTAGAGGGGGTTTGGCAGGTAGGTATGAGATTAGGACTTGCTGCATGCCTCTGGGGGAACAAAAGTCGCCCTTTCCTTGCAGCGAATGGGAAGCAGGAGGGGCCAGCTGACCGCACTCGCCCAGTAGCTCGCTTGCTCACTCACTCGCCCCTCCTGGTTCCCCAGCGAAGGGGAACTCAGTAGCTCGCTTGCTCACTCACTCGCCCCTCCTGGTTCCCCAGCGAAGGGGAACTCAGTAGCTCGCTTGCTCACTCACTCGCCCCTCCTGGTTCCCCAGCGAAGGGGAACTCAGTAGCTCGCTTGCTCACTCACTCGCCCACATGACCATGCTGCATCTGTTCCTGTCTTCGATACCTTTTGAGGCGCCTCAAAAGCCACTCAGGAGCTCGCTTGCTCACTCACTCGCCCACTTGACCATGCTGCATCTGTACCTGTCTTCGACCCTGCTCCTCTCCCCTCCCTCCTTTTCCCAGGGCTGATTTGGCCAATCTGGTGAACGAAGCAGCACTGCTGGCAGCGAGGAGGGACCATGAGGAGGAGTGCTGATCTTTACTCCTTCACTGTCATGCTGTACCCATACCTTGCTTCCTCATCACTCATTTCCACTCTTCCTCTTCCCTCCCATTCCAGGGCTGATTTGGCCAATCTGGTGAATGAAGCAGCGCTGCTGGCAGCGAGGAGGGACCATGAGGTGGTGATGAAGCAGGACTTTGACAGCGCTGTGGAGCGGGCACTTGCGGTGAGTGTGGTTGATGGGAGAATATAATCATAGGGAGTGTTGAAGATGTGAGATTTACAGCAAGGAGGGACCATGAGGAGGTGACGAAGCAGGTGATGCATGATACTCATGTGATGAGATGTATAATATTTTGTTGTTTAATCGCGTGCGTTCGTTGTTTCCCCTTGTTCACAGGGAATTGAGAAGAAACGGTCAGCTTTGGGTCGGGCAGAAAAGGCCGTGGTAGCACGGCACGAAGCAGGCCATGCGCTGCTGGGGGCAGCCATTGCAAAGGTTTTACCTGACCAGCGGGTAGTCCAAAAAATCTCCATCGTACCTCGGTCGGGCGGCGCGTTAGGATTCGCCTACATGCCGCCCCCAGCGGACGGCGAGGAGCGTCTTCTAGTTTTTGTGGACGAGCTTCGGGGCCAGCTCGCCGTCCTCCTCGGGGGTCGGGCGGCAGAAGACGTCTGTTTCGGCGGGAGAATCTCTACAGGAGCAGTAGACGATATTCGGCGTGCTACAGACATGGCCTATAAGGCTGTAGCGGAATACGGGCTGAGTGGGACCATAGGGCCAATGTCAGTGGGTACCCTGGCGGGAGGGGGGTTGGATGGAGGGGGAGGGTTTGCCTGGGGGGGGAAGGACCAGGGGAGGCTGTCGGATCAGGTGCAGGATGAGGTTCAGCAGCTGCTGCAGGCGGCTCTAGAGGTGGCGCGGGCCGTGCTGGTGTGCAACAGAGGGCTTCTGGAAGACCTGGGAAGGACACTGCAAGGTGAGATCGAGGTGGCTCAAAATTGCAAGGTGGGATGTCAGATGTCTTGAGTGGATTTTGGTCGGATTCCTTGCTCTGTTAGTCCTTGGTTGTATGCTATCTTCCGTTTTCTATGCATATATCCCACAAACATTCTTCCTCCTCTCTGCATGTTTTCCTGCATTGTTGCTGTGCACCAGAGAATGAGACGGTGGAAGGAGCAGTTTTGAGCACTTGGCTTGCGCAAGTTGAGGTGCCGCCGCTGCTTAGAACCTTTGTGTATGGCCGGGCAGTAGACCTGCCCCTGCTCCCAGCTGAGAGCAGTGAAGAAGATGCATGATTAATCTTTGCCCTACATGGATGGTGGGAGGGGCTGCTTGCCTCCTTCAGTCCTTGACGCATTTCATTCAGTGCTTGACACGCAATGCATCACTGGAGTGTACAGTACAGTGGGTTCGTTTTAGATTGTTATTGTATTCAACATTCGCGTGTATATATTTTTATTGGTGAATAAGCCAATCTTTCTTGTATGTTAGGGGTCCGCTGTACTGAGATGCATCTATGGCTCTGTAATTGCCTAAAATGCATACGGTATCGTACTGTGGTGGACATAAGTGAGCGAGAGAAGTACACGAAACAAAACCTTTCGACAATCTCGAGAGACCCACACACGCGAATTTGTCGTCAAAGCCTCCGATTCCGATCGGAGGCACACAGCCGTTCGATTCACTTCAGCCCCACTAACAACGCGTTCCGCACCGTTCGGTTCGACGGAAGCTGCGAGCTTCCCAAGAAGGCTGGTCACCCTTCTCAACCGTGTGAATGTGTCTCACAATGACACTCTAAACGCATAGCATCGCATTCCAACGCAAATGAGATAGACTTGCCACCCGTCCTGATGTTGCTCTAAGTACCCACAATCCAGATACTATTTCTCAGATTAGGAGTAGCTTCAGGAGGGTTTGCAACTTATTCTGTGAACCGTACCTACCTTACTAGTTAGCATCGCGGGCAACTGAAGCCGTCACGATGTTGGACCATTTCTCGATCTTTACGCGCGGCGGGCTGGTCCTCTGGACGTTCCAGATGACGGCCATGAAAGGCTCGCCGATCGACGCGCTGATTCAAAACTGCCTGCTGCAGGAGCGGTCCGGCGAGAAGACGTTCCAGTACAACGCCAAGGACCAGTCGGCTTATACGTTAAAGTGGTCCTTCCATAACGAGTTAGGTTTGGTGTTTGTCGCGGTGTATCAGCGTATGCTCCAGCTGCTTTATGTGGATGATCTGTTAACGGCTGTTAGGGATGAGTTTGCGGATGGACACTACGATCCGAAGAAAACGACTTACCCGGATTTCGACGACGTTTTTAAACAGCTGCTTCGTGAATCTGAACAGCATGCGAACGAGTTGAAGCGGCCGAAGCAGGTTACCAATTTCGGCGAGACGAAAAAGGGTAAAGGCATGAATAAGGCCACGGGAGCGGGGAAAGGGAAAGGAACAGGAGCCAATCAGAGGAAGGGAGGCGTGGCGAAAGATGGCGGAGACAGTGGGAGCGACGATACCGGCGATGAGGACGGAGCGGCTAACAGCGAGGCCGAGCAGCCAGCTAGCCGTCCCAGCAGCAGCTCCGCCGTCTCCTCCGCCGGCGCGTTTGACGTCTCGAAGCTGCGTAACCGCGCGAACCGCAGCAAGCAGGCTTCGGCGAAGAAAACCGGTAACGGGCTTTTCGATTTCCCCCTGAATCCCGCAAAGGGCATCGGGAAATCCGACGGAAAAACTGACGGAAGCGCGTCGGAAAGCGAGTCGAAGAAACCGAAGAAGCAGATGAGGAAGTGGGATAACGACGGGCCGGCTCTGGAGCGGCAGGACTTCTCGGAAGCTTCGGATCATGACACTGACGTGGAGGTTGTCGACGTGGCAAAGGTGGGGAAGAGCATGATGGACCGAGAGGCTGAGCTGGAGGAAGAGGAGGATGCGGAGTGGGGGGCGGAGGACGAGGATGAGGAGTCGGAGGAGGAAGGGGGGACGGAGCGGAAGGGGTCGCGCAGACACGTGGGCCGCGGGGATGATGGCGGTGAGGGGAAGAAGACCGGCTGGCTTGCTTCGGTTTTCCAGAGGTATGAAGGAAGGGGAGGTGGGAAGCGGGAGAGGTGGTTATTGTAGCGTAGTGGGCAAGGCGGCCCAGTAGCTGGGCACATTCTTTACATCCAAATCACCCCACACCTTCCCTTTCTCGCCCTCTCCTCCACTCTTTCCCCTCCCCCACCTCCTCCCCCCCCTCCCCCCTTCATCACCTATCCCACCCGTCTCCCACCCTTCCCCCTTTCCCTCCCTCTCCTGCATCTCCCCCACCCCCCTGCCGCTTCTCCCAGCGTGGTGGGCAAGGCCTCTCTGGAGCTGGCAGACAAAGAGCCATTCACACTACTCTCCCCCGCATCTCTCCCATTTCTCCCCCCGTGCCGCTTCTCGCAGCGTGGTGGGCAAGGCGTCGCTGGAGCTGGCGGACATAGAGCCGTCGCTCAAGGTGCTCAAGGACAGACTCATGACCAAGAACGTGGTGAGCTATCGCCCCCTGTCATGCTGCCATCCGCTCCTCCATCCCCTCCTGCCACGCCCTCCTGTCATCCTACTGCCATCCTGTTTTGCCCTTTCTCTCATTGTCTGCTTCCAATCCCTTCTGTCCAGCTCCAACTTCCAGTCCATTTTCCCTGCTTTTATTGACCTTGGTTTTTTCCGTTTTTTTTTTTTCAACCCGACCACACCAGGCGGAGGAGATAGCGGAGAAGCTGTGCCGTTCAGTGGCGTCGAGCCTGGTGGGCAGCAAGCACGCGTCCTTCACGCGCATCTCCTCCACCGTGCAGGCCGCCATGGAGGACGCCCTCACGCGCATCCTCACGCCCAAACGCTCCATCGACATTCTGAGAGATGTACAGGTGAGCAGCGCTGCAAACTACCCATCACCGCTCGGCCAGGCGTGCAGTGTAGGTCAGAGGTGGGCAAGTCCACCAACCTGGCCAAGGTGGCGCACTGGCTGTCACAACCCAGCCTTTTACTTGCTTCAGACTCACCCTCTCTCTCTTCCCCTCTCACCCTCTCCCCTGCTCTCTCCCCGCAGGCTGCCAAGGAAGCAAACCGTCCCTACGTGGTGGTGTTTGTGGGGGTGAACGGGGTGGGCAAGTCCACCAACCTGGCCAAGGTGGCCTACTGGCTGTCACAGCACGACATCAAGGTGATGGTGGCGGCGTGCGACACCTTCCGAGCTGGGGCGGTGGAGCAGCTTCGAACTCATGCTAGGAGGCTGCAGGTGCGTATGCCTCTGTGCCTCTGTGCTTTCAGGTGCGTGCGCTTGTGTAGGGATGCGAGGTGGCAAGGTGGCCTACTGGCTGTCACAGCACGACATCAAGGTGATGGTGGCGGCGTGCGACACCTTCCGTGCCGGAGCTGTGGAGCAGTTGAGGACACACGCGAGGAGGCTGCAGGTGCGTTCAGAGCCCCTGCCTATCTAGTGTGGTAGTGTGAGGTGCAGCCTGCATGACTGGCTGTCACAGCACGACATCAAGGTGATGGTGGCGGCGTGTGACACCTTCCGAGCTGGGGCGGTGGAGCAGCTCCGAACACACGCCAGGAGGCTGCAGGTGGGCTCAACTCAAAGACAATATCTACCTATCTAGTGTGTGATATGAGGTGCACGGCCCTGTGTGGCCTACTGGCTGTCACAGCACGACATCAAGGTGATGGTGGCGGCGTGTGACACCTTCCGCGCCGGAGCAGTGGAGCAGCTCCGCACTCACGCCAGGAGGCTGCAGGTGCGTGCGTGTACCTCTATGCCCTCAGGCTTTCTTGTGCATGCCATTGTGTCCTCAGGTGCGTGCCTCTGTGCCCTCGGGTGTGTGTTTCCTCAGGGACGCCCATTTCCTCTCTCCCTGTCTCTATACTGTTCACTCCCCTCCTTCTTTTTCTCCAGATCCCTCTGTTTGAGCGGGGGTACGAGAAGGACCCGGCGGTGGTGGCAAAGGAGGCGATCAGGGAGGCGACGCGCACCAAGATGGATGCAGTGCTGGTGGACACGGCGGGACGCATGCAGGACAACGAGCCCCTCATGCGGGCGCTCTCCAAACTGATTAACATCAACGAGCCTGACCTGGTGGGTGTGTGTGGTGGTTGTGTGCGGCTGTGTGCGGTTGTGTGCGGCCATCTGTGGCCATATGTGGGTGTAGCTAGGATCAGCCCAGGCAGACAGCCTGGCCTGGTGCATATGGTTGTGTTGAATCCTCCTGAGGCGACTGAAAGAGGATGGCAGTGGCACCAAGATGGATGCAGTGCTGGTGGACACGGCGGGGCGCATGCAGGACAACGAGCCGCTCATGCGGGCGCTCTCCAAACTGATTAACATCAACGAGCCTGACCTGGTGAGCCATCTAATAGGCCCATGGGCTTATAAAAATATTTGATTATAATCCCACCCAGCGATTTTCCGTCATTATACAAGCCCGGGCTTGTATTCAGGGGATGACGGTATTGGCTGGTTCATACCAACCTGTGTGTGTGGTGTGTGTATGTACCCATCCCATGCCCTGGGTCTGGGCACAACAGGTTCTGTTTGTGGGGGAGGCACTGGTGGATCAGTCGACCTTTATTGAGGCGCTTCATGAATCAGCCTATGTATGTGATGTGATACGCTTACCCATCCATCCCATCCACCATGCCCGTGAGCAGGTTCTGTTTGTGGGGGAGGCACTGGTGGGCAACGATGCAGTGGATCAGCTGACCAAGTTCAACCAGCGCCTGGCTGATCTCTCCTCAGCGCCCACTCCCCATGCCATTGACGGCATTTTACTCACCAAGTTTGACACTATTGATGATAAGGTGAGCTCTAATTGTCAAATTTCAGAGATAAGGTTGAATTTGCTCGTATTCTAACAAAAAAGGGGCATTTGGCCATGTTTTGGTTTAGTATTAGCAGATATAATTTATGGATTTTCTGCTTTTTATTTGTGCGCAGGTTGGTGCTGCCCTGTCCATGGTGTATGTATCTGGGGCGCCCATAATTTTTGTCGGCTGTGGTCAGATGTACACTGACCTGCGCCGCCTCAATGTGAAGCACATTATCCGTGCGCTGCTGCAGTAGACAGCAGTAATATGCACAAACAAGCGGCAGTATCTGTATCACTAGTACGGATTCAACTCTTGACTAATGCTCAGCTAGTTCTACATAATGCCAGATAGGTCTGATCTCTGTTTGATGGATCCTTGTTATTGCTTATTGGATACTTCTTCTTGTGCTACGAATTTTTGGGCTAATGGGCTACACCGATTCCTCACTTTTTATGCTCTTCGACAGCGAGCTCATCTCTTAGCGAACTAAATATATTGGGCGCCAACATTTTGAATTCTGACAAGCAGTTTCTGACTGACACGGCATTTCCAAGGTCTGACGCGATGCGACCTGGAACACCCAAGAGCAGAGAGACGAAACACAGCAGGTAGACCAGGGAAAATGAATCCTCCTCATCTCCCTCTCTCTGCTGCAATCAAGCTCGCTGTTCTCTTAGTCACAGAATCTTAGGGAGTAAAGTCACGGAATTTGTGTAACGTCCTAGGAACAGCAGTTTAGGCTGCTGACTAATAGTGCTCTGGCTTGTGATCTACGACCAGCATAGCGTGTGCGTTAGAATCAAGTGCGATTGTCTTATAAGGTCTAGGCTGACTAGAGTGGGCTTGGACGTAATGGCGTCCAACACTGAAAAAGGAGTAAATGTCCAAGTATTATTGCGTTGCAGGTAAATATTCTCGATGGTGGTTTCGGTTTAGCTATTAGGAATCTAATTAACGATTACTGATCGTCGCCGCCTTCTTGATCAGGCCATTATCCTCGGACGATGTGCGGCTGCGAGCACAACAGGTGGTTAGATGCAATGAATCCCGCAAGGAAGTCATGGTCGCCCATAACGTCGCGGGGAAGTCGAGCGAAAAGGCGTTCAGCTTTGATAGAGTAAGCTTCATGCAATGAAATAGCAAGGTCAATTCAGTTTTCAAGTAGAGGTCGCGTTCGCTAAGAGCTTGACGGATGTCCTCTGCAGGTATTTGGACCGACGTCGAAGCAGCAGCACCTTTACAAGCTCGCGATCGCACCTATTGTGGAGGAGGTCCTCGAAGGTTTCAACTGTACGATCTTCGCTTACGGCCAAACTGGGACGGGGAAGACCTTTACTATGCAAGGAGACGTAAACCGAGCCGGAGTAAGTGCCGAACCGCGTTCTGAATCCCAATTTGGCATTTTCCCTGCCGTACTGACAGCGTGTCTGATTCTTTTGCAGGAGAATGGCCAACTTCCGGAAGGAGCAGGAGTTATTCCACGGTCTATCAAGCATATCTTCGACACCCTTGATAGTCAAGGAGCCGAGTACAACATCAAAGTAACTTACCTGGAGCTTTACAACGAAGAGATAACCGACCTTCTGGCTCCAAACGACGTCCTTGTGGCATCCGAGTCAAAGAAGCCTGTCGCCTTGATGGAAGATGGTAAAGGAGGAGTGGTTGTACGTGGCCTTGAAGAAGAGGTTGTCAACAACTCGTCTGACATTTTCACGCTATTGGAAAGGGGGACGGCCAAGAGACGCACAGCAGAGACGATGCTGAACAAGCAATCCAGGTTCGTTTGCATCGTTTCCTCATGCTTGCATGTTATTGTAGTTTTATGACAGCCTGAACGAATCTGTATCTGCTGTGTTTATATCCTTTCAAGTGCAGCCGCTCCCACTCCGTCTTCACTATCACTATTCACATCAAGGAGTCAACTCCGGAGGGTGTAGAACTGATCAAGTGCGGAAAGTTGAACCTGGTCGACCTTGCTGGTTCGGAGTGCATAGGAAGATCCGGCGCCAAAGAAGTAAGTTCTGTAACGTGCAGCCTTATGGATGGTTCTTTTCAGCAATCTAATGCTTCCATGCTTCTTTCCAGGGACGCGCACGAGAAGCTGGTGAAATCAACAAGAGCCTCCTGACTTTGGGACGAGTTATCACAGCCCTTGTAGACCACAGCGGTCACATTCCTTACAGGTAAGATCAGTCAGTGGTGTGACCTCAGTAATAGATGGATCTTAACATTGGGTTGACACTGATTGCAACGTGGAATTACATCATGCAGGGACAGCAAGCTCACAAGGTTGCTTCGTGACTCTCTTGGAGGCCGGACAAAGACTTGCATTATTGCAACAGTCTCTCCTGTCGCACCTTGTTTGGAAGAGACCTTGAACACGCTAGAGTATGCTCAGCGTGCTAAGAATATCAAGAACAAGCCAGAGGTGAGCACGGCAAACCAACTACTTCTGGCTTTCAGAAACCGCGATGGAGTCTGACATTTGACTTATTTTTCCAGGTTAACCAAAGGACGACGAAGTCAAAGCTACTGAAGGACATGGCAGGAGAAGTCGAGAGGTTGAAGCAAGGTATGTAACTGCTGGCATGTCTGTTGTTATCTTCTACTCATTTTCCTGCTGTAACTCGAGTGGCCTATTTATGTTTCAGAGTTGAAGGCTCAGCGCGAGAAGGATGGTGTTCATCTAACAGTTCAGCAGCACGAGAACCTGCTAAAGCAGGTGCAGTCCCTCAAGGACCTCACTGGCCAAAACAGTGACGAGCTCGAACAGAAGGCGGAGGTAAGAACTGTTCTGCACATTCAACGTAATTCTTCTTGGTCTCATAGCAGCACCTGAAAATGAGTGTTGCCATGTCCAGGAAATTAAGGAACTCACTGAGCAACTGGAGGTATTTTCGGGCCGAGTGGAAGATTTGACGAAGGAAAGGGATGGACTTCAGGTAACTGAAACCGCTGAGTGACGTCATGTGGTTCCCTGCTGAAAAGAATCGTACAGAGTATCTCTTATCATTGATGTGTTGAGATTCTCAAATCTTGTGTTTTTCCAGGGACAAGTTGACTCGCTTTCCCAAAGCTTGGAGAAGACTGAAGCTGATCTTCGAGAAGCAGTATCAACTATTGAAAGCATGACTCAAGCTGGTAAGTCTTATGTGTTTGGTTGTATTTGTGTACTGGAGTTTCTCAGCCTCCCACTCTCTTTACTGGGTCAATGTGATTCAATTTGTTCAGCATCTTTCTCATTCCTAAGTGATTCTCCTTGCGGCCCTGTACTTGATGGCAGAGTTACAGCTGGTTGTCACCTGCAATGGCCTTCGACAAATGCTCATCAACGTCAATCACGATAATACTCGACTGTTCGAAAAGATTGGTGAGCTTGGTTCCTAGAACTTGCGTCGTTTCTATCCAGAGTCCGTGTTGGTTAGAAAGACTAGTACTGACATTTGCTCTTTGATCAGAGAGAATGCAGGAGACTTCAGTCCACAACCAGGTTGCAGCTACCAGTTTGAAGCAGCAAATGGACAGTCAAGTCGATAGTGTTCGGGCCTTCATAGTAAAGCACATGGAGATTCTTGCTTCCCAAGAGCAGCAAGCATCACAGGGCCTTGAAGGCGTCCTCAGCCAGTCAACTAAGGTATTTTCCAGACAGTGGCTCTTCATCTTCTTAATCTCCAGCATTTTTGCCTTTTGAGCAATGATTTACTGACTGTGTAATCCATTTGATGCAGGATTTGGGCCAAGTGACGGAGGAGGTATCTCAGTTGCAGCAGAAGGTGTTGGGTGTGACACGACTCATGAAGGAGCGTGTGCAACAGTTTGTGGATAAGAACAACAGTTCCCTCCAGTCCTTGGTGGACGGTCTCGGCCCACAGCAGGAGGAGATGGAGAAGGTTCGTAAGAACAACAATGTTATTCCCACTTATATTTTCCCATATACTGTGCAGATTTTGCTCATGCAAGGTTATCGTTTCCCTGCAGCTACTTGAAGAAGCTTCTGCCTCATCCAAAGCATCACTTCAGCAAATCCAAAGTTTGCTGACCTGTCTCTCAGCTGGATGGGACAACGTGCAAGGGTGGTGGAATCAGGTGGGCACGGTAGACTTGCTAGGGTTGTAAGCATCCAACTTTCGTTCTCCTAATCCATTGTCGCTTGGATATTGCAGTATTCGGAGAAACGCAGAGCAGAGTCATCCTCTGCCCTGACGTCCTTGGAAGCCTTTATTGAACGATTGTATGAAGAGACAACTGCTTGGTCTGAGATGATAGCTCATCACACGGAGAGTCATGAAGAGGAAATGAGCAGCCTAGAGAAGGGGGTGATGGTAAGTCGCAAGTGGGGTTTGCATCCGTGTTTGAAGGTGAAAGATGTATCTCATTGGCTTACATTTCTGTGTTTGCAGGAGATTGAAATGCAGAAGGCCAAGAGGATTCTAGAGGCAGTGACCGAAATTGTACAGCAAGGGATGAACGACACCAAGGACGAGGTGTGTGAGCAAATAACGTGATTCAGCCTGTCGTTTCTTGATCCAATGTTACCTAATGCATGTTTGCTTGCCATTTTTAGGTCAAGGGACGGATTGCACGCATGTCAGCCAGTGTGAAGACTTTACGCTCCGCAACGGATGATAAAAGGCGTGCTGTGGAGGGTGTTTATTCTAACATTTCAAGCGGCATTGCTGATCTTCGAGAAAAGGAAGCCACGGCTGACACTGAGGCCTCAGATGAAGTTGCACTCAAGAAGTCAGAAGCTGGCGAGATGGTAGCTTCGTGGTAGGCATCTTCCTCAGCCTCTTACAACCTCCATCTGTTCCTTTTGTTCCCTCCTCTGTACGCTTTCCACCTTTTCACTGTGCTCCTCTCCGCTTTATATTTCTGGAGCCATTGTGAATGCATTGAGTTGCACATGCACGTACACACACGCACACACAGTTTCCTCATCCTCAACTTCCTCTGTGTTCCCTAATGCAGTGCGGATTGCGTGGAAAGGATGGATGTAGATGGCAGTGAACAACGTTCACTTCTTGCATCACGGTCCAAAACTCATTGTGACCGCATGAAAAAAAGCATCGGGTAAGCCTACTGAAAGAGAGATTCAATCCGCATCAGTTTTGAATTCTGAGTGCCTTTTTCCTCAGAGGAAAATAAATAATTAAATTGGTGTACCTTTGCAGGGAGCGCAATCTCGAGTCAACCAGCCTTGGCAACAGTACAACAGCTGACCAGGAGCAGGCTGAGGCAATGTGCAACGAAGGAGCTGACAAGCTCGTCGCTATGATTTCAGGTAAACCATGAGCTCGTATCTTCACATTTCCGTCAAAACCACCTTGCATGGTATGAACATTTGTTCTTCATTTCGCTCCCCCCCTTGCAGGAAGTCATGGTGCGCGGCAGCGGAAGCTAACGAGTATCGCATCCTCGCTTTCTGAGTCATCTCATTCTGTGCCACTGGCACTGGACCACCACAAGCAGCAAGTTGACGATGTGAAGGGAGGCATGAAGAGATACGTGGAGGAGGATCTGAAGGTAATTATAGTCAAACCCTTTATTGTTTCGTCAGCATGGGATTCTGTGGGGTATCATGTTGACATGAGTGTGCTTTGTCAATGCAGCCGGATGCACATACGTCAAGGACGCCAAAGAAGAGGCGATTTGAGATTCCAACAGAGGAAGACATTTTGCGGATGTGTCATCGGCCCAATCAAGCCCACGGGTCTGTGCCAGTGTCTCTCCCTGCAAAAGCAGCGCCATCGCCCAAGCGAGGCGCTCCTTCCCCTGGGAAACTTAAAGCTTCACTTCAGAAGTCTGGGGTCCCTCGGGGTGCTCGGGGACCGCTGTTCACCATTTCCCAGAACTGATGCATAAGTGAAGTATCTACACTTCGCACCAGAGGATATATAGCAGATAGGTTGTTAGCATAAGAGTCTAGGTTGTTGACTTTTCTAGTAGGCGACTGACGCTTCCTTTGTCTTCTCGGCAAAGGATACAGGCTGACATAGTACTTACCTCTATTATGTACTGCAGGTAGTAAGAGATAACTTTGCATAAACATTTGCACAAAAATATTCAAGCAAAGCAAACATACAAATACCATACCACATACATAAAAAGCTGGAAGTGAAGTACACCTGCACTGCACTGCCCACCTTCTACTAACCTAACCTGCTGCAAGCCCCTGACCAACTCTTATTATTTCCTTCCTGCTACCACCACGGCCGCCTCAGCCTCCTCCTTCCTCCACCAAAGAACATGTGTGTATCTGGATACAGAGATTCCAAGCTGGCATCTGCACTCCTGTGAGCCTCAGAATACTGCGACAGATTGACATACTCTTGAGGCCCCCCCTCGTCCTCATAACCATCACTGTCAGAATCCATGTCATGGTGTGCCCTAGCCCTGTGCGCAGTGCTTCCATCCCCCCACGGAGCCCTGCACCAAACGCACGTCACCATGCCGCCCCTCTTGGCAGCCTTCCAACGCGAGAAGCAGTCTGAATGAACGTTGTTGCCACACCGCTGGCAGAACACCACCGCCTCTGCTGCCTTCCCACTGCCGCGCTTCCCTGCTCCCGCTCCTCCCAGAGGTTCGTAGCAGATGGGGCAGTCCCCCTCAATCGGCCGCTGCTTTGGCCTCTGATCCGTCTCCCCCACTGCAGCCTGACTGCCACCTTCATTCCTAGAACCAGAATCAGTCAATCCCAGAGCACCAGAACCAGGCGCCCCCCCTGCAATGCGTGCAAACTGCTCCCTTACAGCCGGACTCGCTAGAATCTCCTCGCCCTCCGCAGCAGCAGCAAGAGTTCTTCTCTCCAGCGCGTCTATCCTATCCAGGAGCTCGTTTAGCTCGGTAGAAAGCAGCGAGCGCTGCCACACGCGCGGATCCTCCTCGCCCACGCGCAGCACGCGCAGCAGCACAAAGAGCACGTGCTTGCAGAGGTTGCCGTTGCCGTAGTCTGGGCACGTGCATGAGGGCTGCTGCGAAATGGTAACCGTGTATACGTTACCGGTTGCTCCGAGCACGTGGAAGTTACAGGAACATGGGCGGAGCGGGGAGGTGGAGGGAGGGGGGGTGGAGGCGGGGGTGTGGGGGGAGGAGAGAGCGCGAGTGGGGGAACTGGCGAGAGTGGGAGTGGGGGGAGAGGAAATAGCGAGAGCACTTGGTGGTGTGCCAAGGGGGGAGGCGGGGGACAGAGAGGATTGCGGAGGCGGAAGGTTGTGGGGAAGAGGGGTGCGCGGAGGCGGAAGGGTCAAAGCGAGACCAGCATCGCCTGCGCCACCCGCGCCACCCGCGCCAGGCGAAGCAGTTCCCCCGCTCGCGCCCCCCCCAGCTGCCCCCGCGCGAGCGGCTCCTCCGCCAGTTCCGCGGGGCGCGCGCGGCCAGTCGAAGCCGATTAAGTACAGACGATGCACGTAGGCGCGCTCTATTCGGTCTAGAACCGCGCGCGACGGATGCGGAAGGAAACGCGTTAAGCGCTTCTCCACCACTGGCTTCGCGGCTCGGCCTCGCGACCCTCGCGAGGCTCTCACGGCTCGCGAAGGTGAGGGAGTCGATCCAACGGCTGAAATTGCGAGAGCCGTTTCCGTTGCTTGGCGCTTCCGCCCGTGACTTGCGCCGGACTCTGCCAGGCCTATCAAAGTTTCCCCCGGGTCTATCACCGTTTCCCCCAAGTCTATTGCGGTTTCCGCCGTTGCGCCAATCGTTCCGCGCGCCCTTCCCAGACCTGCCGCGGTCGTTCCCCAGCGACCCGTTTCCGCCAAGACTATCGCGGTTTGAGGAGTGCTACCTCCCGTAAAAGCGGGAGTAATTAAGTCTATCGCGGTCGCGCGAGTGCTCCCAATCCCAATGGCGGGAGTGCTTTCAAATAGCACAGCAGTTCTCCCGATCACGGTCGCGGGAGGGCTATCAGATAGCGCAACATTGCTCCCACCAATCGCGGTCGCGGGAGGGATTCCAGATAGCGCTTCTTGAGAAGGCGCTTCGGACAGAAGGCCGCTATCCGCGTGGGTAGTTAATGCTAACCGCCTCTTTCGCGAACCGCTAGCCATTGACGGGAAAGGGGCAGCTTTGTGAATAAAGAGGAGGAAAAGCGCGGGAAGCGAGAAACGGAGGGGAAATATTTTGAGGCGCTTCAAAAGGGGCAGCTTGTGAATAAAGAGGAGGAAGTGAGTTATAACGGAGTGGCTACCAACATAATGTATAATAACGAAGTCTTCAATAACGAAGAGAGGAGAGTGCCAATGGAGACTAACCACCAATATTCGCTGCCTTCAAAGCGCCCTTGACCCAATGTGAGGAGACGAGATAGACTACATATAAAGCAGCACTATTCGCTGACACTGCAACGCAAATGCAGCAGACGGCACAGCTCGCAAGCAAGAATTGGAACTGACCAGGTGATCGGGGGTAGGTGGCGGAGAGGTCGTTGGTCGTGCAGTAAAGGGAGGGAACTGACCAGAAAAACGCAAAAAACAGGTTTTGAACCTGACGTGAATCGAACACGCAACCTTCTGATCTGGAGTCTGACGCGCTACCATTGCGCCACAGATCCGTGACGAGCATAACCATCAATTTTATTTGACCAATGAAAAACTAAACTCCAAATTGCCCTCATTTGTTTCGTCATCGATTGTATCGCCATGGCGGCCATTGCAAGCAGCACGAGGGCGTCACTGCCGCCGCTCACCCACGCCACGCAACAACCGCCAACCGCTCAGCTCAGTCTAGATTCATCCATTGCACCTCGCGCTTCGTTCGCGCGGCTGTTTCGCTCGAAAGGGTCTCATGAGACGAGATTAGGACCGTTGCGGCAATTAAGGTCCACCATAGTACCTCACGTCTTCGCGGTCGCAGAATCACGGAATCCGGCACGAAGCTTCTCTTATTCTCCCTCTACCTCTCCTCCAGAGACCGCCGATTCGCTACATTCCGAGAATGCCACATCCCTGCTCGCTATTCCCACCCTCGCTACAGTCACAGCCTTGAGTGCTCTTGTCGCCCCTTCAGCGGTTGCTGCGGTTACCGGTGCTGACGTCAGCTCGGTAGCAGAAGCAGCAGCAGCAGCAGGCGCCGCGGCGGGGACAGCTGGCGATGGCGCATTGGCGAGTCTGAGTCAGATGTTGCTCCTTGGCGCGCTCTCATTGGCTGACGAGCCCTCCAACGCGCTGTCGCTGCCCACGTGGATCATCCACGTGGCAAGCGTGGTCGAATGGTGAGCGCGAATCTAAACAGGCGCGGCTCGGGCAGGTGGATGTCAGGGGATTAACACGGGTAGGCAGGCACCATTTTTGTTTTTTCCCTCCCCCTCTTTCCTACCTCCCTTTCCTCTCAGGGTGTTGGCCATGGCACTGGTGTGGGAGTGCGGTGCGGCGGAGAGCAGGCGGGCATGGAGGGTATTTGGTGGATGCTTCATGCATCCCTTTGTCTCTCACTTCCCCCTTTCGTACTCTCCTCCTCCTCCCAGTCCCCCAGGGTGGTAGCGATGGCATTGGTATGGCAGTACGGGGCAGCGCGCAGCAGGCGGAGTGGAGGGGGTTGATGGTTCACTCATCTCACAGTGATATCATCTTGTGCCGCTCGCTCACTCACCCTCGTTCCTCCCCTTCCTCCCCTTCCTCCCCATCCTCTCCCTCTCCCTCTCAGGGTGGTGGCCATGGCTCTGGTGTGGCAGTACGGGGCAGCGGAGAGCAGGCGTAGGGAGTGGAGGGAGTGGGGGAGGGGGTTCGTGCGTCACACACCTCGTCTGGTGTCTTTCTTTCCCCTCCCCTACTTTCCTTTTCCCTTTCCCCCCAGGGTGGTGGCGATGGCCCTGGTGTGGCGATGGCCCTGGTGTGGCGATGGCGCTGGTGTGGCAGTACGGAGCAGCGGAGAGCAGGCAGCCATGGAGGGGAGGGGGTTGATGCGTCAATCATCCCTTAACGCTCAATCCCCCCTTTCCACCCACCTCTCCTCCCCCTCCTTCTCAGGGTGGTGGCGATGGCGCTGGTGTGGCAATACGGGGCAGCGGAGAGCAGGCGGGCATGGAGGGGGCTGGCATGGGGGATGGTGCCTCTTCTCATGGGCGCCATGTGTGCGTGCACGTGGCATTTCTTCTATAATTCGCCGCAGCTAGAGGTAATACAGGGCTACAACTGGCTGTAAGTAGGGGTCTGTCTGTCTGTCTGTCTGTGATGGCGTGGAGGGGGCTCGCATGGGGCATGGTGCCTGTCCTTATGGGCGCCATGTGCGCGTGCACGTGGCACTTCTTCTATAATTCCCCTCAACTAGAGCTAAGGGAGTGCTACAGCTGGCTGCACGTACGGTTCTGTCTGTGATGGCGTGGAGGGGCCTGGCATGGGGGATGGTGCCTCTTCTCATGGGCGCCATGTGTGCGTGCACGTGGCATTTCTTCTACAACTCGCTGCAGCTAGAGGTGTGCTACTCACTCACACTCACATCCCCCCATGGTGCCTGTCCTTATGGGCGCCATGCGCGCGTGCACGTGGCACTTCCTCTACAACTCGCCGCAACTAGAGGTCAGTGATGTGATGCGCATGCTTGCTTGCATGCGTGATGGGTCGTGCCTCCATCCATGGTGGCTTTTGAGTCGACTCAGAGGTGTGTGTGTGATGCATATGCAGGCATGTGGCACCCAGAGGTGTGTGATGCACATGCAGGCATGTGGCACCCAGAGGTGTGTGATGCACATGCAGGCATGTGGCACCCAGAGGTGTGTGATGCACATGCAGGCATGCAGGCATGTGGCACTCAAGCTTTCACATTCTTGGTGAGAGACCAACGTCTGCTGGTGCTCCTCTCCTTCATAACCCTCCTTGGAACCCGCCTGCTCTATACGGAATGTATTCACTCCTGCTGTCTTGTAACTCTCGAAACACTCCTCTCCCTCCTCTGTCTGCCCCCATGAAACTCTGTTGCTGCTTTAGTCCTTCATGACCAGTGTTGGGAACTGGACCATTGCTTAAAACCCGCGGGCCAAGAAAGCCCAAATTGGTTCAACCTTCCTAACTCCGGTTGAGTGTGACCCTGGCACCCAGAATCTTGGCCAATTGCATTGCTTGCCCCAACCAACCTTCCTAAGGTTGAACTTCTTGGCCCGCGGGTTTTAAGCAGAGTACAGATGCTCTCTGTGTCTTTTCATTTTTTAGCACTCCTCTCCCTCCTCTCCCTCCTCTCCCTCCTCTCCCTCCTCTCCCTCCTCTTCTTCCCCCATCTGTCGTGTTTTCAGGGTCTCGTGGCGTTACAGTCCTTCACGGCCCTCCTTGGCAACTGCATTCACAAGTTTTGAGAGGAATAAAAGTACACCTGAAGTCTTAACCATTCTTGTGGTGCACCTCCTATCCCTCCTCTGTATACCCTCCCATCAGGGTCTCGTGGTGCTACAGTCCTTCATGACCCTCCTTGGCAACTGCACTCTCAACTTTTGAGTGGAGTGAAAGTGCACCTGGTGTGTCTGAAGACTTAAACATTCTCCTTTGTCTCCCTCCTCTGTATACCCTTCCATCAGGGTCTCGTTGTGCTACAGTCCTTCATGACCCTCCTTGGAAACTGCACCGTCTGCTTTGCTGCCTTCCGCATTTACCAGGCATCCACCAAGGCTGCTCCATAGGGCGTCTATAGTGTTTACAACAGTTCACAACCGTTGCAGGTGCTTTAAACATAGCATTTCGTACAAATCAGTTGGTACAGTTTCACCTTGGGGTGCTATTTTTTTTTTAGCACAATTGTATCTACTGTACCTCGTAAACTTTTTTCTCATCGTTCAATCATCAAGCAACCGTCAGCATATTTGACTCACATTACACACCTTCCTTCGCAGTGTCACTTATCCTCTAATCAAGCAAGATGGTAACACTCACGTCTGGCAGTTGATTTGTTCAGGAACGATAATGAAATAATATACCGGCATTCAGCGGTTATTATTGGCACCACAAAAAATCACAACCACCTACTGTGCCTTTATCACACTTTCTTTAGACATACCACCTACTGTGCCTACTGGGTGACTAGAACTCTGCTGACTAGTAAATCAAGCGCCCAATCGCCTGCTACAGGCACATTGGCTATGCACTCGTTAGTAGCAGCTTGCTTAGAAGCACAGCCGTCACAGGAACAGATATGTTGTCATCGATGTACCAGTTCACAGGCAACGATTCAACTACAGTAGCTCCCAAGTTTATTAGGAAGACCCGGAGGAGAGGGTGGGAGGGAATGGGGCAGGAGAAGAAGCCGAGGAAAAAGAAGAACCATAAATAGCTGTTGGGTGGGGTTGGAATTGGGGCAAGGGACGGGAAGTGGGGTTCGGAAGAAAGATAATGATGGGGGAAAAGTGAGGACCCTTAAAATAGTGCAATCAGGGGGCATTCATATCATGAAAGTGCAGAGAGGAATTAAGACAGCAGGTGAGAAGGATCTGAGACACTCCACTAATCAGAGCAATGTTCAAATCACCTACATTAATGAGAGAGCAAATCCGCACAGCAGCATGGCAGCACTGCCAGCCCAGCTTTTCTGCTCATTCCACGGAAGCTTCCAGGAACCACACCGCCGCCCGACAATGTCCGCCACACCTGAAGGGAGGGGTTAGAGCAATGCTCTGGATTAGACTCGGGTGGTGCGGACAGGTGAAGCGCTAGGTATGGAAGCGCTGCGTCAGAGATGCTTCACAGATGCGTCAGAGTTGGGTCAGAGATGGAGGAGGAGGTTGGAGGATCACATTGGCAAGCCCATGCTGACTCAGACCATGCTGACTCACACTCATGCTGCTTCACACCCATACCGATTCATGCCCATGCTGATTCACGACACCTATGCTGACTCACGCCCATGCTGGCTCACGCCCATGCTGACTCACCATCTCCACCACACATGATGACGAGAGCAAGCATTCCCACAGGAGACGTTCTCCAGTACACCACAGTCATGAGCATGATGGTAACCGCATAACACAAAGGCCCGCTTAACAGTTCACTGCATACATCGCAATGAAAGCAAGGGTTAGAAAAGGGAGAATACATTAAGGGCAAGAGCAGATAATTTCGTGACATAACATGGGTATGACCAATTTGCAGTTATTCCCTTCCTTGCACTTTACACGACCAATTTGCATAACAGATTCATAAATCCAGTCCCTCGGTCTGCGTCACGCCCGCACCCCAGCAGCGCAACCAGTCTGTCGAAAGTACAGGCGCATGGGAAAGTCCTCACTCGCGCGCCCTTCTTCCTTGCGCCCGACCCCTTCCCCCACTTTGCCTGAACCTTTCCCCCACCACGCCCGAACCTTTCCCCCAACTTGCCGCTTGCGCCCGGACCTTCCGCTTCCGCCGTGACTCTTGCGCGCTCCTTCCCCTTGCGTGGTGGGGTGATCTCGGGCGAGGTGGGGGAAGGGGTCGGGCGCAAGGAGGCGCGCTCCTTCCCCTTGCGTTCAACCCTCACCCCCCTCACCTCGCGCCTTCCATCCGAAATCGATGCAAATTCCCAGACGAATTTCGAGGCGATTTTCGAGGAGCAACACTCATCTCGCCCCTTCCTCCCCCAACCCTCGCTCCCCTCACGTCGCGCCTTCCGTCCAACCCCGACCCTCACCTCTTTTTTCCATTGCCGCGCAAAGACCTAACGATGCCATCTCTGCGCGTGACCCCCAGCCCCAGCATCACCTGTTCCGCCCGGAAAATCATTCCCCCCTAGCGCTTCCCCCTTACTTCCGACCCTTCCCGCTCTTTCCCCTTTGCTTTCTAGAATCTACTCGAGGCGCATCAGAAACCAGCCCATTTCCGCATTGCGCCCACCCCTTCCTCACCTCTTGCTGCCACTGCGGCTCATGGACTTGACGATCCCCATCGCTGCGTGTGATCCCCAGCCTCAGCACCGCTAGTTCCGTTCTCTCTTCCCGCTTGCTTCCCCTTCCCTCACCTCTTGCTGCCGCTGCGCCTCATCGACTTGACGATGCCGTCGCTGCGCGTCACGCCCAGCTCCACTCCAGCAGCACCCCTTCGCTCGGAAATCCCTTTCCCGCTCCACTCTTTCCGTTGCCCCAGCTGTTCCCTCACCTTTTGCTGCCGCTGCGGCTCATGGACTTGACGATGCCGTCGCTGCGCGTCACGCCCAGCCCCAGCAGCGCTAGTTCCCCCTTGCGCCCACCCCTTTCCTCACCTCTTGTTGCCACTGCGGCTCATAGATTTGACGATCCCATCGCTGCGCGTGACGCCCAGCCCCAGCAGCAAGAGCTGCACCGCCGTCGTCACAGGGGCCGCCGCTGCAAAAAATCGCGCCTGCGGATACGCGCTGGGGGAAGGGGAAGGGGGACGGCGGAAGAGGGCAGGCGAATGGGGAAGGGGAAGTTGAAAAGCGGACCTGAGAAGCGGCAAGAAGAAGGCGACGAAGAGGCCGTACCTGAGGGGCGGTCGTACCTGAGGGGCGGTCGTACCTGAGGGGCGGCCGTACCTGAGGGGCGGTCGTACCTGAAAAGTGGCCAACAGACCAAGACGAAGAAGAGACCGATGGTGATGTGTAGGACCTTGCGACTCAGCTTCTGCGAGACACGGGGTGAGTTCTGAGTTGACGAAGAAGTCCCGATGGTGATGTGGAGGTTTTCACGACGCGGCTTCTGCGAGACGACGGGGGATGGGGGATGGGGGATGGGACGAAGGCGACGAAGTTTGAAGACCTCGGCGGGGACAAGAGGCGTCTCTTGGGTTGGGAGACGTCGCATGGGGTGTGAGGGGTGTGAGCTGCGACACGTCGCACCGAGTGGGAGTTGCGACGTCGCACGGGATGGGAGTTGCGCGACGTCGCACGGGATTCATCCGCGCCCACTACGCGGCGCATGCTACTGAAGTTCGCGAAAGACCGTCACAAGATGGGGACAGGAGGTGTCGTTAGAGTCGACGACGAAGAGCCAGATGGTGATGTGGAGGATCTTGCGACTCGGCTTCTTTGCTCGACGAAAGGCGACGAAAAGGTAGTAACAAGCCAAAGTCGTTTCAATGGGCAAAATTCTGCGACGCGCACAAGATAGTACGAAGGTTGATGCGGCACTAGGCGAGCAAGATTTTCCATTCATAAAATAGGCGACGTGAACTGAAAGAAAGAAAGAAAGAAAGAAAGAAAAAAATGGGGGCAGGTAAAGGAGCGTGAGGAATCTCACCCGCTCGACCAAGTTTCGTCGCGCGAGCAGGTCGAAGAGCCTCAACCATGCGACGACGAGCCCCGTCGTCAGCACTGTTGCACACACGTCGCGTGAAAGGCCGGGGTAGTGCAGCGTGTCGTGCAGGCCGCGCCAGACGGAGCCATCGGAAAAGAATGAAAGATGAGTTCCAAGGACGATTTCGCGCCAGAAGGACCCCTCAAAAAAAGGATCGCCTCTCGATAGGAGATTAGCTCCCGAATACATGCCATGGTGTAGCCGACCCGTCAGTAGAAAGTTACTGTCATTTCCCACGCCGCCGCTGCCGTTCAGCGCTTTTAGCGGGGATGGTGACAGCTGGCGGAGGAGTTGCGGTAAGCTGGCGACCGTGAGGTCCCAGACCCCCGAAGTCGCGTCCATGGCTCCGCCCATCTCGGCTGGCAGATACTCTTGAGTAAACTTCCTGCTTTTCTTCAATAAGAGTTGGCTGTGTGGCGTAGCGCAATGGGATTCGCGCGGAGCTGCCAGCGTAAACGGTCCGCGGCTGACGCGTGGGTTTTGTTAACTGGGCACGGATTCAGGACTGCGCTTTTCTGTAAGCAGTGTCCGACACTGAGGCGAAGTTGCACGTGTTCGCCAAGACCGAGTAGGCCGAGTATCAGACTTCAGGGAGGAGCTCTAAATAGAGAGGACCAAGTATGTAGACTAGGGTGAGCCTGGTTCTTAGCTATGGGTCGAACCACGCCGCTGGTGGCTCGCGTCACGTGAAAGCAGCCTAGAGTGTGAAGCCACAACAGTATCAGGGTGTGCTTGTAACAATCTGGCGAATGAGGTATTCTCACTTGCGGACGGCGACGGCACGTAGCAGTTTCCCTATAAGTTCAAAATGAACGTGCAAGGGCGTGGTGTCTAGGCTAGAAACTCATGGCAAAGCGCCTACCTAGACAGCTCCTATGAACAGGTAGGTTTGGGAGTCGTGACCTGCAGTGAAAGCCAGGCCTGGGACTCCCAGGCCGGGAGGGAGGATCATGTGGGGGCGCCAACGAAGGAGCAAGAAGAACGCGCACGAAGAATGGCGGCTGCCATGCCATGCCAGCACTGCATCCTTTCGTGACGGTTCGAGATTCGTCGAACCGTCCGTGACCGAGACCAATGCCACACGGAACGAAGCTCATGCGCGCCCCTTTGTTTTCTGGTATGGGCTGTTCGGGACAAAATCCCTGAATAAAAAAGGTACATTCCACAATGTTTGAGAAATTGCTGAGAGGCCGAAGTGTATCTAATGGATGGTCTTTTGTTAGGCTAACTCTTGCTCTAAACGCATACGTGATAAATTCTCAAGATTGAAAATTAATGGAATGCAGACTGGCAAAATTCAACATCGCCTCTTGGGCAGAGCGGCTTGCGCGATAGGGTCCTGCTGGGGTCGGGCGCGTCACAGCGATGTGTCGGGTGGTTGGTGAGGAGGGGAAGGGAGGGGAGAGGGGGAGTGAAGCAGCCATGGCGCCTCAGCTGATAGGGTGTACACTCGAGCGGATGCGACACGAGACGCTTCAACCCAAAGCAAGCATTACGGACGAATCAGGAAAGGACAATCGGCGCTCAGCACAGATTCCATCATCCCGTTCCACGTCGTCCAGCGCCTATATTACTGGCGTTAACAGATCGTGGGAAACCTCTATTGGCCAGGACCTACAGCAGTTAGGTCCGGAGGGGCTGCCAAACCAAACAAGGTTTCTTGACTCCCCCCACGTGTCGGTGACCCTAGGCAGCTCGAGCGTTTAGGCGCACGTCACAGGAATACGGGTTACCTGAGGCGTGTGTCGCAAAGGACACGGGTGCGCGAAGCAACGAATCGCAAGTGTCACATATACGAATGTGCTCACAGCGAATCAACAAACCATGTGTAGCCACTTGGCACAACAGTTAGGGCTTACGTGGCCCAATATCCTCGCACATCAACAGCCAAGTCACTCTCTTCCGCGAGGGCAACCTCATCCAGAACGCGGGCCAACCTTTTGGGCGCCCGCGCCCCTTTCCCCCATCCCCTCTTGCGCACGTGCCCTCCTTATGCGCCACTTTCAGACTCAAACCTTTCCCCCGTGACTGTCCCCATCACCGCCATTCACGCGCATGAACTCTTGATCAACCGTAAACTCCGATCAACTTCAAAGTTTTTTTGCGGTATACTATGTTTCAGAACGTTATACGACGGTACAGTTCGGTAACCGTCAGAGACAAAAAAAAATCAATTTTGTACAGAAAGTGTTTGGATTTACCACAGGCAGTTCGGTAGCCCTGAGACGCTAGTCTTTCTCCCAAAGGTTTCTCCTAAACCCTCTTGCTTTAGCGTAGAGGGAAGTTCGTGTGTACGGCACTCCTAAGCGCATCTACGTCGTGAGTCTGCCGTCCCACTCGTGCCACCATGGCTGCCGTCACTGCATTGTCAGTTAAAGCAGTTTCTGCGCCCACACAGGCAAGATTCTTCCAGCTCTTCTAACTTTCTTCATTACTTTCCAGTATGACGCCATACAGTGAAGGAACTGTTGTTTTTTTTTCACTTGTGTTCGTTCCCTTTCCTGCTGCGCTGTTTGTATTGATGAACCATACCCTTACTCACTGTAACTACTTCGTTCCCAGCCTTGAACTAGCCGCTGACAACTATGATCAGAAAAAGGTCCCCTTTCCAGATGGTAAGCTTCCCCCTACTAACCCTAGTTTTTACCCCCATCCTTTCAGGGAGCTTTGAAATCCAGCTTCCTCTCCGGAGAGGGTTCGTCGCCGTGCCAGCTAGCCACCGGCGGTTTCGCCAAGCGGTCGCTGCTGGCGGCGGCTTCCGCATCCCCCTCCGCGCGCCTACACCGCCGCGTGGTCGCCGCCTCCGCCGCCACGCAATCAGCCGCCGCTGCTGTCGCAGCTCCGGTGCGTGCCAGAAAATGCCCTCCTGTCGAAGCAGTGTAGCTCGACTAATCGCACCAAGGGGTTAAGAATCACGATTTTTGAGTGATTAGAGGGATTCTAGTCGATTTTTAGGGCGCCTCAAGAAAGGAAGGGGTTTCGCGATGGTGGGAAAGGAGCAGGTGGCTAAAGGGAGTCTGACAAGTCGGGGGGGGTTGGAGGGGGGTCGTGGTCGGAGGGATCGTGTCGCGCTGTGTGGGCAGTCAGCGTAAAGGGACGGGATTCGTTGTGTTCTGGGCATTGTGGGATTCGTGCGACGGGGTTCGGCTGAATAAGATCGTGTGACAGGACTCGTTGTGCACGGGAAGCGTCGGACGGACGAGGCGGGACTTGGAGCACGTTTCAGTGGCTGGGCTCGTGAGGGCTTGCCTGGCTGCAATGGCTGTTTTTCCGCATGAGCTGTAGCGCGACTCGCATTGGGGAAACCGAGGTTAAGAAAGCTCAAGGGTCCGGAGCAGGGGAATAGAAGCAGTCGGGGATAACATTGGAAGTTTGCTGATGGAAAGTTGTCAGATTTGGAGGCTTTTCCAGCTCGCGTGACAGAGAGTTACCTGAATGCTGTAGTTCCTATTGACTGGGGGTTACAGAGGGAGGTGGATGACAGACGGAGGGTGACTGACGGATGGGAGAAAGACGGAGCGGGACAGACGGAGGGGGGACAGATGAAGGGGGATAGACGGAGGGGCATAGATCGAGGGGAATAGACGGAGGGGACAGATGAAGGGGAACAGACGGAGGGGACAGATGAAGGGGAACAGACGGAGGGGACAGATGAAGGGGAGCAGCGGAGGAGGACAGGCGAAGGGGGGACTAATGGATGGAACAAGACGGTCGTGGACAGACGAAAAGGGTCAAGCGATGGGGGACAGACGGATTGGAAAGAGACGGATGTGGACAGACTGAGTGGGGCAGACGGAGGCGGACAGACATGGTTTCTAGATGGAGAAGAAGAGAGCCTTCAAACGCTACATTTTGGCGTTGGGGTCATTTAGAATGCACGCGAAGCATCTCCCGCTTGCGCTGTCCATCCATCCATTGCTCACCAGAGCGTCCCCTTGTCCCCACCTGCTTCTGATGGCCTCTTCAGCTTCAAATGCATCCTTGCAATGGTACCCAATAGCAGTATTAGAATCCTTAAAATACTCCTACATTATATATAGTTTTTAACCATCTCCCTTTCCCCATAACCTTCCCTCATTCAGGCTGTCCAGAAGCAGAGAATCCGCATCAAGCTCAAGTCGTACCAGGTGCCTCAACTGGAGGCAGCTTCCCAGCAGATTCTTGAAGTGGCGAAGGAGACGGGAGCAGGCATCATGGGGCCGGTGCGTCTGCCAACGCACATCCGTAAGTACTGTGTGCTGCGCAGCCCTCACGTGGACAAGGACTCGCGGGAGCACTTTGAGATTCGCACACACAAGAGGCTGATTGATCTGGAGAACCCGACCGCGACCACCATTGATGCGCTGATGCAGCTGGAGCTGCCGTATGGTGTGGAGGTTGATGTGAAGCTGTCGTAAATGTTTGTGAAATTGTGGGGGTGGGAACGAAGTTATATAAGAAGGCATTCTATAGGATGCTAGTGCTGATGTAAAGCAGTCTGTGACATACATGTTCATTCAATCACTAATCACTGTAAAACCTGCATGGCTGAGAAGGTGCTGGTTGAAGATCAGTGGGATCTTATTATTAAAACGTCACTTGGAAGCCAATTCTTTCATAACTATCAATTCTCTTTAAGTGTACTCGTCTTTCATGTTTGTGGAATTCACCCACCCTGTCTCTGGTCCTGACTGTCAATGAACAAGAAAGCCTTGGTTTTGGCTTCGGGGCTTCCCCTGATGGTTAGCGCTAGAGTATCGGGTAGCTGACAGGCACACGCCGAGTGCAAGGCATCCTGGGATTGCCGCTTCGATCATAACCGCGTCGCACCCCTCCGCGATCCGAGTGGCAGGCTTTCCATGACTTTTATCCACTTGCGAGATTGTCAGCCCCCTCGTTGACGAATCAGAACGCGAGACCGTGTACATCCACGTCAGAGCGATGAGTATTGTGCGACACTCTGATCACCTCTCTGATCCATTGATGGGTAAAGCAGAATCCTGGTTCCATCCACCGAGAATCTCGGTTACAGTACCTAGAAGTCATTTCGTGGGCTCTCCCGAATTGGTCTGCCACGAAAGTCCCGCTCTGCATTCTTCAGGCGTCTGTTTGAAATGATTCAGCTGTAAGTTTCTGCCAGATTGGCCTTCACCCGATAGCACATCCATTAACAAAAACAGATTTCTCGTCTGAGCTACAGAATTAGTAGTCTGTTTCCATTAGAGACTATTACGGGATAATATCATGACGATTTCTGTTCCGCACTGTCAACTGACAGACATTATTAGCTTCCAACCCAGGGTCTCGTCAGCAGGCTATTCCTCAAACAGTCTAGCATGGCCTCGGTCACGCTGTCGTCCATACGCTTACAGAACACAACTGAAACATCTGACTTTGAAACTAAGCTCTGTTACAGCCTCCTTCGAAGTCCCAGCAGCAACAGCAGCAGCCGAATCCGCGATAACTGCTGCTCCAAAACTCGTTACAGGGCTTGGGAGATCCGCAATTGAGTCGCTTCAGGCACCAACGTCGTTCTTCCACCTGCAACCGTCGACTTTTCACCCTGTACTGACCGATGTTGGAACTAGCTTTTCATCCGGGAACGCTGGGATTGTCGCTCTAGCCTCTGGCTTGCTACCGTTAGCAGGTTCATGGCAGCAAGACATAGCTGCGACGCTTTTCACCCTCTTAGGCTCGGTGGTTTGGGTCCGCGTGTTTGATGAGCTGGCCAGACGGGATGTCCTGGATCAGGTAAGGAAAAGTTGCTTCAATATTTCGCTGCGCTGTTGTTCCTCCTTGTGAAGAAACTTCTCATGACCAAGTTCTGCTACTTCGAAATACTTCCTGTTCCTCCTTCCATGATGGTTCTTCCACAGTTCATGGACGTTTGTTCTCTTTGTTGCTGTTTCTTCCACAGAAACTGAGTCGCAAGATTGTGCACATCACCACAGGGCTGCTCTTCATGCTCTCCTGGCCTCTCTTCAGGTGAGGCCTTTCAAAGAAACTTAATGTGAATGTGAGTTATTGAATGTGACTTTAACTTCCAAGTTTTTTTCTTGATTGACTCCTGA
This sequence comes from Closterium sp. Naga37s-1, assembly GCA_947471745.1. Classification (NCBI taxonomy): domain Eukaryota; kingdom Viridiplantae; phylum Streptophyta; class Zygnematophyceae; order Desmidiales; family Closteriaceae; genus Closterium; species Closterium sp. Naga37s-1. The sequence continues at coordinate 440,296 of CANJKZ010000319.1, read as the reverse complement.
GACACCTTGCGGCTCATATACAGATCACGCTGGTCCTTACAAGTCCCTCCTGTCAACCTTGTCCTGTGCTGCATGTCTGCCTGTGTTCAGCCCCAACCCAGCAGCGAGGTTCCTCGCCGTTGCTGTGCCAGTGGCGAACGTTGTCCGGATCCTGCTGCTGGGCACGGGCATCACGAAGAACGAGGGAGTGGTGAAGTCTATCAGCAGAGAAGGCAGTGCCAGGTGAGGCAGTTCGTGGTGAGGCTTTGTGTAAACTCACCCGTCATGCAGATGGCTTGGCAAAAAAAGGTCCCTCATGCTCCATTCACGTTGTCTTTCCTGTTTTCGGGAGTATTATGCAGGGTTATGAATTCCTTTCCCCATACCACAGCTCCATAGCTTTAATGATCCGTTGCCCCTTCTTATTTCTCTACAATAAGGAGTTCTGGGTCTTCAGCTCCGTTCCCTTTCCTCTGCTGTCTTGCCTGCTCTTCCTGCTATCCTCCAGTGAGCTGCTTCGGGGGCCTCTGTACTATGTGCTCACCATCGTGCTAGTCACAACCATCTTCTGGCGCAGCTCCCCCATTGGAGGCATAGCGCTGGTGCTCATGTGTGCTGGGGACGGTGCGTACGTCCCCTACTCATGCGTGCTCATGTGTGGTGCTCAGGGCGCTGATGCTACGTCTGGTCTCGTCCTTCTTAGAGATCTGCTTCTGATCAAACAAACTTTTTGCACGGACTACCTTACATCATGCATTTTCATTGACGTATTTCTCCTATTTCTTGTGCAGGAATGGCTGACATTGTTGGTAGACGAGTGGGTTCGGCAAAGCTTCCCTGGAACAGTCGCAAGAGCTGGGCTGGGAGCATTGCCATGCTGCTCTGCGGCTCTCTGTTCTCAATAACGTAAGCATATTCTGTTCAGCATATTCTGTTCGAGTAGCCTGTGCTGCTTCTGTGTGGAAGCTTCTCAACGATTTGGTCAAACCACTAGAGAGACCACCTTCTAAGCATCGCTTCCCACCCTCCCCTGCAGGTTTCTCTATATATTTTGCTCGTTTGGATTCTTCCACACCCAGTGGTGGTCTACGGATATTTGCTTCAGAATTTTCCTGATAGCTGCTGGAGCAACGTTGATGGAATCGTGTCCCATAAGCGAGAAGCTAGATGACAATTTCACGGTCCCTTTTTCAGCTGTGCTGTTGGGACGCTTGTTGCTTCCAATGATGTAATTTCATGTTTTATGTTGCTGCCTCAAGTGGCTTAGTTGTCATATGTTTCATTTTCCCCTACTAATCTAATTTTCCACCACTCAATCGCGTCTCAGCAGCAGTGCTATACAAAGGAAAATGGCATGCATTGCCACATATTTACAGGTACTGCAGACAAGCATGCAACATCATACTCTACACCTTCATTTCTTACTTCCACCAATCCCCCCCTCCCATCCCTTGCTATTCCCTGCACTTGTCCCACTTACCATCAGCAACTGCCCCACCCCTATCCTCTACGCTCGTTTCCTCCATCCCTCAGTCAGCCTTGGTCCAGCCGAGCCTTCGTCCAACCCTTTCGACCAGCCGAGCCTTTATCCAGCCGAGCCTTTGTCCAGACGAGCCTTCGTCCAGACGAGCCTTCGTACAGACGAGCCTTCGTCCAGCCGAGCCCTTGTCCAGACGAGCCATCAAGCATCCGAATCTTCGTGCAGACGAAGTTCTCATGCCGCCAGCATATGCATCTGCCTCTCCAATGCTTTAGCCATGTCCTCCTGCGCCCCTCTCAGCTCCCCTCTTGCTTCTTCCACCAGCCGTGCACTCTCCTCCACGCTCATCGGCTCATCCACCTCCTCATCCCCCCATCCCGTCACATTTTCTCCCATCTCCCCTGATGCATTCACATCCAACCCACCCCCTGATTCGTTCACAGCCCCCTCTTCTCCCACTGGTTGAGCCACACCCCCTTCCTGAGCCACATCCCCTCCCCCTTCCTCGGACCTACTGCATCTTGCCAGCCCAGCCCACCCTGTTTGTTTTCCAAGCTTTTCTGGAATCCCTGACACACTTTCTCCTGGCAGCTCGGACGTACCCACTTCTGGGGTTTCAGGGGTACCTAGTGGCATGTCAGACACTCTCTCCCCAGGAATCCAGCCAGATGCCACTTCAGACGGCTCTGCTGCCTTTCCACCGAGCATTGTCTCCTTGGGAGTGCCGCTCGTTTCCTGTGCAGCCACGTTGCTCCAATCCACGCCAGACATTATGCTCTCAAGAAATCTTGTGTGCAGGCCCTTGGTCGGACCTGCACTCTTCCCTCCTGCAGACAGGCCCTCAGTTGCGCCTTCACCCTTCCCAGCAGGCATCTCTTCAACTCCCTGCTTCCCTTCTTCTCCATGACTTGGAAAACTTTGTGCCGTTTGAACTTCAGGAGGCTGCGTGTCCTCCTCTTGGGTCTCCTGCATCTTCAGCAGCTGCTGCGGCTGCATCTTCTGATGCTGCTGCTGCTGCTGCACCTCGCTTGCCTCCTCCTCGGTCACTACTCCCGCTCCTCTCTCTGTGCCCTTCGCAGGGGAGAGCCAGGAAGGGAGCGCAGCTGCTGCAAGAACAGCCGTGCTCCAAGGCTGCTTCCCCCGCTCTCCTCCCTCCACTCCCTCTTCAGCATTGTCACTTCGTCCAATCTGCTGCTCGACCTGTTCCTGTTCCTCCTCCTCCTGCCAACCCTGCTGGTGCTTCTTCTGCTGCTGCTGCTCCCGCTGCTGCTCCTCCTCCTGTTTCCCCTCCCGCCCGGTGAACCCAGCCTGCTCCTCCCGCTGCTCCTCCTCTGCCTCTGCCAGCATCTCCGCCTCCCCCTCTCGTCTCGTGCTTGCCTCGCCCTCACCTTCTAACCCCAGCATACGCACCACCGTCGAGGGTAGCATAGCTGCAACCACGGTGCCAAGTGTTGGCGCCTCCTCATCTGCTGGCGCCTCTTTTGCTACCTCTGCAACATCAGTCGTCCCTGCCTCTTCTGCAGCAAAAGCAGCAGGCGTTTTATCCCCCTCCTCCGCAGCAGTAACAACTGCAGGCACCTCCCCCTCCTCTGCAGCAGCAGTAGCAGCAGTAGCAGCAATATCAGCAGCAGCAGGCACTTTGGTCTCCTCCTCAGCAGTGTCACTTGGGCCAAATTGTTGCTCCACCTGTTCCTGCTCCTCTTCCTGCTGCCAAGCCTGCTGCTGCTGCTTCTTCTCCTCCCGCCCCTTCCACCCTGCCTGCTCCTCCCGCTGCTCCTCCTCTGCCCGCATCTCCTCCCCCTCTCGCCCCTTGCTTGCCTCGCCCTCACCTTCCAACCCCAACATACGCACCACTGTCGTCGGTAGCATAGCTGCAACCATGGTACCAAGTGTTGGCGCCTCATCTGCCGGTACGTCTCTCGCTGCCTCTGCAACAACAGCCACCTCTCCCTCTTCTGCAGTAGAAGCAGCAGGCACCTTTCCCTCCTCAGCAGTGGCAATATAGGAAGCACCAACACCACTGGCCGCCGGTCCCTCTTCTGCAGCAAAAGCAGTAGGCACAACTTCCTCCTCTGCAGCAAAAGCAGCAGGCACAACTTCCTCCTCTGCAGCAACAGCAGTAGCAGGCACCTCTCCCTCCTCAGCAGCAGCAGCACCACCGCCACGATCACCCAGCACCTCTCCCTCCGCAATAGCAGCACCAATACCAGCAAGCACCTCTCGCTCCTCCCCAATAGCAGCACCAATACCAGCAAGCACCTCTCCCTCCTCCGCAATAGCAGCAGCAATACCAGCAAGCACCTCTCCCTCCTCCGCAACAGCACCTGCTGCAGGTACATCTCCCTCCAAGACACCCGCTTCCTGTGCTGTCCCAGCCCCATCCTGATCTCCATCCTCGTCTCCCTCCATATCCCCTTCCACAATCGCTCCAAGAACTGCCCTCCTCCCCTCCCCGCCCACCTGATTGCCAGAGAACCCACCTTCAGCGCCTGGACCCAGCTTCTCAGCTTCCTTTTCCGCTTCACTTTCCACTTCCCTTTCCGCTACCACTTCCACTTCCCTTTCTGCTCCCTGTTCTGCTTCCGCTTGCAGTTCCCTTTCGAAGGGGTCCCTCTCCACCTCTTCCTCAATCACCCCTTCCCGTTCAGAGCCTCCCCCTTCCTCTCCTTCCCCCATAGTCCGTGCTCCCAGCCTTCCTCCTTTTGTCCCCACCGATCCGCCCTGCTTTCCCCATCCCGCGCTCTCCGCTTTCTTCTCCGCTTTAGGCACCTCAGACATAGACCCCCCTCCCTCCTCCCCTGCTATCCCCTTATCCCCAACGCCTATCATCTCCTCCACCTCGCTCAGCTGCTTTCTCCTTGCACCAGCCGGTGAACCCTCCTGTGACTGGCTGCTCCATTCACTTGCTGCGTTCTCCACCCCCCTCACGCCACCTGTACCACCCATAGCACCCATGCCACCCATGCCACCTAGATCATCCATGCCACCCATGCCACCCATGCCACCCATGCCACCCATGCCACCCATGCCACCCATGCCACCCGTGCCACCTGGAGTCCTTATGCCAGGGCTGCTGGTTCCTTCGGCACCCTTGCCTCCTCCTGCCATGCTTGCAGCAGCACGTGCGCCTGCTGCCGCCATCACAGCATGAACCATGGAAACACGCTCCTCTGCACCACCAGTACCACCACCACCGTCATCAGTAACAGTACCAGCAGCAGCAGCAACACCAGTAGCATGAGCATCATCAGCAGCACCTTCGGCACCAATAGCAGCACCAGTTGGTAAAGGTGGCAATTCAGCAGCAGGTAATTTTGCCGCCCCTCCTTCCATTCCTTTCCCAACACCCTTGGCTCCACCTTCTCCTGCTTGTGCTCCTGCTATAGCCTGTGCTCCTGCTATAGCCTGTGCTCCTGCTACAGCCTGTGCTCCTGCTATAGCCTGTGCTCCTGCTATAGCCTGTGCTCCTGCTACAGCCACCACTGCTAGAGCCACTGCAAGCCTCTGCCTCTCTGTTTCCCGTTCACTGTCAATGATAGTGGCCCCTGCTGACTCAGCAGTAGCAGCACCAGGGCCTGCTGACTCAGCAGCAACAACATCCGGACCTGATGACTGAGCAGTTGCAACAGCAATTGACGGCTTTGCTGACTCAGCAGCAGCAGGGGAGAGCACATCAGTTGCAAGTTTCCCTGTTGCACCTGCTGCAGCTGGGAGAACACCAGCGGCAGCAGGAGCAGCAGCAGAAGTAGCTGCCGCTGGTACAGTTGCAGCAAGCAGCTCAGTTGAACTGAGTTGGAGGGAAGCAGAGGGTGCAACCTCCTCTGCTTTCTCTGTTGACTGTAGGGGGGGTGCTGCTGAGGCCACACCCGGAGCAGCAGTTGCAGCAGGAACAGCAGGAGCAGCAGCAGCAGGCAGCTCAGTTGAAGTGGATGGAAGGGGAAGGGGTGCAGCAGCTGCTGTTTCTGGTGATTGTGGAGGGCGTGATTCAACAGGGGGGGCCACAATGGGAAAGAGTGGGAGCGCAGCAGCGATGGGAGGCTGGGATGATGGAAGTGACTCTAATGAAGGTTCTGATTCTGAAGTCTCCTCGTGTGGCAGCTGCCACAGACCAGGTGGCGTTCCAGCCTCAGGTAACGCTTCAGGTGATTCTTCAGGTGCCGCCTCAGGCTCGTCTCTGGTTACCACAGGCCCCTCTATGGTTACCACAGGCTCCTCTCTGGTTACTGCAGGCTCTTCCCCAGATACTGCAGGCCCCTCCCCGCCTAAAACAGGCCCCTCCCTGATTTCTACATGCCCTTTCCCCTTCATCCCCTCCGTTATAGCCCCTGTGATAGCTTCGTGCACGGCCACCCTCAGATTCTCCTGCTCTGCAGCATCCATTGGCCCATAGAACGACACTTCGGCATCATAGAACACTTCGTCCGACCCCTCACTCCCACTCCCCTCCCTCGCCCTCCCACCTCCCACACCCTCCATCCTGTCTCCTGACTCTGCAGCCCCCACACCACCCCCACCTTTGATTGCCTCTCCTGTCTCTCGACCCTCCACACCTGCTCCTTCCAGAGCCTTGTTCCTCGTCATTGCCCTCGTTCCTGCCTCTCCCGTTTCTGTTATTTCTCCCTCCCTGTTTTCCACCTCCACTAATGCCTCCGCAGCCTCTTCCGCCTCTGACTCACTCACCCCCTTCAGTATAAGCTCTTCTGCTACTGCCCTCAGCCGTGCCACGTCACCCCCTTCCCCTCCTGCCACGTCACCAGTTGTTCCCGCTTGCATTGCTCCCGCACTCGACGGTGCGGATGCATCCAAGCTCTCCACGTCAGCAGGAGACGGAGGGGGCGTGGCAGGAAGCGGAGGGGTAGGCGGGACGCGCTTTTCCAGGGCTTCAGGAGCGTTTCTCGCTGCTCTTTTGTGTGCGGTGGGGATGTTGGGCGCACTGCGCGCTCTGGTGAGCCATGAAGGTGGTGTTACCGCTGCTGCTGTTGCTGCTGCTCCTCTAAAACCTTCACCAAAGCTCATTCGTGTTCCTGATGCTGGTTCGTCCACTCCTTCATGCCTTTTGCTTGTTCCCTCTCCTCCTCCTTTTGCCCTTCCCACCGCCCCCAAGCTTTTCATTTTGGGAAAAGGTGGCTTGGCCGCGGCTCCTGACACGGCAGCGGCTGCTGCCTCGGTCGCTGCTTCTCTCTCCTCCTCCGCAGCTGTTCTCGCTGCATCAGCAGCTGCTGCTTCGGTCGCTGCTTCTCTCTCCTCCTCCGCAGCTGTTCTCGCTGCATCAGCAGCTGCTGCCTCGGTCGCTGCTTCTCTCTCCTCCTCCGCAGCTGTTCTCGCTGCATCAGCAGCTGCTGCTTCCATCGCTGCTGCCTCGCCAGGAGTGAGTGGGCGAAAGGAGGGGGGGGATGGGGATGGGCTGGCTCGTGCCACATGGACGACCTGTGCTGCTGGCGAGGGCTCTCTCACCCCTAGTGCCCTGTTCTTGTCTTCTCCCTCCCTCACACCCATAAACCCCCTCTCGCTGCCTCCCGCGCTCTCACCCTCTCCCCCTTTCGCACCCACAGCCCCCCACTCTCCCTCTCCCCCCACTCCTCCTGCCACCCTCCTCTCTCCCGCTCCCCCCACTCCTCCTGCCACCAATCTTTCTCCCTCTCCCCCCATTCCTCCTGCCACCCCCCTCTGTTCCCCAACCTCCCTTTCGAAACGGCTTGCTGCAGCGGGAGAGCGAGGGGTGAGCATGGGACTACCACCGCTGCTGGAGGGTGTGTGCATGCCACTGAGGTCCAGCTGAAAGAGAGAAGGGGAGAAGCGAGAAGAGATAAGAGAAAGGAGAGGAGATAGTCGGCACAATGATACAGGAAGGTGAGATCACAGGGGCGACGGGTGTAGCATGGGAATGCGGCCGCTGCTAGATGGTGTGTTCAAACCGCTGAGGTCCAGCTGAAAGAGAAGAGAAAAAGGGAGGCGAGAGAGGGCACAAAGACACAGGAAGGTGAGGTTGAAGTGTGGGGAAGGGATGAGCATGGGGCTGTCAATGCTGCTGAATCATGTGTTGTGTGCATGCTACAGAAATCCCGCTGAGACGAGCGAAGAGGGAAGAGGGGGAGCACAGAGAGGAGGAGCACAGATGAGAGGGAAAGGACAGGGGAAGAAGGGGGAGTATACAGAAGTGGGGTTGAGATCGAAAGGGAGAGCATGGAGAGGATACAGGGGAATTCTAGTCTGAATTTTAGCTGTTGCAGGCATAAACAAACCACCAATGCCTTGTTCTTAACATATGTGATCCCCTCCATATACCTTGCGACTCCTGCCAGGCCGGCGGTGCGGGTGCAGCGCCCCTTTCACCCTCTCCCTCATCCTCCTCACGAATCCACCTCTCGGGCTTCTTGTCCCCTGTGCCATACCCTCCTCCTCCCTCCTACCCATACCTTGCAGGCCCCTACTGCCTCCCGAGTCCACCAATCTGCCCTCCTCTTCGCCCTCCTCCCCCCTCTCCTCCACTTCCCCCATTCCAACAGTCACGCTACGGTCTCCTGAGTGTTCTTCCTGCCTGCCACCCCTGTTCTCCCTCCCTCCCACGCCCACCCTGCCCACACCCAACGCTTCAGCAGGCCTTGCTGCTTCTGGCGCAGTTGCTTTCCCCTTCTGCTGCTGCTGCTGCTGCTGCTGCTGCTGCTCTTGCAGTTGCGGTTCCGTCTGTGCCTGCTGCGGCCTCTCCCCTTCTGCTGCCTCCACGTGGACCTGCCTGATTGGCTCCTGCCGCTGCTGCCGGGGGCTGCGATGCATCCTCTCCTCCACCTTTTCCAGGAAGCTTTTCACATGCCCAAGCGGCCCTCGCCTCGCCTTCCTCCCACCCTTAAAGCTCGCGTCTCATATTTCTGCCATCCAACCAAGTGTTAAACGGTTGGAATCCGGTAACAGCAGAGTTTGTCGCGAAGCACACCAAAGCAAGGGGTGGTTGGGAAAGTTGGCTGTCGCACACTTCCCCGTGCACACCAAGTGTTTACAACTGCCGAAAATGAGACTCTGAACTGAACGTTGACAGAACCCAGGACCAAACCTGTCACCCTTGCCTCGGTTTCCCCCCAAACCAACCCACCCTGGTTTGTTTTGGCCTCGATCTTTTGGAGTTCGCTGTGTTTTTTTCGCCCACTCGTCAAATATTTCGACTTTCGTTACCCAATCAAACCCTTGCAAACCCAACCAAGTGTTAAACGGTTGGAAATTAGAGACGCGAGCTTTAACACCGCCCGCCACACCCTCTCCTCCTCCTCCCTCTGCAATCCCTTCACCAACACCACTCCTCCCTCCTCCTTCTTCGGCCCTTCTGCCCGAGAAACCACCACCTTGCGTTAATTGTTGTTTTGGTAGGTTTGCTGCAACAGACCCTTGATCTGGTCGCTGAGCTGTCTGGGCAGCGGCAATACCAGATGCAAGAGGGCCTGAAAGATCCTGTTCGGTGGTGAAGACTGTGTGTCCGCCAGTGGGCTTGGAAGGCATTCCCAGATGTAAGCGCTCTGCAGCGGCTGTATCACCATGGTGTTTCACATCTTGAGATGCTCATAGGGGATCCGTGGATGGAAGCTCCTCCTCCTGCTTTGCCACTTCCATTATGCTTTCATCTGCACAAAGAGCGGAGGATGAGAAGAATTTCAAGGAAATATATTTCGCCCTAGCAGGGGCTTTACATGGCAATTGTTGAGGAGATTTGATTCCTAATCGAATTACTTATTTTCTTCCCATTTTGCTCACCATGTATTGCAGGCGGAGGGCGCATGAGCTTCCTGTTCCGGTCATCCACGGACGGATCCATCCAATCAGGACACGTGGACATTGTGCCGGGCAGCAGGTAAGGAAGGAAGTGCTAAGACCAGGACTAGTACGGTGATATGGACAGAAGCGGCGTCAGCAGGTAAGTCTGTCAGTCGCCTAGTTAAGTCCGGTTGCTGGTAGAGCTACGTGCGCAAGATCTGCTGGTAGTGGTGCGACGATATTTAACGCCAATGCTGCTGGTCTCGTGCGAGTCGAAGGAGGAGGGAGGGAGGAGTAGGGGAGGGGCGTGCGGTGCAAAGAAAGGCAGACTGGCATGGGCGCCGTTTTGGGGAAAAAACAGACGAACTGGGGTGGGAGTGAAAGGGAGGTGGCAAAGAAGGGGCAAAATTGAGAGGGCGGAATTTGGCTGGATGAGTGAAGTTATCGCGTCGCACATTTGGGAGCGATTCGCATGTGCATGGTTTGTTTGCGCGTGAGCGCAAACCTCGGAAGGTGACGCGTGGCGGGCTGTCACTGGCAGCATGTTTCGACATTCGAGAAATAGCCAGGCATTTCCATTTCATTTATAGCAACTAGAAATGGGCAGTTGCAGTGAGGACAGTATCTAAATCGAGTTAGTCTATGAGCGTACGAAATGGAAGTGCTATTTCTTGAAATTACTTCCACCAGCCAGCCTGTCGCCAGCTTTTCTTCACGTCCGTACTAGTCGACGCCAGATCAGCGCGTGCTCACAAGAGCAAGCACTACGTGGCAGCTCGTCCCTCCGGCGGCCCGCTTTTGCAGCTGAGTCAGTTTTGCGTCGCTCCGCGCGTCGATATATCTCGCGCAGCATTGAGGTGCCTCGTCTGCGCAATCGCCCCCGCGAATCTTTCCCCGTTTTCCCCGCGTGGCGCCGTTAGCCTGCGCGCACAGTACTCCGCGAATTTCCCTTCACGTTCCGCCACTGTAGCTTCGTTTCGCTAGTAACGCCCCCTTGCTCCGCTCGCTGCTGGCGAATGTCACAGGGTTACCGCTGTCATTAGGCGGACGCGTGGCGGTTTATTCGTCGAGTTACAAACGTTACCAGGTCTAATAGCGGTTGCGCATTTCGTGCTCACACGTTGTTCTCTCACAACGCCTTGAATATCAGGCTCTAAATCCTCCGTTTATGACAACTATTTTCGTTTTAACCAGTTTCGTTACTGGTTTGCGTCATGTCGTGGAGCATCATTAGAGACTTGCCGTTTAGCCTCCTGTCCATCGGCAAAGGGAGCGGAGATGCTAATAAAGAGACTGGGGAAGCTCCTGTAGCGAGTGATTCAAGCGCTGTGACTGTAGCGAATGAAGTTGTTGCAAAAGTTACTGTTGAGGAAGTTTCGCGAGCAGGTTCTGCTGACGTAACGGCAGCAGCAGAGTCGAGTTGTTGTCCGGCACCAGGGATTGACTTGACGGATGGTCGTGATAAGTTGACTGACGGTGGTGAAAACCCGACGGATGTGACAGCCAATGGCAGCAGGACACGTGGAAAGAAGGAGGGGGGAAGGAGGGCAGGGGGGTGGGAGAGGCTTGATGAGATCGAGGGTGGTGCAGAGGGGAGCGGAGAGGGGGAGGGCGGAAGGGGAGGAGTGGAGGCGGGCAGGGGGGGGGAAGGATTGGGGGAGAGCGGGAAGGTGGGAGAAGGGGGAGATTCACCTATGATTACGTCAATCAAAGCCGGGTCTGGGGAGGAAGAGTCAGAAGTGCGGGCAGGTGAAAGGGCAGCAGGAACCGCAGAGGTGTTGGAAGCAAGTATTGACGACGAAATGAGTGCAGCAGCAGCAGCAGCTGCAGCAACGTTGGGAAGCCCTGGTTGCACGAGCAGTGTTGCAGACAAGCAGACAAGCGTTGGGAACGGGGAGAATGGGGCAGCACCGTTGGGCAGCGCTGGTTGCTTGATCAGTGCTGCTGTTAAGGAGAAGGAGACAAGTGCTGCAGAGGAGACGAGTGCAGCAGCAGCAGCACTGCCAGAAGTAGCAGCAGCAGCAGCAGCAGCAGCAGCAGCAGCAGCATTGGGAGGCGCTGGTTGCACGAGCAGTGTTGCAGACAAGCAGCCGACAAGTGCTGTGATGGGGGCGAGCCTGTCAGGCCGGCAAGTACCTGATATGGTATGCTAGTCTTTTATTCAACTGCTGATGTGGGCCTCTTCTTGTGTATGTTGGTTTTTGCTTCAGTGTGGTGTTCCTGTGTCTGCTTTCTAGCCTTTTCCAGGCGACTTTCCGCCCTCCCACACCAGCAACCCCATTCCGTTACCCTTTTTCGTTCTCGGTTTCTTCCCCCTCTCGATCTCTCCGATCCCCTATCCACACCCCTCCTCCCTCTGACCAATCAGAAGCTTTCCCACAGCCTCAGCTCTCCCAGTTTTGGCAGAACCGGTACAATCCATAATGCTGACGTCAGCAGCAGCTCAGAACACCCGCCACGTCATCAGCACACGTGTCCTGAGTCACACATCTATCGTAGTTCCTTCCAGTCCACGTCAGCAAGCAACCCATCCTCCCCCAGACCTGACGACCACGATCGGGAGAGAGGAGGAGGACCAGTTGCACCAGTGGAATTAGACTCCCATTCGACAGAATCGCATCTAGCAGAATCACACTCGATACAGTCACATTTTTACTCGGAAGCGGATTTGGTACAGATGGCGAAGGAAGGGTGGCTGCGACAAAAAGAGGAGAAGCAGAGGCAGCAGCAGCAACAGCAGCAGGCTGTGGGTGCGGTACCGCTCCTCTCAATGTCCTGGCAAAGGTACTGTTAGGTGCTGTCCGTTCCTGTGAGGTACTGTGAGGTACTGTGAGGTACTGCAAGGCAGTGTGAGATTCTTCAAGGTTCTGCCCTCCCTGCTTTGACTGATGCAGCATCCTCTTCCCTTTTTAACTCTCTCTTCTGTGCCGCCAGGCTTGTGGGAGGCGTGGAGGCGCTTTTGAAAGGCTCTTCTGACGACATTGGGTGGCTGAAAATGGACCCTGCGCTCCCTCCTGTGTCTGACGTGACCGACAACTACGAGGCGATTCTGGAGTGTGTCATGTGAGTGATGTTGTGAGTCATGCAAGCTATTTAATCGCATTGCAGCAACTGGAGTTTGATTGAGTGTAACCACTACTTTCATTGGGTGGCTGAGAAAGGACCCTGCGCTCCCTCCTGTGACTGACGTCACAGACAATTACGAGGCGATATTGGAGTGTATCATGTGAGTTGCACTGTAGCAAGTGAGAAATATTCAGATGCTTAGAAATAAATAAACCCTCACACACACACACACACCCGCACACACTCACACACACACACACACACACACACACACACACACACACACACACACACATACACACATTTTGCAGTGTCTTGGATGCGTGGCGTTGTAGTGATTGAGTTTCAAACAGCGACTCGGTAAGATATTGCGACCACTATATTTATCATACAAGAAATTGAAGTTTTTTTCTGATCATTTTTTCCTTGTTTTCCAGGAGTGGCGTCCACGCGCTGCCCGACAACCTGGTCTACCTTTTAATTCCAGGGTTATTCAGCAATCTTAGCCCGCTCTACCTGTTTGACACCAAAAAACATTTTTCCTCCATCGGCCTCGTCTGTCACATAGCCAAGATCCACAGCCAGGTGGGCGTCAGGTGGTTGTCAGGTGGGTGTCAGGTGGGTGTCAGGTGGGTGTCAGGTGGGTGTCAGGCGGGTGTCAGGTGGGTGGTGGGGTTGGAATGCTAATGCTCTATTTTGCACTGGGCTCTTCTCATTCCTTCAATCCACACCTCCCCATTCCTTCTCCTTCCCCCTCCTCTCCACCCTCCCTTCCTCCACACCCCCCCTCCCTCGGGTTACCCGCACCTACTCCCCTCCAGGACCCCACATAAGCCAATGCCTTAGTCATCCGTGACTATATCGAAGAGGCCTTTTGCACCACAAAATCTGATCCCCCTTTCTTCACTCTCCTCCCCCCTCCCTTCAACTCCCTCCCCATTTTCCCTCCCTCCCACACTCCCCCATTTTCATCTCTCTTCGGGGCCACAAATCTGATCCTCTTTTCTCCACTCCTCCTTCCCTCCTCCCCTCCCCTTCTCCCCTCGTGCCCCGCAGGCCCCCATAGAAGCCAACACCATAGCCATACGTGATTTTGAAGATATTTTCTGGGCCACAAAGGCTTATCCTTCTTTCTCCACTCCTCCTTCCATCCTCCCCTTCCCTCCCCTCCCTTTGTGCCCCACAGGCCCCCATAGAAGCCAACGCTATAGCCATCGGTGACTATATCGAGGAGCTATTTTGGGCCACAAAAAAGAAGGTTCTCATTCTGGGCCACAGCAAGGGCGCCATGGATGCAGCAGCAGCGCTCTCCCTCTACCAACCCCTCCTGCTCGACAAAGCCTCTATAGGGGGAAGAGCTTTTCTCGGACACAAATTCTGATCGTTCTCTCCCCATTTCCCCCCCCCCCCCCTTCCTCCTCCCTTGTGCCCTGCAGGCCCCCATAGAGGCCAACGCCATAGCCATCCGTGACTATATCGAGGAGCTCTTCTGGGCGACAAAAAAGAAGGTCCTAATCCTGGGGCACAGCAAGGGCGCCATGGATGCAGCAGCAGCGCTCTCCCTCTACCAACCCCTCCTGCTCGACAAAGTCGCCGGTCTCGTTTTCATCCAGAGCCCCTACGGGGGAAGCCCTGTGGCTTCTGATTTGCTACGGGAAGGCCAGTGGGGTGACGTGGCATCTCGCACGATCCTCGGGATTCTTATGGATAAGATCTTCGGGGGGGATATCGGGTGTTTGGACGATTTAACCCACGCGAAGAGACGGGCGTTTCTCGCGAAGCACCCGTTTCCTGTGGGGGAAATTCCGATACTGTCCTTCCATACGGAGGCGAGTAAGGCGGCAGCGGTGGTGGCGTCTCTGTCGACTGTGGCGCATACAGAAGTGCCGTGGCTGGCGCAGCAGAATGCAAAGCTGGCCGTTGGATTCCCACTGTCGGCCGGGCTCGCGATCATGGCCGTCCATCTGGAATACAGGTATGAGATTGGATGCTGTGGGGCTCTTTGGGTTGTGCCTTGGCTCCCTCACCACACCACCCCGCTTCACCCCTCTCCACTCCTATCTATCTAGAGGTGGTGCAGAGCAGACAGGAACTTAGTGCTGCTTGTACCCCTTACCCCTTCCCACCCCTCTCCATCCCTATCTACCCCTCTTCACACCTCTCCACCCTGTTGAGGTACGGAGCTGCAAGCGATGGCCTGGTGACTCGTGCAGATGCAGAGGTGCCGGGGTCAGTGGTGGTGCGGAGCAGACGGAAATTGGATCATGCCTTTATGGTGTTCCCCCCCACCAGCGGAGTGGGGGGAGGGGGAGGGGGAGGGGGAGGGGGAGGAGGGAGCGGTGGAGGGGGGAGCGGTGGCAGGGGGAGCGGGGGAGGGGGGAGTGGGGGAGGGGGAAGTGGGGAGGGGGAAGTTGGGCCAGCATGTGTGCATGAGGCGAGTGCTGCCGGGATGTGTGAGGCCCTGGCGACCACACTGCTGGCAACACTGCAGATGCGGCCAAAAGAGGCCACCCCATGACGCAACACTGCAGATGCTGCCAAAGTGGGCCATCCATGACATGACGGCGGCAATGGGCCACACCATGACACAACGCTGCAGATGCTGCCGAAACAGGCCATTATATGAGGCCCTGCTGCATATACTGGGAAGAAGGCAAGGTTGCTCATGCGCTTGACAACAGGCCCAAAGAGCAGGAGGGATCTGCGTTACAATGGTGACTGTACAGGTTGTCACGTATAGGCCTGCAAGGAATAAAGTACTGTTAGGTACATTCATTCGTGGTTAAAGCAGTTGCCTTATGCTGTTATGATTTGCTTCCTTTTTAACTGGTACCGTATCATCTATCTGTTGCTGAAGCGATTCTGGCACACCTCTCCAGGTTTGAATAGACGCCAGAGAAAACAACAAAGTCTACCGTTTCACCTAAAAGGTCACTCTAGTCAAGAAAATCACTACAAGGCAAATATGCTCCTAGGCTATGTCGAATTGCTGGCATAGCCATAAACATATTGCCTCTAGGCGTGAATTGCGCCTCTTTGAATGCAGACAAGTCCAGGCGGAGCAAAGCTTCCTCTTCACCACCCTCCCTTCACCCAGAGAGGCGGAAATGAAAGCGAAAGCGACAGCGACAGCGAAGGTGGTATCCTGTCCTTTCGTCTGCCCCGACCCCCCCTCCTCCGCCTCCTCCTGCCGTTCCCTCTGCCCCCCGATCCTCCACCTCCTCCGCCTGAAGCATAGCGGGGAGCGTCGTAAGCAAACCTCGGAACCTCAGACGGGTGGTGAAATGGACGGTGGGGATACGAACCTTTGCCAGTCAAAGCGGCATCTGCGGCGGCCTTTGCGTCGGCCATTCCGGAAGCGTGTACGGCTGGGGGTGTGCCATCTGCCCTGCAATTGGCCGAGCCTACACCAGCAGGTTCGGGCCAAACCTTGGGGTTGTGATCCTCGGTATAAGGTTCCTCTTTAACAGTGTTCACAGCCCGTGCGTAGTGCGTGCGCTTCCCGTGGTGCGTGCGCTCCCCGTAATGCGTGCGCTCCCCGTAATGCGTGCGCTCCCCGTAATGCGTGCGCTCCCCGTAGCGCGTGCGCTCCCCGTAGCGCGTGCGCTCCCCGTGGTGCGTGCGCTCCCCGCCATGCGTGCGCTCCCCGTGTCGCGTGCACTCCCCGTGTCGCGCGCGCTCCTCGTGCCACGACATGCTATTGCTGCTGGGCGCCGTCTCCGCTGGAGAGACACGCCCTGAAACATGCGCCGGGCCAGGCGGCGGAAACTGCGGCGCCCTTTCCGCGACAGATTGATCAACCTCAACGACGATTTGCCTCTGAGATGAGATTCGAGCCCGACGCGCCGCTGCCTGCCGAGTCGCAGCCTCGGCACGACGGGCCTGACGGTTTTTCTGCGCCAAGATGCTTCGGAAGCGCTCGTCCATCGATTTCGGCTCAAGATATTCATCCAGACGCTCCATTGGAGGATGCGCCAAGAAGATGTTACGATACGAGATAGGGTTTCTTTTTTCCCAGATGGGAAACTGTATGTGTTTCTGACAAGTAGGGCGAATGTGAAATGGAAGGAATGGCGAGAACAACCAGTATGGAACAATGTCTCTCTGAATTCTGGGACTTCGAAGTCGCAAATGTAGCATTCTTGAGTTGGGTGAATGTGCAAATGTGCTCTGCACGTCGGAGGAATTTCAAATGCATCGCGAATCGCGAATACAGCGCTATTTCCTCTTGTTCAATTATGAAATCTCAACCGTCCACACTAAAGCACCTCCACACAGCGCCAGTTGCGCCCGAACCATTCAATTCGGAATTTCCGTTGGAGCCCGCGGAAATCGTTCGTTGGCGACGATCGCGAACAAAAAAAAAAAGTTTTCCCTCACAATTCGCCCGCATGCCCGTTACAGCTCGATAGGTTATAACGAATGTCAATCTAGCGCGGTTCTACATTACCAGTTGATTGCCACCATAGGACATATCCTACTCGAATGAATTGCTGGAAAAGTACATAGACTTGCAAAATATGGTACACATCAAGGCTAAATTCAATCAAGCTTACACAATAATACGTGGGCACCCTCTCACTTGCCCACCCTCCCTCCTAAACACCCTTCCACCTTCCTTTCCCCCAACCGTTGCAAAATTCAGAGCAACCATCCTTCCTCTTCCACCTCCAAACACCACATCATCATCTCCCTCCCTTTCCCTGATACTTCTCAGCCATATAAAGACTCTCTTAAAATAGGCTAGGAGACAAGTGTCGAGAGTGATGATTGAGTAAGGAGAGACAAGGAGATACAAATGTCGACCTAAAGTGTTGTACCCTTTAGAGGGCAACTCACTGTAGCCTATCTAACAACATATAGAATATATAAACATTTGACACACCCCCATAGGCTAAGTGAGGGGCATCAAAACAACCAACGGAAACAAAGGGTCACAAGACCAGTCAAGAACAAGCATAAAAAACAAAGCTCAGGGTGGCGCTCAGAGTCACCACACACTCCGAGCACAAGCAAGTGGCCACAAGGCCAGTTCAAGACTTTACTAGTATATATATAGAAGCACAACAAGTAGAGCAAACAGCAAGTCTACAGCAACCGAGGGCCTACCTCAACAAGCCCCAACTGCACACAGAACCTGTGGTGGTCACCAGGCGCCAAGGCCTTGGTGAAGACGTCGGCAGTGTTGGCCTGTGAGGCCACAAAGTCCAAGCGTGCCTGGCCGCGTCGCTGCAACTCTCGCAGGAGGAAGTACCTCACGTCAATATGCTTCACTCTGCTCTCCAGTCGAGGCTCTCGACACAGGAGGATCATGGCCTTGTTGTCAGCGTACAAGGTCGGTGCAGAGCGAGGCCGCTCACCAAGGTCGGCGAGCAAGAAGGTCAACCAGCGAAGCTCCTGTGCCGCCATGGCACCAGCGTAGAACTCTGCCTCTGCACTGGAAGTAGCCACAGACGACGACCGTGTAGACCTCCACGACACAGCACCAGCTCCCAGACTGAAGCAGTAACCCTGAGTCGAACGCTGAGTCTCCACGTCGTCAGCGTAGGAAGAGTCGCAGTGACCAGTCAACGCCACTGGCTGAGTCCCTCCAAGCACAAGCCCCATGCCTGATGTAGTCGCCAGGTACTTCGCCACCCTCACAGCAGCTGTCCAGTGGACAGGGCGGTGTCTCCCAGTCGCAACAAAGCGAGAAAGGATGCTGAGTGGAAAGGCGAGGTCCGGTCGAGTACAAGTCATCAGGTACATGAGGCAGCCCACCAGCTCTGCGTAGGGTCCACTGGACTCAAAAGGCTCGTCAGGAAAGGGGCCCGTGAGTCTGTGGTCAACAGCAAGAGGAGTGGGCTGTGTGGTGGAGAACTGGAAGTCGAACCGCCAAAGGACCTGCTGCACCATGTGTGACTGCGTCAGTGTGATGGTGCGAGCGGCTCTGTCCCGGGTGATCTGCAGGCCAAGGTAGCGCTGCAGCTCACCCAGGTCAGTGCACTTGTGTCTCTTCTGCAGTTCGGACTTCACCTGAGCCAAGGCTGCCCTGTCTGCTGTAGCAAACACCAAGTCGTCGACGTAGACAAGGATAAAGAAAGGAGTAGAACCCGCTCGAACAAACAGCGACGGGTCGGCGGAGGACGGGCTGAACCCAAGGTCACGAAGCGTGGAGCGAAGCGTGTCGTGCCACTCACGGGGCGACTGGCGGAGACCGTAGACTGGTCGCCTCAGGCTCCACTGGGTCCCAGGTGGGAAGGTGTCAGTGAAGCCAGGAGGACGGCGCAGCCAGATCTCCTCGTGCAGTCGGCCCTGGAGGAACGCAGTGGAGAAGTCGAGGGAGTGCAGCTCATAGTCTCGCTGCGCTGCTATGTGGAGCAACACCCGAAGAGTAGTCATCTTCGGGGTCGGGGCGAAGGTCTGGAAGAAGTCAACTCCCTCACGCTGACTGAAGTCCCTAGCCATGTAGCGCGCCTTGAACACCGGCGGTGCTCCAGGCGGCCGCTTCACCTTGAAGAGCCACATGCCATCGACTACGTTCGCCCTGGGAGGGGGAACTGCGTCGACGTAGGTGCCTGTGGATCTCCAAGACGCCAACTCTGAGTCCATAGCCGCTTTCCACTGAGAGGCCCACGCCCCTGACACTGCCTCGCGGTAAGTGCGAGGAGTCGGTATGTCAAGGGCGTCGGGGTCTCCCTCAGGGGAGAGCAGCATGGCACACACAGAGGGAGAAGCGGCTGCCCAGTACTCCAGCTCATACTCTCTGTCCTCTAGGACGTCACAGCCAAGGGCAAACCCACCCCCGACGGACAGAGGACGGTAGGGAGGAGCTGGCACCACACGGGTGGCGTAGTCAAGGCGGCTGGCGGCAGCAAACTCAGCGACAGCGGCAGTAAGAGCCGAGGCAGACGACGGAGGGAAACGAGAGTCGGTGACAAGAGTGGCGAGGACACGTGCGGCAACAGGACGAACAACGCAGTAGTAGTCAGAGATAGGAGTGGGGAGGGCTGGTAGGGAGGACGGAGGAGGAGACGGGAGAACGGACACAGTAGAAGGAGAACGACGACGAGACGAACAAAGGAGGGCAGTGTGGAGGTCAGTAACAGGGGACGAGTGACGAGCACGCGGAGGACAACGAGTGATCAGGTCGCGACGGACAGAGGGAGGAGGAGAAGACCAGACCGCCGGACGGTCGTCAGGAGGAGGCAACGGAGGAACAAACACAGGAGGAGACTGGGAGCGGACAGGAGGAGAGGAGGAAAGGCCAAGGGCCCGCAGGCCACTCACAGGTGGGAACAACCGCCGCTCCAGGGGAAGCTGCGGTGGCGGCTGCGGCCGCTGCTGCTGCGGCTGCGGCTGCTGCTGCTGCGGCTGCGGCGGCGGCTGCGGCTGCTGCTGCTGCTGCTGCTGCTGCTGCTGCTGCTGCCGCTGCTGCTCCAGAAGGTCCAGCACCCGCAGCTCCTGCCGCTCCCTCTCCAACCGCTCCTGCTCCTCACGCTCACGCCGACGGGCAGCCTGGAGACGCGTGTCGTGGCGGTGGGGAGGCGGAGTGGACTCCGCAGAACCAGGGTCTCCTGCGTCAGTCCCCTCAGACTCAGCACCCCCAGAACCAGCACCGCCAGTGCCAGGACCTCCAACTCCAGCACCCCCAGAACTAGCACCGCCAGTGCCAGCACCCCCAACTCCAGCACCCCCAGAATCAGCACCTCCAGTGCCGGCACCTCCTGCTCCAGCACCCCCAGAGCTAGCGCCACCTGCGCCAGCACCTCCAGCTCCAGCACCCCCAGAGCTAGCGTCACCTGCGCCAGCACCTCCAGCTCCAGTACCCCGCGACCGAGCACCCCCAGACCGAGCACCGCCAGCGGCTGCACCTCCAGCTCCAACACCAACCGAGTCCACAGTAACCTGTCGCGGAAGTGCCGAAGGCTGCTGAGGGGACTGTGAGGAGGACTGCGGGGAGGGAGACGCTACCTGACGCGCGACCGAGGGTAGAGGGGTAGCGTGGGACACACCAGACGGGGCAGGACCAGGGGGGGGCGGGGGTACCGGAGGAGCGGGAGCAGGAGGAGGAGAGGGTGCGAGGAAGAGAGGGGGAGGGGGTACCGGGAGACCTCGACAGGGGTACCGGGTGTAGTAGGACACGGACTCGTCAAACCGGACGTCATGGGAGTCTAGGAACTGGTGGAGGGGAGGGTGGTAAAAGGACCAGTCATCAGAGTCCACTGGGAAACCAAGGAAGACACAGGGGACGGCGCGTGCCGAGAGCTTGTCCGCGGAGGTGTCGCGAACAAGTGCAAGGCAGCCCCAGACTCGAAAGGCCGACCCAACACCAGGGGATCCAGTCCAAAGACTGGTCGGTGAAGCCTCGGGCCGCGAGACACGCGGCTGGAGGTTCAGCTGGTGTGCGGCGTAGCGAACCACGTGGGGCCACAGAAAATGGGGCGCACGGGCATGAATCATGGACGTGCGGGCGATGTCCATGACCAAGCCTATGCGGCGCTCAGCAACCCCATTCTGCTGTGGGGACTCTGGCAGCGTCCAGGACTGGGTGATGCCCTGTTCGCCGCAGAATCCGCCGAGAATGCCGGAGCGAAACTCGCCCCCACGGTCGGAGTGAAGACAACTGACTCGACGACCACGAGTGCCCTCAGTGGCTAGAAGCCACCTGATCAGCGTAGTAGTCACCTCAGACTTCTTCGCAAGAGGGAACACTGTGGTGTACCTGGAGAAGTCGTCGACGACCACCAGAAAGTAACGCTCCCTCCCAGACCCCTGCGTCGGGGCAGGGCCCCAGACGTCCAAGTGGAGAGTCTCGAAGGGAGCGGTGGCCGGACGAAGGGAGGAGGAGTGGGGAGTGGCGCGTAAGCGACCGGCGACGCACGGAGAGCAAGGAGGGGCAAGCGAGAGAGGGAGCGACGGGAAGGTGCGTGGGAGACCTGTGACTAGTCCCTGACTGAGCATGCCACGAAGGCGAGGGATCGACGGGTGGCCAAGACGGTGGTGCCACAGGACGGTGCGGTGGGCGAGAGAGCGACAGGAGCAAGACGCAGCGACTGGACTGGACACAGCGACCGGACTGGACACGACTACCTGGCTAGACACAGCAACTGGACTGGGGACCTGGGTCGGAGGGGACGCAACAACCTGAGGGGAGGACGCGACCGGGGAGCGCTCGGTGTGGAGAACGTAGAGACCGGAGCGGGGCTCCCTGGTGAACGTGGCCAGAACAGCACCTGTGGTAGCGTCAGTATAGACTGCAGTCCGACCCCCCCCCACAAAGGTAACGGTGATCCCCCTGTCCTGGAGGTATCCAACACCCACCAAGTTCCGAGTGAACGAGGGGATATGGAGGCCGCGCAAGACACCAGAGGGGACCACAGGGCACGGGAGGGTGGTGGAGCTGCGCGCAACGGCTGGTCCTGAAGAAGGATCAGCCAAAGCTACCGGAACCGGAGCAAGAAGTGGTGTGAGGGTCGTGTGGTCGCGGAAGAAACACTGCGACGCGCCAGAGTCCAGCGTGAACGACAGAGACGCCTCAGCCGGAGGCGTGTCAGGTCCGGAGGCTACACAAGCACCTAGAGCAGAAACACAAGCACCTAGACTAGAGAGGCACAGGTCTACACTAACAGGATGCAAGCATCCTAGACTACGAACACGCGAGCACACAAATCCATCAGCACTATAGTCAACATCAGCATACAAAGCATACTGACGAGCATCGTCCATAGACAGTTCAAATACAGGAATCTTACGGGCTAGCAGACGAGCCCAGCGCGGGGTGGTCGCCTCAGGACCCCAGCGTGCACGGTAGAGGTCGTCGAGGCGGCGGAAGCACCGCGCTGCAGAGTGGTCGTCGCGGCCGCAGACACAGGGACTGCCAGGTCCGGTGACGCACCAGTGGTCGCAGGGGCCGGTGTCGCGCCGCGGGGGGCGAGGGGCCCAGCTGGTAGTGCTGCTGCTGCGGCCAGTGCTCCCGGGTCCTCCAGGTCCCCACTGTGGCGGAGGGCCCCCAGTGCTGCTGCGGACCCCACTGCAGTGGGGGTCCCCACGTCTGAAACTGCTGTGGTGCCTGCCACTGCTGCTGTCCCTGGTGCAGCTGCTGTCTCTGCTGTGGCTGCTGCTGCTGTGGCTGCTGCTGCTGGGGCCCCGCACCACCGCTGGTCGAACCTCCTCCAGCAGGTGGGTCAGCACCTCCTCCAGAGCTCCCTCCGCCTGGGGCACCACCGCCACCACTGCCGCCCCCAGGGCCGCCTCCACCACCGCCACCTCCTCCACCGCCGCCACCCCCCTTCCCCCCTTTCTTGCCCCCCTTGCCCCGTTTCTGCCTGTCAGCGGCAGAAACAGCTGCAGTGTCCTCAGAAACCGACACAGCAGCAGAGGCACGTGTAGCAGTGAAGGTAGGAAGCTGGGGGACAGCACACCCCTCAAACAAACGAGGGGCAACTGCGTCAGTGGCTGAGGCAACAGAGAGGAGGTTACTCTCGATCTTCCCGAGAGTGGTCTCGAGAAGATCAATCGTAAGCTCACTGAGGTGATGCTGGAGAAGTGCGTCACGGGCAGTGGAGAGGCGGTCAGGGAGACGAGTGACTACCCAGTGGACTGTGAGCCAAATAGGAGGAGGAGCAACAAGAAGCTGAGCCTCAGTGCAAGCTGCTCGGTAGCTAGCGACAAGGGAGCGCAAGTGTGTGGCTAGGTCAGAGACAGTCGCAAAAGAGCCGAGGTCGGGAAACACGAACGGCATGAGGATGCGGCTGAGGGAGGCAGAGGAAGGGGTGGAATAGCGTGCAGAAATAGCATCATACACCTCCTTCGCAGTCTCTACCAGGTCGAAGTGAGCGGCCTCAGTCGGTGGAAGGAGCTCGGTCAGCGCGAGTGCAGCCGCAGCGTCACGGGAGTCCCAAACGTCCCGCGCCAAGACGAGACGAGCGTAGTCCGCCTGTGCCTCCGGAGTCGGGGGGGGCACGGCAGGGAGGGGCTCGGGACGCGGTGGTGCCTGGAGGGCGCCGGACGCGTGGGCGTACAGGGTGGCGCCGTCCTGGCGCTGACTGGTGAGATAGCGCTGAGTCTGGCGGAGCCAGGTGCCGAACTCTATCGGGCGCCCCTCTGCATCGAAACGAAGGCGGCGGGAGGAGTCCATATTGGACGCTAGGCTAGGAACAGCTGGAGCACGGAGCAAACGGAGCTAGGAGCGAGGAGCGCCAGGTGGGACTAGGCGAGGTACTGCTGGAGCACGGAGGAAAACTGAGCTAGGAACGCCAGTCTAGTAACGAACGGAGCTGGGAGTTAGCTGAGCTAGGAGCACACGGCTGGAGGAGGCAGGGCTGACGAGCCGATCGAGGAGCCAGAGAGTCGTTCGAGGGGCTGGCGGAGCGAGGAGAGACCTAGCTAACAACGAACGTCAGGACTAGCCTAAACAGCTAAGCGGAACGGCCTCCAGCCGCGACGGTGCGAAACACTGTGAGTAAGAGTGACGCGAGTGTCGAACCAACGGAGGTCGGGTGGTCCTGGGTGGTGTGCGCGCGTGATAAGGGGATGTGAGCGGTTGGAAGGGGCTCTGAGCGGTTGGAAGGGGCTGTGAGCGGTTGGAAGGGGCTGTGAGCGGTTGGAACGGGCTGTGGGCGGGTGGGAGGGGCTAGCTGGCGCCAGCTGCTGGCGGCTAGGTTCCGGTGGCTAGCTGCTGCTGGCGGCTAGCTTCTGCCTAGCCGTGCTGCTGCTGCAGGAGCACGCGCTGCTGCCTAGCCGTGCTGCTGCTGCAATGCACGCGCTGCTGCCTAGCCGTGCTGCTGCAGCAATGCACGCGCTGCTGCTGCAATGCGCGTTCTGCAGTGGCGTGCGCGGCTGCCGCTGGCTAACGCGCGCGCTGCTGCGGGCTAAGAACGACTACGCGGGCCCGCGGGGGGGGGGGGGGGGGAGAGTCCCTTCTGGAGCGCGACGAAACGAGGGGCCAGCGGGGCCCTTTAAACGCGACGAAAAACGAGGCCCGCGGGGGCCCTTAAACGCGACGAAAACGAGGCCCGCGGGGGCCCTTAAACGCGACAAAAACGAGGCCCGCGGGGGCCGTCCTACCCGCGACGAAACGGGGCCTAAGGGACGGGCGCCTCGGGACCGGCTAAGGGAGGGAGCGGAAGCGTGGGAGGGAGTAAAAACCTACTCTAATACCATCTTAAAATAGGCTAGGAGACAAGTGTCGAGAGTGATGATTGAGTAAGGAGAGACAAGGAGATACAAATGTCGACCTAAAGTGTTGTACCCTTTAGAGGGCAACTCACTGTAGCCTATCTAACAATATATAGAATATATAAACATTTGACAGACTCAAGCTCATCATCTAATGCTGATTTCGATGCCACACTCACATTCCCTCTCTCGCTCCCTTTTCCCTGACCCGAGCCATGTCCCCTCCCTTCTCTCCCCCTCCCCCCTCCCTCCCTCCCTGCCCCTCTACCCCGACCCTTCCTGCACCGAACCTATACCTAGGGTCTGGAGACACCAAACCTCCAACCAGACCTCCAAAAGAAACAGGTACGGTCCGAAAGAGCACAGGATTGGGAAGGAGAGGCGCGGTGGGAGCAGCAACAAAGGGGGTGGTAAGGGAAGGATGGAAGGCCGTCATTACTCCACCCAGGTTGGAACCAGGCACAAAAGGGGTTGCATGCGGAAGAGACAAGATACCAGCAGAGGGAACCAAGCGAAGTGGCGCCTCTGCTGCTTCTCCTCCCGTTGCTGCTACTGCTGCTCCTGCTGCTGCCGCTGGGGAAGGGTTGGAATCCGAGCCTTGAAACGACAGTCTCATGTGTACAGGAACACGAAGCCGCGATTTCACCGGTACTCTCTTAGCGGGGACGCTCTTATCGAGTACAGCGCCAGGCGCAGCCTTCCCTGACCCTGGCCTCTCGATCCGACCAGCAAGAGAAGCAGCGGCGTTGGGGGAACGACGAGAACGGTCAGCGGAACGAGAATGAGGAGGACGAGGAGGAGGAGGAGAAGACTGAGTGGACTTGTGGCGGCCAGAATCCCTTCCCCGATCAGTAATGCGATCAGAACGGTGGGAACGATCAGCAACCGTTTGTGAATTCTTATTAATGCGACTACCAGCCAAAGCAGCAGCAGCGGCGGCTTTTGCGGCGGATGCTGATGGGGTTTTGGCTGAGGGGCCGCTGTGATTGGCTGAGCGTCTGCCAGTGGGATCGGAGGTGTGACGTGTCAGGTTGCCAAAACCGCCAGGTGCCAGCGTGGCGTGTTTGCCTTTAATCACACCCCTAGGGTCACTATTTCTGTAGTCATCTACAGTCACATCTTCCATCTCCTCCTCGTCCTCCATAATCTCACTGACTCGTCCTCGGTAACCTACAAACGAGTCGTCCAATAACGGATCTGCTGGCTGATCAAACGCAGCACCACCCGCCTCATACGGTCTCCCAGCCGCGATTCCCGCCACCGGAACATGCGCCGTGAAACGCGGCGCCATGTTCGCCACGGCGTGAACGTCTTCTACCGTAATTTGACGCTGAGACGCGATCCGAGCCTGACGCGCCGCTGTCTGCCGAGCCGCCGCCTCCGTAGCCCGAACCTCGCGGTTCCTCTTCGCCAAGATGCTTTGAAAACGCTCGTCCATAGATTTCGGCACAAAATCCGCATCGGACGGTCCTGCGGGCTCCATCGACGGAGCTGTCACGCTGACGTGGCGAGACGAATTTCCCGTCTGAAACCCGAAGGCCGAGGAGCTTACAACGGGAGGTGCTGCAACGTGAGGTTCCACAAACGGGGAATTCACGTACGAAACATCTGGAACGGTCGCCGGATCGCCCCATGTCGCCATGCCAGCAGTGGGATAAGCTGTCCTGGCAGAGGGAGGTTCCCACGTCGGCATGGCGGCAGTGGGGTGAGGAGCCCTGCCAGAGACATACATGATGAAGCAAGATGTCTCTACTTGAGTAGATTCAAGAGCTGAATGCAGGAACCTTGAGATAGGTTCGAGATACTTGCGGGAAAATGCAGGTTCTTTGACGATTAGGGTAAACCATAGGGAGCTTTCCTTGAGAAGCATTCTAAACTCATACGGTATAAGCATTCTCGGTTCCGTTCCTTCTCTCGAATTCCTAGATGAATCCTAGTACTCTCTATCCATCACAAAATTCTCAATCACGCTTTACTATTCAGGGCTGGTCGATAAGGCACATCACAAAACAAATTAATACTTTATTAGGCGTAGAATACCCAAAAAGGTTAGATAATGAGGATAAGCTGGAGGTCAAAAGAACCACAAATTCATTTTCCCCATGTCAAAATCAATGCCCCTAATGTGCCTCAAATTGCACGAGTACAGTGCAACCAGAGAAATGATGATTTCAGGAGGCCACTAAATCAGTGACTCATCCTGAAGCTTCACGAGCGTGGACTAGATGGTGAAGGAACGGTTCAGAGCACAGGACAACATACAGCAATTATGCTGCTTACACCCAATTCTCCTGGTGCTGATGCTGCTGCTGCCGCAGTCTCTGCAGCTGCTGCTGCTGCTGCGGCTGCCGCTGCTGCTGCTGCAGTCTCTGTTGCTGCGGCTGCCGCTGCTGCTGCTGCCCACACCAACGCTGAGACAATAGCTACATGGAACAGCTAGCACCCGCAGTGGTTCAGAATTGCTGATTAGGGAATCCTGGAAACCTGATTAGGAACATGATGTTGTCAAATTTGCTGCTGCAACAACGATATGTTTGTTGCCGTTTACGGATACAACAAATAATATTATTGCTGTCGCTCTGCTGCTGCTGCTGCTGCTGCAGCAGCAGCTGCTGCTGCTGCTCATGCTTTGACTCTTGATTTGTGGCATGATATGATATGCACGCCCTCTTCGCCAGGAGTGAACGTCACATTGCATGAATAAGTGTACTGCACAGTACAATATGGTAGAGTGTAGCACAACAGGAAAAGAGGTGGGATAATTTCGGGAAGAGGTTAGAAAGGTGATTGTCTTTCATGAAGAGGTCAACCCCTGAGACAAGAAAAAGGTTTGACAAGTGTAAGACTTACGCAACTAAACGCACAATGCAGTTCCACAGGGAGAGGGGTGGAATGCAGATAAGGAGGTATAGATTAAAAAGCAACTGAAGCAGGAAGGGGGATATGGAAAGAGGGGTGACAACTGTACAGTTTTTACCACAAAGAGAACTGAGGCTTACGTAGTATGAGGGGGTCGTGAAGCCATGATACATAACATGCCCTAATGATTTTACCACCATCTGTACCATATAAAAGCACGGCACAATGAACAAAAGTGGGGGCGGGAAGAGAGAGGGGGGAGGGAGGGGTGGAGTAAATAGGTTAGAAGGGGTTGTGAGGACAATAGGGAACGGCCAGAGAGGAAGCAGGATGCCACTCGCACCACAGTGATGGTAACCCTGTGTATGGCATATCAACACTGCCTTTTAAGCTTCATAGAGCATTTTGTGTAACCGTGCAGAATACCTTGAGCGGCAAACTCATTGGTTAAATCGGCCAGCCAGCCGACACGCTTACATTGCAAAACCTCGCAGAAATCAACTGCGCGTAACAAGTTACTTACACGTGTAACGTGTAACCCACCTTGAACGGCAGATTCTTGGTCTTGTCGGAGAGCCGCAGCAGGCTCTCCGTTGCTCCGATTGTGAACAGCTGGTAACCCGAAACCACGAAGTCGATGTTCTGCGTCATGTTGCCCCTCGGGGCGAGCGTGAATCCGGGCAGCTGTTAAGGTTTGCGTGGTAGGATAACAAAAAAAAGGGGACACGAGGTTAGGTTAGTGCAAGGAGCAAACGCGGCGCTGGGCCTGGAAGCACAAATTCAGTGCGCCTGATTCACGGGAAGGGAGAGCGTGTATTCCGGCAGCTGTTTTGGTTCGCGAAATTGTGGTACGTGCTATTTATTTGCGCTGGAGTTGCAGGGGGAAGGGGATGACGGACACTACGTTACCAAGTTACGATCTGACGTGGCTTGCCATGCGAACCGTACCGTGACATTCGTCATGGGATGATCCATGCCGTCGATCGCGACAAACAGCTGCTCCACCACCATCGTGTTTTCGTTCGGATTGAACACGTTCGCCGACACGTTCAGCCGCGCGCTCAGCAGCAGCATCTTCTCGCCCGAACCGGACAACGCGGGTTGTTGCGAAAAGGACATGTTGTGAAAGTCGAGGCTATCTACTCGAATTACCACGTCCTGTATTGAGGGAGGGGGACGATACGGAACGGGAAGGGAAGGGTAAGGAAAGGAGACGAGAAGTGATGAAACGCGCGCTCGAACGAGAAGTACGTGGGAGAGTGGGTTGGAAGGGAGAAGAGGTTCGATTCAACTTGAGAAAGCAAGTGCTGAGAAACAGAGAGCCTATGACCAGGTGAGCTAAGCCAGTTAAGAGATGTCTCAAGAAAGGCGCGCGTCACGCTGGAACGAAAGTGCACAGCAGTTGAGACACGCGAAAATAGACCAGGCCAGGCGCGTCGAGCAATAATGGACCAGACGAGACAGGCGAGTTGCGAGACCAGGGAAGGCAAGAGCGAGGCCATCAATTAGGCGTGTTGAAAGTGATAGGGGGGTTCTTTTGAGAAGGCGTACTTCACAGTGGAAGGAGAGCGCGAGGCCGAGGAGAACAGCGCCGAAGACGATGAGGAAGAGAACGACAGCCATGGCTCCCGCGAATAGAGCGCACTGCCACCACGGCATCCCGAACCACGTCCGCGCGGCTGTATGTCTCTTCTCGGGTTCTGGCTTGCCGTCGTCTTCCTCGAGTTTCCCGTCATCTTTTCCGTCAACCTTGACGACGAGTTTGCTGTCTGGCGGTAACGCATTGTCTTCTTCTTCCTGTAAAAATCAGAACACGATCGTACAGGAACGCAAAAGAATGCAGGAGAAAGTTCGACAACGGATGAAACGAGGCGGGACCGGTAGGAACGTCACGGCTGGCGAACGCAGCGACAGCGATGAGTTAGACTACGCGTTTCGGAAGTTACAAAGCGCAGTGACAGTACGGAACCGAACTAGCGAATAAGAGAAATGGTTTCCAAAGCGGATACAGTGTGGGGATGCGGTAAGACGGTTTCGCTTAAACTATTGGACCCAGTGTCGGAATATATAAATGTGGAGGGAAAGGTCGAACGGGGAAAGGTAGGGCTCGCAAGGGGGACGATGCAAATGTCGAACGGGGTTAAGGCGAGCCGTCGAGCCGTTAAAACCGGAGTCTCAAGTATCCCGAAGTTGCCTCATCCTTCCTACCTTTGGTTGGGTCACAAAGTCCAACCAAGCTTCCTACCTTTGGTTTTGTCACTAAGTCCAACCAACCTTCCTACCTTTGAAACCTGTGGACCCTGGGTTTTAAGGCGGAGTGTCACCAGCGGGAGGCTCAAGAACGACTCGCTGTTTACAGAAAGACCGTGCTGTGAAAGGAAAGGCCCGATATGGTCGCTCAGAGACGCTATAGGGACTTGGAAACTTTGATGAGTGAAGGTTGAATTAGTCGTCGTGGCATTGGGTTAGTACGCTCTGTCTAGGGTTTGAGAACATGGCGGCATGCTTGTCGGGACAGAAACTTGTGTCGCGGAATCATTGAAGCCGTTCAAACCGAGGAAGCCGTTTAAACCGGTGTCTCAGTTTGACTTCGAAAGCACAGCGAAGACTTTGTTCCGGACAGCAAAACGTGAAACTTTGTGTGAATGAGGCAGGCGATAAAAGTAACAAACAAAGCTTATTCCCGGCGCACGTACCGTGCTATCTTCGCTGCCTGTCGAGCAGAATGACGACGCTTTCTCCTCGTCGTTTATCCGCGAGTCGAGTGACATGGACGATTCGCTCTCGCGCACTCCCTTTTTACTCGCCACTAACGACGACACGTCCATTCTGACACGCGGTAATCCGCTCGTACCCGAAACTGCCGACTACAGCAGTGAAACGAA
Organism: Closterium sp. Naga37s-1; assembly: GCA_947471745.1. Lineage (NCBI taxonomy): Eukaryota > Viridiplantae > Streptophyta > Zygnematophyceae > Desmidiales > Closteriaceae > Closterium > Closterium sp. Naga37s-1. The sequence goes on along the minus strand of CANJKZ010000319.1, from coordinate 410,128 downwards.
AGAGGGGCCTATACACTAGCCGCTTACGGATCGTTAGGACGGTAAGAAATGGCTGCTGGAACCCTACGTGTACGTTGATGGCGAAAAATGCGAAAGGCGGACAATAATATATCAGGAGTGCTCTCGGCCAAGGTCAAAAGGTTGAATAATGAAAGTCTTGCGGGTTACGTATGGCTGCTGCTATCTTGCTTCGAAGATGATGGAGCGAGAAAAAAGAAATCATTCGGTTTCCGCTCTCTTGTGGGATGGCTGGGTAGGCAGGGACGGTCTTCACAACTGTGCTGGGGCTGTCGGGTTGGAGTTGAGAAACGTGGCTTCTCCAGAGACTTGTGAGGTAAGATTGGGAAATGCGTGGCCTTCTGTATGGAAGGTGGTCGCCCCGTCAGGCTGGTCCCCGTGCAAGAGTTTTGCGAAAATTCAGCGCCCAGGGTGTGTGAGTCAGCAGAAGGAAGAGGCAACAGAGCAAAGCAGCAGGGCGTCGGTGGTTGGCTTGATTGGTTGGACCCAATCGGTACTTGAGAAGAAAAGAATCTCCAAACACGGGATGGACTGTACACCAGGAGACGACTGTGCATTGCATCAATGCCCATCGACTGTGTACGTATTGGCTGGATCTTCGATCCAGTCGCAGGCTTGCTTGTTACTTGGTTGTAAATGGGGGTTGGGTTGAACAAGGAGCAAATGCGAGCGACGAGGGAGGGTTTGTGGCTGTCGCGATTCGCGAAATGCTGGTTTGGGTTTGAGTGGATTTGGGGTGAAAGGTCAACCTTTGGGGCGGGGTTTGGGCTGCTTGGGTGGGTGGGTGCATTCACGACCCGGGAAGTTGTTGATAAGCGCCGGGCATCACCCTTCCGTTTACAGTACAGTAACGAAGCAAGCGTCGGTCAGACACAAGCAACCAGTGCAGTGAGGGATGTACAGTACTCAATGAAATCGCGCCGCGCTCAACTCGGGTCACAATAAAAGTTTCTGGAGCTCCAAAGTCCCAAGGTATGTAATCCCGAACCGAGGACGCGGTCAGGCGATGCAATTTACGCTGAAGTGGTGAATCTGATGAATGCAAGTGCTGATGTTTTGCACTGTGTTCTTGTGTGGCGGACATCTGACAACGGGAAGGCGCAGTGAACCTTGCCGACATATGCCCAGTAGGCACATGTCGCAGGCGATTCGCTCCAGATTGATCGCGATGTAAAGCGACGCGCTGCGACTCTGCGGGAAAGCAGCCACTGCAAAGTGGCAGCCGCATTCACTACGAGCGACAACCACATGTGGCGGCGAACGAAACTTTGCCCGGACCGCGCGCGGGAGATTTTGGCTTTTGCGGTTGCGACTTCCAAAACGATATCGGTTCGGACACTGCGAATTTGCGGAACACATACACAACTTCCAACCAATCCAACCCAAGCCGCTGGACAATGCTGTGCACACAGTTCGTTTCGCTGCCCCAAGCACTCATTATACTGTTTACACAGTACACCGTAGTTACAGAGAGTTGTGATGTTGATATTTTTCCAACTCCCCAGCCGCTTCACAGCTCCTCCTGAGCTTGAGATAGGCAAACCCCATCGTGCTGAAATTTTTTTACATGTGTAAAGCCCCTCAATACTGTTGGGCACACAACCAGCATGCTGCCGACCTTTTGTCATCTTCCCAACATGGAGTTGTTGAACTCGTGAATTGCCAGAAATCTCAAGCTGACGGGTGAGTGCTTGAAATTTGTTTACCAGAAGCGGCAGCAGAAGTGCATTCAATAACTGTTATAAATATAATTGTAGCAAATTGTTATTTCATTGGCGATAAAAAACTGATCCATCCATCACACTAGAAGTCCGCTTCTTATATGCCCGTTTGAAAACAAACTCCATTACATCCAAAGACAGGAGCCTTTCTTGAATGGAGTCGCTCAGAACCATTTCCTGCACAGACGTTTACACATGACAGAGAGAAGCATGCAAATATGGCATACACGAACAAAAATTGTACTCCCTCTCTCTTTAACACACCTTTATTTTAGCGATGCACGCCCCTTCCCCGCTGCACTCGAAAATCTTCTCCCTGCACCAACTGGCCAACTGCACCGCGCCGTGAGCTGCTGCCACGTGAAGCCCGTCAAATGCCAGCTGGAGGTCCCCAGATTCCGCCGCCACAGCCGCCAGTTCGCCGTCCACGAGCTCCAGGATTACGGTATTATAGTAGCTGTCATAGATGCTGTACTGCACTGCTTTTAGTAGCTCTCTGACCCTGGAGCACTCAAGGTGCGAATAAAGTCAGCTGTCGGACGTGTTCACAAGATAAACACGAATTACCTCAAGTATGCAACGCACACGTAAGCAATACAAACCCCAACTAGTGGTGGATTAACAGCAGCAGTAATGTAAACAATCATGTACTTGACACATGAATTTACCGAATTTTGATCATCTGCTGGAGAGAGCGCACCAGGAGGTACTCCTTGGGAAGGTTGCATCCGCCCGCGTAGATGAGGCGCAGGAAGAGGCGTAGGGTGCACTCGTCCATGTCGTCCATCCTCACTATAGGCCGCTCCGATGTCTCCATAAAGCCGTTCGTAAACATCTTCTTGAACACAGGAGACCTGATGAATAAAGCAGAGGGGTAAAGGGGGCCGAGACATGTGGCTCGTCATTACACAAAACTTACGACGTCATTCTCCACTGAAGCCGTTAGGATATAACTTGAAAATGTTGCATTTTGTCACACAGCAATGGAAGTCGTTGGGAAGCTATGAGTGGATGCAAGTAGCGGACTTGGAAACCAAGCTAACGACGTACGTAACGTCGCACGTGGCGTCGCACACGTACCACGACGAGAGGATGCAGCGGTGCGCGGCAACATCCGCGTCGCCCGCTCTCAGCGTCACGTCAGCGAACATGCCGCTTTCCAGCAGCTCTTCCAAGCGCCCTTCGCCACGTGGCACTGTTTCGTTGGGCGCCATGCTTGATTGAGCGATGATGCAACGGCGAGGTTGGCGGACGCTCGACCGACCTCAATGAAACACAGCCAAGGCGCGGAGTGGGGCGATGATGTACCCGTGGCGCGATATGATGAGTTTTATGGGTATTATAGTCCCTCGTAGCGCCTTGCTTTTCAGCAAGTAGCAGATGGAAGTGAGATGCGGGGTGAAAACACACAGCCTGAGGCGCGCGCCCTAGCTGCGCAAAAGAGATGCAGCTGCTGGCGGCGATGAGCGCTGCACTATTATTACAAGCACCTACCCAACTGATGTGAGAACTAGTAGCGGTGACATCGAGCAGGGCTCGAACCGCCTGAGTGGTTGCCTGAATTGGCCCCTTTCATTCGCGAAGGGTATGGATGGCTAATTTCCCGCATGTGCACCTTCGCACACCCATAGCGAGTCGTAGGCGACTATCGTCAAAAGACATCAAGAGACTCCCGAATTCTACGGGAACACGCAAAACCGAGTATGCTCCACCTGCCCTCCACAATGAGCATGTCATGCCTATTGCGAGTCTAGATAAGACGAAAACTCAGTGTTGTGCATGAAGCATATTACTGGTAAAACATGAATGAAGCTAAGGCAGCAAGGTTCACAACAGCACATGTAAAATAGGCCTAGCCAATTCCCTCAATAAACCAAGAACTGTCACACCCGCTCAACAACCCCACTTTCCACCTCATCTTCGATACAAGATGGTTTGTAACATTCTTCATTATTGCGCATTGCATTTGAGATGTGTCTAGGCACGCTCAGCTGTATCAACCATTACAAAACCCCCCCTTTGCACCCTTATATACATATATACATTTAGGTCGAAACGGCATGGTACATCCTTTGCTCTAGCATCACATGCATGCTTCCCTCATGTATAACCATCCACAATCTACACATCTGACCCATCTACCCACCCAAGAAAGGTCTTTCATCCTAGAATGGACCCAAGTTATAACCACTCATGCTTTGGCAACATCAAGAGCAGCTAAGATGAGATCAACTAACTGACCCCTGTAACGGTAAGGCTTGGGTCCCAGTCGCAGAGAGGGGAGACAAGCAGATGGTTGAGGTGCGCTCTGTGCACCTTGCAGCCGTGCAGGGAGAGGGAGGTGAGGCGGGAGAGGGCGAGCAGGTGGCAGAGGGCGACTGTGTGGGGGCTAAGATCAGTTAACCCCTGTAACGGTGAGACTTGGGTCCCAGTCGCAAAGAGGAGAGACGAGCAGGTGGTTGAGGTGCGCTCTGTGCACCTTGCAGCCGTGCAGAGAGAGGGAGGTGAGGCGGGAGAGGGCGAGCAGGTGGGAGAGGCCGTTGCGGGTGACTCCTGACCCCGACAGGTTGAGGGTTTCGAGAGAGGTGAGTGCTGCGGGCGTGCAAAGGAAGGAGGAGGAGGGGGGGGGGGTAGGGTGGGAGAAAGAGGGGATTGTGAGAGGTGAGGCGGGAGAGGGCGAGCAGGTAAAAGAGGCAGTTGAGGGTAACCCCTGATATAGACAGTTTGAGGGTTTCAGGAGAGGTGAGCGCTGCAAGTATGGAGAAAAGGGGTGGTGACGGCGGGGAGGGTTGGTGAGGGAGAAAGAGGGGACTGTGAGAGAACAGACGATGGCGATGAAAAGAAAACCAGAGTGCTGATGTGGGTGTTCTGGGAGAAGAAGGAAGCAGCAGCACCAGCAGCAGCAGCACAAGGTAATTCCGAGTTAAAAAATAACGGGTTAAAAAAACAACGGGTTAAAAAAAGGAAGGGTTAAAAAAAGAACGGCGTCTATCACGATTGCGAGGACTTTACAGCATGGGGTTGGTATTGAGAGAAATTAAGGGGAATTAGCTGATGCTCTGTGAAGCAGTTGCACACGCTACTGGTTAGTCTACCAACAAACATGTCCTCTTTTCTTTTACCTGCCAAAGCCTTGACGCCAGCATCGGTGATGCGCTGGTTCTGAGAGACATTAAGAGAGGCCAGTCGGGGCAGAGAGGCGAGTTCCTTCACTCCCTTGTCCGTAATGCCACCCCCACACACCTCCAGCACCTGAAGCTTCTTGAAGCCTGCATTAGGGGTACGTGGCGAGCATCGGGTATTAGGCCAGATCGTTTGTACCCCTTTCCCCATTTCCCGTACCCGTTCTCCCCGCTCCTCCCCAACTCACCCTTGACCACTGCCATGCCCTCGTCAGTCACTGTCCACAGTCTACCATCACCCTCCACCCTCGCTCCCCCTCTCGTTTCTCTTCCCTTCCTTCTCCATCGTCGGTACCCGCCCCTCCTCAACTCACCCTTGACCACTGCCACACCCTCGTCAGTCACCCTCCATCCCCCTCCTGCTCTCCCTCTCCCCTTTATTCAGTCCCCTCTCGTTTCCCGTACCCCTTTCCCCCCCTGCTCCCCAACTCACCCTTGACCACTGCCATGCCCTCGTCAGTCACCCGCGCTCCAAACAGGTCCAGGCTGGTGAGGTTGGTGAGGGCTGGGAGAGACGGGAGCAGACAAAAAGAGAGAACATAGAAGAGGGAGGGAAGAAGGGATTGAGAAAAGACGAGGAGGGGAGTAGGGGTGAGTCGCTATTGAGCATTCTAAAAAAGGGGTGAGGATCGCGAGGAAGGGAAATGATGGGATTCTGGACCGTCTCTGACCTGTCAGCAGTTTCATCTCACCTGAGAGCAATTTCATCTCACCTGAAAGACGTTTTAAGCCGGCATCAGTGATAGAGCGTGTGTCGAGTGAGAGGGAGGTGAGGGCGGAGAGATGGGCGATGCTGGTCACACCGCCATCAGCGACGTTGCAGTAGCTCAGGTTGAGGGAGGAGAGACGAGTCATGGCTGTATTGGGGAGGAAGAAGAAGGGAAATGCGGATACGCAGGGAGAGGTGAGGAGAGGTGGGGAGAGGTGGGGTACCGTTAGTCACACCCCCACCCATCAGTGACGTTGCAGTAGCTGAGGTTTAGGATGGAGAGAGAGACGAGTCATGGCTGTAGGGAAGGGGGAAAAGGGGAAAACTGGGAGAGGTGGGGAGAGGAGAGGTAGGGAGAGGGGGGGTGGATGGGAAATGCTGGTTACACCACTGTCCGTGCGTTGCAGTAGCTGAGTGTGAGGGTTGAGGGACGAGTCATGGCTGTAGGGAAGGAGGGGCGGGTGAGAGAGGTGGAAGGGGGAGAGAGGTGGAGGGGGGAGAGACGGGACACTGTCAGACGTGAGAGCATTCAGACTTGAAAGCAGGACAGCAAGGTCTTATCGAGGGGGGAGGAGAGAGGAAGCGGGGAAGCAGGGCGGTAGGAGCGAAGGGGGGTGGCGGTGCGGGTGGGGGGAGAAGGAGCGAAGGGGGGTGGCGGTGGGGGTGGGGGGAGAAGGGGAGTCTACCAAACCGCTTATTGAAGACGCTGCAAAATCCTGCATCCCCCACTGTGGAGTCTGGCCGATCAAGGCTTTTGAGGGCGGTCACATGTGAGAACGGTACAGCAAGGCCTTGCGGAGGGGGAAGGCTAACAGAAGCCATGTCTACCACAAGTGCTTACCAGAGACATTGCGAATCCCTGCATCCCCGACTGTGGAGTCTGACAGATCAAGGCTCTCCAGGGCGGTCAGACCTGTTGAGGAATCATAAGAGGAGAGAATTTACGGGAAAATGAGAGAGAGAATTGAGGGGAAAATGAGAGAGAGAATTTAGGGAAAAATGAGAGAGAGAATTGAGGGGAAAATGAGAGAGGGAATTGAGGGGAAAATGAGAGGGTTTTCCAACAGTCAGACAGCCCTGGGAATGTTAGGGAAAGATACAAATTAGTTGCTTCAGTGAGGAAAAAAAAAACCCGGGAAATAAAGGAAAAAAAGAAACGGAAGCGTTACCTGCAAGCTCTGCCATTGCAAGATCGTTGACCCGTGATGAGTCCAGGTTGAGGTGGCGGAGGGAGCGCAGTGCTGCAGTGGGCACGGCAGATGGACGGTAGGGGTGGAAGGAAGGGAGAGGGAGGGTGGAGTGGAGAGAGAGGGAGAGAAACAGTGATGAGTCCAGGTTGAGGTGGCGGAGAGAGCGCAGTGCTGCAGTGGGCACGGCAGATGGACGGTAGGGGTGGAAGGAAGGGAGAGGGAGGGTGGAGTGGAGAGAGAGGGAGAGAAACAGTGATGAGTCCAGGTTGAGGTGGCGGAGGGAGCGCAGTGCTGCAGTTGGGGGTGGGTGGGTGATGGGCGTGGAGGGGAGGGAGGGAGGGAGAAGAGGGGTGGGAAAGAGTCGGAGATTGGTAGTTTAAGAGGGGTTTGGAGAGAGGGAACAGAGCACAACAAAGGCAAATTTCAGTCCGGGTTAAGGGCACGGCGAGTGGCAAGAAAGAATGGTGGAAGGGAAGGGGGGAAGGGGGGGGAGGGGAGGGGAGAGGGGGATTTCAAAACAGCAAGCTCCCCTGGAGGTGCTGGGTACGCTGATAAGTGAAGGCGTTGAGTGAAGTGGGCGATAGAGGGAGGAGTTGATATAGCGAAGAGTGTGACAAGGGGAGCGATAAGGGAGGCTTACAAGAAATGAAGAAGGGGGCGCTCTGCATGCTTCTGTTGCGGGGCGTGTCGATGACGCCAAAGCGGGTGTAGGCCAGGTTGAGAGACGTGAGACGCGTGAGAGCTGGAGGGAGGGAGGCAGGGAGGGAGGCAGGGAGGGAGGGGGATGGAAGGGGGAGAGGAAGGGGGGGGGGGAAGAATGGATACAGAAGAGGTAAGCAGAAAGGGAGAAAATAGCCAAAGCGAGTGTAGGCCAGATTGAGCGATGTGGGACGCGTTAGAGTCAGTGGATGGAAGGCAGGGTTGAAGGGCGTAAAAGGGAAGGGCGTAAAAGGGAAGGGCGTAAAGGGAAGGGCGTAAAGGGAAGGGCGTAAAGGGAAGGGCGAAAAGGGAAGGGCGTAAAGGGAAGGGCGGAAAGGGAAGGGCGGAAAGGGAAGGGCGGAAAGGGAAGGGCGGAAAGGGAAGGGCGGAAAGGGAAGGGCGGAAAGGGAAGGGCGGAAAGGGAAGGGCGGAAAGGGAAGGGCGGAAAGGGAAGGGCGGAAAGGGAAGGGCGGAAAGGGAAGGGTGGAAAGGGAAGGGCGGAAAGGGAAGGGCGGAAAGGGAAGGGTAGAGAGAAAAAAGCTAAATCGGACAGTGCAACGAGTAAAGAGAAAAGCCTGAAGCAGAGGTGGTGAGTGGGAGGGGGTGGTGGGGGGGATTGGTTTGAAGATGATTGCAAAGCAGGCGCAGGCGAGATTATGCAATGTGAAATGCGTGAGGGCTGGAGGGAGAAGCGAGGAAGGGGGAGAAAGGAAGCACCCTGCAGGTGCGTGGGCCCGTGTTGGTGAATAGTGCACACCACTCCACGTTCCCCCCCACCCACTTCCCCTCCAAACCCCAGTCCACACCCTCGCCTCCCCATTCTCCCCCTCAACCCCCTCCCCTCCCCGTTCCCCCCTTCAACCCCCTCCCCTCCCCGTTCTTCCCTTCACCCCCCCCCTCCTGTTCCTACTGCCCCACCTTGCAGGTGCTTAAGGCCTGTGTTGGTTAGAAGTGCACACCACTCCACGTTGAGCTCAGTCAGCCCGTGAACGCCTGACACGTGGCACAGGTGGGTGAGAGAGAGGTGGAATTGTTAGGGAGGGAAGACTTGGCGTGGAACCAGGAAGGAAATGGGGATTAGGGAGAAAGGTGTTGCTAAAGATGAGGGAGAAAGCTGCGTTTGTCACACGCTGAAAGGAAAATGACTAGAAAGATAGGTGGGGATGAGGGAGACTTTCTGGAAATAAGGGAGATTGCTTACTGGAGATGAGGGAGAAAGCTGGGTCTCCCAGATGGTGCTGACATTTCAATTACTAAATTGATTGGTGAGAATGAGGTTACGAGGCCGACTTGAAATGAAAGAGAACGACTTACCAGAGATGAGAGAGAAGGCAGTATCCGTAACATGCTGACAGCCCGCCATGCTGAGACTGGTGAGGGACGAGAGAGCTGCAGGTGAAGATGTGATGGGATAGGAGGGGTGTGCGGTGGAGGGGAGGGGGCGAGTGGAGAGGTGAATATTATTTCTGAGGCGCCTAGGAGAGTGGTGAGGGCGGAGAAAGCTGCAGGTGCAGATGTGATGGGATGGGCAGGGTGTGTGGAGGGATGGGAGGGAGGGGCCGAAGCTTAGCAGACGGTTATGCATTCAGAGTCGTCTGTGAGCTTGAATTGTGTTATTGCACCATGACTTGACTACACTCTTACCTTGGGAGAAGAGCTGTCAGATCTGCGTCTGTGATATCAGATCTGCATCTGTGATGTCGCAGCAATGCAGTTTAAGACGTCCGGCCTTGAATTCTTGAGGCGTTTTATGGAATTCTGAGAAATTTGGAAGGATTCTTAAAAGCTCCACCCCGTGTTTCTAACGCGCTTTTAACCGGTCTGCTTTCAGCTCTCGAGACTTGACTGCATGGCTTACCTTGCAGCAGAGCCGTCAGGCCCGTCAGGCACACATAGCCTGCATGGCTTACCTTGCAGCGGGAGACGTTGAGGGAGTGTAGCGAGGAGAGACGGGCTATGTGTGCCATGACTGTGATGTTGCATTGTTGTGGTTTGAGACGGTTCACCTTGGATTCAGCTGGCGCTTACCTTGCAGCAGAGCTGTGAGGCCCAGGTCCGTGATCTTGCAACGGGAGACGTTGAGGGAGTGTAGCGAGGAGAGCGCTGAGAGAGAGGGGGGGCACGGGAATGGGAAATGGGAGAGGACTCGAGTGCATGGCTCACCTTGCAGCAGAGCCGTGAGGCCAGCATCTGTGATCTTGCAGCGGGAGACGTTGAGGGAGTGCAGTGAAGACAGGTGGGCAATGTCTGCCATGTCGTCATCGTCTAGGGACGTGCACCAGCCGACGTTGAGAGTGCGGAGGGAGGAGAGCCCTGCACGAGAGGGGGGAGCAGGAAAGGGGAAATGAGAACTAGGGAAACTGCATCCGGAAAATCTGAAACACCAAATGAAGAATGAGCTAGAAGAGAGGCCAGGAGGCCATTATATAGCTAGGGAAGAGAGGGGAAGAGGCTAGGAGGGAAGAGGCTAAGTCCCTTGCTTCTCTCTCTCTCTCGCTCTCTCGAACAAGCGCCGGAAAATCTGAAACACCAAATGAAGAAATATGACATGCACGAGCTCAGCGAAAAGGTAGTCTTCTTCCGGAGACGCACAGTTCTCACTGAACAGGCAAATTCATGACCAAGGCTCTACCTGTGAGGTGGCGCATTGCCCCCTTGAGCAGGCCGCACATCTCCAGGTTCAGGCGAGGGAGGGTAGGTGAGCCACGTGCGTGAGAGCGGTGGCAGGTGATTCAGAAAGAGTCAGTCAGAGATTACACAGCGGACGTACCTGTGAGGTGACGCATGTCCCCTTTGAGCAGGCCATACATCTCCAGGTTCAGGCGGGTGAGGGAAGGCAGGTGGCTGACATGCGTCAGAGCAGCAGCAGGCAATCTCGTCAGAGTCCATTGAATCAAAGCAGAACCTACCTGTAAGGTGACGCATGCCCCCCTTGAGCAGGCCGCACATCTCCAGGTTCAGGCACGTGAGGGAGGGCAGGTGGGCCACGTGCGTGAGAGCAGCAGCAGAGAGGCGGTTGCAGCCACGCGTGCTGAGCGAGGCGAGGTGGTGGCAGGCTGATGTGAGGGAAGAGAAGGGAAGGGGAAGGAAGGAAGGGAAGGGGCACGTGGGAGTGGAGGACAGAGGGACAGAGGGTAGGTCAGGTGAGCTTGAGCAGCAGCAGACAGGCGGTTGCAGGCAGGTGTGCTGAGAGAGGCGAGGTGGTGGCATGCTGATGCGTTGTGAGGGAGGGAGGGGAGCGGAGAGGAGGGGAAGGGGTACAACGAGGGCAGGGGAGAGCGGGTTCTCACAGTGCAGCAGAACGGATTCTCACAGTGCACTGCAACTGGATACCAGCATGGTTCAGGTGGTTACCAGCATGGTTCAGGTGGTTACCAGCAAGAGGAGCCAGGGCGTCGTCAGTGATCTGGATGCACCAATCAAGGCACAGGGAGCGAAGGTGGGAAGCATGCAGCGGCGCGGCAGCTGTAGCCAGCGATGCAACCCCGGTTGTAGCAGCAGCTGCAGCTGCTGCTGTGGCCGCAACTGTGGCTGATGCTCCCGCCCCCCTCTGCCGTTTTCTGCTGCAGAAGGCATCCCCATGCCTCTCCCTCTCCATCCTTGCCGCTTGCAGGCGCATGCGAATCTCATTCTCCCTTGAATTCCTCCTCTCCTCACAATCTCTCCTCTCCCTTTCATCCCTCTCTTCCCTCTCTCTGCTCCCTTCACCTTCCTCCCCTCCACCCCTCCTCTCCTCACTCCCTTCTCCCTCCTCTTCTTCCCCTAGACTCAACTCCAAAAACACTCCTTCCGAGGAACTTCCGTCTGACAGATCTTCTTGGGAGCTACTGCTGGAAGCGGGGCTGCTAGAAACGGGGCTGCCTAAAAGGCGGATGTCGGACAGTGTGGGGGAAGACAGGTTTCGGGCTTGGGGCGAGGTTAGACCCATAGGAGGAGAGGAGGGGGAGGCTGAGAGGGGGGAGGGGGAGGGAGCAACGAGTGTGGAGGTTGGGGTGGAGGAGAGAGGGTGGGAGGAGGAGGAGGGGAGGGGGTGGGTGGAAGGAAGGGTAATGGCGACGGAGGCAGGGTTGTGAGAAGAGGGGGAGAGAAGAGGAGTGCGAGGGGAGGCGAGAGGGGAGGGGAGAGGAGAGCAGAAGGGAGGGGTGGCGGTGCTGTCGTGACCATTGCAGGTGCTGGCGTCACAACAAGGAGTAACGCCGTTAACAGCAGCAGCAGTCCTTGCAGCATCTCTATTGGCAGCAGCACTTGGGGAAGCAACATCAACCGCAGCAGCATTACTGCTATTGGCAGCAGGAAGAGCAGGAGGGGCGCCGGAAAGCAGCTTGTGTATGCCAGCATCGGTGACAGCAGCAGCAAAGGAGAGGTCGATGGAGAGCAGTGTGGGCGCGTGAGGCGACAGCAGCTCCAGCCAGCGGTCGTTGAGGTTGGGGTAATGCGCCAGAGGCAGGGACTGTTGGGACAGGGGGAAATAGGATACGACTTTTCTAGTCCACTCATGGACACTGGTTGTTGAGGTAGGGTAAGTGTGCGAGCGGCAGGGAAGGCAATGGATTCGTGGTTAATGGGACTGGTGAAATGTTGCACATTCAGGAACAACAGAAAGAGTTCTTTGTCGTGGTTTGAGATGGCTTGGAGTTTAAAGAGAAGCGTGTTGGGAATGTGAGGAAGGCTCACCTCAAGGAGTGGCGCTGGCAGTGCGTGTAGGAGTGGCAGGGAGAGCTCCCTGACGTGCACGAGCACGTGGAGCAGCGACTGCAGCACCTAACTTGACGGTATGGAGAGAGGTGTGTTCACGGGTTGAGGAATACTCACCTCTAGGAGTGGTGCGGGCAGTGCGTGTAAGAGTGGCAGGGAGAGCTCCCTAACGTGCACGAGCACGTGGAGCAGCGATTGCAGCGCGGAACTGTAAAGAAAATGTTGAGGAATATTCACCTCAAGGAGTGGCGCGGGCAATGCTTGTAGGAGCGGCAGGGAGAGCTCCCTGACGTGCACGAGCACGTGGAGCAGCGATTGCAGCACGTGTGGGGAGAGACGCGCAAGCTTGGATGGTGTGTAGCTTGACTGAACGCAGCAGAAACAGAACGTGGGGAAAAGGGAAGGGTGGGAAAGGCGGTGGGGGGAGGAGAAGGGGGAGGAGGGAGAGAGGGAAGGGAAGGAGGAGATGGATGGCTGATCGGTTGACTGAAGGTCAAGAAAATGGATAAGGTAAACAAAAAGACGAGAAATGGTGGAACTCGACTCACACAGTGATTGCAGGTTAAGATAGAGAAGGGGGAGAGAGGGATGGGGAAAAGGAAAGAGGTAAACGCGGGAGATGGTGAAGGGAAGGGATGAAGGAGTGAAAAGGTGCTTACTGGTCGGCGAATCAAATCACGGCAGACTGCCAGCGTGGCAAGCTCCTCAAGCGACAGCCTGGCCATGCCAGCTGGCCACCGCCCTCCCACTGCACGCCTCGCCGAGCCATTGCTGCCGCCACCACTGCTGCTGCTGCTGGCGCCACCACTGCCGCTGCTGATGCAATTGGTACTGCTCCCGCTGATGATGACGGTGCTGCATCTGCCCCCACCACCACTCCTTACAACCGCCATCCCTCCTGCTCCTGTGCCCACGCTTCTCGCCCTCCGTAGTTGCTGCTGCCTGTATGACTGCTGCTCCTGCAGCTGACTATCACACTGCTGCTGCACTTGCTGCTGTTTCTGCGGCAGCAGCGACCGAGTATCCTGCTGTTGCTGCTCTTCGGGTGGTTCCCAGCGACCGGAGAGTAAGGCAAGCGCGTAGCAGCAGTGGCAGCAGCAGCACGAGCACAGCCGGCTGCTGAAAGGGTCGCTGGTTGCGAGTCCCCCACGGCTGGTCGTTGAAGCCGTCGTGACAGCAGCAGCAGGAGAAGCAGCAGCAGCAGCAGCAGCATGTGGAGACGCCCGGGCGACTGTGGTAGTGGCAGCAACAACACTGGCGACAGTCGCTGCAGAAGCAGCAGACGCAGAAGGAGCAGCAGCAGCAGCAACAGCAACGGTCCGACCACCAGAAGCAGTACCATCAGCAGCACCACTGCCATCACCGCCACCAGCATCTCCATCGAGAGAGATGTTGGCATCAAGCCACAACACCACGCTCTCTCCTCCTCCCTGCCCGCCCTCATCCCTGTGATTTCCAACAAGCGACGCCGTCTCCCTGCGCATCCCACCACTGCCATTCCCGCTCACGCGTGCTCTTTCGCTTCTGCCGCTGCTGTCAAGCATGCCCCCACTTCTAAGAGCCTCAGCGCGCTGAAGATCTCCCCTGTTGTCCGTGCTGCCCGTGCTGCCCATGCTGCTCGTGCTGCGGATGGTAAGCATGCTTCCGTCGCTGCTGGTGGTGCCGCTGCTCGAGCTGCTGCCGAGGCTGCTACTGCCGAGGCTGCTGCTGCAGAGGCTGCAGCTGCCGCAATTCTCGGTGTTACCTCTGCTTCCACTAGTAACCCTGGCCTGGCTGTTCGCGCTGCCCATTCTCGCCCCTGACAATGACCGTTGGCTCAGCCTGCCAGAAAAACAGTTTTGGAAAAAAAAAAAAAAAAAAAAAAAAAGTTGATGGTTCAAGCGCAAAAAGAAGCAAGTGAGTTGCACCGAGAAGAAGGGGGAGAGGGACGACGGAGGGGATGGGGGAGAAAGTCGGAGAAGAAGGAGGGGCAAGATATACTAGTTAGGAAGTGGTGATAGGTAGGGCGCATCACACCAGTTTAAAGGATGGAGGGCCAACATCCAACTCACGTGGCAACGGGAATCGATGCCGTCGACCAAGGGAGCTCCTCGCCGCACTCGTCCCCATCGCGAGCATCGTCAGCAACATCCCAATCCACGTGGAGGTCCTGTCCGTCGCAGTGGAACCGCGGCCCCTGGCAGTGCTGGTGGCAGTGGTGCAGGTGCCGCCGCTCGCTCGCGAATCTACCCTCCGCGCTCAGCCTCCCCCGGATGGAGCCTCCCTCCATCGCTCCGCCTCCACCGCCGCCACCGGCGCTGGTGGAGCCGCCGCCGTAGCCACTGGAGCTGGGCCGGAGTCGACGAGAGCACGCGCCGCCCATCGCGTCAACGTGTCCGGTTCTCGTTCCGAGTTCTTGGTCTCCCTCTGGTCCTTTCCTCGGTCTCCCGTCCCTTTCCCTCGTCCTTCCTGCCTTGGCCCAAACAACTCAAAACGCTTCGAAAGTCTCGAAAGCCCCAAACACCCCAACGGTTTTAAAAGCTTCAAGACTATCCTTCAAGAAAGCGCGCTTCTAATATCGTGACGACAACTTCAGCTTCCGCTCGCCGGTTGCCGCAGAAAGACGAGCGGGGTGAGTAAGGACTGAAGTGCCATTGCTTTGCCTTACCGCGGTCACCGATAGGCTTACGATATACACGGGTAATGGAGACGAAAGGGCTTCAGATAGAATGAGTCCAGATAGAATGGCTTGAGACGGAACAGCTGCGGATGAAACGGCGTTAAAGTGCGACGTCACGTCCTCTCGAAGCAAGGATGAAAGACGCTAGAATGGGCGCAAGAATGCGTGACAAATGGAACCAATGAAATTCATGAATGAGAGGGCCCGAAGAGCGATAAGAATCCGCAAATTCGAACAACTCGAATGAGGCGTGAGATGCTGCTGCTGCAAGCACCTGCGAGTCAAGCCATAGGAGCTGAGTTACTGAAGCATGAATGTGAAGCACGAACGAATATCCTACCTTAGTGGTGGGCCTAGTGTTGGGGCTACAAGACATGCTTCTTGCCCACTTCCTGCTGGAGAGCAAGAGCTGGTGTTCTGCGCCCTCACAGCTTGCTCACACTCACACATTCATGCCTTCTCCTGCAGCAGGGCATTGCACACGGCTGCATTCCCCAACGCAGTCTCCCCGGCATGGTTTTCTTGCTCCCTCTCTCAAGTGATGATGAGGGGCTGTATGGGAGAAGGGGAGTGGTCCTTCCTGCTCCCATACCGTCTGCCCCGAAAACGTTACGCCAATGGGAGTGTGGGAGGCCATGCTCAAACAGTGATGAATTTCCCATGCACCAATGAAGATTGTTTCTTCTGGCTGCCCGTCGCAGCTGTTATGAAAGATCTTCGAGCACATCAGGCTGTGCCATGCGGCTCTTCAGCTGAGGTGGAGGGCTAAGCCGAGGCGCTTTCCTGACGCATGACCCATCATCCACTTAAACCAGACCGCCTCTCACCTGGATCAGCTTGATTGGCTAAAAGATGCATGATGGACGCAAGTTGTACGTGTATGCGGTTGCTTCTGCGTCAGGATGAGGTGGCATGCGATGCTGTAGATTTAGCCTGTGAAGCCAGGGACAGGCCGTAATGATTGTGTACGGTGAACCTGTTGTTATCCCCTCGTAGTGTCGAATTCGGCAAGGATAAGCGAACGGTAGTCATTCTGTAATAAAAAACCAGAAGGTGCTTCTTCAGCCTACTTCCATCTGCAAGACAAAATTGATGGATGAATCTGTAATATCAGACACGCTAAAGCAACCACGATCCATAAGCTAACCAAACACCGTTTTCTCCTTGACTAATCAAGGTTCGATACCCTAAATGCCCTAAATTTGTACAACCTGCAAAACCCAAAAAAAGGCATTAAATGCAACAGAACACGAAAATGTTGAGTGGAGATCTGGTACACATGCAGAGTGTAGTGTAGTGTGCAGACAATGGAGGGAGCAGCGGGGAAGCTCACCAGGAATTCAGTGAACTACAGTAAATGTCTCATGTATACTGGCCGGAGGAGTAACTTCTTTGTGTTGCACCGGGGTCATCAGTGGTGGCATCAAGAGTTGTTAGCCCGTTTGGCTTGACCCCTATAAGAGCTTCCCCATCATACTCCACAACATTCTCCCAGTTCTCGTACGCAACCTTCACCAGCTTATCCACGTAAATCTGCATCAGATAGCCACAGGGTTTAGACGAGAAAGGAACGTAGGCATCAAATTGAATGCACCAGCAGCTGCCATTGCACCACTGCTGTGAATAACCAAGAAGTTTGAAGTAAAATGATATATTCTTGGCTTTCCCACTACACAACTGCTTTGTCGCATATGCCTGCATGAGAAAGTCAGAGTCAGTATAGTCACAAGAAATAATTTACCTTTTCACTCTCGGAGAGAAGATCCACAGACATGTACTGGCTGTCGGCAATCAGGCCCATGAGCTGGAAGATGTTGTTGAAGATGACGCCAATGTTCTGCTTGTCATCCGCATAGTACACATGCAGCTTGCCATTCAGCACACATGTCTTTGCATGCTCCACGGTGTTCTCCCACATCTTGTTTGACATGCCTGAACCAAGAATCTGGCATACCGAAGAGACGAATCAGATCCACGTACGCACACATCACAACTACGATAACGTGCACGAGGCTTCCAAGAAAAAAAAAAAAAAAAAAAAAAAAAAAAACATATATAACACTTACATTTCGTAGTTTTTGTGGGTCCATGACAACAAGCCGTAGGAAATCTTCTACTGTGAAGATTCCAGCCTGATTCAGGCGCTTATGGAAGGCGCCGTCTTTGCCTATGCGATCCAATCGCCACACTTCGTCTGTCAAAGCAGGCGGATAGTGCTTCTTGTACACTGTTGCACAGCCAGGATGGAAAAATGGAGAAGGGAATCAGCATCAGCGAACCTGTCTTTTAACCAGGCCGGATTCATTCCCATTGCATGATAGGAAATAAACCAAAACCCAAGTGGCCAAACATTCAAGGAACTCAGCAGCAACTCACATTCTCCACGGTGATCCTTCACCGTGAACGCCTCTGTCTTCCCTTCTCGTACCCTGCTCTCCCCAATCTGCCCTGGCGACACTCTCACGCCCAGCCTGAACTTGCGACTCCGGATCCAACTAGAGTTGTCTGTGAACGTGATCTCGCCCATGACCCCAAGCCCGTCCTTGAGCACCACAAATGTCTCGCCGGTCAAAAGTGGCCTTTTACCATCTCTCTCTTTCACCAAAAACTGGTCGAATTCTCCCTGCACAAAGCAGCAGCTTGTTCAGACAGGGAGTACAGGAAAGACCCGAAGCAGAGCAATAACATTATGAGCATATCTGAAGCGTCAAGGCCGGACAGCAGGATTTCTTACTGGTAACCAATCGTCTTCATCGTCTCTGCTGAAATCTCCTTCAAGCACCACAACTTCAAGCTTCAGATTAGCCTCTGGTCCTGTGGTAACCACAGAACCTGTATCTCCATCCTGGAGAAACACTCGGATTGGCTCACTCCCTTCGCCCTCCACCTTCCCTCCAGTGAACAAAGGAAGTGCCAACTTGTTGCGGAATTGCAGCCTCAGATCACGCTTGACGCCATTGGCTGATAGTCGTTTGGGAGCCTCAAGACTGCTGGAATATGGTGGAGTTGGGCACAGAAAACAAAAATCAGAATAAACGGCAAACTATAAGCTTAAGAGCTCAGAGGAAAAGAGACAGAAACCGGAAAACGACCCGCCAAAGAGAAGCTCCTTTGGCTCAGCCCAGCGTCAAAAGCATACCTGGTCGGCCATCAAAGTACAAATACACCTAGCCACTGTTTCCTGCAACTAATTGGCACCTAATAATCCGTTTGTAACAACCACAACAGCGCTCCTCGTTACCATCCAATAGTCCATTTGGTACATTTAAAATCGCCGCCTTACCTCCTATTTCAAATTTGGTCACACACCTTTTTCCAGCCAAGCCTTTTACACCCCTTCTCGCGCCAAACACATCACCACCGTGAGAAACAAATCGCCGAAAGCAGGTGTGGGTCAAGGAAAGGCTCACTACCGAAGTTTTCATGCTCCGGGCCAATAAGTTATCGACGAAAAACAGCCGATCCCTTACAGTGAGTCAGATCAGGGCTTCAACAAGACCTTGCAAGCGTGTGTTAGACTATCTCAAACTTCACCTGTATTTACTGTCGCCAAGAACCTACCGTAGTGGCGGCTTAGAGCTGGATGACGGCTGGAAGGTTGCAAACGCTTTTTGAATTTCTTCAGACACCTGAAAAACTAGTCGACTTGTTAATACGTAGAGATAATAATAAAAGAAAAATGATGCATCTTGTACGAGCGAGTCTCCCACGTACCACGCGTCGAAGCAAAGGCTCCAAAACGGTGCACAATTTTGCCAAATTGTCCATCTTAACTGTCTCCACAACGACACTGGAAAAAAAAAGCGCGAGGTTGTTAGTCTTACGAAGAAGCGACGACGCGACGACACGAGACACATGGCAAAGCAGCTAGCGCAGCAGCGACCTACTTGGCTATCGTTGGTCCTCGATGCCTTTTTTCGGGAGACTGGCTTTCCCCATTCCCTTCTTCGAAAGGTCTTTTCTCCCCATACCGTTGTTCAAGATCCATGCTCTGGCGACAGCTGGGTTGTTCAAATAATCTACAGGCCAACATCGTGCAGCGACAGCAAATTAGTGCGGCTTAGGCGCACATGCGAATTCAATAACTGATCAGATATTTCTGCTCACCGGCTCGTACTCGACGAAATTAGCGGTTCGAAAAGCCCCACTGGTTCGGACAAAAGAGTGTTCCGGGTTCCCTGTGTGGTTGCCAAGTCGAGTCAAAGACCTGCAGTTCACAGAAATAACAAATGCACGGAAGAATCGAGGAAGCAGAAAGAAACGAACAGAAGCCGTGGAGAGGGGAGGGCTGGGTGGGGAGGAAGGGGGGTGGGTGGGAGGGATGTGGTGCGTGGGAATGTTGGCGGGGGAAGGGGAGGGGGTGGGGGAAGTGGGGGAGAAATTGGGGAAAGGGGAAAACCGAGGGGAAGGTGGGGGGGGGTTCAGGTTGGGGGGAAACGGGGGAATGAAGGGGGAGGCATGGGCGGGATGGATGTGCTGCGGGGTTCCGCGTTCCGCACGGATGAGGGTTTGTTTGCATGGAGAACAGTGGGATGGCGGGATGGGGGTTCAGTGGGCGGGAGAGACAGCAGGACTGCTTGGAAGTTGCGGGGAATCATGTTCGGGGCGGAAGGGTTTGGCTAGAGGTCTGCGATTGCCAGGGGAATGGTTTTGTTTGCGGTTCAAAAGGGTTGGTAGAGGTGATAAACTAGCATTGCGTGGTGAGGTGTATTCCTGCCGAGTTCGGCTTAGCCCGGGGTTTGCGCGGGTCGGATGCTCCCGGGAAGCTGCGGATTAGGAAGAATCGAGGAATCGCCGATGAGGACAGCAGGGAGGAAGAAATTTCTTTCAAGCCGTCGATTTCCCCTCTTGCGAGACTAGCGTGTTCGATTGATGGCTTCAATGGCAGAGACTAGTGGGCAACCCCGCTGGAAACCTCTGTCTAGTAACTAAACATACAATCAACCGATTTACACCGTACAAGAGAAAACCACCCAGGTCTTGTGACCCCATGTTGCTGACGTGGCATTTGGGCTAGCAATTGGCAGGGGCATGCTGGCGGCGGGAGTTCATTCAACCAAGCAGCGCGGGAAGCTTCGGTTGAGCAGTCAGCACGGCACAGTTGCTTGGCCCGTTTTCACCGACCACGTGACTTGGTGGTTGAGGAGAAACACGTAACAAGCTGATAGAACAAATAACAACATTCCTTAAAAGACAAACAGGACATGAAACGTGTTAGGATGGGAACCTTTAGTAGAGACTATTCCTGATCTGGAGCGTCCACCACCAACACTTGCGCGTCAGCCAATGGAAACGCTACTGGGAGAAACCGAAGCAGAAGCTCAAACGAAGTGAAAGTGATGACAGCTGCTGGAGTTGTTCTGTACAAGTTTGCGACGCATCCCCTGTAGAACGCTTGCGCGCCTTCATATCTGATAATCTGTATGCAGGACAAAACACAGATAGAAATGCGTATTTTTATGAAAGCGAGGAAGGGGGAGAGATGAGGAGAATGCAAAGGGATGAAGAGTGGATAAAGGGTGAGGGTGGGCGGGGGGGGGGGGGGCGGAGAGAGGGTGGGTGAGGGGAGGGGAGGGGGGTGGAGGGGGGGGGGGGTTGAGGTGAGAGGGGAAAGGAGATCAACAAGGATATCAATAAAGCACCTGTTGAATGCAGTCAATCACACCAAGATAGCGGGGCACGGAGGCATCTGCGCCCGCTGCTACGATTGCTCGCCCTTGCTCCTGCAACCGGGAGCGCACCACCTGCCAAGTCACGCGTTGTTGGACCATAGACGCACAGGAAAGAAGTTGATATTTGAGACGTCTCAAGAATCAATCGCGACCGCACCACTGGTCACATCATGTATCGTTGGACCTTAGGCGCATGGGTGGATGCGTTACAATTGTTGCAAGGGGCGAAGCGAATGAGCGCCTTGAGGGGGAGTGCGAGGGTGGAAGCCACGAGTGACTGTTGATGCAACAGACGATTCCTGAGGCATCTAAAAAACTTCATAAGGGACACCTGTTACAGATAAACAATCTATTGGTGGAATTCTATATAAAACAGGTATTTTACCTCGTGTGGGTATGTGAGGGTTGAAGCCACGACTTTCGAGACTGCGGAGGCCAGAGCGAGGTCGATGAGTGATAGGTTATCGACACTCGTGTGCGCTCTCTCCGCCATGGTCTGCTTGAGGTGCTCGTAGAGGGGGAACTGGATGGCCACGTGGCTCACCCCTGCTAGCGCTGGTACCACTCCACTGCAGGAGAGAAGCGGAGAAGAGGGGGGGGGGAAAGGGGGGATGGTTGCTCTCTCTGCCATGGTCTGCTTGAGGTGCTCGTAGAGGGGAAACTGGATGGCCACGTGGCTCACCCCTGCCAGTGCTGGCACCACGCCGCTGCAGGAGAGAAGCGGAGAAAGGGAGGGAAGGGGGGGGGGAGGGAGGAAGGGGGGGATGGTTGCGGTGGTGAGAGCGTGAAGGAGGAAGAGGAGAGAGAGGGGTGAAGGGGGGGCAAGATTGAAAGGTGAGCAAATGAAGAGATGGGGAGGGAGGGAGGGGACAGCTATACATATTTGCCCTGGAGTGCTATAGGAGCTAAGAAATGCACAGTCACTTCCTCCCTTCCTCCTCCCCTCCCCCCTCCCTCCCCAACTCACTCATTCTCTCACTCACTCACTCCCTCACGCACACACACACCTGTACAGCCCGGCCACGCCCTCCTCTCTCAATATGCGCACCAATGCCGATACAGTGCCCTTGTAGGGCAGGCGACAGGGACGCAGGCCCTTACTCACTCCCTCAATCCCTCCCTCACTCACTCCCTCGCGCGCGCGCGCACACACACGCGCACGCACGCGCACACACACACACACACACACGCACGCACACACGCACGCACACACGCACGCACACACCTGTACAGCCCTGCGACCCCTTCCTCTTTGAATATTCGCACCAGTGCCGACACCGTGCCCTTGTACGGCAGGCGATGGGGGCGCAGGCCCTGGGTCTGGCAGGAGGGAGAAGGGGGAGGGAAGAGGGAAGAAGAAAACAGGGGGTACAATGTTCAATGATTTTGCAAGGAAGAATGAAGAATGCCTCTGCAAGGACATGAAGGCCTTGGGAGAAACGTGGGGAAGGCTTGGGAGAGTGAGGGTTTGGGAGAACACGAGAGAGAATTGGAGAAGGGATAGGGAAGGCAGGGGGGAGGCCTTGTCGGTTCTCTTCCCCATACCTGCAAGCGAGTTTTCACGACCCAGAGCGGGTTGGTGAGAATAGCAGTAGTGGCACCGGCACCCGCTGCTGCTGTAACGCTGGTGAGCAGCGGCGGAGGGGCAGAGGAGGAGGAGGAGGAGGAGGAGGAGGAGGAGGAGGAGGAGGAGGAGGAGGAGGAGGAGGAGGAGGAGGAGGAGGAGGAGGAGGAGGAGGAGGAGGATGGGATTCCATTGCAGTCCCCTGTACACGACACCCCCGTGCACCTGACGCCAGAGGTGCTGGCGCCTGTGCTGCTGGCACTACCAGTGCAGGCCTCCCCTGTGCATCCCCTTCCTGTGCTGCTGCTGCTGCTGCCGGGGAAATGGGAGTCGGGTGCACTGAGCATCTTCTTGAGATGGTCGTACACTGAAAAGTACACCTGAAGGCGGGGGAAGGGGCATGCATGGGCCATTGGTGGGAGGGGAATGCAATCAGCAAATGGCGAATCTGAGATGGGACGGGTAGAGTCGGGTGCACTGAGCATCTCCTTGAGATGGTCGTACACTGAAAAGTACACCTCTGGGTGGGGAGGGGCATGCATGGGAGGGGCATGCATGGAAGGGGCATGCATGGGAGGGGCATGCATGGGAGGGGCATGCACATAGGGGAATGCATATGCCTCGTCGCTCTGGGCATCTTGAGATGGTCGTACACTGAAAAGTATCCTTGCCGGCAAGGAGGGGCATGGTTGGCATGGGGTGCATGGTTGGGGCATGGTTGGCATGGTGGGGCATGGTTGGCATGGTGGGGCATGGTTGGCATGGTGGGGCATGGTTGGCATGGTTGGGGCATGGTTGGCAGGGTGGGGGATGGAGCATGGGGTGCATTCTCTTTACCCCCTCTCCTCTCTCTCCTCGCTGCTCCCTACTTAATTGTTTTTCTTTTTTCCTTGCTTCTGTTTTTGTTCTTGTGTTATTGTTGTTCGTTAGTTTGATAACTTTTTTTCGCAACCTCCTTTTCCTTTCCTTAACACCACCTACTCCCCCGTTTCCCCTTACCCCTCCTCTTACCGCCCAGTTTGGCAGCAGCGCTACCACGGAGGGGCAAAGCCCCCTGCTCATTCCCTTCGTCCCCCTTCCCCTCCCAATCCGCCCCTCCCCCCTGCTCCCCCTCCCCACTCTCACCGCTCCCGACGTTTCCCCTTACCGCCCAGTTCGGCAGCAGCGCAACCACGGAGGGGCACAGCCCCCTGTACAGTCCGCGGATGCCCTCCTCCCGCCATATGGCGCGCAGAGTCGTCGCAATCACCCCCGCCTTTGCGCCCGCCGACCTACCCGCGCGCGCATGCGCCCCTGCTGCGCCCGCCCCGCTCCCAGCTGCATTTCCCCGGGGGGGAAGCGGAGGCCCCGGGGAGTGCGGGGAGCCAGGGGGGCGGGAATGCGGGCCCCCAGACGTGGCGCAAGCAGAGGCTTCGTGTCCCGCGCCCGCTTGCCTGCCTATCCCTGCACGCGCAATGGACAGCCCGTTTCTTGCAGCGAGGCTGCTCATAACGGGGACACCTGCGGCGGCGGAACGCGCGCTTCCTGATCGCGGAGAGGGGGAGGCGGGATGGCCGGAGCTGCAGGGGGGAACCGTCGCTTGCGCGTGCGGGGAAGGGGAGGGGGAAGCGGAAGCGCCAGGGTTACCGCTTGCGCGGTTAGATGGTTGCGCTGGGGTAGGGTTGGAGTGTTGGTTGAGTTGGGCAGCGGCCGTTAGGCTGCCGGCTGTTTGGCCGGTAGAGCTTCCGGCGGCCGGTTGTGGCTGGGAGCGAGGGATTGACTGCACTTGGAGCCGCGTTTTGACGACATCGAGCGGCGCGACGAACGTGGCGGCTATGGCGCCTGGTGGTTGGGTCGGGTACGTGGGATGACGGAGAGGAGACGGAAAGGAGACGGAAAGGAGACGGAACGGAGACGGAAGGGAGACGGGAAGGAGACGGAAGGGAGACGGAAAGGAGACGGAAGGGAGACGGAAGGGAGACCGGAAGGAGACGGAACAGAAACGAGCGGGGAACGTTAGGCAGCTCCTTGACCGCATTTTAAACAAGCGATTCAAGTCTGAAGCTCAAAGAGTCTGACAACAAGTGTTTCACGTGTCAACAAGAGTCTGACGTGGCATTCACCTGCACCGGCGCCCGCGACGCCGCTGAAGATCTGCGAGCGCCGCTCCTCGGAAAGCTCGCCCAGCCACTTCTGCATGCTGACGCGCAAGACGAGAGTTGACACGCGAACGAGAGATGACACGGGCCTTCGAGTTGACACGCGGATCTGTTGAAACCCTTGGCGCCCACTGCTTGTTTCTGTAACAGCGGTTCCTATATCCGTTATTAATCCCCGCCGGATTTCCGACTATCCCCGGAAAATAATAGATCGACGGCGCGCGCGAGTTGATGGGATATCGGGGAACGATGCTCGAGGCGGCGTGAACATCGCAGAAAGCCGTCGTTATGTTCCGTTCAATCCGGCTGTTGAGATGTTCCGTTTGAACCGCCCGACGGTTGACGCGGGAGAAGGTGAGTTATAAGGAGCAGGCCAATGCAGATCCCTCGGATTCAGACCTCGTCAAACTGACTTGACGGTCAGCGAAAAAGGTAATGCAGTTCGCCAGTCGCCTTATTCAGAACGAGGTTTTCGTAAACGCCGCGCGCAACGGCGAAAGGGTATAATCACTCCGGCACGGCACGTATTCGTTCGTCGCGAGACGCTCGTTCTCGAATCTCGCGGAACTCCGCTACAGATGGCGCGCCGCGGCGCGGTCTGGCGAGGAGTGCTGTGTCGTGGCGTGGCGTGGCGTGGTTGCACTAGATTCGCCCATCCGTGAATAATGGATGCGCGAAAAACGCACAAGACAGACGGTCCACGCGACGTTAATCGTAGCTATTCAGGCTCGATGCCTTCGGAAATTTTATGACAGGAAACAAGCAGCGACGGGAACGAGCTATGGAGACAGCTGGGAAACGAAAGGCTCGAGCACGAAGCTTCTATCAATGCTTCTTGGGTGGTGAGCTGGGATGCGCTTTTCTCTCACTGGTGTGTAAAACGAAATTTGGGAGGTGGGGAGGAGATTACTAATAACGTGTGGAAATCCCACTCAACCGTTTTTAATCACTAGAATAATAAACGCACCGTTATGTACCGCTTTGTAACGAGCCAGGCATCCAAAATGTCATCGTGCACAATCTATATTTCGTCAGCCATTTATCGCACACAGCTGGAGCCATTCTTCTTCAACAGCAATTTCTCTCTTTCTTTTCCCCAGGTTCCGCTCCTGCTGCCCGCGGGTTCGCTGCTGCGCGAACATGGGGGAGATGAAGCACGGTGGGCGGAGAGGAGAGCGCGGAGTTTAGGGTTGTGTAATGCGGTTGGGGGAAAGATGGGGGAAAGGAACTTCGGCGGGGGATGAATTGGGGCAAGATCTCGACGAGATTGACGCTGAGCAAGTGCCCGCAACATATGAATTCTCGGCGTCGATTGGACAAGAGACATCCATGCGTGACGACTACAAACGACGTGCGAACTGTGCGGTGAGGTGAGGCTTCTTGTGTGCTGATTCGCTCATACGTCGGATCACGGGAAGCTGACCTGGCAACAGCACATTACAGGCGACCATGTGACGGAGGGAACGGCTTCGATTGGCAGAAAGTCGGACTGCATTTTCGCTGGAATCACACACTCCAAGCCAACACATTCTTTAGTATAAAATACAATCGTTGCAAACAAACCAAGTACATGGTTCGATCACTTAACAAATACCACCTATCCTAACTACATAGGGATTACTTATGCTTTCACACAGGTTTGAAATCCCTTAAGAATTGCTGGCCTGGCACCCGCGTCACACCTGCAGGCCCACATAATGGCATTCCGCCAGCCACGGCTCTTCGAAAGTGGCCGACATTGTCCCAAGCCTCCGCACTGAGTCCCAGACGTCTTTTTCGAATTCCACCCGAATGACCCGCACAGATTCCGGCACCGATACTGCGTGCGCTGCCCCTTTCTATTCGTGCAATCCGACGCCGACGTCAAGCAATTCCCCGCGAGCCTCATATTCTTACACGACGACATAGGTTTCGCCGACGCCGGACTTAACCCGAACTGCAACCGAACCGACCCGACGAAATAGTTCCTCCGGAGGTCGAGAGATTTGAGTTGCGGCGGGAAGACGTTGGGAAGGGGACCCGTGAGAAAGTTGTGGGCAACGGAGAGGGAGGTGACAAGGAGGGGGAGGCGGGGGAGATTGCCGGTATGAAGGTTACGGGGTACGTGCAATACGTCTACTGTGTCGGAGAATGCGGGAATTGGGCCGCTGAGAGCGTTGTTGGCAAGGTTCCTGTGGTGGCAGAAAGAGGTAGAGAGAGAGAGAGCGAGAGAGCGAAAAAGAGGTGCAAAAAGGGTTGGGACCTGATGACCTGATGACCTGAGGAATGGTTGAAGAATTGCTAAGAAACATGCATGTGCACATGCAACAGTCACACATGGCATGCACGTGGTATGCAAACATGGCATGCACATGGCATGCACGCGAATAGAAGGGCACTCACACATGGTCCAGATGGGGCAGGCTGGCAACACCCGTGGGGATGCGCTGAGAGAGCAGGTTGTTGGGCATGTACCTGCAGGGAGGGAGGGGGAGGCAATAGGTAGGGGAGTGAAGGGCAGGGAGGGGGGTGGCTTAAGATCGTGGCTCATGCCAGGCTGGCAACACCCGTGGGGATGCGCTGAGAGAGGAGGTTGCTGGGCTGCAGGGAGGGATAGGCGATGCACGGGAGTCGACACATTGCACGGGATTGTACTCATTACAAGCATGACTCGTACTGTTCTCCGTCCAACGTGCATATAACCAACAACAACAAAAAAACACTAAGGAGAAAAACATATAAGCATTCAATATTAGTGCTAAAAAAAAAACATATCCTGGGGATTTCAAAAGGCAGAGCACTCACAGGTAGAAGAGGCTCTCAAGTGCACCCCAGGAGTCGGGAATCGCTCCTGAGAGGCGATTAAAGCCCAAGTCGCTGCAGAGAGGGGTTGAGGAATGGGGGAGCGAGAGAGAGTGGGAGGGAAACGGTGGTACTCGTGAGTGGTACTGCCAGGGGCAGAAAAAACAGGACTATAGCCGGCAGAAAAAACAGGTTGGCAGCCGGCAGAGGTGACAGGACGGCAGTGGGTAGAGCTGACAGTGTCTACTGGTGGGACTTGTGCTGGTGGAACCTGTTATAGGGAAGAAGGGGGAGTGGGGCTTATGCATACTGGTGTGAATGAATAGAGGGTGGACCTACAGGAAGGACAAATTGGGACTCAGAGGTACTGTAGGGCCACGACGGCTGAGTAGGAGGCGAGGGGGGAGGACGGGGGGGAAGAGGAGGAGGGAGGGGGAGGGGGGGGGGGGGGGGGGGGCTTACAGGTACTGTAGGGCCACGAGGGCTGAGTAGGCGGCAGGGAGGGATGAGTCGACTCAAAACTCGTCTCATTTCACGAGGGGGGAGGGTGGGGGGTTGAAAAGGGAGGAGGGCTTACAGGTATTGTAGGGCCACGAGGGCTGAGTAGGCGGCAGGGAGGGAGGGGGAGAGGGAGGAGGGAGGAGGAAGGGAGAGGAGAGGGGAGCTTACAGGTATTGTAGGGCCACGAGGGCTGAGTAGGCGGCGGGGAGGGGTCCTCGAATGTTGGTGAGCTGGCTGAAGGAGGGCTTTGAGCCGATGGCACTGGGGGGAAGTAGGGAGGGGAGGGAGGGAGGGAGGGAGGGGGGTGGGAGAATGTGTTGAGATGGTCTCTTTGGATTTGAGTGTCTGGCCGAAAAAAGGGGCTGAAAGGAGTGAGTGCGGAAGTACAAGCATACGCACAAGCACAAGCACAAGCACAAGCACAAGCACGTGCATACACACACAAACAAATGAGCACAAGCGCACTGCCTTAGGCACTCACAGGTGGATGAGGCGCGTGAGAGAGCTGAGCTCCTCTGGGAGACTGCCAAAGAGATCGCCGCCCTTGATGGACCTGCCAGGGATAGCGTGGGGTGGAGAGGGGTGGAGAGGGGTGAGCAAGAGTGTAAGGAGGTTGAGGAATCGAACACGGAGTGGGACTTGGTAAGTGAACCTGGAAGTGAACCTGCAACCACCTGATAGACAAACTGACCACAACACCTGAGGCAACACCTGAGGCAACACGCAGCACCCAAGGCACCTGAGTGAGCACCTGAGGCAGCACCTGAGTCAGCACTCACAGGTGCACGAGGTTGGTGAGCTGACCCAGGGCCGGCGGCACTTCCCCTCTCAAATACTTGCCGTTCAGAGACCTGCACGCATTCCGGAGGGGAAATGGGAAGGAGGAGGGCGGAAGGGCAAAACGAGGGGGGTGGGGGAACGGGGGTTGGGGGAACGGGTGGTGAGCGCGAGTAATCAATAGTGTGTGACTGTGACAGATGGAACGTGATCTCACTGAGCGGCATGTGCTTATAACGAATGCGTTGATGCTTACAGCGAGGTGAGCAGCTGAAGGCTCTCCATGCCTGCTGGAATCACGCCTCCAATGTTCACCGAGTCAAGAAGACTGCATACAGTACGGAATAGGATAGATAAGAGTTGAATAAATATTTATGATTAGATAACTATAAAATAATTAGGCACATAGAATACAGTTATCTATATATGATGTGTACATATAAGCGCATATGATATATGAGAAATATAGGATCCAGGATGTAGGATAACCAGGTCCTTCCTCCTTCACTTGGGGAAATATCCTCCTACTATCAGCTTGCCTTGCACAGTGCATGATGCGAGGAGAATGCGTGCGAGATGCGTGACGTCATGTGGAACATACAGTGTTTTGAGAGATGTGAGTTTGGTGACGTCAGAAGAGAGAAATCCTCCACTGAATGATGACTTGAATTGTCTGCATGCACGGATGGAGAGATAATTGAATGGATGGGTAAATCTATAAATGGCCGGATGATTTTTTCGTGCAGGAACAAACAAGAATCGATTTGTTGATCGTAGCTACAGAAGAAATACAACTACACGACATAACACACATTATTCAGCGAGATACACTACTGTAGAAGCAAACTCAAAACTAATACGCACATCGAAATAGGCTTGCCGTCCGCGTCGCACACGACGCCCGTCCACCCGTCGTTGCACTCGCGCGTGCCCAACCACCCATAGCTGCTCGGTACTCGCAACGCCTTGCCCAGTGCGCTTAGCGGTTGGACTATTGAAACGAAGGGCGGAAAACGGGAGAGAGAACGGGGAGGGGTGGGGCGGAAGTAAGCTAGCGGAGATGCGAAGAGAGGGGTGGAGGGTGGAAGGTGGGAAAGGGGCGAGGCGAGGGGTTGGGGGGATGGGGAAGGGGGGAAGAGATCGGGAGCGATGGTGGAGTGTGAGAGAGGGGAGAAACCGGAAAGCAGGCGGAAAGAACTCGCGAAGGGAGGAGGCTGGGGCGCGTAATTTCGGACGAGCGCGGAAGGAACCGGGGAGACGGGGAGGGGGGCGCAGAAGGGGACGGGGACGGGGGAACGGCGCGGGGGAAACGAAGCAGAGGATCGGAGGGGTGGACGGAAAGCGGGAAGCGGGCCGAAGGAGCCGGGGAGCGAGCGGGGAGCTTCCGCATGCTCGAGTGAGGGGAACGGAGAGGGGGGATGGAGAGGGGGGACGGAGAGGGGGGAAGTGGGGGGACGGAGAGGGGGGAAGTGGGGGGACGGAGAGGGGGGAAGTGGGGGGACGGTGAGGGGTACTTGGCGCTTACACATGCTCGAGTGCACCGCAACTGGCGCAGGCGCTACGGCAGCCGCCGATGGGATTCCAGAGAGCATCACAAGCAGCGCGATCGACGCCGCGACTCGCGCAACCCGACAGGAGGCGAGGTTCCGGGAGGCCATGGCAGGTAAGGGTCCTGAAGCTGGTGGGGCCATGTGTTGAGAATCTCGCGCCTCGAAAGCAGCCCTTAGCGCAGGCGAGGGTTCTGAAGCCTCGTAAGCACGCCACAATGGTCGGCGGCGGTTAAATGATGCATGGGTGGTTCCTGACGGCCCAGCTGGCGCAGCCACGTGCGTGGTTCCCGACGTGTAGCTGCTTGGTCGATTAATCGTCATTCTGAACTCGTGAAGTCTATCAAGCTTCGAGGAAAAGGTACAGCTTCGCAGATCGTATGCCGCGGCGTGGCGAAGACGCTTCGCTAAATATATATAGTCTCGTCGACGGTAGTAACGGGGAGGAGAATCCCTCGTGATGTCAGAAGCTAATTATTGAAGTCGGGAATAGTACAGAAGACGTCAAGCGGCTCGATGCGGCCGATCAGCCCGGAAAACACAGGAACGAGTTCGAGTCGACCCTACTATTTCTCACTTACAGCACTTATAGGAGTTTTGCACTTACAGTGCTAGAAATCAGAAACGTGCTATTTTTAATCAGGTAATCCCTCCCTTCGTAAA
Source organism: Closterium sp. Naga37s-1 (assembly GCA_947471745.1). Lineage (NCBI taxonomy): Eukaryota > Viridiplantae > Streptophyta > Zygnematophyceae > Desmidiales > Closteriaceae > Closterium > Closterium sp. Naga37s-1. Next base: position 379,612 of record CANJKZ010000319.1, on the reverse strand, counting down.
ATCTTTCGATCGGAGGTAATGTATATTGCCGCTGGCGTGCAGGGCAGGCTCGTTCGACTGGAATATACTATCGACGGAACGACAGGGCAGTTTGGAAGAGGTTTCCTAGAAGGCACTGACGTGTCACCGCAAAAAGAATCGAATTTTAGTCGGATAGGTGAAGCATGCGATGAGTAGGAGCGCTGCGCGTGAAATCAGGTGATACAGAATGGCGAGCAAGATGTTGTATATGTAGGAGCAGCAAGAAGAACCAGCGAGCTCATGGCGTGATAGTGCATGAGCTGAGGTCCTGAGGACCTACCTCCGTTGCATAGTGACGTTCGCCGTCGAACGCGTTGCTACTTGCGGTTTGTGTGGGTTCATCACCGCTTTCTAACGCATATCAACACATTGGAATGCAAATAACCATACAAAACCGTGTTGAAGGAACAGAGTACATGTGAACAGCGTCAAGATTGCTCGTTGGAAAGGAATGGTCACTGGAATACAGGACGGTTTCTGGCTCAGTCACTGTGTGAGGGCCCGTTTTGAGAGGCCACAGTCTCGAGAGTCTGGTTCGCGCAACGTTCCACAGTGGTGAAACTGTTTGCAGATCCTCATGTTGTAGGCGTTCGTCTCGTAAGACTTTCCGACGTCACAATTTCTCAAAAACGGCGCTTCGAATGGGGTCTATTTCCGCCGCCAGTGCCAGGAAGGGGGGCATTGATCATGAATAGAGGACCGGGCTGGGGAAGGGCCACACAAGCATGAGAGCTGGCTGCCGAGACCGACTGACAGTGGGGCAGCACTGTGCACAAGCCGCAATTTCCATGTTCGCGAGACCGAAACACTGTGCAGGGGGGCGAAAGGTTGATGCTTGTTCGGTTTTCAATGGTTCAGAGAGGCGAGACGGGGTCTAGAGAACGCCAGGCTGTGATGTTTGCACCTCCGCGTTTTGGGAGGTTGCTCGTTGTCGTTTCTCTCCCAAGCCTTTGTCCTTTCTGAATGCTAGTCCGCCAAATCCAAAATACAGATGATTTGGGATGCATCACAACCAATCATGTGCATTTTCAACTGCCCAACCCTGCCAGTCGAGTCGAGTGTATTGCTTGCGGCATCCAGACCAGACCTGTTTCCAGAAGCTTTCGGCATCCAGTGTGTCACCGACACTAGCCCGGTGTTTGGCAGTTGCTCCGACAAAAAATTCATTCGTCAGCCCGTACAAGGCTCATCAGGGCTGTTGCATTTGAAACAACACACGACAAGGACCGCTATGTACTGTAATTCACAGTGCCCGAAATGGGGAGATCGTGTGTAGTGTGACGCTGAAACAAGCCCATCTAAGCCATCCACCTGTACAATGGGCCACATCCTTCAGGATCGCCACTGGCGCAGGCTGTCCCGTAGCGGGAGAAGGCATGTGCCTGCTGGGAAACCCTCCCTCCCACTCTCCATACCCAACTTGCATTCACAAGCAACCTTCACAACAACGAACTTTACCACCACATAAATATATATAGGAATGACTTCTCTTTTATATGACGGAACAACGTTTTACTTGTTCCGGGACTGTCAATAACATTGCTTAATTCGCTTCTTGCAAGCAACATACTTGCACGAGGCGCGCCTTCCGATTTCGATGCCGGTGGTGCCCCGTAAGTTTGGGTGATCCGCCTATTGTTCATATGATTTGGAGCATATTATAGTGTAGTAATTCCGGTTTCTTTCTCTAGTTGCTCTTGAGTGGTTGAGGTGACGACGAAGTTCGCAGAGGATGTCGCAGAGATCATATCGGAAAGCGAAGCCCCATAATAAGGAGGAAAGATCCGCCATGGAACTTCACACGGCCGCACGAAACGGCGTTTTGGAGGCGGTTCGACGGTTGATAGTGGTGGATGGCGCCGATGTCAACGCGCGCGATAAGCTGAACCGCACGCCGTAAGAACCAGCGCGACTTGAGACGTCTCAAAAAGTGGAGATAATTAGCCGTTAGGCTTTGTTACACGCTGTTAGCCGCTGTGCTGTGTCATCAGTCTATTCCTGCCCTTGAAAACCCTAAAATCTACCCCCTGTTTATTCCGATTATTCACCTTATCTCCCTGATTCCGGCTAATTCTGTCATCTCGGCAACCCTAGGCGTCCCTGCTATGTCGCATCGAGTATCCTCCTCTCTCCCCCGTTCTCCCTTCTCTCCCCCTCCCGTCCCCGCCACCCACCTACACACATCCTCCCCCACCCGCATCTTTCCTTCTTTCCCGAACCCTACCCCTTCCCCTCTCCCTCCACCTCCCCCTCTCCTATGTCCCTCTTCGTCTCGCACTGCTCGTCCAATCAGGCTCCATCTAGCAGCCTGGGCGGGCCACGCTGACGTCATCACCCTGTTGTGCGCCAGCAAGGCGGCGGTCAACGCGGCAGCTGCCGACGACACGTCAGCGCTCCACTTCGCGGCGCAGAAGGGCCACGTCAGCGCCACGCGTGCGCTGCTGGCAGAAGGAGCAAAGCCGGCCGCGGCCACTAGAAAGGGCATGACTGCCTTGCATTTCGCAGCTTCCAAGAACTTTCCGGATGTAGTTAGGTTACTGGCTAGGAAGGGGGGAAAGGAGCTATTAGGTATGCGGAACAAGAGTGGCGAGAAGGCGGTTGATTTGGCTGGGAATGAGGAGATTAAGAGACTATTGGAGGGTTTGGAGGAAGAGTTGGTTAGCAGTGGTGGAGGCAAGGGCAAGGAGAAAGGGAAGAAGGAACAAGTTGAGGGGGGAGAGAAAGGAGGGGATGGGAGGCATGGGGAAGTAGCAGGGGAGGAAGGGAAGGGCGGGGAGGGAGGAACGGGAAAGGATGGTGGGAAAGGAGGAGAGGGAGGGGAAGGGGGAGGAGGAGGGAAAGGAGGGAAAGGAGGGGAAGCAGGGGAAGGAGGGGAGGCGAAAGAGGAGGGAGGAGGTGAGAGAAGAGCAGGGATCGACAGTCATGAGCACGGGAGAAGGGAAAGTGCTTCTGGAGTTGGTGAGATGGAGGAGGGAGGAGGGAAGGGAGAAGAGAAGATAGAAGGGAAGGCAGAAGATATGCGAGAGGAAAGGGGAGAAGGGGAGGTGGAAGGGAAGGAGAGGGTTCGTAGGAGACAGGAGGATGGGGAGAAGGAAGACGGAGGAGCAGACAAGGGAGGAGACGGGAAGGAGGAAGGGGTCGGGCAAGAGACAGAGACTCGGGCAGCAAAAAAACCCAAGATTGGTTTGTCTCATTTGAGTGCTGATGTGGACGATGCATGGGAGGAGGAAGCAGACTGACATGCTGCTAATGTGTATGCATGGTTACTGACACGTGGAGGCATGATTACACTTCAACAAAGCTTTTTGAAGGGTGTGAATTGGTGTCTACAAAAATGGTGGACAGTCCACATCAATAGCAACATCTAGATGCAAGTATAGTGGCTGAAACTAGGTAAAATGATACAACATAGCAAAAGAATAAAATTAAATCAGCAAGATTATGACAACGCCTCACTCAGGCCAAGTACCTGGAACGATTTTAGTACACTGAATGCCCCCCTACAACTACGGTGGTACCATACTTCGAAGTGGCTCTCATTCTAGAGCCACCCAATGTTTGACAAACCTGCAAACCCACCCACATTCACAAGTCAACAACAGAACGCCAGTGACAGGCGTTTGGAGCAGAAAAGCAAGCAAGCAGTTTATGATGACCCCAGAACGAAAGCAAATCAGGTTTCAAAGAGAGGAGCCACGAGAACACACTACGAGCCAATGAACGACGCGAGTGAGTGAAGCAGCTCAGTGCTGCTGCTGCCGCTGTTGCCGCCTCTTCTCTGCGCCTTCTCGTTCTGCTGCTCTTGCCCCCTCTTCTCCTCCTCATCGGCAACCAACTCAGTCTGCTCCGCCCTCTCATAATCCACTTCAAGGTCAATCCTAGCCGGTCCCCTCACCGTCCTGGCCCCAGCCTCCTCAACCTCCTCCTGAAGGGCTTGCACCCCCTCACTCACCGCTCCTGCGACCTCCATGCCCATTCGTGCCGGACCGGACACCAAACCTAGCATTCCTGAGCCTCTCACCGAGCCTAAACGCTCCGCCACCGAGGCTGCGTGTGCGCTCAGCGAGGTGCTCTTGGTTCGGCTGGCGGAACTCGCCTTGGGTGTACACAACACTACCTCCTTTCGGGAATTATAAGTGGGTGTGTACCCGCTGAGACAGAAACAACCCACGCCGCGGCACGAAAAGTAGTACGGGTAGCAGCGAGCAAATTTCGGGCAGCCGCCGTTAACCCGCCCGGGAGCAACGCACGGCCAGGATCGCTTCTGCTTGCACGTGCACGCATCATCTCTATTCGCCACATTCACCGCGTTAGCATCACACGCGCAAGTCCAGGTAGGGGGGAGAGACCCAGGGGCGAGCCTGGGGCGTTTGATGGTCGAGGTGGTGGGGGAGGAGAGGGGCTGAGAGGTGGCGACAGTGGTGGTGGTGGTGGGGATATCAGGGTAGCAGGTACCATACCCCTGGCATTGACTCTTCCCCTTAACAAGGGGCTCCCAAACGCCCGTCCCGCAGGCGGCTTTGCACATGGTGCTGTTGCGCTGAGCTTCAGGTGCAGTGCATTTAGACGACTGTGAGAAGCAGTTTTTGGAGAGTGCGGCGCCGAGCGCGGCGCATTTCACAGGAAAGGCGTAGAAGAGACTTTTCCCGACAAACACGTTGGCGATTCCGGTGAAATAGTTATCGGACAGGTCGATGTAGGTCAGGTTGAGTGGGAAGAAGATGGGGAGGTTTCCGGTAAAGTAGTTGGTGCTGATCGCGAGGGAGGTGAGGAGAGGAGGGAGAGAGGTGGGGAGCGGGCCTGAGAAAAGGTTCCTGGAGAGTGTGAGGGAGTCGAGCTCGGTTGAGAAGTCTGGGAATGGGCCGGTGAAGAGATTGTTGGATAGGTCTCTGCAGGTGGGAGGGGAAAGAGGGGTGGACGGCCGGTGGGGGGAAAGGGGGTGGAAGAGGAGGAAGGGTGTGTGAGGCATGAGTGAGAGAGTGAGAGAGTGAGGAGTGAATCGAGTTCTGAAAGATGGACAGGAGAGGGCGCGTAACAGGCAGCGGAAGAGTGTAGCGCGCACAGCAGAAGAAGGCATGTAGAGCATAGGCGGAAGGGGTATACCGCGCATAGCAGGGGGGGGGGATACAGCGCGCGGAGGGGAAGGCATGTAGGGCGTACACTTCATAAAGGTGAGGCAGGGCGGCGATTTCGGGTGGAATGTCGTCAGAGAGTGTGTTGCTCGGCGCCGCACTGGTGGGAGCGAGACGACGGGCGGGAAGGGGCGGGAGGGATGGGGAGGAAGGATGGGGAGGGGTGGGGAGGGTTGGGGATGGGCGAGGGGACGGGCGAGGGGACGGGCGAGGAGGTAACGGGGGGTAATTGGACTAATAGGCGGTGGAAGGGGCAGGAGGCGAGGGGAAGAGGGGAGGGGGGGAAGGAAGGGAGGGAGGAGGGAGAAATGTGCTTGAAACGATGGTGCTTGCAACGAGCATGCTCAAGATGGTGCTTATAAGGAGTGAGCTTGTAATGAGTATGCTTACAGGTAGAAGAGGTTGGTGAGCTGGCTGAGGCAGAGCGGCAGCGAGCCCTGCAGGCGGTTGAAGCCCAGGTTCCTGCGAGGGGGAGAGGGGGGCGAGAGGGGGGCGAGAGGGGGGCGAGAGGGGGGCGAGAGGGGGGCGAGAGGGGGGCGAGAGGGGGCGAGAGAGGGGCGAGAGGGGGGCGAGAGGGGGGCGAGAGGGGGGCGAGAGGGGGGCGAGAGGGGGGCGAGAGGGGGGCGAGAGGGGGGCGAGAGGGGGCGTGAGGGGGGCGAGAGGGGGGCGAGAGGGGGCGAAAGGGGGCGAGAGGGGGGCGAGAGGCAAGCACTAGATATATAAGAAAATGGTTCTCAAGAGCTCGCTGAGACAGGGCGCCAGCGAGCCCTGCAGGCGGTTGAAGCCCAGGTTGCTGCACGGGAACAGGCGCGGATGACGTGGGGACGAGGTGAGAACGAGGCCGGGACGAGGACGGGTCGAGGACGGGACGAGGACGGGACGAGGTGGGTGGGGAAGCAGACAGGGGAAGCGGAACTCAAGCGGGGACGAGGCGGGAGGCAGAGGGGAAAGAGAAACGGCGGCAAGGCGAGGAGGGACGCGGGCGAAGAAAAGCACGAGGAGGGCAATGGCGGAGCGCACAGGATGAGGCGGGGAAAGGAAAGGGTGGATAGCAGACGGCAGACGGCGGACGGACGGAAGACGGCGGACGGACGGCAGACGGCGGACGGCGGACGGACGGCGGACAGCTCTCCACTGAACCTTCGCTCCCCACTTTCGAGTCGACTCAAAAGACACGACGGCGGACAGCTCTCTACTGAACTGAACCTTCGGTCCCCCCTTTCCCCCATCCTCCCCCCCTTTCCCCCATCCTCCCCCCCTTTCCCCCATCCTCCCCCCCTTTCCCCCATCCTCCCCCCCTTTCCCCCATCCTCCCCCCCTCTTCCCCACTCCCCTCTTCACGCTATCCTCTCATTTAACCTGTGCGCCCACCCTCCCCCCACCCACTAGGCCTTGCCCTCCCCCCTCTCCCCCATTCCCCCCCTGCACCTTCGCTGCCCCTTCCCCCCTCAGCCCCTTACCTTCCAGCGCCGCCACCCCCCACGCGCGCTTACAGGTACTGGAGCGGCGCGATGTCGCAGAGCGCCTCGGGAATGCCGCCGTTGATGGCGGAGAGGCGGTTGAACGCCGCGGCGGAGCCCACGCTGAGCAGCTGCAGGCGCGACAGCTGGCCGAGCGCCGCGGGGATCTGCCCGGACAACGCGCCGCCCGTGATGTTGCTGCGCGGACCAAGGGAAGGGAGGGGGCCGGGGGGGGGGAGGGGGAGAAGGGACGGAGCAGACGCTGAGCAGCTGCAGGCGCTGAGCTGGCCGTGGTACGCGGGGATCTGACCGGACAACGCCCCGCTACGCGGATGGAGGGAGTGGGGGCGGTAGGTGGGAGGAGGCCGGGGGGAAGGGGAAGGGAGAGGGGGAACGGCCACACGCTGAGCAGCTGCAGGCGCGAGAGCTGGCCGAGCGCCGCGGGGATCCGCCGCGTGAAATGGGGAGGGGGAGAAATGGGGAGGGGGAGAAATGGGGAGGTGACGAGGGAAGACGAGGAGGGGAGGTGAGGCGGAGAAGAGACAAGGGGCTTACAGGTTCGCGAGATTGGTGAGGCCGCCGAGACTAGCGGGGAGCTTTTCTAGTTGACGCAAAAGGCTCAAGAGGTTAACGCAAAAGGCTCAAGAGGCTAACGCAAAAGCCGAGACTCGAGAGACAAGGGGCTTACAGGTTCGCGAGATTGGTGAGGCCGCCGAGACTAGCGGGGATGGGGCCCGTCAAAGCGAGTCCGTTGAGTGCGCTGTGAAAGGGAGGGAGGGGTGGGGGAGGGAGAGAGAGAGAGAGAGAGAGAGGCAAAGTTGTTGAGGCGCCTCATAAGTCGCCGAGACTCGCGGGGATGGGGGCCGAAAGCGCGAGTCCGGTAAGTGCACTGAGAAGGGGGGAACGGGGATGGGGGGGTCGGATTGGGGAAAAGACGTGTGCGGACGCATTTGATAGGGGAGGGGTAAGGGTGAGGGAGAGTGAGAGGGTGGGTGGCGGGTGAGGAGGCGAAGGAGGGCAAACAGTGCTTGCGTTACGATAACGAATGCATCAATAAAGGAGACGGAACAACTGCAGCATGGCAGGACGGGAGAGAGGCGACTAGGGCGTGATTGTAAGAGAGAGTGCTTACATCGAGGACAGGCTCGCCAGGCGCCCGACTTCCGTGGGAATGCTGCCAGTCATGTCCAGGTTGTTGAGCAACCTGTTACAAGCACAGCAAGTACAGGGACAGCAAAAAACGCATGCCAGTTAATAGGAGGAGTCACGGAGAAGCACACAAACCTCGCAAAATTCTCTTAAAGCGCATGCACAAAGGACCGCAGCACTCTTACGTTTCGGCGCACTCGCAAGGCTTGCAACGCTCCCAACGCTAGCGGCACTCACAGGGCTTGCAGGCGGCTGAGAGTGCCGACAGACGTGTGCAGCGAACCGCCGGTCCACGTGTGCTCGCGGCATTCCCAAGGCTTGCAGGCAGGCAAGGCGAGACTTACAAGGCTTGCAGACGGCTGAGAGTGCCGACAGACGTGTGCAGCGACCCGCCGGTCCACGTGGGCCTGTTGAACGATCTGTTGCATCAAATCCAATCATATCCAATCATTCCAGTCACGGAAATCATGCACAATGTCACGACGAGGAAGGGATAGAACAGAAGGGGAAGAGACGGGGAGGTAACGGTGAGCAAGGCCTGCGCGCAGAATCTGAGAATCCGAGGAACGTTGAAGGGCGGAGTGTCAAAAAAAAAAAAAAAAAAAAAAAAAAAAAGAGCCCTACGTCGGGTCGAACTTGTTGTGAACGTCGATTCGCCCGCCGAAGATTCGAGAGAAAGGTGAGTGGCGAGGGACATCGAAGGGAATAGAACAACATTCACGGAGCGAAAGTGTGAATGGGGTAACACCGTAACAGTTCTACGTAACCATGGTTCTACATGGAGACGGGAAGACCGTCCGCGTCGCACGCGACTCCGAACCATCCAGTCACAGAATCGCATTGCCGCGACGCCGACGAACCTAGAGGACCGTCGAAACGGGGAAACAGCGAAACGCACGCTACACTATGTATTACCGAGACATCTTAACAGGGTATCGGCCTGAGTCGCACGCGACTGGTTCGCGACAAACGGTCGTACATGGAAACGGGATGACCGTCAGCGTCGCACGTGACTCCCAGCCATCCAGTCGCGGAGTTGCATTGCCGCGCCGCCAACCAACCGAACGTCGCCGGCACTTTGAGACTTGTCGCTATACTAACCATCGATTGCGCTGCACGGATGGAAGGGAAGGAACGGGGGGAAGAGGGGAGCGCGGGGGAGAAGATTAGCGTGTGGATGTAGGACGAAGCAGGCACTTTGAGACTTGTCGCTATACTAACCAACGATTGCGCTGCACGGACAGAGGGGGGGGGGAAGGGGAGGGGAATGGTTGAGGGGAAGGCGGGAAAGGGAGTGGGGGAGGGAAGAACGCGATGGGAGAAGATTAGCGTGTGGACGCAGGACAAAGCCGGTACTTCAAGGCTCGTCGCTATATTCGCCATCGCTTGCGCTGCGCGGACGGAGGTGCAGGAGGAGGGAAAGGGAAGCGGGTCGGGTGGGGACGCGAGGAGAGAAGACTAGCATGTGGTGCCTTGCCTGACGAAAGCTTTTGAGTTAAGAGCTGGTAAGTCTCTAAAAGGACGCACATATTTCGGCATTCAGGTTCACAGAGTCGGCAGAGGAGACTTTTGAGTCGACTCAAAAGCTTCCGGGGTAGGAGCTGGTGGGTTTCTGAAAGGACGTACAAATTTCGGCATTTAGCGTCACGGGGTCGGCTGAAGAGACTGAAGAGACGAGAGCCATGGCGACGCAAAACGAGAACAGCACTCTGTACTGCAGCCTCGAAGGCCAGCTATTCCTGGCCATGTCTGCCTGAATCAAGGTTGAAGCTTTGTTTGCCGAAAGGGCAGCCTGGGAACTACGGACTTCGACAGACCGAGAAAACTCGGCCCAGACGGATGGACTAACGCTAAACGGTAGGAACTTGACGGCGGGGTATAATATAAGACGGTAAGTAAATGCCGAGGCGACTTGGGAATATACAGAACGCTGGAGGGAAGGACTGAAGTCGATGACCGTTTACGGATCACGCCGCAGATCGATTAGGGCCGTGAGCGAGGATGGTAGAATAAATAGCTATACAGTGGTGAAATCTATGTCTACTATGGGACAACACGGAACTGTCCTTTCGGTTCGCAGTCGCTGTTTAGGCGGACGTTGCTGTGATTAGATAATCGGCGTAGATTTAGGAGCTGGGGAGGACCAAGACTAGTGGTGGTGAGAAGAATCACGTCTACAGTAGTCTCTACCTAAGGCTTCCTTTCTCTCGTTTTTTGTGGACACACACCAACTTCTTCCCTCCACAACTCCGCTAGGGTTGTTGTTCCTCAATCCTCCCTGCACCATGAATTGTTTTTCCACCGTGTATGCAATGAACGACAAGGTGTCGCCTCGCCTCACGCCATCAGCCATGGCGGACGGATGGTATGTGCGTCTGTCTGTAGTGGGCACAGTGCAACAAGGACATGCTCAGGTCTGTTGACCGCCTGTCACAAAACAACACTCATCGCTCGGTCGAGAACGGTTGACTAAACATACCGATTCGAACCGTTTCTCACCTATGTGAAACATCGAACATCGAATTGCAATCGAACCTTGGTGACGCGGCGTGAGTTGAGTGTGTGGCTGTGGGTGGGGGGGTCCACACGGAGCAACCGGGGGGGCTAGGGTTTCCATTCCACCAAACTGAACAGTCTTCGCCGCTTCGGAAGGTCGGCGGGAAATGGGGAGGTCGGGGAATGTGGCGGGAAGCGGGGGAACTTGGGGGGGAGCGGGGATGCGGGGGTTGCTTGCGCAATGCCCAAGATTCAGGACAGGACAGGCAATCTAGGGGTTGCAGGGAATGATCGCTAGGGGAAGGGAGTGGGAGGGAGCTGGTCGGGGAACTCGGGAGATTCTAGGCAAGGGAGGGGCACTCGACTGATGATTCTCCGCCAATTCATTCAGCCAAACTCTTTTTTTTTCAGTCAGCCTGGGTTCTCCTTCCTTGTGCTGTACAGGTTGTGAGCTGTACTCCTTGCCCTTGTTGCACAATTACAGTAACAGTTTGGGAAGGAATAAAAGGTTTCCAGATTTACCATCTGAATTACCCCTTGACCAAGAAGCAAGGCACATCTCATCAAGACCAGGTAGTTGCCCAAACAAATGGTTGGTTTCCGCAGCTAGTGTACCCCCCCTGGGTTTCCTTCCTACTCGCCGTCTGAACAGTCACGGTGGATTGTTGGCGGAGAACGTTGGTGACCTGGCGCTGTCGGAAACACCTGACAACAACACCGCACAGCGTCAGTGCAGCGTCTGTGCTACCGTGAAGGGTCATCGCAAGAAGGGCCTATATACATCACATGAAACAGTCTCAGAGATGTAGGGTATTGTGATTTAAGTTGTTATATACACTATTGTAGTAACTCTAACAGTGACAAATAATATAATATTTACATAGGGCAATAGCATTACGTATTCTGTAAATATCAATTACGACTAGTATCATAATTTGGGATAGAATATGCAACACTCTACACTTTCCGCCCTGTATTGGTTTGATTCCGTAAACACATCGATTTGTTATGTATGCGACGATACCAATCTGATAGTTGTCAGAATGAACTGTGCAGGAATGGCTAGAAAAAGGAATGTACAGGTTTGTATAGGCTAACCCTAATTGGGGTTGTACCCCGTACTGAGTAACCCACTATAGCCTAGCAAGTAGAATTGTATTTTGACACACCCCCATATGCTAATGGGGGACAAGCAGATGGTCACAAGACCAGTCAAGCAAGAGAATAAGCAAAACAAAGCTCAGGGTGGATCTCAAGGACACCACACAGTCTGAGCACAAGCAAGCGGCCACAAGGTCAGTTCACATGCAGAGTTATAAGAACAAGGCAGTACACTGATTACAACCTAGCAAGAGTAAACATGCAGGTATAAAGATATATATCAGTGTACAACAAGAGTAAGTAAAACAACCAGCATGTGAGGCAGAGTGGGCACAAGCCCAAGAGCAGTGCAAAAGCGCTGATTGATCACCAGACCCAAGGGCCTTGGTGAAGACATAAGCAGTGTTGGCCCGAGAGGCCACGTAAGCAAGGCGCAGCTGACCACGCTGCTGCAGCTCCCGAGCAAGAAAGTAACGAAGAGCAATGTGCTTCGATATGTGCTCCAGTCTCTGCTCGCGACACAAGGTAAGCATTTCCTTGTTGTCGACGTACGGAACTGGAGGAGAACGAGGCCGCTCCCCCAAGTCGGTCAGCAGGTAGGTTAGCCAGCGTAGCTCCTGTGCAGCCATGGCCCCAGCGTAGATCTCGGACTCACAGCTGGAACCAAGCACAGAAGAAGAACGAGTGGACCTCCACGAGACAGAACCAGAGCCAAGACTGGAGGTGTAACCCTGTGACGAACGCTGGGTCGCCTGGTCGTCGGCCCAAGAAGCGTCAGAGTGTCCTTTGAGTACCACTGAACCCCGTCCTCCAAGCACGAGCCCCGTGCCCGATGTACTGCACAAGTAACGCAGTACCTTCTTCGCAGCATCAAAGTGCACCTTTCGGTGTCTACCAGGTGCCACGTAGCAAGACAGGAGGCTGAGAGGGTACGCGAGGTCAGGTCGTGTGCACGTTATCACGTACATGAGGCAACCCACAAGCTCTGGGTACGGACCACTCGGCTCTACGGACTTGTCCAAGGTGGAGCTGAGAGCGAGTGACCGGTAGACAGAGGAGTGGGCTGTGGCAAGGAGTACTGGAAGCCGAAGCGATGAAGGACCTGGTGCACCATGTGTGACTGAGTCAAGGTGATGGTGCGCCGTGCTCTGTCCCGGGTGATCTGCAAGAACAGATAGCTCCGAAGCTCACCCAGGTCAGTGCAGGTGTGTCTCTCCTGCAGCTCCGCCTACACTAGGGCCAGCGCCTCTGTGTCAGGAGTAGCAAAAAACAAGTCGTCGACGTATACGAGAACGTAGAACGGCGACAGGGTAGTGTCGGTGCGTAGAAACAGCGACGGGTCAGCAGTCGAAGGAGCAAACACAAGAGCCGCAAGTGTCGTCCTCAATGTGTCGTGCCACTCGCGGGGCGCCTGACGCAGGCCATATACTGGTCGCTGTAGGCTCCACTGGGCACCCTCGAGAAACGACCCAGTGAAGCCCCCTGGACGGTGCAGCCAGATGGCCTCGTGAAGGCTACCCTGCAAGAAAGCTGTCGAGAAGTCAAGGGAGTGCAGCTTGTAGTCACGCTGAGCTGCAACGTGTAGTAACACCCGAAGAGTGATCATCTTCGGGGTGGGGGAGAAGGTCTGAAAGAAGTCGACCCCCTCACGATGACTGAAGCCTCGAGCAACGTAACGTGCCTTCGAGGCAGGCGGAGAACCTGGCAGCTGCTTCACCCTGAAAATCCACATGCCACTGACGATGTTCGCCCCAGGTGGGGGAACCTCGTCGACGTAGGTGCCTGTGGACTTCCAGGAAGCCATCTCTGCATCCATGGGTGTCTGCCACTGAGAGGAGTACTCACCCGCTATCGCCTCAGCGTAAGAGCAAGGGGTAGGGATGTCAGGTTCATCCGGGTCTCCCTCAGGGCAAAGCAGCATGGACGCGAAACGAGGTAAAGCGGCCGGAAGACACTCAAGCTCAAACTGGCTGTCCTCAAGAACGTCACTGCTAAGGGCAAGCTCACCCCAAACGGACGGAGGACAGACAGAATCAGACTGAGTAACCAGACTCGCGACGTAGTCGAGACGACGGGTAGCAACAAAGTCGACTAGCTCAGTGACTAGGGCAAACGGAACAGTAGACTCAAAGGAAGGGTCAGTGACAACAGTGGCGAGGAGACGAGTGACTGTAGGACTAGCAGCACGAGCATGGTCGGACTCATGGTCAGGAACGCCAGGAAGAGAGGACGCCGGAGGAGATGGCAGAGCAACACGCTGTGGAACAGAGGAAGGACGAAGTGCCATAGCGTGCGTGCCAGGGACAGGAGGAGGGCGAGAACGACGAGCACGACTGAAAGTGCGAACAGGGGAGGCAGGATGAGACTCAGGCTCACGACGCTCAATCTGGGAGCCTGTGTGTGCAGGGTAGGGAGAAGGAGCAGATAGTGGAGAGCCAGGCAGTAACTGCGGCTGTGACTGGTCAGGCGGAGGACACAGGAGAGGCGGGGTAAGGCCAGTGGAAGACAAAAGACTAAGAACCTGAAGAAGTGCCGAGTCAGGTGGTGGTAGGGGCGACTGCTGCTGTGGGTAAAAAAACAGTCAGCGCGGTGCAGTGCCCGTACCGTCAGCAGCTCCAGCACCTCCAGCACCTCCACTACTAGCCGCTCCAGCACCTCCAGCACCAGTAGCTCCACCACCTCCAGCACCAACAGCTCCAGCACCTCCAGCACTTGCAGCTCTAGCGCCTCCAGCACCAGTAGCTCCAGTACCTCCAGCACCTCCAGCTCTAGTACCTCCAGCATCAGCAGCTCTAGTACCTCCAGCACCTCCAGCTCTAGCACCTCCAGCACCAGCAGCTCCAGCGCCTCCAGCGCCTCCAGCTCTAGCACCTCCAGCACCAACATCTCCAGCACCTCCAGCACCTCCAGCACCAACAGCTCCAGTACCTCCATCACCTCCAGCTCTAGCACCTCCAGCACCAGCAGCTGTAGTACCTCCAGCACTAGCACCTCCAGCACCAGCACCTCCAGCACCTCCAGCACCAGCAGCTCCAGCAGCTTCATCACCAGCACCTCTAGCACCTCCAGTCCTAGCACCTCCAGCACCAGCAGCTCCAGCACCCCCAGCACTAGCATCTCCAGCACCAGCAGCTCCAGCGCCTCCAGCACCAGCAACTCCAGCACCTCCAGCACCAGCAGCTCTAGCATCTCCAGCACCTCCAGAACTAGTACCTCCAGCACCAGCAGCTCCAGTACCTCCAGCACCTCCAGCTCCAGTACCTCCAGCACCTCCAGCTCTAGCAACTCCAGCACCAGCAGCTCTAGCACCTCCAGCACCAACAGCCCTATAGCCTCCGCCACCAGGACTGCCTCGCCGAACAACCCAGTCGCGAAGCTGCTGCGGCGAGAGGGTCTCCTGTCGACGAGACTGCTGCTGCTGTCCAACGCCAGAACCCCCAGCAGGAGCACCCACGACTCCACCACCACTAGGACTCGCAGGACCCCCAGTGTCAGCACCCCCAGAACCGGCACCCCCAGAGTCAGCACCCCCAGAACCAGCACCCCCAGAGTCCGCACCCTCAGGGTCCCCACCCCCAGCAGCACCAGAGTCCACAGCGACAGGCTGCGGAGGCGGCGAAGACGGCCGAGGCGGAAAACCAGGAGGGGGTCTACCGGGGGGGGACCTGGGACCAAGAAGAGGGGCGGCGGGGAGAGTGGGGAGGACACGTGCCGGGGGAGAAGGTAGAAGCAGACCGACTCATCAAAGGTGACGTCCTGTGAGGACAGGACTCGGCACGAGGCAGGGTGGTAAAACTGCCAGGGCGGGGTGTCGGTAGGGAAGCCAAGGAAGACGCAGCGGAGAGTGCGAGCAGAGAGCTTGCTCGCGGTGGTATCGCGGACAAAGGATAGCGCGCCCCAGACCCGAAACGCCGACGCATCGCCAACCTCCCCCGTCCAACGCAGTATAGGCGAAGTCTCTGGCACGGAGACACGGGGCCAGAGGTTGAGCTGATGCGCGGCGTATTGGACCGCAAACGACCAGCGAAAATGGGGAGCAGCTGCATGGATCATGGAGGTGCAAGCAACCTCCATGACCAAGCCAATGCGACGCTCAGCAATCACATTCTGCTGTGGAGAGGCCGGAAGCGTGAACGCCTGGGCGGTGCCCTCCGCATGACAAAAGTCCCGAAAGAGGCTGGAGGAAAACTCACCGCCTCTGTCAGAGTGCAGTCGCGGGACCGGGAGGTTCTGCTGAAACCGCGCGCTCAGCTGGCGACGAACAGCGATGATCCAGTCGATCAAAACACCGCGGACATCCGCCTTGCTCTGCAAGGGGAAGACCGTGGTGTAGGGCGTGTAGTCGTCAACAACCAGCAGAAAGTAGCGCTCCTGGTCCTGTCCACGGACGCGGGCTGGGCCCCACACGTCCATGTGGAGAGTCTGCAGCGGAGCAGTGGTCAGAGGAAACAAGGTCGAGTGAGGAGCGGCGCGCTGCCGCCCCTCGACGCAGGGAAGGCACGGTGGTGCAAGCGAGCGCAGGAGCGGGGGCAGGGACCTGGGGAGGCCAGTGACAAGGAGACGAGAGTGCATTCTGTTAACGGGAATGGAGTGTTGGCCCCGCCCTCGCTTGGGCAACGCCGACGACTTGGTCGGATGTACGGGAGTAGCAGCCGACCGTTCACAGTGGGAGAGCTGCTCGGCAGGCTTGGCCGAGGTGCAGGGGACCGCTGTGGTATTGCTGCCGACCAGGGAGCTCGACAGCTGCAACTGACTGGTCTGGGCGACGGGTGGGCCGTCGACCAGGAGGGGCAGTTCGACCGGGAGGTCGACGGAGCAGCCCGTCGACATGCAGCTCGACCGGGAGGTCGACGGAGCAGTCCGTCGACCTGACAACTAAGCAGCGGTCGACGAGGGGAGCTCGGCGACATCATCTGCCAGTTTTGGTCGACGGAAGGGGTCCGTCGACCAGGGGGTAGCTCGACGGGAGCTGTGGTCGACCAGAGGGACCTGGTGGTCGACCAGAGGGACCCAGTGGTCGACCAGAGGCACTAGTGGTCGACCGGAGCACTTGGTGGTCGACCAGGTCGACCGGGTAACATGTTCGACGAGTTCTGCGGAGGCACGCGAACGTCGTCGAGGTCGCGGTGACGAAG
This sequence comes from Closterium sp. Naga37s-1, assembly GCA_947471745.1. Classification (NCBI taxonomy): domain Eukaryota; kingdom Viridiplantae; phylum Streptophyta; class Zygnematophyceae; order Desmidiales; family Closteriaceae; genus Closterium; species Closterium sp. Naga37s-1. The sequence goes on along the minus strand of CANJKZ010000319.1, from coordinate 363,118 downwards.
GCGACTTCGGGCTGGTATCCCGAAGTCGATGTGGCTCGTCAGGCGCAGACAACAGCCGACGGATGCACAACGGTGCAAGTCAGGCCAATCGTCTGCGTGCACCTGTGAGCGTGCGCACTGCTGTATTCAACGGGGGCAACGCTGGACAGCCGCTCTGCTGCAGCGTTGGCACGCCGTCGACCTGCTGTGTTGGCAGGTCCCCTTTCTGCAGTGCTGGCGCGGCTCCTCTACGCAACGCTAGCAGGCGGTCGACCATGCTGTGCTGTCGGTCGACCAGGCTAGCTGCAGGGTTGCTAGGTGCCTGATGTAGTCAATTTCTGTCATTGCTTGTTCTATCATTCTGTAATTTCGACTTTGCTAGTGGAAACTCTTGCCGATTTCTCCCGTGATTGTGCAAGCACCAAGGAACTAGGCAAAGCTACGATCACTCCTAGTAGTTCGTGCCAACCCCTGTAGTCAAGCTCACTACCGTTGTAGAGTGACTCTCCGCATGGTGCGGTGAGCGTGGACGGCCCCGCAAAACCTACTAAGTCTTTCGTAGGCCGGCAGCAGCGTTAGTCACCATGGTCGACCCCGTAGCTGATGCGGGTGTAGCGGACACCTTGGAGGCACGCTTGGCTGATGCGAGGAGACGCCACGTGGATGGCGAGTACGGGACGATCCCCTTGGTGATCGTCGAGTTGGGCATCCGGTCGCAGTGGGCGACGGAACACCCTTCCCGTCCTGCATCTCCTCGACCGGTGCGCAACGAAGGTGGCGTCGACGACGAGGTCGACGGAGGTGCACGAGTCAGCGGCAGCGAAGGCACGAAGCAGAGAGGGGTGATCAAGGTCGAAGGTGGTGTCGACGGAATCCAGGCGCGAGTGCAGCGGTCGACAGCGGCTCCAGGCAGCTCGCGTGCCGACGTCGATGTTCGACGTCGCTCTCCTCTACGAAGCGGTGGAGGGCTCTCGGCGACGACGCATGTGACTGCGGACGGGATTGCACCGGCGTATGGCTACTTCAAGTTCTCGCCGGACCGGATCACCGTCACACCGTTGCAAGGTCGACGGGACCTCATCACCTGGAGGGAGTCGATAGAACCTCAGCTGGAGGTCGCCGGGCTGAAGGGCTTCGCCGACGGCACAGTGCCAACTCCGCCCGTGGACGATGTCGAGCTGCGCGGGGAGTTTCGTGCGGCTCACTTGCTCACCTTCATGGTCATCTCGAGGTGCTGCTCGCCGGTGGTGCAGCTGGCGCTCAGGAGCTGTCAAGAGCGACTGGATGCTGGTCACCAGGCATGGCACTTCATCCTGTCGACGTACCAGGTCAGGGACGACCTGTACATCGGACAGCTAGAGGAGAAGATGACACACATTCGGATGGGCGAGCAGGAGTCGGCGACGGACTACTGCAACCGTGCTCGTCGGATCCTGGCTGAGATGCGGATGGCGGGCGCCGAATACTCGACGGCGTCCTACATCACCCACATCGTTAAGGGCCTGCCGCGCGACTACAACCTCATGAAGAGGATGATGATGGTGCCCGGCACGCGTGAGTCCCTCGACAAGGACTCCATCACCAGCTACATCCTTCAAGACGAGGCGATGCAGGAGGCCGAACAGCCCACGGAGCTCCTTCCACAGGCAAACTACGCTGCACCGACGAAGCTGCATCAGCAGCAAGGGCAGCGCGGGAAGCCGGGCGGAGGTGGTAGCGGAGGTGGGCGGTCGACGAAGGACGTCGACAAGAAGAGGTCGACGCGGGACAAGGGCCGTGGAGGTGGTGGTCGACGGCGGGAGTGCTGGATCTGCCACGACCCCGACCACCTTTCCTACGAGTGCCCCGACCGCGACGACAGCGACGAGGACGACACCAAGGGAGGCCGTGGCCGGTCGACCAGCCATTGCCCCCGTCGAGATGCAAAGCCGCGCAAGGAGAAGAAGACGTCGACGAAGACGTCGTCGACGAAGGACGTCGACAGCTCCAGCGGCAAGGGCCGAGGCGACGGGGAGGCGTCGTGCTCGATGGTCGGCGTGGTGGAGCCGACGGTCTCGCTGGCGCCGGAGGCTGGCGATGACTTCCAGGCGGTGGCGGCCGCTGTGCAGGCCAACCCGATGGCGGTGCTGCTCGACAGCGGGTGCTTCCACCACCTGATGGGGACGAAGGCGGTCTTCGTCGACATGGCGCCGAGCGACGGCGTGAAGCACGTGCGTGGATTCAACGGGGCGCTGCAGCCTGTCGAGGGTCGCGGAACCGTCGCTCTACAAGAGGAGGCCGGGAAGCAGGTCCTCATCCCCGACGTGCTCTACGTTCCACGCATACAGGCGAATCTGCTGTCTGCTGGCCAGCTGAAGGAGAACGGAGTGCAGCTGCAGGGCGACGGTGACGAGATGCTGCTCGTCGACGAGATGCTGCTCGTCGCCGCGACCGGGGAAGTGCTCGGTCGAGCACGCTACACCGGACGAGTCCTCTGCACCGACCTTCGCCCTTGCTCGACGCGGTCGCCGTCGACCGAGGTGGTGGCTCTGCGGGCGATCGTCTCGGTGACCAAGTCGACCCCTGACCGGCTGCATGCGAGGCTCGCGCACGTCGGCGTCGACATGATCAAGAGCTCGGCAAAGCATGGCGTTGCTACTGGGCTCGACATCATGCCGTCGACCAGAGAAGACCCGCCGTGTGTCTCGTGCGTCGGAGGAAAGCTGGCGCGGCACACCTTCCCCGACAAGGGATCGGACGCCGAGGAGGCACTGACTGTCGTGCACATTGACTTGTGCGGGCCATTTCGGGTGGCTGCCAAGGATGGCAGCTTGTACTTCCTGCTGCTGAAGGATCGCCATACTCGGTTCGTGTGGGCAATGCCGGTCGCTAAGAAGAGCGACGCACTGCGGGAGTTCCAGAAGTGGCTGGTGCTGGTGGAACGGCAGACGAAGCAGTCGGTGCTGTCGCTTCGCTCCGACCGGGGAGGGGAGTTCCTCGGAAAGGATTTCACCAACTTCGTCGACGGGAAGGGCATCGTCCACGACCTGACGTGCCCCTACACTCCGCAGCAGAACGGCATGGCTGAACGGGAGATGCGCACGGTCGTAGAGTCCGTGCGGACGATGCTGCTGCACATGGGCGTGCAGCACCACTGGTGGCACCTCGCTCTTCGACAGGCTGTATGGGTGCGCAACTGCTTGGAGCGGTCGACGACGCCGCCGGGGACGACGCCGTACCAGCTGCTAACCGGGAAGAAGCCCGACCTCACGTTGGCGCGGGTGTGGGGCTGCACGGTGCAGTTCATGATTCCCGAGCAGCAGCGCGGTGGGAAGCTGGCGCCGAAAGCTCGTTGGGGGCTTCACCTGGGTGTGTCGCCGGAGAGCAAGGGCTGGGAGGTGCTCGACCTGACTGACAACAAGGTGGTCACGTCGGTTGAGGTGATCTTCTACGAGACGCTGTCGCTGGAGGTGTGGAAGGCGAAGTATGGGCCGGCGTCGGGGCGGACGCAGGCACACCCGCCGACGGACACCTCGACGGCGACGGTTCCACTGCTTGCCGAAGTCGACGAGCCTGCAGATGAGGATGTTGTGGAGGTTCTTCCACCTCCCCCTGTTCTTGCTCCTCCCTTCCCCGTCGCAGATCGGCCTGCGTCGACGCCTGTGTCGGCCGCGGGCGATGAGGGGAGCCATGAGGCGTCGCCTGTGGCGCCGGCCAGTGGCATCGCCGGCAGTCGACAAGGCGCCAAGCTCGTCAACCAGGATGAGCAACCGAGGCGGTCGACAGGGGAGCCGGTCGAACAGGAGACAGCAGCAGGGGTGCAGTCGACAGGGGAGCAGCAGCCAGGGCGGTCGACAGGGGAGCTGTCGAAGTCAGCAGCAGGCGAGCAGCCGGTCGAAGGGTCGAAGCAGCTGGTCGACGACGAGGACGTCGATGAGGAAGGGAAGCAGTCGGCGGGTGAGGAGTCCACCGACAGCGACGTGGTGGAAGTGCCGATCACGAAGCCTGAGCTGCGACGCACATCTTGAGCTCGACGGCCGCCGGAACGGCTGAGCTTCCACGCCTGCCTACCGCCAGCTGCCTTCACCACGGTGTACGACAAGGTCGACGACGACCCCGAACACCGCTGGGACATCGCCATGATGACGGTGAAGGAGGCGCTGGCGAGCTGGAAGGGCGAGGCGGTGAAGGCCGCCATGGAAGAAGAGATCCGCAGCCTCATCGGCATGGGCACTTGGGAGCTGGTCGAACGCCCACGCGGGGTGAACATCATGAAGAACCGGTGGGTGTTGGCGACCAAGTACTGCATCGACGACACCGTCGAGCGCGAGAAGGCGAGGTTGGTCGTGAAGGGCTTTACGCAGGTGTACGGCGCCGACTACGACGAGACGTACTCGCCGGTGAGCAGCTACGTCACGCTGAGGATCTTCCTCAGCATTGTCGCCGTCCTCGACCTCCACTTGATGCAGCTCGACATGAAGAACGCTTTCCTGCAGAGCAAGCTCGACAGGGTGCTCTACATGTACCAGCCGGACTACTTCGACGATGGGACCGGCCGGGTGTGTAAGCTGCTGAAGAGCCTCTACGGGCTGAAGCAGTCGCCGCTGCTGTGGTACAGGGCTCTCGACGGTGTTCTGCTGGGCGCTGGCTGGAAGAAGAGCCAGGTCGACGAGGCGCTCTACTTCAAAGCCGGCGACGACGGAGTGACCTGCTGGGTGCTGGTCTACGTCGACGACCTGCTCGCCGCCAGCAGCAGCCCCGCGATGCTGAAGGAGCTGAAGGAGCTGCTGGAGGCCGCCTTCGAGTTGCGCGAGATCTTGCGCGAGATCTCGCCGGTGCAGAAGTACCTCGGGCTGGAGATCGTGCGCGACAGGCCGGCGAGGAAGCTGTGGCTGCACCAACAGAACTACGCCGACAAGCTGCGCAGGCGCTTCATCGACGAGGAGTAGGGCGGTCGAGTCCCGAAGACGCCGGTCTCGGTCGACGCCTACGCTCAGCTGACGTTCGACGACGAGGAGGCCCAGGAGCGCGAGGAGGAGGAATGCGGGCAGAAGGTCGGCTCGCTGCAGTTCGCGGCGATGACGACGAGGCCGGACATCGCGTTCGCCTGCAGCAAGCTGGGGAGCGGCCTCACGGTGAGGAGCGACCAGCATTGGCGCGAGGTCGACCGCTGCCTCGCCTACCTCGCCGACACCCGCGACACCGCCCTGGAGTTTGGCAGTGGACCAGAGTCGCTGGAGCTGATCGGCTACGTGGACGCCGATGATGCGGGCGACAAGCAGAACCGGACGAGCACGGGCGGATACGTGTTCGTCTTTGGAGGGGCCGCGATCTCCTAGTCGAGCCAGTGCATCAAGTGCGCGACGCTCTCCTCGACCGAGTCAGAGTATGTCACGGCCACGGACGCCGGCAAGGAGGGGCGTCGACTGCGCTTCCTCCTAGCAGAGTTCAAGCTGCTCGACGCAGGGAAGCCGACCGTCCTCCGCGTGGACAACAAGTCGGCGATCACGGTCGCTGAGGGCTTGGGGGTGACGGGCAACCTCAAGCACATGGAGCGACGCTACGCCTGGCTGCAGCACATGGTGAGGCGCGGGAAGTTCGTGCTGAAGTACATCCCGACCACCGAGCAGCCGGCAGACACCCTGACAAAGGCGCTGCATTTTCCGGCTTTCAACTGGTGCTCTGTCGCCATCGGCCAAGTTCGTCTGGCCGACGTCGGCGACGGCGACGATGAGGTGTAGCAGTAGGTGCCGTGCCCTTCTGCACGGCTGGTGCGGTGACGGCGTGCTGTGTGTGGGGTGCACGCCGAGGAAGAGTTTTCTCCGTGGAGTACTGCCGTGTGGGCTGGAGGCCCAAGCGTGAGCGCGGCAGGGGAGTGTTAACGGAAATGGAGTGTTGGCCCCGCCCTCGCTTGGGCAACGCCGACGACTTGGTCGGATGTACGGGAGTAGCAGCCGACCGTTCACAATGGGAGAGCTGCTCGGCAGGCTTGGCCGAGGTGCAGGGGACCGCTGTGGTGTTGCTGCCGACCAGGGAGCTCGACAGCTGCAACTGACTGGTCTGGGCGACGGGTGGGCCGTCGACCAGGAGGGGCAGGTAGACCTTGAAAGCTGATTGAAACATGGGTAATTACATTCTGGGTAACCAACATTGAGCCCGCTGACGTCAAAAGTCACCTACGTGGCTCGATGGTACCCGTCAGATCATGCGCGCCCCTTGGTGGTACCCATCTTCCCTCCGTGGTACCCATCTTCCCTGCGTGGTACCCATCAACTGTGCGTGAATTCCCTGACTGGTACCGCAACATTTCAACCGAGCTGTACACCGTACAACAAGGGTTTCAATGCGATTTTCACTATATTATACCAACGTTTTCTGTCTGCAATTGAACATTAATACATTTGAACATTAATACCTTTGAACGTGCCTTACACTGGATAGAGTGCAACCTAGAAAAAATCAACTCCCCTTCTAAAATCCTCACGTTACCTCCGAACCTTTGTAAGCTCACATCAATGAGCGATAGGTAGCGTGAATCTTACGACCATGTTTCTCAGCGCGCAGTTGGTAATCTGAACAAAGTTCATAAGGTTGTATGCAAATAAATTGAGCATGTACCCCCACATCTAAATAGAAAAGCATAAACAAATAATACGTACATACGTTGGTTTCTGGAAACAAAACAATACCCATTAATGAAAATCAAATAACCTTAAGTCAATATATATGTTATGTGTCAGTTGATCGTTTGTTACACGGATGTTAATTTTTGTGTTTCGGTTGATGCAATATATCTGTGGTGATTTAAATTATAGCACGTTATAATGTGGATGTTTATGAGCCTAAAGAAATCTACACAATAAATGTTTTCCTAAATTCAGCTTTTCTTCTACACTTTATTATAGGTAATGCGCTTGAAAATTTGACCCGATTATGTGGCACTTCGGGCTTCGGACTCTATTGAGCTTGTAAACGTTAAGACAATATAGTGAAAAACGCATTGACACCCTTGTTGTACGGTGTACAGCTCGGTTGAAATGTTGCGGTACCAGTCAGGGAATTCGCGCACAGTTGATGGGTACCACGCAGGGAAGATGGGTACCACGGAGGGAAGATGGGTACCACCAAGGGGCGCGCATGATCTGACGGGTACCATCGAGCCACGTAGGTGACTTTTGACGTCAGCGGGCTCAATGTTGGTTACCCAGAATGTAATTACCCATGTTTCAATCAGCTTTCAAGGTCTACCTGTCAGGAGTATTTATAAAGACTAAGCTACCGCAGGTCCGCATTGTGCACTAGCATTTATTTTGACGAGGTGTGGCGGCGTCCTCACTTCCCTCTGCGACCATTTTCGTGTTCTTGTTCTCTGGAGGCTCCAGGCCTGGGTTGCGAGAATCCCTCGCAGAGTTCGTGACTGATTGCTCCAGTGTTCTAACTTCGGCCTCTGTGCACACCTCGCATTAGCATTAGGGTTCTCCGTCCTCCGTTTCGTCAGCCTCACATGCTGACATTTTGCTAGGTCTGTCTACATTTTCGTGTTTTGAAGTCCAAGGAAAGATGAACCGCGTCAAAGCCGGTCGCAAAAAGGCCGAAGGCGGTGCCAGATCGTTGATCCCCTGTATAGTCTTCCTCATTTCCGCCGCATGCGTCATATTGGTCATTTCATACACTGGCGCAAACATCGCCACGAAACCATCATCCGCGCAGCCCGGCGCAAAGAACCCGCGCGGAGGGGGGGAAAGCGCGGACGTCATGGAGGAAGGGGGAGGGGAGGGGGATGAAGGGGGGGAAATCTCGTTCGTAAAGGGCGGCGTAGGCGCGGCGCCGTTCCTTCCGGATTTCGATCTGAGCCGTCCCGTGGAGCACGGGCCGAAGGGGAAGCGGTTGAGTAAAGAGGAGCAGGAGTACGTGAGCGCGGAGGCGGAATACCAGGTGAGAATCGCGACTCGATTCTGATGTGGAAGATGGAAGAGGAGCAGGAAAATGTGAGCGCGGCGGCGGAATACGAGGTGAGAACTAGGAGTAATGCGCGTATCGTTGAGCACCAACTGTAAGGTACAGATTGAGATGTAAAGAAAATATGTCCGAGTGGGCCACAGTTAGGTGCCATGACTTTACGTGGCAGCAACTATGATGTTTATCACCAGCTGCAAGGTACGGATTGAGATGTAAAAAAATGCGTGTCGCTTTCAGGTAAAGATTGGTGTCAGGGAGAAAGGAATCGTTTGGGTAGGAGAGTAAGAGGCGTTGGTGTTGTGAAGACTCTGATTGATTTATATATCAGATATCTGTTTCTTGGAAGGAATGAATTTTGCAAGTGGAGCGTGAGCCAACTGTGTGTCTGAAAGAAATGAAATGTGTGCCAATGCCACGCATACCTTTTAGCTTATACGTTAATGTTGTAAATTAAATTCCCCCCCACCACCTCCTCTCCTTTCACAGATGCGGCTGGCGCGCCGCAACGAGCTGACGGGCGGAAAGCGCCCCGAGCCGCCGTTCCCGCGGTGGAAGCCGGGCAAGATTAAGGAGGTCTTCCTCACGCCCACCTACCCCTGCAAGCGCGCCGAGCGCCTGGGAGGGGTCGGGGCGGACGGCGAGGGGGGAAAGGTGAGGCTGGTTGGCTGGTTTTTAGTGTATTGAATGGGTGGGTCCTACTGGGGTAGGTCGTAGTGGGGTAGGTCGTAGTGGGGTAGGTCGTACTGGGGTAGGTCGCAGTGGGGTAGGTAGAAGTGGGGTAGGTCGAAGTGGGGTAGGTCGTACTGGGGTAGGTCGTACTGGGGTAGGTCGTAGTGGGTGGGGGGGTCCTACTGGGGTAGGTCGTAGTGGGGTAGGTCGTAGTGGGTGGGTGGGTCCTACTGGGGTAGGTCGTACTGGGGTTGGTCGTAGTGGGTGGGTGGGTCCTACTGGGGTAGGTCTTGGTGGGGTAGGACTTACCGTCTTGGTGACGAGCTGGGAAGGACGGACGGAGGTGTGTTCTCACGCCAACCTCAATCCCTCTCTTTCTGCCTTCCTGCTTCTTTCCGTCATAAACCCCCTACCCCCTTCTCCCCTCTCCCCTTCTCCCTTCTCTCTCATTTTCAAGTATACCTCTGAAATTTCCGCCCGCGTCCCTGTCCCGCCCCGCCCCCGCCCCTGTCCCGCCTCGCCCCCACCTCTGTTCCCCCTCGCCCCCGCCCATGTTCCCCCTCGCCCCTGCCTGTCACCCCTTCTGACAGTGGGTGTGCAATATTCGGAAACTGAGAGGGGGAGGCAGGCGACCCATCCCCATGCCTCTGACCTCCCCACCCCCGTCCGTGTCCCCACGCCCCTGTTGCCCCTCGCCCCCATCCCTGTCCCCCTCCGCCCCGTCTCTGTCCCCACGTTCGCCAGTGGGTGTGCAATATTCGGAAGCTGAGAGGAGGGGGAAGGCGACCCATCGTGTACAGGTGAGGGGGATGGGGGGGGTTTGGGAGGGGGAAGGTGGGGGGGGTACAGAGAGAGGAAACGGAAGTGGTTGTGTGACATCAGAAAGCTGAGAAGGGGAGGCAGGCGAGCTTTTGAGAATTCTCGGAGTCTTTGAGAATTCTCAAAAACTCCTGGAAACGGAAGTGGTTGTGTGACATCCGAAAGCTGAGAAGGGGAGGCAGGCGATCCATCATGTACAGGTGAGGGAGAGTGTAGCCGGATTTCTCTGGCGAAGAATGGAGGGACAAAGGAAGGGGGAAAGGTGTGGGGGAAAGGCGAGGGGGAGATGGGAGGTGAGGGCGGTGGAGCATGGGGAAAGGTGGATGGGGAAAGCTTAGGGAGTGGGGAGGGGGGAGTGGGGATGGGGAGTCAACTTGTGACAAAAGTTTCCTCTCTCTTGCATCCCTTCCCCCCCCTTTTGCAGTGTGGGGAGTGCGGGTGCTGCGCACCAAGGCGTTCACCTTCGACACCCTCTCCCTTCCCTTTCCCTCTTTCGTCTCTTTCCAATCCCTCTCCTTTCCATTCCTGTTCCCTTCACCTTCCCCCTCTCCTTCCCCCCACTCTCCCTCCCAGTGTGGGGAGTGAAGGAGAAACCTCCTTTGAGCAGGCAGTGAGGGAGGGCTTGCGCACCAAGGCGTTCACCTTCGACCCGTGCCATGCCCCTTTCATTCCCTTCCCCCCTTTGCAGCGTTGGCAGTGCGGTGGAAACCTCCTTTGAGCAGGCAGTACGGGAGCGCTTGCGAACCAAGGCGTTCACCTTCAACCCGTTCAGACCCTTCCCCTTTCCCTCTCCGTCCCCTTTCTGTTCCCTTCCCATTCTGCAGCGTCGGCAGTGCAGGAGAGACCTCGTTTGAGCAGGCAGTACGGGAGCGCCTGCGCACCAAGGCGTTCACCTTCGATCCGTTTCTGGACGACCAGCAGGCAGCAGCGCTGCGAGCCAAGCACCTGCTGCGCTACATCCCCATCGGGCTGGGCGCGGGGAAACAGCTCTCTGCTTTAAGGCGGGGGGCGCCGGGGAAGCGGTTTGCCACGCTGGCCCAGCTTATGGGGAAGCTGAACCACTCGCACATTGACGTGCTTAAGGTGAGTTTGTGTGCTCAAACGTCTTTTAATGAGGACACGAATTGATGGTACATAGGAGGGTGTGTATTGGCATGGCTTACATGAGCCCAAGCACCTCCTGCGCTACATCCCCATCGGGCTGGGCGCTGGCAAGCAGCTGTCCACTCTGAGACGGGGAGCGCCGGGCAAGCGGCTTGCCACGCTGGCCCATCTGATGTGGAAGCTGAACCACTCGCACATCGACGTGCTTAAGGTGTGTTGGTGGACAAGGATTTATGCTTCAAAGGTGCGTGCTGGCACGCCTTGGATCAGCACCCCAAGCACCTGCTGCGCTACATCCCCATCGGGCTGGGGGCGGGCAAGCAGCTGTCGGCGCTCAGGAGAGGGGCGCCGGGGAAGCGGTTTGCCATGCTGGCCCAGCTGGGAAGCTGAACCACTCTCATATTGACGTGCTCAAGGTGGGTGGGCGTGTACATGTGATTGACATGTGTGTACGTACGTGCACACTGACCCTTTCTCTCCCCATATCGCTCCCCTTCCTTTCAGATTGACTGCAAGCGCTGTAAAGAGCGGCTCATGGGGGATCTGCTCAACCCTCCCCCATTCCGTCAGCTCCCCTGTTCCACGTGCCCTTTCCCCTCAACAACTGACTTGCTCTGTGTGACCCATTCCTCCCCCCCCCCCCCCCCCCCGGCCCCCTTCCCCTCCGATTGACTGTGAGCGCTGTGAGGAGCGGCTGATGGAGGATCTGCTGAGCAGTCCCCCCTCCCATCCGCTCAGCCCTTTCCATCGGGTGCAACCTGCCCCTGTATCTGCCCCTTTTATCTTCCCCCTATCTACTTTCCATCAGATTGCCGCTTGCCCTGCAACTCGTGACTTTCTCTGTCACTGTCCATTCTCTCACCCCCCAACCCGCCTCCTTTCCCCTCCCATTCCCCTTAGATTGACTGTGAGCGCTGTGAGGAGCGACTGATGGAGGATCTGCTCAGCACTCCCCTACCCGCTTGCCCCCTGCCCTTCAACTCGTGACTTGCTCTGACACTGCCCATTACCCACCCCCTCCTCACGCCCCTATCTCTCAGATTGACTGTGAGCGCTGTGAGGAGCGGCTGATGGAGGATCTGCTCAACACGTTTGGCAAGGAGAATCCGCCAGCAGAACAAATCTTAGTGGAGATTCACCAGTGAGTGCTGTGCTGTGCTGTTTCTGCAGCTCCAGAACTCGAATATCTGACTGACACTCTTGTGAAATCTCGTGCACATGCACACAGGTATGTGATACGCAATTTTCGGCTGCATTTTTTTGCTGGTAGCAGAAGCACGAGTTTGCTCTTACCCTTTACCTCCTGTGCTTCACATTCTTTCACATCCATTCAGGATTCGCCACGTGGCCAGGACCACCCAAGTCCTCTTCCCATTGGAGGACATGGGTTACCGCCTCTTCAATGCAGAGGCCAACCCACGCTGTAACAGCTGCTACGAACTTTCATTCGTTCACGAAAACTTCTTAAAACCCAAATCCATGTTTCCGACTCCTGAGACTCCTGCTACTGCCGGTGATGCTGCTGGTGCCGGGGATGCTGCTGCTGACTCTGCAGCTGATACTGCCGAAGCTGCTGCCGATGCTGCTGCTGACGCTGTCGCTGCTGCCGCTGCGGATTCATCTGCAGAAGATCCTGCTGGTGATGCCGCTTCTGCCGGTGATGCAGGGGGTGAAAGTCAATAATTGACTACTTTAGGTTTGATTTGGTTTGCCGTTGACTTGCTTCCCCGGCTTACCTAGGTTGTCATTACCGGTGATACCAATATGTTTGGAGTTTCATTGGCTGTAGTGACAAGAGTAGCAGGTAGGATCAGGCCCTCAGATTGGTTTTGGGCTAGGCTGAAAAATCAGAGTTGGTACACGACTTTACTCTGAAAACCAGACAAAAAAGGCAAAAATACCACTGCATACAGGAAAAACCTCATTTTCCTGCTTTGTTCCAAAAAAAGGCTGGACTTCCAGAGTTCACTTAAAAAAAGGCTGAAATATCAGAGTTTTTCGGGCAAACCAGAGAAATTTATCTGACTTCTGGGGGCCTAGGATATAAACACCAAAAACCAAATTTACAGGCCACAAGCTTACTGATTTCCAAACCTAGTAGTGAACTGTATCCGTAAGCAGTTAATGTGTCATTTCACAAAGCTGTTGGTGCCAACTTCCAGTACACTATTTGGTGTATGGCACAGCTCATCAGTGGTTAGAGAGAGTGGTGAAGAGGAAGCGGGTAGAAGCCGAGTCCTCGCTTCCTTCACAGCTCCTACTGCCCTCGATACTGTCGAGTTTCAGGGCTTCCAAGCTGACAGTTATTGTGCTTCCCCTTGCCGACACAATCCATTGATGCGACAGAACTTCGTCAATGCTGAGTCTCTTCGCCGGGTCGACCTCCATCATCCGACGGACGAGATCTCTCAAATCGCTCGACACGGACGGCCAAGGTCTGACGGCGAAATCGACCGGCCGCAATTCCCTGCGATCGTTAGGAAAAGCGGGCCAATCGGCGCATACCATCATGTAGAGAACAACTCCGAGAGACCAGATGTCGGCTTTAAGGTCATGGCCCTCACACGCAAGCACCTCTGGCGCCTCGTACGGATAGCTCCCGACCACGTTTCTCAATTCCTCGCCGTTGCGAATCTCCTGAGCCAATCCAAAGTCTCCGATTCGAACCTCAATATCTTCAAGCCCGCAATTGGACTGTAGGTGTTTATCTTCCGCCTCGGAGGGAGTAGTACGAGAATTGGAGATTGTAGTAGCTTGTTGATGCTGGGCTGTCAGCACAGACATCGGTACAGATTTAAGGAGCTTGGATGACGTCAGCAGGATGTTTTCGGGCTTGATGTCGCGATGAGCCACGTCGAAGTGGTGGCACCAACGAAGCCCTCGAGCAATCTGAAGAAATATGTGCCTCGCGGTCGGTTCATCCAGGCCGTTGGTTTCCGCGATGAGATCGAACAGGTCCCCACGTGTGCAGAGATCCGTCATCAGGTACAACGCATTTTCATCCTCGTACGCGTCGCGGAGAGAAAGGACATTCTTGTGGCCCGATAGTAGACACATTGTAGTCACCTCGTAGTAAACTCCCTCTATTTCAAAGGAGGAAAGCCCTGACTTGAGAATCTCTTTGCAGGCGTGAAGACTCCCTGAGGTTCGGTCGACGCATCGCCAAATCCGTCCTGAAGTACCTTCACCAATTATGTCAGAAAATGTGAAACGTTTCCGCATCTCGCGAGCAGACGGAAGGAAATGCTCCATTTTTAGGCGTCGCGCTGGACTCGCAAGAAGATGTTACTAGAGAACGGGGGTGAAGGTTGTCGAAGAGAGCTGTCAGGGAAAATGACTCAACGATGCCTGCTGCAACCACCGCGTGCACTAACAAAATATGCTGCTGCTGATACATAGGAAGTTTGTAATGGCAGCAACGGAAGAGCCGAGTTCCCTGGCGGAAGAAACATCGAATCTTCAAATCCCATGGCCGCCGTATCATGAGAGAAATGAGAGAGGCACACAAGGACCAACGCTTGAAGCGTTGCTGCTGACTGTTGCCCTTTGGCAGTGAGCAAGCAAGCATTCTTTCCTTGAAGCTTTCAATCTGGCGGCCAGCTTGCATACAGTATCCGATTGCAGGTAAAGATTGCCCTCACACGTCCCATCCAAAACGTTCGTTTCCCCTCATCACCCCACCCAACCATTCTAGATTATTATCTGACCCCTATTTACTGAGCTTCACCCGAAGGAACTTTTCGGACGCCCACCTGAGGTTGCTGAAGGGGGACTGAGGAGACAGTGGATCAAGGCAGGAGGCGGAGTGGTGTGGCCGTGGTAGGCGAATTGGACATTTTGCATATTTTTTTGCGGTCTGCTGCGAAAGGACTTCGGTTCGGTCGATATACAGTGTTTTATTTTGCCCCACTGCACCACGATGGACGAAAGACTGCAGCATGCGATATCGCGGTCACGATTCGAAAAAGGGCAGGAAACAATGTACGTGTATGTCACACATTCTCCAATTGCCTTGCTGCAGAAACTGTACGTGTACTGGCAGGAAACATTATTATCGTTCGATTGCGTTTCACAATGTTTGTTGTAACGGATTGGTTCTCGATTCACATCCCACCAGCATCGGGGCTTGGACAGCTTGTCCAACGTCTTTCCCACCATGCTGAAGCCTGTTCTTGATTTTGTGTGGAGACTTCTGGGCCTTTCTGCAGCCCATGGCATCCACTTTTGCAGTACCGTAATGTACCCCCAAATGATCCTGAGCTGGGTTCTTTGGTGGAGTTCTGTGTCCTCAGCTCACATACATGATCCTGTGTCGGTTCGCTTGTCAAAAATAGAAGATTAGTACAAACGACTCATGCATTGTAGGTGTCAGAAGAAATGGCAGGAGTAGCACCAATGAACTGTTGGTGCTTTATTCTTGCCTTCAATATAAAGCTCCCCCTTATTCAAGCGTCTCCTGTCTGCGCTATCCATGAGTTATAACGAGGATTCAAGCAGCTGTGCGCAGAGCTCCCCCAATTCTCTCCAGAACCGCAGCACGGTCGCCACCGTTGTTGGAGCCTTCGCCCTCATCCTCCACGTCAGACTTGCCCAGATCCAAAAACTGCTCCTTGGACTCCTCGGGAGCGGGCTGCTCCATGCCGAAAACGGCGAATTTGCAATCCGCACGGAGAATGTCGGACACTTGGTAGTCCTTAGGGGAGCCTTGAATCTTACTGTTCCAAACCGAACTCGATCCCCCTGTCTGCCTAGATTCCTCAGACCCTTGAGGCTGCTGCTTCTGGTCCGAGGTCGAGTTCTCGTCTGTAGCCTTTTGAGCGCCGACGCTGTCAGTTAAAAGAGCAGATATCACCGAGTAGTCAAGGTTAGTCCCCTCCTCCATAGCCTCATCGCGGTACATTTGTCCCAAGACGCCATGCACGTCCATGGAATAATGCACCTGCTCCAGCTCGAGATTCAGATGCACCATCGTGTCGCCGTCGCGCTGTAGCAGCGGGTGCGCGGCGCGCACGCGGATCTCGGCCTCTAGGAGGCCCTCGATGCGGATGGTGTACTTGTCCACGTCAGCACTGCCCGGACCCGACTTCTCGTGCGCGTCCATGGTGACGGTAGCCTGGCCGTCGAAGAGGGAGAGCTCGTCGCCGAGCTGCTTGGGAGAAACAGAGAGAGAAAAGGAGCGAGAACCGGGGAAAGCGGATGAGAGAACCATTTGAGAGTGTGTGGTGGTAACTTTCTGGGTTTGTTGTTTCCCCGCAAGGAGGAACTGGGTTATGTAGTGATCAGTGATTCAAACGGAAACTTACCATGAGCCTGGGAACAAGGGTGCCGTCAACTTCCAGGGCGGCCAAGTAGCCCTCGCCTCGCGCCTCTTGCGGTCCGCGGCGCGACACAAATCGCATACTGTGTACTGGCCTTTCCTTGCGACCCTTGGTAGTGTTCGCCTCGCCTTCGGCCAGCGCTTGCCACACGAACCCGAGCTCGCGGATCCAGACACGTGGCGTGGGCTGGTTGGCGGGGTTGGCGAGCGTGGTGCGGCGGTCGAGGTAGCCGCCGAGGCGCATGTTGATGTGAAGCTCGGGATCGGAGAAGAGGCAGAAGGAGCGCTCCGAGAGGGAGGTTTGCAGAGAGGAGGAGATGGCTGGTAAGTTCTTCTCCTTCTTGGGAGCATCGCCGTTGCACCGACCGCCGACACTGCAATGGAGGCATGGAGAAGATTATGTCAGTATTACATCGCGAGCTAGCCGCGAATGCGGACCAAATGGGTTCGGGTAATGACAGGGAAATGGGTTGTGTTTTGTCGGCTGGGAGTAGGGCAACTTACTATGAGTTCGGGTCCTTAGGCGTGTAGACAGTCCTCTTGATTTCGGCCGAGTTGTCGCTGCTGCACAGGCTCGCGGTGTATAGGTAACACAACCCATTCTCAACAAAGTAGTTCCAGTAACTGCAGATCGCCTGCTCTCGGCACTTGTTACAGCAATCGGCGGGTTGAGCCGCCTTCCCAAGCCTCAGCCCGCCTCGAGCTGCGGGCAACTGAAATTTCTTTGACGAGGACACGTTGAACTTTCCGCGGAAAACATACCGGCCGCAGGTTCCAGCGCTGCAGGCTGCTTGAGGTTCCGCGAACGACGGACAGCTTGCTGCGGACGACGTTCGGACTGATACGAAGGTTGTAAAAACGGCCAAGCTCAAAACAAAGAACCGGACCGTGCTAGCAGTGACCGCCATCTTGCTTCGACGAATTATGCAGGCGTAGGTCGCTCGACAGGTCTTGAAGGAAGAAATCGCCGTTTCTAATGGGCGTAAGTTGCAAATGCTGGGTTCGCCCTTCCGATTTATATGCTGCGGAGGATGGCTTCACTACTGTTGGAACTTGGAATAGTCAGCACAACGAGCATTCCCAACGTTCCTTGAGCTTGACCTGTTGGTGGTCGTTGTTTTGCAATTTGCAATGTCCGCGGTTCGACCTCTTGCGCTGCGAGCAGAGAAGGAGCGCGCTGGAGGCGTATCCAATTCGTGAAAATTGCAAAATGAAATATGGGAAAAAATTTTGCGCTAGCACGCGCAGCGAATATTTGAAATACTGCATTGGCGAAAGCTCCGTCTGGTTGAAATAGTTCGCCCTCGCGAAATCGATTTTGCTTAGTAATTATATGGTAACCAACTTTTAACTAAACGTCGAGATGGCCGAGATGGTCTAAGGCGCTGGATTAAGGTTCCAGTCCGAAAGGGCGTGGGTTCAAATCCCACTCTCGACAGTTTTCTTGTGCTTTTCACATGCGCCTTTGGTTGCGACTTTCTGTTGGACCAGGAGAGTTGGCTAGCGTTTGTTGTACAATAACCAAGCAGACTATATACAATAGCGAAGCCAGCTCCAGAAGATTCTATCAGTACCATCTGGTTTTGATTGGACTCCCAGCCCCACGTCAGCCTGTCACTCCCCTGTCCATCCAATTAGAGTTATTTCTCCCACGAATCCCAAGGCTGCCCGAGACACCTTTCCTTCTCCACAGGAGGTGCAAATTTTCCTATCCACGGGAACATAAATGTGCGTGCGTGGCTGGATAATTATCCACAGCAGCAGTGATCCCACCACCACCACCTTGCTGCCCTTTCCCTTACCGCTTCCACCCAGATCAGCCGTTTGTGATTGGTCGATCGCCAAATGTGGCAGGAGGGAGGGAACGGAAGATTGGAGATCCCTAGGCTATCTGAGATGCTGCCGCTGCTCTTGAGAGTGCTTCAGTTTTCCTTGTCCATTTCTCGAGGGACATGTGAGAGTTTCTGAGTGACGATCTCGAGGTTAGTTTGTCAGCCTCTTCATTCATCAGTTCCTATTTCTGAAAGAGTCTGTCCACGAGCGAGTGCGTGCATCTCTCTTCGCTCGAAATCGCTCGTTTTCCTTTCAAATATCGATTTCTATTTATTGGACCTATTTTCCTCCGTCAGTTCATTGCGAGTTGGTTCTACCTCGCCAGAAATTGTTGGTAGTCTACGGCAATGGAGACGAGCTGCATCTCCAGGTTATCCGCATCATGCATTTTCCCGAGTCAATGTGCTGTTTCATCTGCTAGCAGAGCAATAGAGTCGAGAACTCTCAGGACACAGGCTACGCTGCGAAATGTTAGCATGTCTAAGTTCGCTGGCCCTGCGAGGCCGAGTCCAGGTCTACGTGGCACGTCCACGTCTGCAAAAAGTCACTGTAGCCTTATGACCGTCCAATCTTCGCCTCCAGATGTCACCGTCAAAGCTGCGAGCCCTTCCCAGCCGATCGGTGCTCTAAGATCAACGGTGGCCACTGCTGTGGCTGCTGTCGTATCCGCTGCTGCGGCATTCCGGGACGCGGCAGAAGCAGCTCCGACAAGCGTACAAGAAGCCGCTCAGCAAAGACACGCGGAGGAGGAACGGCTAGAAGCGTCGTTTTTCGACGGTGTCCGAGCCAGAGCGACACCCTCGCTATTGTCACTCGCTGCCATGTCAGCAGCGCCGCTGGCCATCCCCATTAAGAGCTCTCTTACGGCCTTCTTCTCCAACCTTCGCGCGAACCCCACCTTCATGTCGGCTCTTATTGCGTGGGCCCTCGCGCAAATCCTCAAGGTGAGCGGTAAAGCTGGTTAAGCCTCAGATAGTTTAAATCCGCAAAGCTCGTCGTCTCATTAGTTACCAGTGCCCATACGCCCATAAACTCATGTTTCACGCTGTAATGAATGACAAGGAAAAATCCAGGCATTCACAACGATGGACGTTAGGAGGCATATTGATAGTGTGACAAAGGAATCAACTAGACCTTGTTCGTTTGCACTCGCTCGGAATCATCACTTCTTGTTTCCTGACACCATTGCATAACATTTGCCCAGCCCATTCCCTAAGCCACCCTTACCATCACTCTTCCGATATTCGCCTGGCCTGCAAATGACTAACGCTTTGCCACCACCTTTCCCCCCCACATTCATTTCACCCTTACCAAATCCGTCCACTCTTCCCCCCGAATCCTTCCAACCCTCAACCATTCACCCGCTCCAGGTGTTCACGAACCTCTACTTCAAAAAAACGTTCGACATTCGAATGGTTGTGTCGTCAGGCGGCATGCCGTCGTCGCACACGGCCCTCTGCGTCGCCGTCACGACCTCCGTCGCTCTGCTGCACGGCGTGGGGGGCCCACTGTTCCCCATCTGCCTCGCGTTCTCCTCCATCATTATGTACGACGCCACCAACGTGCGCTACCACGCCGGCGTGCAAGCAGAGGTACGTTCCTCACTCAATGTGGAAAGATTACAGCAGCAGAGATGTGTGTCAGGGGGGTGGGTGGTGTTGCATTGCATGTTCTTCATTGCTGCTGCAGAGCAGACCCCATCTGCCTCCCGTTCTCGCTCATCATCATGTATAACGCTACCAAGGGGGAGTGCAATCAGAGGTACGCTCTTCACTGCTCCACAGCAGACCCACTCTGCCTTGCGTTCTCGCTCATCGTCATGTATGACGCCACCAACGTGCGCTGCCACGCTGACGTGCAAGCAGAGGTACGGTTCTTTTCTACTGCACAGCAGACTTCAGAGTCGGTGTTGGGACAATCAGTGGGGTGTAAGTATGGCTGTGTTGGTGTTTGCAAACATTTCAGCATCAGACATGCGTGTCAGGTGGTCGGGTGGTGTTGCACGCACCACTGGTGGTGTTCCTGCTGAGTGGCGTGACAAAATCAAACATGTGAGCATTCAGAAGGCATTTCAAATCACTTCCTTGTGACGAACAAGCTCGTGTTGAGGAGTTAGCTCTGTTGCTTCTGGCAGATGACCAGTAACTGCCTTTTTGACACACAGTGCTTCACATAGCCAGAAACAGGCACAATATTCCAGCCACCACGTAATGATTATGCATCTTCCATTGCCTCTTTTTGTGTCTATTTCCCAGGTTCTGAATGTGGTGGTGGAAGAGATGCTGGAGGGCCATCCAATCAGCGAGAAGAAACTGAAGGAGCTCCTGGGGCACACTCCCTTGCAGGTGGTTGGAGGCTTCATTCTTGGTGTTGTTACGGCTGCTGTTTACCATTATAAGACAGGACAAATGTATGGGTGGGCGTGAGATAGGTAAGGGACTGAACAGCATTCCGGATAGTCTGGGGGATGATAGTCTGAGAGACATCCCCCATGCGCAGATATGAGTGTAGTTGTACCACGGTTAGTGCCTTCACGGCTTTCGTTCTGTGTGTGAACTAGTTTCTGATTTTCAGCTAGTGCTACTCGTGTGTTCAATGTAGTAACTAATTTGTGTCAATATAGAAATAGTTTTCAACTATGGAGAACATTTGTCGATGTACTTGCTGAATGTGTCGTCGAGCGAGTGGGCTTGAATCGCAACAGTCACGTCTCCTGTTTTCTGTATGATCCCGTGGCATTCAAGCTTGCACTACGGGATTGACGACATGTGGACGCAAACCAGTCAAGAGCACCACATCCGACGGTGAAAAAGGGACATTCCCAGCAAGCACCAGGCCAGACACATTCTCCCCGCGCCGCCTCAAGCTTGAATGCGATCTGGTTGGGCATAAGCGACTCGGAAATGGAAAATCGAGCAGGTTTCTCCGTAGGGGCAGAGGCGCGATTTTTCCAAGCTAGTCCTCTCCTCTCCCAACAAACCCAACAAAATGCATTTTCCCAAACCACGTCCATGTCGCACCAGCATCACTTAGGGATGGACTCTGAATGTGGCAGCTGTGACATGTGCGGTGGTACAGCGGGGCACGCTCCTGCACTCTCTCCGTACTATTGGCGGTTAGCTCACGTGAAATTTGCCTGTTCTGGCCTATGGAATGTTGCTTGCGACGGGATTTCCCTAAACGTAGTGCGTCGCAGCCAATAAATCACGCCGAATTTCACAGCCATCTGGCGTGGTGTACAGTATAATCGTCAGATCGGATCGCCTCGAGCGTCGAAATGCTATTATAAAGAGTGATTTCATGTCCTTATCAGTACCGAGTCGACTCAATAGCAGGAAACTTTGGATGGATTGGTGGTGATCTCATGTCACTTAGATGTACCTTCGAAATAGTAGCTTACTTAGTCCCTGTTTGTTTCACGCCGTTCCTGTATTTGACCCGTCTAGATAACCATATCTGATTGCCACCTCGTTCCTGTAAATGCAACCGGCTTCCATGACGCGTAACCGGCCGCGCTTCGTAGGAATGCTGACGGCCGCCGTCAGCGTTGTCGCTCTCGCATCTCTCTTTCCGCAAGTAACGTCGGAATCGGCTTTGAATACGAATCAGCAGCAACAGCCGCCGCAGCAGGCGCCGCGATGGGCGCCGCGTGATCCGCAGCAATGGACGGCGTGTAACTACTCCACGGGGTGGTGGATCCGCAAGCCGCCATCGGCGCCGTATCATTCCACGTGCCCGTTTCTCCAGGTGGGGAGCTAACCTTTGAGTCGACTCATAAGTCAACTACTCTACGGGGTGGTGGATCCGCAAGCCGCCATCGGCGCCATCGGCGCCGTATCGGTCGACGTGCCCCTTCCTCCAGGTGGGGAATTTTGGGACTCAGGAACTGCATCAACCGCCGCCTGTTTGATTTTTGAGTCGACTAAGCATAGACGCCTAATGAAAGAGAGGCGGCTTAACAAGTGACCCGTGAAGTGCATGAACCGCCGCCTGCTTACCCTTCCCTCTCCCCCCTCGCCGCCCATCTCCCTCCTTGCACCTCCCTCCCGCCACCTTCCTCCACCGATCTACCTCCCCACATCTCGCTCCCCCTATCTCCCTTCTCCTCTTCCCTTCCCCCTCTCCTCGCCTCAGGACGTGGGACCAGTGAATTGCATCAACCGTCCCCAACGGCCCTCGCTTTCCTGGCTGGTACGACCGATTTCTGGCTGCCACGTGGCTGGTACGACCAATCTCTGACTGCCACGTGAGGAGATATATTGCTGGCTTTCTGCACCCGGCCTTGTGAGAATGACTTGATGAGAATAAGACCTCCCCAGCCCGTTTATGTTCCACTTACGACTCTTCAACCCCTCCCCTCTCTCTTCTGCGATGATGCCCCCCCTCTCTTGCCCACCACCTTGGCCCATCTCTCCACTCTCTCAGGGTAACCACTCCCTCTCTCTCCCCTGTCTCAGAGTTACCACCCCCCCTTCCCCCCTGCTCCTCCCCTCAGGGTTATCACTGGCGGCCTGCCGCGTGCAAAGTGCCACGGTATGGTGTTTCTGTTGACTCAGTAGTCACCTCCGTTTCAACCTCACCCTTCTTCCCCCTCCCCTTCTCCCCCTGTCAACCCTACCCTCTTCCCCAGGGGTACCGCTGGCGGCCTGCCACGTGTCAAGTGCCAGCGTACGGTTTCAGGCCGTACCACTTCCTGGAGATGATGCGGAACAGGTGAGGGAGATGACACGAGAGACAAAGATGAATCTGACAGTTGAAACACCAGGGACTGGTTTTCAGCCAGCCTATCGCACTTCTTGTGTTATCCACAATAATCACTGTGAACATTTTTGCTTTTTATTCATCTGCTTCCACCAACCCTCACTCCCCACCTCTGCTGCCTTTCTTCCCCTCTTCTCCCACGTGGCTGCGTATGCGTCATTCTCCCTACCATTTGTGCCTGTATCACGTGGACGTGACTGTATCGTGCAAACGTGACTGTAACAAAGTGATAGCATCGGTGGGCAATTCTCTCCCCTATCAGAACCTTATGCCCTCGCTGCTTTGTCACATACACGGCGCCTCACCAGTCACTGAGATTCCCAATGATGCATATGCGTCACTCTCCCTCCCATTGTGACTGTAACGTGACTGTATCCAGAGTGATAGCATCGGTGGGCGATTCACTCTCCTATCAGAACCTTATGCCCTCGCTGCTGTGCCACATTCACGGCGCCTCACCTGTCACCGAGATTCCCAACGATGGATCGCTGGCCATACAGCACAAACGGAGCAGAGTGTATCGAGTACAGGCATACAATGTCACGCTTATAAACACGTGGAGCACGTTTCTTAACGAGTACTGGCAAGACGAGCAGGTGGGCAGCCCGTGTGTTTATCCATCTCTGTCTACGTCAATGTAAACATGTTGCTTACATAAACATGTCGCTTACATAAACATGTCGCTTACATAAGCACGTCACTTACCCCTCCCCACCCCATATTTCCGACCTCCCACTTGCAGACCCTCTCGCGCTACAGTGGCGGTAAGAACCGCACAGACGAAGATTCTGTGATCAATCTGGACGGCGTCGATCCGGCGCTTGCCGCCCGGGTGACTAAATACGACGTGCTTATACTGCAGACCGCGGCGCACTGGCAGGCCAAGCCCAATAAATGGCGGCGGTACTTTGTGAATGGGCAGGGGAGGGTGGTGTTCACTGAACGGCAGTATATTGCTGCCTTCGAGTAAGTGGTGTCGAGGATTGAGAAGCAGGCCAAGGCAGTGCAGGGCTGGGCAGGGTTCTCTTGTTGCAACACTGGTGGTACTTTGTGGATGGGCAGGGGAGGCTGGTGCTCACTGAACGACAGTACATTGCTGCTTTCGAGTAAGTGATCATTCACATGCCTCGTTCATACCAGCTTCTAGGTAAATCTCAGCAGTTACTCACTCCACGCGTGCTGCCCTCTGCGACCCCAATCCCCGCCCCCACCTCACCCACTGTCCCCTCCATTTCCACCCCGCACTTGTCCCCCCTTTGTTACCCTCAAAGACAAGGGACCTCCCGTGCCTGTCCCTCCCTGCTCCTCTCTCCTCCCTCGCCCCACGCCCAACAGGCGTGGCATGCGGGCGATAGCGAACCTGCTGAGCCAAAGCGACCTTGACACACCCCCTGCTGCACGCACGCCCGTGCCCTTCTTTCTGTCTGCTCCCGCCAAGATCAACCGCTGCAAAGGCCACTCGCAGCCCCTCACACACGCCCGGGTAGGATCAGTGTGGTGCCGGGAAAATTCAGTGCGGTGCAAAATGGTTAGGGTGGTTAGGTTCTCCTCTACCCGCCCGTGCCCTTCTTCCTCTCCGCCCCCGCCAGTATCAACCGCTGCAAAAGCCACTCGCAGCCCCTCACACATGCCTGGGTAGGTTCAGTGCGGTACTGCACTAATCAGGTGTAATGCAGTGTGGTGCAAAGCGGTAAGGGTGGTTGGGTTTGCCTCCACACGCTCTTACCCTTCTTCCTCTCCGCCCCCGCCAAAATCTACCGCTGCAAAAGCCACTCGCAGGCCCTCACATATGCCGGGGTAGGTTCAGTGCGGTGCCGCACTAATCCGGTGTAATGGAGTGCGGTGCAAAACGGTAAGATCAGCCCGCTGCAAACGCCACTCGCAGCCCCTCATGCACTCCCGGGTAGGCGCACTGCTGTGAAGTACAGTGCTATACAATGCGGTGCAATGCAGTTCAACGCTGTGCGCTGCGGTGCTGCGGAGTGCTGCGGAGAGCTGTGTAGTGCAGCGTAGAATAGTTGATAAGAAGCACCACATCTGCTTGACGTTTCATCCAAAGTGTTTTTTCCAAAGGTTCCCTTCTACACATCCTTTCCCCTTTTTTTTTCCACTCAGGTTCTTCAGGCTCGTTATAAGATTCCTCAGTACACTCGGTGGCTACCCGCACAGCAGCGCGCAGTAGCAGGCACGCGAATCCGCATTCTAGACGTCACCTCGTCAACTCTCTACCGCCCAGACTCTTTTGTGGGGTCAGGAGGGGTGAACAACGACTGTGTGCATTTCTGCCTGCCCGGTGTGCCAGACTCCTGGGTCGACATGCTTCATAACATGTTCTCTAGACAAGCTATCTTCCGGGTTCCAAAAGGAGCTATAGTAGTGTAGTATACAGAGGGACTGGCAGGGTAACATCGATTGTGTGCATTTCTGCCTGCCTGGTGTGCCTGACTCGTGGGTTGACATGCTCCATAACATGTTCTCTAGACAAGTTGTTTTCCTGGTTCCTAAGGGTGCTACAGTAATGTGGTCTTCAGAGGGACTGGCAGGGTAACAACGACTGTGTTCACTTCTGCCTGCCTGGTGTGCCAAACTCGTGGGTTGACATGCTTCATAACATGTTCTCTAGACAAGCTGTCTTCTGGCTCCCTAAGGGTGCTACAGTATAGTCAAATAGAGGAGTTACGGTATGTTCACCAGCATGGATGCATCACTTCAAAGAAATTCTTGATTTGCACAATCGATAAATAAGAGGGCAATCGCCTAATTATATGGTAATTCACCATTAGTGTGCGTATGATCTTGCGCTCCACCTGGCCGTTCATCCCGCGACCGCGACCATATAAAGATTCGTAACAGCACTGAGGCTACAAGCACTGCAGCAGCCGCTTCCGGCAAAGTGAGGCTCGGAAAGAGGTGGGAAGGAGGATCTTTACCAGTACGAGGTTTTTTTGAGGAGGGTGTGGTAACAGGTTTAGCAGTAAGGGGAGCGAGGGTTTTAGAGGAAGGACGGGAGACATGTACACTAGCGGGGGGATGGCGAGGGGAAGAAGATGGAGGAGGGGTAGAAGGAGGAGGGGTAGAAGGAGGAGGGGTAGAAGAAGGAGGGGTAGAAGGAGGAGGGGTAGAAGGAGGAGGGGTAGAAGAAGGAGGGGTAGAAGGAGGAGGGGTAGAAGAAGGAGGAGGGGTAGAAGGAGGAGGGGTAGAAGAAGGAGGAGGGGTAGAAGGAGGTGGGGTAGAAGAAGGAGGAGGGGTAGAAGAAGGAGGTGGGGTAGAAGCAGGGAGAGGGGTTGAAAGACTTGATAGAATGGCCTTGAAGGTCTTGAGGTTCTTGAGGGCAGCAGCAGCTGTTGCTGCTAGGAAGAGGAAAATCCAGGGCCATGAATAGGAAGGTTCCTTGCGGTTTCCATCACCACCGCTGCTGCCGCCGCCGCCGCCACCACTGCCACTGCCGCTGCGGTTACCGCCAGAACCGCCATAGCCAGAAACTTTAGGGTTCTCATCACCAGCACCACCGCCATCACCACTGCCAGCATTGCCAACTCGAGCAGCGGTGGAACGGAGAACAACAGACACCCATGCAGACTGACCGTTTCCACTCCAAGGGAACATTTTTCCTGATAACCTGCCTGTCTGTCTCATTGCCCCTCGTTCTGTGGCAGCAACGGGAGCAGCGGTAACCGCTGCGGCAGCTGGTAGCTGATTGCTCTGGTGGCAGAAATGGGAGCACGCCGCATCCCCGCTAAGAGCAGTGGGAACGCTCGGTGCAGGTCGTGCAGAATGTGTGCTCTTTATAGCGCGTATTGTCCTTCCAGGGAGCAGACATCCCGTGTGCCGCAGATCACGGGATTTTCCACGTGGCGATTGCTGATAGGCGTGCGGAATCCAGCCTGACGGCTCGGAGAGCCGGTTTGGGCATCGGGATTGCCGATTGGTCAGGGAGATTAACTCCGGAATGCTAATATCGCGACATGCTGCTGCTGTTACTACTGCATGCGCTCCCATCAGGAATATCGGACTATTTGCTTTGATGAAGATGCTTCAGGACATCGGAGATTAGGGAACCCAGTAGTCCTCTATTGGAGCCTTTGGAATAGTTCGGCACGACCTGACCGGCAGATATAGTTGCCGGACTGGGATCCACAACCAGCGCTGACGTGGCATCTTAGTCGCGGTGCTCGTGCCCGCCGCGCGGAGCGCCGCGCTAGCGTGGGCCTTGGGAGTACCGACGATGAGTGCTCGTAGCGCCATGACGGGTACTACGGACCAGCGACTAAGTAGGAGTCGCGGGCTTCCACGACGCGGAGGTGCACAAGAGGAGAGCTGAATTGCGAGAAGCGCGGCGTCTTTGGCGCGTTGGCATGTATAGGAGACGAAACGGTACGAAATGCCTTGGTTTTTGGCTGTGGGCCGATTTCATGTGTGTACTCGGTATTGTGTGGCTCTTAATGGACCAAAACCATTTTTGTTTGCTGTGCTGCGGTATACTTTCAGGAAACGAAACGGTACTGTTTTTTAGCCACCATCAGCCCTCATCACAATTTGCACAATTTTACGTCTTTGTATCTGATTTTTTCTTGCCAAATTCATCTTGTGATTGGATTTCCAGCTCCTGAATTGCGCGACTGTTGTGGGAAGATCAACATGTGCCTCTTCTGTCTTGCAGCACATTACCAGGACGTAGCATTCAAAAACGTTGCCGGTCTATTATTATCTCTCAACCGCCCAGGCTCTTTTGTGGGCTCTGGCAGGGTGAACAATGATTGTGTTCACTTCTGCCTGTCTGGCGTGCCTGATTTCTGGGTTGACATGCTTCATGGTAATATGTTCTCTAGAGAAGCTATTTTTCGGGTCCCTAAAGGTGCTCTGATAGTGTATTGATTAAAAGGGGTTGTGTTTACAGGCATGTATGCATCCAAGATTCGAAAACAATCAGTGATTTGCGCATAATAACTTAGAGGGTACGGTAACAGCCAGCTATACATTGCCGTTTCTGTGGGTATGATCTGCTGCTGCGCGTGGCTGGTGCTGCTGCGACCATTTAGAAAGTACAACCACGAGGGAGACAGCAAACACTGTTACTGACAAAGAGAGCCATGGAAAAAGGGAAGAAACAGGGTCACGATGAGAGTTGCCGGAGGAGGGTATAGGACCTGGTGCGCCGGTGTGGGGAAACAAGGGTTTACTGGGAGGAGGGACAGCATTTAGATGAGGAAGAGGAGAGCGAGGGGAAGGGGATGGATGGGGAGGATTAGGGGGAGGAGGGGAAGGATTAGGGGGAGGAGGGGGGGGATTAGGGGGAGGAGGGGGGGCATTAGGGGGAGGAGGGCGCGAAGCAGGGGGAGGAGGTGGGGTAGAAGCGGGGAGAGGGGATGAGGGTCTTAAGAGAATGGCGATGGCAGCAGCAGCTGTTGCTGCTACGAGGAGGAAGAGCCAAGGAGATGGGTTGGAAGGTTCCTTGCTGCTTCCATCGCCCTCCTCCTCCTCACTACCACCATCACCACCACCACCGCCACGGCGGTTACCACCATGACCACCACCACCGCCACCACCATCACCAGAGACATCAGGAGTCGCATCGCCAGCACCACCACCATCACCACGGGTGGAACGGGCTGCAACCAATACCCACGCTGGTACCCACGCATACTGAACCTTTGCACTCCCAATAACAAATGCTCCTACGTAACCGCCGGTCCGTCTCACCAGCAATGGATGTGACGGCATCCGGCCGCTTGCTCTGGTGGCAGAAACGGGAGTACGCCGCATCCCCGCTAAGAGCCTGACGTGCAGGCAGGTGCGAAAGTTGGTAGGCGTGCGACGGCCAGCCTGACGGCGCGAAGAGTCCTCTATAGCATCGGGATTGCCGATTGATTAGGGAGATCAACCCTGGTATGGCAATATTGCGGCATGTTGTCGCCGCTGTTACTGCTGCATGCGTTCCCATCAGCAAAAATAACGGACTAGTTTCTCGGGTTAACAGTTGGCGATTATGAGTTTAGGGCAAGCGCTCCAATGAATGATGGAGGTGCTTCAGAAACTTGGAGGTTAGGGAACCCAATGAGCATATCTTCTAGCCCTTGGAATAGTCCAGAACGATTCCGAGCGATAGTAATAATCGCCGGTCCGGGATCCACAACCTGCGCTGACGTGGCATCTTAGCCGCGATGCTGGTGGCCTGGTTCAGAGACACGAGAAGCGCCGCGCTTCCGTGAGCCTTGAGAGTACTGACGATGAGTGCACGTAGCGCCATGGCGGATAGTACGGTCTAAAAGAGTTACTACGCGTTGTGGGATTGGATCGGGGCGGAGGTACACGAGAGGAGAGCTGGATTGCGAGAAGCGCGGCGTCTTTGGCGGCAGGTGGCCTGTTTAGGAGACGAAACGGTACGAAATGGCTATGTTGTTGGCTGTGTGGCAATTTCATCGGTGTGTACTCGGTATTGTGTGGCTCGTGCTGGGTAATATCGATATTCTGATTCTTGTGCTGCAGCTATAGGAGACGAAACGGTACAGGTCTTCTCCTGATGTGCATATTTATACGCGTTTGTGCCTTGAGATTCTCAAATCCTTAACAAATAATCAAGTTTGCAAAGCTACACCTGAAAGTGTTTTCTTGGGATTGTCGTAGCCAGCTCCTGAAGTGAGTTCTCTCCGCCTGTAGTTTTCAGAAACCTTGCCGATGTGTTGTATTCTACAGAGATACGTGCACAGATTCACAGAATTGACTGCCAATACCATACGACGATATCGTTCCGTGAAACGCATGCTTTCACCAATAAAACGTAGAGATGGATAAGCCTCCCGCGTTCAGAGACAACTCCTTGCACCACCGTAGCAAGCGGCCTCGTCAGAAAGACTCTCACGAATCGAATTCCACGTCAGGAAGGCGGTATGTTGTAGCCGTGCACGTGGGAGCGGGTTACCACTCCAAGCGTTACGAGCAGCGGTATCTGCGCGCCATGCGCGACGCCCTCGCAGCCGCGGAGCTGGTGTTGCGCGGAGCTGGCGGAACATCGGCGGAAGGGCAGCGAGGAGAATGCGCGGGGGCGGGAGAAGCAGGCAGATTAGACGCGAAGAATCGCGCATCTGCGCCGGGTTCGGGTTCGGACCGCTGCTGTTCGTCCACGTGTACGGCTCTAGATGCTGTCGTGGCAGCCGTTAGATGTTTAGAGGTGCGCTCACGTGTTTCAGTGTTACACATATCTGTGTGACCTTCTTGTGTGTCTATCCATTAATTCTGTGCGACACTTCTCGTCCTTAGCCTACGTTCTTGACTTCGTCAACCTCTCTGCTTCACTTCTCCTCCGCATCTCCTTTTCCCTCCACTTATCTTCCGCCTCTCCTCTCTCCTTCTTCCTTTCACTGAAGAATCACTAATGTGTCTTTGCCCCCATTCAAACCCCTCCCCAACCCACAGAGCCACAGTATCACCAATGCTGCCCGGGGATCCAATCTGACCGAAAAAGGCGAGGTGGAGTGCGATGCAAGCATTTCGGGCAGCATGTTAGGCAGCCGAGCAAAGCTTTTCGGCTCGGTAGCAGCAGCACCAGGTTATTGTTCCCCCTCTTCCAACCTCCCACACGCATTTCTCCCTATCATTCTTAGTGGTCCCTTCGCAGCGGATTAACTAAGAGGGATTCTGGGACGTGCTTTGCCGTTAGTCATGAGACGATTTCTGAGGCGCCTAAAAGATCTGGGACGTGCTTTGCTGTCTATGTTTCGTAGCTTCTCAGTGCCACTTCTTTGGAAACGAAACTTTTCTAACTCATGCCCCTCTATGCGACTTTTTCTCGCCTTCAGGTTTAGCAAGCCCAGTGTCAGTGGCGGCAGCACTGGCAAGACAGAGACACAAGGGACCTCTTCCCTTCGGCCGCATCCCACCCATGTGTGTCTGTGAGTGTCAGTTTGCTGTAATGGACCGTGTGGGTGCAAAGAAGTGTGTTAGCGGCTGCGTTTATACAAATATTGACATTTCTTCCTGCTTTAAGAGTGTTGAAACGTGCTCTTTCCATTCACTCTCGCGTGAAGGCATGGAGGGCCTTTCAACTGCTTGCGCGCGTGCCCTCTGCCCCTAACAGTGTAATCAATTCATGCATCCCAGTGTCCCTGCATATCCGTTTGTCTGCATGTCTGCGTTGCTGACTGCGTGGCTGCATGCCAGGATGTTGGCGGGGGAAGGCGCGCTGCTGTGGGCTCAGAAGCATGCGCCAGATTCTGTTGCAAGGCGTCCACAGGTGTGTGTGTGGGGGGAAGGAGTGTGTGTGTGAGTGTGTGTGTGTGCGTGCGGGTGTGAGTGTGTGTGCATACGTGCATCTTATCAAGAATTACCCACCGTCTGGGATGGCATGACATGGCAGGATATGGTGACGGCACGGCAGCAGCAGAAGGCAAGTGGCGCAAGTACAGAAGACTTGTTGGGGCTCTGGAGCAATCAACTCCGTTGGAGTCACCTTTTGAGAATCCTCAGAAGTAACTGCTAACGGTCGAATCCTTTGTTTTCTCGTCATGGCAGGATCTGGTGACTCCAGCAGCAGAAGCCCAGTGGCGCAAGTACAGGAGACTCATGGGGGCTCTGGAGCAGCTTCAGGGGAGAAAGGAGGGGGCAGTAGAGGGGGAAGAGGATATGGAAGAAGAGAGAATGGAGGAGGGTGGCAAGAGCACATGCGGGGAAGATCAAGAGAGTGAACGTAGAGGTTATGG
Organism: Closterium sp. Naga37s-1; assembly: GCA_947471745.1. Classification (NCBI taxonomy): domain Eukaryota; kingdom Viridiplantae; phylum Streptophyta; class Zygnematophyceae; order Desmidiales; family Closteriaceae; genus Closterium; species Closterium sp. Naga37s-1. Next base: position 332,002 of record CANJKZ010000319.1, on the reverse strand, counting down.
TGGATGGAGGGAAATGAAGATGGAGGGTGATGAGGAGGAGATTGAATGTACTGAGGCCAGGGGAGGAGAGGTGGGTCGAGCGGGAGGTAGAGAGGGAGAAGGGAATGCAAGGGTGAAGGGAGGGGGAGAGGAGAAGGGTCAGGGGGAGAAGGAGGAGGAGGTGCAGGGAGAGGGAGAGGAGGCGGAGGAGGAGCAGGAGGGCCCGTGGGACACAGTGGGAGCGGTGTGCTTTGAGGTGACAAGCGGAGCGGCAGCAGCAGCGTCCAGTGGGGGGATAGCTTTCAAGGTGAGCGCTGTTGCTGGGTGCGAGCTTGGCTTACTAGTCGCATCCACCCCATCCCTCCAACATATCCTTAACCATCTCCATTTCCCCTTATTTCTCACATCCTTCTCTTTACCTCTGCGCGTAACTGCGTCTCTCCTCCTCACCTTACACAGGCGCCTGGCAGGGTGGGGTGTGCAGCCATGCACGGGGCGGCCTGCTGGGCTGATGCATCCATCAGCACTGCGTCCAACCTACCCAAGTCACCAGCATCAGATCCAACGTGCTCTGAGGCTGCTCAAAAGGCCAGTGGCGAAAGCAATTTCCATAGAGCAGCGGCGGCGGAGGAAATTGAGTCAGGGCATGATCAGAAGGAGCAGCAGCAGCAGGAGCAGCAGATTCTTGCTGTGGCTGCCAGTGTGTCCGGGGCCGGCGAGCCAATCGTGGAGTGCCAGCTGGCACGGTGCGTGTGCGAGGCGGCCATGGAAGGTGGTGCGTCTGACCCTGCAGCGATGGGGATTGCCAGGTTCAATGCACACGTGGCAGCTGTGTCAGCAGCATCAGATGATCAGCAGCAGCAGCAGCAGCAGCGGGAAACAGAGAGGAAGAGGCAGTGGCCCGTTGCTTCCGATGTTGGCCTGCTGCTGCTCTCTGCTTATCCGCAGCATAAGGTACTGCACCCATTGGCCTATCAGTCTTACCCGCTGCCCATTGTGCCGTGCAGCATTCCCTTTTGCTCTTGCAGAAAGTTCATGCTGTGCGTTCTGTGTTTCTGTTGACATGTTTCAGCATGGTGAAGTGGCAGTGGAGTTGACAGCATCCTTCCAGGCTCGCTCGTTTGGATTCGGAGTGACCTCTTCTGCTGACACTCGGTTAGATGTAAGTGGTTTTTTCCTTCAAACCACGGTGCACATTCATATGGGTGGGCATCAAAGGTCCTTTGATGCCCCCGTTACGGGGTGTGCTTTCAACCTGGGGAGCCAGATTTCGCCCCTCCCCCCAAAATTACTGTTGCCCAATCCCCTGCATTTTTTGAACGTGTACCCTGGTTTTAAGAGTTGTACTGTGTGCGTGACCGTAGTTATTTTGCTCACATCAACACTGGTGACGTTGTGCAGGTCCAGATTATGCGAGCAGCTGACATTTCTAGTCCATCGAGGAATCGTACATTTATGTCACTCTTTCGGATATAAGAGATGGCACATTTTTTATGCTTCAATCAATTAGAAGAGAAATTTCAACAGAATGGAACTCTGTTGTCGTTTGTTTAGGTGGTTCCATGTGTCCACTCACTGTGACTCTTACACGAGGGAACAAATGATTCTTCGAAACGGGTATTATCGGAGCGAATCTTCGGTGAATCGTCTCCACCGATATTGGCAGGTTCAACACACGTCAGTGTCGCCAACGATGCAGTTACCGGCCAAAGTTCTTCGCGGGTCCGGCGAACACTTCTTTGATGGTCAGAACTTTCGCTCTCTGACATCACAGCTGAAGTTCTTACCTTCTGCTGACAAGCATGCGGCATTCCATGCCATACATCGTTGGCTGCAGCTAGGACAAAAAAAGTAGGTGTTTTTATTCACTTAGTACGCCTGCTATAGCATTACTGTTTGGAGATTTACTGTACATTATGTAGTGAATAGCTGAAACGTCAGCCATCATGCCTAAGTTAGAACACCTAGTTAATAGTTGGTATCCTAGTTATCTGGCGATTCCTCGCTCGTGATTGGTTCTCTGCACAGTCAAGCTGACATTGTTTCCACCATTCTTTGGCTCTCTTAGCTAGTGCCAATAGTTAGTAAGTTATTCTGTTGTGTAAGATAGATGGCGGAGGCCGCGGCTGCAGCAGTGGTGTCGCGACGACATCACGACGAGCCAGCAGGCGATTCCGGCGACGCTGGCGACGACAGCAGCGACGCGTTGTGTCGCAGGAGTCCTAGAAGGAGCATAAACCGCCATTCCCCAGGGAACTCGCGCTCTTCGCCTAACTCCGCTTCGTTACCCAAGTCCGGTTCGCTTCCTAAGTCACCGTCAGACGCGCTACTTGATCCCTCCTCATCCGCTTACTCCGCCGGTCGCATGTTTCCGAAATCATCCTCGTTATTAGACGACCCCGCTAAGTTTGAGGCGTATGAGCAGCTCAACCGACACCAGGCGAGTTCTTCGAGGTGAGGACGCTGATTCCAAGAATAACGTTTTTTCTGCATGGTATTACCTCGTTTTGCCTGAGCTTGTCACCCAACCACCTTCTCACCCTCGTTACCAGTAACCACCATCTGTCAGTAACCAGTAACCACCATCTGTCAGTGACCAGTAACCACCACTTGTCACTCGTTTAACCAGTTACCAGCGTGTGTGCTTTCCCTGTGCGTGCAGCTCTGGCAGCAGCAGCAGCCTTCCCAAGCAACACAGCTACACCCGCAATATCGCCTCCCCCAATCATACTCATGAGGGAACAGGGACCAATCTGGGCCACCAGGGACCACCAGGGTCCCTGGAACTATCGGCAATCCCTAGGGAGCCACGATTTCCGGGACCAGAATCATATGAGAGTCGCACATTGGCTAAATCTTTGGTCAACGGAGGGTTGGAGGGGCCCGGGGTGGAGCGGGATGGAGGGGTGGCTGCTGTCACGGATGTTCCAGAATTGTCAGCGTCAGGAATCGAACCCGGGTCTGCTGCACGTTCAGGGCTTGCATCTGAGCCTGGCGTAGCTTTAGCTGTAGCAGCAACAGTGACAGGAACCCAAAGCTCCTTACCCCCAGGTTCAGGACCCCCAAGTTCAGGCCCCCCAGGGTCAGGAGGAACCCTAGGTACAGGAACCCTGATCACAAATACACTAACCACAGAAACTCTAATCACAAAAGCCCTAAACGCAGGAACCCTAACTCTACAAAAGACGCCACAATCGTTCCCACGCTCCTCCCTCAGGCATCCGAGTGTTAAGGCTGCTCGCTCCTCCTCCTCCTCCTCTTCCTCTCGTGGGAAGCTGAGTGTGCGGTGGTCTTTGGATGAGGGAGAGGAGGGGCATGCGGGAGTGGGGAGGAGGAGGAGTAGTGTGGCTCGGGTGGAAGAAGGGGATGGGGAGGAGGGGATGGGTGAGGGGGAGGTGCTGATAGGCGGAGAGGTGGGTGGGGAGGGAGATGGGGAGCGGGGAGGGGAGGGGGACGGAGAGGGAGGGGGAGGCAGGAGACGGAATGGTAAGCTGTTTCGAATGTTGAGTGCAGATTCTTGCGTTGGAGGGGAAAATGGGGGTCGCAGTGGGGCGTATGGGGGAAGGGGTATGGATGAGGGGAGCAGGGATTGGGGGAGAGGGGGGAGAAGCATTGGGGGAAGGGGGGGATGGGGAGGGTCAATGGGGTGGTGGCGGGGTTGGGGGGGAGGTGCAGCAGAGGCAAGGGGTGTGAGTGATTGGGGGGGAGGAGGACCAGGAGGAAGGGGAGGAGGAAGGGGAGGAGGAAGAGGAGCAGGAGGAGAGGGAGGAGGAGTGGGAAGGAACATGGGAGGGATGGTGGCAGAGGGAGTGGCTCTATTGGATGATGAGGAGGTGGAGAGGATGGATGAGGAGGTGATTCAAGGTACGTGCTTGCGATGGGTTCTGTCTGTTGGAGTAACATGAGAGGGATAGTGGCAGAGGGAGTGGCTCTTTTGGATGACGAGGAGGTGGAGAGAATGGATGAGGAGGTCATTCAAGGTAGATGCCTCAGACGGGTTTCAAACATCTTCTTCCCACCCCCACCCCCCTCCGGCCGGCCCCCCTCCCTCTTTCGACGGTCGCCAAAGCCTCCTCCTTCTTCCGCTCCCCTCTTCCCCGCAATTCCTTCAAATTCTGTTCCCCCCTAGCCGCTCGCTCTTCCCGCCTTTCCCTCCTTGGATGCGCGCAGCCTTGTTTGAGCGAGTGGTGGAGACACAGACATAGGGCTATGTCACATAGCTGCACCACCACAAGAACCTCGTCGCCTTCTCGCTCTTCACCTGCGTATCTCTCCGTCCCTCCCGTCTCCATTCTCCCATCCTCTGTCACCCCCCAACCACCTCCCCCCACCCTTCCCCCTCTTTTGCTAACGCACAGCCCTGTTCGAGAGGGTGGTGGAGGCACAGACGCAGCTGCACAATTACAAGAACCTGGTTGCCTTCTCGCTCTTCACCTACCTCTTCCTCCTCCTCCCTCTTCTCCCCCCCCACTTTTCCGTTGCTTGCACGCAGCCTTGTTTGAGAGGGTGGTGGAGGCACAGACACAGCTGCACAACTACAAGAACCTGGTCGCTTTCTCACTCTTCACTGCCCTATCCGTCCCGTTCCACACACTGCCCCACTGGTTCAGTTGCAGCCCTATTCGAGCGGGTGGTGGAGGCACAGACACAGCTGCACAACTACAAGAAGCTGGTCGCTTTCTCACTCTTCACTGCCCTATCCGTCCCGTTCCACACACTGCCCCACTGATTCAGTTGCAGCCCTATTCGAGCGGGTGGTGGAGGCACAGACACAGCTGCACAACTACAAGAAGCTGGTCGCTTTCTCACTCTTCACTGCCCTATCCGTCCCGTTCCACACACTGCCCCACTGGTTCAGTTGCAGCCCTATTCGAGCGGGTGGTGGAGGCACAGACACAGCTGCACAACTACAAGAACCTCATTCGTAGCCTTCTCTCTCTTCACCTGCTTAGCTCTCCGTCCCTCCCATCTACACAACTACAAGAACCTCGTCGCCTTCACGCTCTTCACGTGCCTAGCTCTGTGTTCACTCCACCCTCTCTTCCCCCATCCGCTGCCCCGCACCTTCCTTGCTATCACACAGCGCTTTTCGAGCGGGTGGTGGAGGCACAGACGCAGCTGCACAACTACAAGAACCTCGTCGCTTTCACGCTCTTCACCGGGCTCTATCTCCTCATGCTCTGCCTTCAGGTGCCTTCAGGTGCCTTCAGGTGCCTTCAGGTGCCTTATATGATGCTCTGCTTTCAGGTGCCTTCAGGTGTCGTCAGGTGGTGCCTTCATTGCCTTCAGGTGGTGCTTTCAGGTGCCTTCAGATGCCTTCAGATGCCTTCAAGTGCCGTCAGGTGCCATTTCCCACCTGTGCCTGAGCTGAGTCATCCAATTGCGTTTCTCCTCGCAGCCTGCTTGCCTTTCAGAATGGCATCTCTGCGCTGCACTGCACCACCATCATGACTGTCATTCTCTCTCATGCCCTCCCTCTCTCATGCCCTCCCTCTCTCACGCCCTTATCACCTCACCAGGCCCAGTCCTTCCAGAGCTACCAGGTGGCCTCAGCTCACTCCATCCTGCTGCCCCCCGTATGCCCTTCTTCTTTCTCCCCTTTCCTCCCTCTCCCTTTTCCTCTTTCTCCCCTTTCCTCTTTCTCCCCTTTCCTCCCTCTCCCTTTTCCTCTTTCACCCCTTTCTTCCTTCTCCCCTTTCCTCTCTCTCCCATTTCCTCCCTCTCCCTTTTCCTCCCATCTCCCTATTCGTCCCCATTCTCCTCCTTGCTTTCCATTCTCCTCCCTCTCCCTAATTTCCGTAAAACTCAAGTTAAGCCTTTAGAATCCTTATGTATATTCGTCACCCAGTTCAAAACAAGAACTACTGTAGCGTCTTTGCCCCTGTTACATAACCTTATACATGTTGTGGTCTCTGAACCTGCTATGTGCTGTGCTGTGTTTTGTGAGGGGTGCGTGTGCGTTTCCGTGTGCCTCCGTGTGCATGTGTGCATGTGTGTGCATGTGCGTGCATGTGCGTGCATGTGTGTACGTGCATGTGTGTGCATGTGTGTGTGTGCATGTGCGTGCATGTGTGTGCATGTGTGTGTGTGCATGTGCGTGCATGTGTGTGCATGTGTGTGCATGTGTGTGCATGTGTGTGCATGTGTGTGCGTGCATCAGGACTACTCAGGGGATTCGAGCTACTCCTTTGCCAGCAGCAGCGACTTCTACACCTGGCTCAACAACAGCATCATTCAGGTGAGTGCATTCCACAATGTTAAAAGTTGAGGTGGGTGGGTGTTCATTCGTGCATGCGTGTGTGCATTTGTGCGTGCGTGTGTGCGTGCGTGTGTGCGTGCATGCAGCAGCAGCGACTTCTACACCTGGCTCAACAACAGCATTATTCAGGTCAGTTCATTCTACAGAGTTCATGGGTCGGTCCTACATGCAATTCCATTCACAGGTCTAGTTCTTCCGGCGTAACAACAGCATAATTTTCGGTGAGCGCATTTCTTTGAATGGTGGCGACAAGGCACTGAGGATACTTGCCCCCTCTCCTCCTCCCTCCCACCTCCCCGCAGGTCATATGGTCAGACCCCCAATGCGGTGACGGCACATGCACGCCCCCCACAGAGTTCCCCGCAGTGGGCCGATTTGGCTGCACCCAGGACTGCGGCAACGCACGTAACGTTACAACGGTGACGGTGGCGCTGCGGTGCCACTTTGCATCGAGGGAGGCCATGCTTAGCAGCTCATGGAACCTCTGCTCTACCGCCATCCGAGACGTCTGCTGGTGAGTGTGTCTCTCTGTACCAGGGTCAGTGTTTGGGATTGTGTGTGCGGGCGCGTGTGGGTGGGAAGGTGGTGACGGTGGCGCTGCGCTGCCACTTTGCATCGAAGGAGGCCATTCTGAGCAGCTCGTGGAACCTCTGCTCCACCGCCATTCGAGACGTGTGCTGGTGAGTGAAGGAGTGAGTGAGTGCGAGTGTGAGTAACTTTTATCTGCTACCCTCCCAAAGGCCTGCTAAGCCCCAAGTACCCTCCCCACACCCGCTGCCCACACCCTCTCCCCACAACCTCTCAGGTTCCAGGACCCCCAGCTATTCACCGAGAGGACGGGCTGGCACACGGTGACAGTGCGCCTGCCCCCCCTAGTCCTGGTGCAGCAGCTGCTCTCATTCTGTCATGCGAACTCTTCCCTCCCCTCTGCTCTCCCCCCCGTGTTTTTTCACACCAGGTTCCAGGACCCGCAGCTATTCACCGAGATGACGGGCTGGCACACGGTGACAGTGCGCCTGCCAGACAACGACTGGTTCGCCTCCCTCACTGCTCCCACCGGGGGCCTCGGTGTGTACGTGTACGAGTCTCTAGGGAAGAAGACAAGCACTCAAGAGGCAGATTCGCACCCATCCCTTCCCATCTCTCCCCTTCCCTCCCCCACACCAGGTTCCAGGACCCGCAGCTATTCACCGAGATGACAGGCTGGCACACGGTGACAGTGCACCTGCCAGACAACGACTGGTTCGTCTCGCTCACTGCTCCCAGCGGGGGCGTTGGTGTGTACGTGTACAAGTCCCTGGGGAGGAGCACAGGCGGTGGAGTGGCGGCAGGCACTGTGAGCACCCACGCAGAGGCAGACTCGCCCGCTGGTATCAACATCTCAGCTGCTGGCGGCTCGGTTCTCTCAGCACCGTCGCCGCCACCCCCTGTTTCCCCCGCCCCTGCCTCCGCCCCCTTCCGACCCCCCTCCTCCACCCCCACCCACCCCTCCGCCTCTTCTCCCTCCGCCTCCGCTCCCTCCCCCTCTGCTTCGCCCTCCCTCTCTTCGTCCACGAAGGAGTATCTGCGGCCGTCCAATGGCACGGGGGCGAATGTGCTGCTGGCGAGCGTTGACGGGTGTGTGGAGGACGGCGAGAGCGGTTTGCAGCGGTGCAGACAGGTATGGTGCGGGGGAGAGGTGTTAGAGGTTGTGCAATGGGCAATAGCAGGGTTTTTTCAGACAGGTACGATGTGGTGGAGAGGTGTTAGAGGGGTATCTGCGGCCATCCAATCGCACGGGGGCTAACGTGCTGCTGGCGAGCGTTGACGGGTGTGTGGAGAACGGCGAGAGCGGTTTGCAGCGGTGCAGACAGGTGCGGTGTGGTGGAAAGGTGTTAGAGGCAGTGCAGTGTGCGATAGCAGGGGTCGCAGGCAGGTATGATGCGGTGGAGAGGTGTTAGAGGGGTATCTGCGGCCATCCAATCGCACGGGGGCTAACGTGCTGCTGACGAGCGTTGACGGGTGTGTGGAGGACGGCGAGAGCGGTCTGCAGCAGTGCAGACAGGTACGATGTGGTGTAGAGGTGCTGAAGGCGTGCATGCTGCAGTGCAGTGCAGTGCAAACAGGTGCAGTGTGGTGTTATGTGTTGCCATTGTCAGCACTCAGCACTCTTCCCTCCCTTCTCCTCAATCCCCTCTCCTCTCTCACTTGCTCCTCCCTTGCCCCAGACCTGTGCCATATGGACTATTTGTCTCCCACAACTTTGCACCAGAAGCAGCAGCAGCAGCAGCAGCAGCTCAGCCAATACCAGCACCAGCAGTAGCAGCACAAGCACCAGTCCTGCCACGTCTCTGCCCATGCGTGTGGCATCAGCAGCACTAGGCAGCTGCTTCCAGGCGTGCAACGCCATGCTGCCAGGGACTGCCTTCGACCCCCCTGACAACATCACCTGCTCCCAGGTGAGACCCCTCTCTTCGACACATTCCAAACTGAAGTGCCTAAACTAAAAGAATTGCCATGCTGCCAGGGACCTCCTTCAACCCCCTGGTGACGTCACTTGTTCCCAGGTCAGGTCACTCTTGAACGCAGTTGCTTTCAGGCCTCTTCCCAGACCTCTCATGGGTCGGGAGAGCAACATCAAAAGGTAAGGGCTATTTATCAGTCTTGGATCTGGAAAGCACTGATGAGAAGGCTTAACGGGTTTTGTCCCGTGAGCCGAAACTAGTTTGCGATTAAGGATTCCTACGAGTTGAGAGCTTCTTGGCCTACTTAAAATTTCTGGGAAGCGTTTTTCCGTCTCGTTCCTTTGTTGCTTAAGCGTTTTCTTCTGGTTTGCTGCTACTCGTAACTCCACTATGAGCCTAGATCCTTGGGACATTGAACATCAAAAGGCAGAGGCTATTGATCAGTCTCGGCTGAAGAAGGAGGGTATTCCTTTCAAGCTCTTGACGTGGCATGGCATGGAAGGGAAACTCTTCCTGTGTGCTCCCGCTCTCCCCTTGTCGCTTTCTCCCTTCCCCTTCAAACAACGCTGTTCCTGCCAGGCATTCACTCTCTTCGAGGCGTCTCTCCAAACGCCGTCCTGCTCCGGCGCTCCCTCCTGCCCCTGACCTCCGTCCTTTCCCCTACCCTCCTCCCGTGTCCCCCTTTGTTTTTCCCCTCAAACGACATTGTTCCTGCCAGGCATTCACTCTGTTCGAGGCGTCTCTCCAAACGCCGTCCTGCTCCGGTGCTCCCTCCTGCCCCTGAAATCACCTCCTCGTTGCCCCTTCCCTCTCCCTGCCAATACCTCCCACTGCCATTTCCTCATATTCTGCTGCTGTCTCTGCAAAAATAGGCAAGGCACCCGCTGTCAATCCATGCTCTTTCTCCATCTCCTGTCAATCCTGCTGGCTGGTGGTCCTTGTTTGTTTGTAGCTCCTGTATCCCTCCCCACCCACCCCACGGCTTGTGTGCCGTCAGTGTCAGTAGATCTTCCTCTGATCCTACCTCGTGCGTTTTGCTGCCAATGGCATTGGCATGTGTGCAGATATGCTCTCGGAGTCCCCAGCAGCAGCACCCTCCCAGCCACCTAGAACAGCAGCGGCACCACCAGCAGAAGCAGCAGCAGCAGTGGAGACACCAGAAGCATCAAGTCCCCTCTCTGCCCGTTTACTACTTGAGTCTCCTGTTCATAGCAGCAGCGCCAGCAGCAGCAACAGCCACTTGCAGGCACCTCCTCGAATCGCTCTTTCTCACCCTGCCAGCACCCCAGCCACTCCCTGTGCGCACAGCCGTCTCAGCACCTCTGTTTCCGAAGAGCACCCCATGTCCTCCCCACACTCCTCTTGGCCTGCCGGGACTCTCTTGGATCCCTGGACTGGCATGGCGTCAGTGCAACTGGTAGGTCCCATGCTGCCTTTCAGTTGAGGTATGATGGAGGTTTGATTCGATCATATGTGCTCCTGACCTGAGCCCTCCCCACACTCCTCTTGGCCTGCCGGGTCTCTCTTGGATCCCTGGACTGGCATGGCGTCAGTGCAACTGGTATGTTGCGAGTCCATCCCATGCTGTCTCTCAGGAATGATACAGGTTTGTTTGATCCATTGTCTTGGGGTTGTCTTTTGGTTGTTGTTGGTGTTTCAGATGAATACGCATGAACCCATCCTACTTCTCCTTACTGCTTTCCACGTCTTTTCTAGTTCCGTTTCTGTCTAAGACTCGTCTCATGACTTGCCATCCCTGCATCTCTGCATCCCCACGTCTCCCGCCCAGCAGCACCACCAGCAGCTGAGGCAGAAGCTAAGGGAGGAAGGAGCCAGTGCTCCCAGCCTCCATGCTCCTTCCCACAAGATTGCCATCACGGCTGGTGCAGTTCGCTCCAGCCGCCAGCTCTTCCCCTCTCCACCAACTTCCTCATTCCTCCCAGGTGCCTCCCCCCTGCCCTGCTCTGTCGGCCTGTTGAAAACCGTTTGTCTCAAGTCCAAAGGCTTTTTTGACGTCTCGACCTCCCCTATTAAAAAAACTGGCAGTTTGTGTGTCAGAGGCGCCTCAAAAGCCCCATCTCCCCCCATCACCCCACATCCATCCCCATCCCCTTCCACCACCCCTTATTCGCCACCCATCTACCACCACCTACCACTCAGCCACCTCCTCTCAGCCGATCACAGAAGCCCAGCGGCTCGTGTGGGAGAGCCTTGGGACGTCGGACGGCGAGCGAATCAGGGCGTGCCAGGTGGCGGTGGCGCGGGCACTGTACACTGCCGTGAAGGAGAACTGCTTGGCTGGCCCGACAGATAACAGCAGCGGCAATAGTGGCACGGGCAGTACAAGTGGCAGTGGCAGCATTAGCAGCAGCAATAATGGCAGCAGTTATCCAAGCAGCAGCGGCGGTGGCAGCAGCAGCAGCAGCACCACCACCACCAGTAGCAGCATGGAGCAGTCCTCTCCAGCCAAGAGTCTCTCCCTGGCCTCACGCCATCGCCTTGTTGCCTTCCTCTGCGCGCTCTTTGCCGGCCCTGTGTCCTCCCACCCCCGCTGCAACTTCACGGAAGCTTCCTCCGGACGGCAGCTGAAGGAGCAGGCAGAGCTGGTGGATTACATTCGAGCGACACACCGCAGGTAAGAGGGTTGGGGAGGGGGTCGGATATGCTGTACCCTTAGAACGATGGCTGCTGGTTTGGTTGGAAGCAGCTGACGAACCAGGCAGAGATTTTGAATCCACTTTCGAGCGACACACCGCAGGTAAGAGGGTTGGGGAGGGGGTCGGATATGCTGTACCCTTAGAACGATGGCTGCTGGTTTGGTTGGAAGCAGCTGACGAACCAGGCAGAGATTTTGAATCCACTTTCGAGCGACACACCGCAGGTAAGAGGGTTGGGGAGGGGGTCGGATATGCTGTACCCTTAGAACGATGGCTGCTGGTTTGGTTGGAAGCAGCTGACGAACCAGGCAGAGATTTTGAATCCACTTTCGAGCGACACACCGCAGGTAAGAGGGTTGGGGAGGGGGTCGGATATGCTGTACCCTTAGAACGATGGCTGCTGGTTTGGTTGGAAGCAGCTGACGAACCAGGCAGAGATTTTGAATCCACTTTCGAGCGACACACCACAGGTAAGAGGGTTGAGGAGGGGGAGGGATATGCTGTACCCTTAGAATGATGGCTGCTGGTTTGGTTGGAAGCAGCTGAAGAACCAGGCAGAGATTTTGAATCCACTTTCGAGCGACATACCGCAGGTAAGAGGGTTGGGGAGGGGGAGGGATGTCCCGTACTCTCACCATATGTAATCCTTTGTAGGGGGTTTACCTTACCCACATTAGACGCCATCATCATCCACTAGAGTCCTTCTTTCCTAACCTATCCTTCCTCCCTTATCTCATTTTCATCTCTCCCCCCTCGCACGCCCATCCCTGGTTCTTCTCCTCCCTCATTTTCTTCTCTCTCTCCCCCCCACCCCCTCTCTTGCAGTCCCTCCCGCCGCTTCTCTGCTGCCCAGCAGGCCCTTTTCGTCCACATCTCTGCAGTCAGTCGTGCAGAAGATGCCGAGCGATGCCGTCCAGGCTGCCACCCACCTGCTGCACATCTTCAACGATGCTGTGGTCTCACCAGACGCCTCGCCTTGCCCCTCAGGTGCCTCTCTGTTTCTCTCAGGTGCTCCTGCTTTTGCTCTCAGTGCTCTCTGTTTCTCTCAGGTGCTCCCTCTGTTTCTTTCAAGTGTCAACTCTCTGTCTGTTTCTCCCTCAAGTCCCTCTGACTCGACTCAAGAGCTTCCTCCTCGTCTTATTCCCCACTCTCCCCCGTCCCACTCCCTCTCCCCACTCAGCGGACTACATGGTGCTGTGGGATTCAGCATCCTTCACCCGCCGCATCATATCCAACAAGGTGCATGCTTTGACCCGAGAGCTTTCTTTTCTCCCTCCCGCTTCTTCCCCCTTTTTCTCCCCCAGCGGACTACATGGTGTTGTGGGATTCAGCGTCCTTCACCCGCCGCGTCATATCGGACGGGCAGCGCGTCACGTGGGTGTGGAACGACGACGACTACCATGAGCTCTCAGGTGCAGTAAACGGCAAGGTAAAAAAAAACGACAGTTTTTTTTAAAATTTACCGTAGAAAACGGTACCGTAAAAAACGGCCGTAAAAAAACGGTTTAAAAAGGTTCCAGGTGATGATTTTCGTTTGAAGAAAAAATCGGCCATTTTATGGGACCAAATTGATGGCGAAAATCACCAGGATAAATTGGACGAACCCCTCTTGCATGTGTGCATTTGTGGGCATGATTGAAAATGTATCCGACCTTGTTTTTGCCTTTGTTGGTGACAAGAGTTCTCTAACAAAAAAACGGCCGTATTTTTGAAAAAAAATACCGTAAAAAACGGACCGTAATTTACGAAAACCGAATTTTTGAACCTTGGTAAACGGTTTGCTTCCAACTCATGAGTGGCTTGTGATGTGGTGGACTGGACTTTGCCTTATCGCCCATGCCATGCCCACGTGGGTGTGGTGTGGAACGATGACGGTTTCAACAAGCTCTCACGTGCGGCGAGATGAAGTTTTGGCTCGTCTGCACTCTGTTCTATAATCCATCTGCCTCTCTGCATCCGTCTGGCAGTGCTCTCCGCATTCTATCTCTCCTATACTCTGCTGCTGCAGGGTCGGTGGGCAGAAGCACTCCAATTCATCTGCTGCTCTGCAACTTCTTTGATTTTTTCTCTTTCATTCCGTCACTGCAGCATCGGCGGGATCGGAGCCGTTTCTCGGGTTTGGAGCGGGCCGGCTCGGCCTGTCACGGCTTTCCACGTGTGCATGGGATAACATCGGGCCCAGAGATGCCTCGGATGAGCCTGCGCCATGCGTGCTGCGTGAATGGTGATGTGGCATGCCATGCTGGCATCTTATGACATGTATGCGTGTGTGCTCGTCATTTCTGTATCTCAAACAAATCACTCACCCGACGCCCTTCTCCTGATGACATTTCTGTATCATTTCTGTATCTCGTCATTCATCCCAATGACACTGCACCGCGGCAGTTCTCTTACACTAAGGTGTTTGTTTGGCATTGCAATTTATTTAATGTCTCAGAGCGCTCGTGTACTTCGATTGCACTCCTGGCTTCACACCCTTCCCTGCACACTCTCCCGACGGCACGTCACCCCCGCAGTTCGCATACACCAAGGTGTTTCACACGACAATCTATTTTGAATCCCAACGCACTTCCAAAGTCTCGATTGCTCTCTTGGCCTCGCACCCTCATACCTGCTCCAGGTTCTCCCGACGACACATCACCGCCGCAGTTCGCATACACCAAGACGTTCTGGCACGACAACTTATCTTGAGTCCCAAAGCACTTCTAACTAAATTCTCAATTGCTCTCCTGGCCTCGCACCCTCGTCTGCAGGTTCCCCCGATGACACATCAGCGCCCCAGTTTGCATACACCAAGGTGTTTGGCACGGCGCGGGACATGGCTGTGAGGGACTCTCCTCAGTCGCTCGCATTCACTCTCATCCGCGCCAGGAATGAATCAGGTGCACAGCATGTCTGCATGTATGCATGCATGATGCATGTGCATGTGTGCATGGGTGTATGCATGGGTGTTTGGCACGGCCCGGGACATTGCTGCAAGGGACTCGCCTCAGTCACTTGCATTCACCCTCATCCGCGCCAGGAATGAGTCAGGTGCGTGCATGGGTGTGTGGGGCATGGGGACACTGGCCACCAGCAGCAGAGCAACGCCTGCAGCCTAGTTCTGTCTGTGCCTCCCTAACTCATGCTGCCATCTGAATCTGTCTGCTTCGCCCTCCCTTTCATGTTCCCCCTCCCTCCCCACCACCACCACCAGCCCTGCGACGTGGCCCTCTGTGACTTTGATGGGGGGGGGAACTCTTTCTTGATTCAGGCCTCTCGAAGGTCAACCCTCCAACGTGCTTCTTTGCACCTTCTGACTCCGTTTCCCCTCTCCCCTCTATTCCCCATTCCCCCTCTCCTGTTTCCCCTCCCTCTCACCAGCATCCCAACCGCACACCTCCCTGCCCCCCTACGCGCTCCTCCTCGCCTCCCTCTGTGCGCCTGCCTGCCGCCTCGCCATGCTTGCCAACGGCCGCTGCGACCAGCCCTGCAACGTGGCTCTCTGTGACTTTGACGGGGGGGACTGCGCTTGCGGCGGCGCTGGCAGCGGAGGGTTTGGGAGCGTGAGCAGTGGCAGTGCTTCTGATGGTGCTGCTGCTGGTGGTGTGAGTGGACTTAGCAGCAGTGGCAGCAGTGGTGGTGGTGCGAGTGGGGGTGCGAGCGGGGGGGGAGCAGCGGGCGTGGTGTGGTGCGCATGCCCATTGCTGCAGATCCGGGGCGATGATGGAGGTACGTGCGTGCGTGCGTGCGTGCTTGCACTTGTCTATTAGGCTCATAAACGAGTATAGTGTCCCTTCAATCCCCAGCGTCTTTTGAAGCAGCGGGAGCAGCGGGTGTGCAGTGGTGTGCAGTGGTGTGCAGTGGTGTGCAGTGGTGTGCAGTGGTGTGCAGTGGTGTGCGTGGCCGGTGCTGCAGAGTTGGGGCGATGATGGAGGTACCTGCGTGCGTGCGTGCGTGCGGTTGTTGCAGTTCTTGTATCTTAGGTTCCTCAAAAGATAAACAAGTTCAGATTCTCTTCAATCCCCAGCGTACTGTAAGGCAAAAGGAGCAGGCACGGGCATCAACGCGCACTTCACTTCAGTTCGATTCCTTCCTCCTCCTCCTCCTCTTTTCCCCTTTATCCTCCTGCCCTCTATCCCTCAGCATGCTGCGAGGCAGCAGGGGCGGGCACGGGCATCAAGGTGCCGTTCAGTCTGCGCAGGTTCGGCACCTCAGTGCACGCCCTCGACTCCACTCTCAGCAGCACGGCGACTACTCCACCATCAACACACACTTCATTCCCCTCTTCTTTTTCCCCCTTCCCCCGACCTGCTCCCTCCTCCTACCTCTCCCTTCCCCCCCACACCCATCCCTCAGCATGCTGCGAGGCAGCAGGGGCGGGCACGGGCATCAAGGTGCCATTCAGTCTGCGCAGGTTCGGCACCTCAGTGCATGCCCTCGACTCCACTCTCCGCAGCACCGATACTGCTCTGCCCCGCGTTGTATCTGAGTACAACAGGTGCGCGGGTGTGGGTGTGAGTGTGAGTGTGGGTGTGGCTGTGTGGTGCAGGTGACTTTTGAGAATAATCCAAAGCCACTCTCAGCCCCTCAGTGCACGCCCTCGACTCCATGCTCAGCAGCACCGATACTGCTCTGCCCCGTGTTGTGTCTGAGTACAACAGGTGCGCGGGTGTGGGTGTGGGTGTGAGTGTGGCTGTGTGGTGAAGGTCACTTCTGAGAATAATCTAAAGCCACTCTCAGCCCCTCAGTGCACGCCCTCGACTCCATACTCAGCAGCACCGATACTGCTCTGCCGCGCGTTGTGTCTGAGTACAACAGGTGCGCGGGTGCGGGTGTGGGTGTGAGTGTGGCTGTGGCTATGTGGTGTAGGTGACTTCTGAGAATACTCTAAAGCCGCTCTCAGCCCCTCAGTGCATTCCCTCGACTCCACTCTCCGCATCACCTATACTGCTCTGCCGCGCGTTGTATCTGAGTACAACAGGTCTGGTTGTGTTCCATGTTCTTAAACAGTATACACCATCTTTGCTGTAACGAGTTCTGATTTCTTAGGAGAGTCAAAAGTCCATTCACTCTCTCCCCTTTCTCCCCCCTCCCTGCACAGGGTGCTGATGGGTCTCATCATTGTGCAATATCGCTGGGACGCCGCAGACTGTGCCACAAGCAGGTGAGTGAGTGAGTGGGTGAGTGAGTGAGTGAGCTATGCGCATGGGCACGAGCAATTGAGCTGCGTGCATGGTCCAGCCGTATGCACATGGTCAAGAATAAACATTCCTGTTCCGTCCGAGTGGCCAGTCGCGGCATCACTACAGCCGATAATCCATCTGCTGCTCGCTCTCAACCTTCCTGCTTCCTCATGGCACTGCAGGTTCCATTTCCAGGACTCGTGTGTTTTGAAACGTCTCAAAACTCGCAGGTTCCTGCAATGCTCAATTCGAATAAAGCATCCCCCCTTTCTTCTCCCCCGCCTCCCCTCTCCCCCTTTCGCACTGCAGGTTCCATTTCCAGGACTTGTGTGTGAGGGGAGAGTCATCAAGAGCGTTCGGGGTGAACCCGGTGTTCCTGCCATCCTCCTCTCTCTACAACGGCACTGCAGCTGCCAACACCACACACCTCCCCCCGTCCCCCCACACCCCGTTGTGCAGGTTTCATTTCCAGGACTTGTGTGTGAGGGGAGAGTCATCAAGAGCGTTCGGGGTGAACCCCGTGTTCCTGCCATCCTCCTCTCTCTACAACGGCACTGCAGCTGCCAACACCACACACCTCCCCCCGTCCCCCCACACCCCGTTGTGCAGGTTTCATTTCCAGGACTTGTGTGTGAGGGGAGAGTCATCAAGAGCGTTCGGGGTGAACCCGGTGTTCCTGCCATCCTCCTCTCTCTACAACGGCACTGCAGCTGCCAACACCACACACCTCCCCCCCTCCCCCCACACCCCGTTGTGCAGGTTTCATTTCCAGGACTTGTGTGTGAGAGGCGAGTCATCAGATGCGTTCGGGGTGAACCCGGTCTTCCTGCCATCCTCCTCACTTTACAACGCCAACGCAGCTGCCAACACCACGGCCTACACCAACGAGTCCTTCGCCAATCCCTTTGAGCTCAACGCCAAGGGCCTGCCCTATGGTTTCCAGCAGCTGGTGAGACTCTCTGGTGTTACCCTTTGACTCTCTGGTGTTATCCTCCCTCGCTGTATAATGCCAATGCAGCTGCCAACACCACGGCCTACCTACACCATCGCTTCCTTTGCCAACCCCTTTGAGCTCAACGCCAAGGGGTTGCTATATGTTTTCCAGCAGCTGGTGAGACTTGCTAAGGCAGTAGCTCTCCCCTTTTGCATTCTTGCTCTACTTTGCTGATGCAATGCGGCTGCCAACACCACCGCCTACACCAACGCTTCCTTTGCCAATCCTTCTAAGCTCAATGCTAAGGGGTCGCCTTATGGTTTCCAGCAGCTGGTGAGAGTCTCTGGTGTGTTGGGCTTTGAGTCGACTCAAGAATCTCCTCCCTCTCTTTTCAACGCCAGCACGGTTGCCAACACACCGCCTACCTCTTTTGCCAAATCCACCCTTTTGCCCAATCCAGCCCGGTAGCAGCCGCTCCCCGGTGGTGTTTGACGTGAATCTGGACAACGGGGTGGCTTCTGAGGCAGCTAGAACAATATTGACACGCCTGAAAGCAACCTTCCTGTCCCCTGCTCTGACTGTCCCCCGCTCCCCCAGCCCGGCAGCAGCCGCTTCCCACTGGTGTTTGACGTGAATCTGGACAACGGGGCAGCCACGCGGCGGCTGCAGTACCTGGTGGACGGGTTCTTCGTTGACAACTACACGCGCAGCATCGATGTCGTGCTCATCACTCGCAACGGTGAGATGAGAGAAGAGAGGAAGGGAGGGAGGGAGGGAGGGAGGGAGGGAGGGAGGGAGGGAGGGAGGGAGGGAGGGAGGGAGGGAGGGAGGGAGGGAGGGAGGGAGGGAGGGAGGGAGGGAGGGAGGGAGGGAGGGAGGGAGGGAGGGAGGGAGGGAGGGAGGGAGGGAGGGAGGGAGGGAGGGAGGGAGGGAGGGAGGGAGGGAGGGAGGGAGGGAGGGAGGGAGGGAGGGAGGGAGGGAGGGAGGGAGGGAGGGAGGGAGGGAGAGGGAGGGAGGGAGGGAGGGAGGGAGGGAGGGAGGAGCGCTTCATGCTGTGTGCTCATGGCAAGGGGCGGCGACGCGGAGGCTGCAGTACCTGGTGGACGGGTTCTTCGTTGACAACTAAACGCGGAGCATTGATGTCGTGCTCATCACTCGCAACGGTGAGAGGAACTGAGGAAAGGTGAGAGGAAGAAAGGAAGGAAAGAAAGAGGTGCTTCATGCTGTGTGTTCATGCTGCAGTACCTACCTGGTGGACGGGTTCTTCGTTGACAGCTACACGTGCAGCATCGATGCCGTGCTCATCACCCGTAATGGTGAGAGCGAGGGAGGCAGTGCTTCACGCTGTGCGCTTCATGCTGTGTGCTTCACGCTGTGTGATCATCACATGCAGCAGCAGTGATGAAACCACGCATCCACTGACATTCAACCTCTCTCCTGCTCTCTCTCCCTCACCCTCTCTCCTGCTCGCCCCCGCCGCCAAGCCAACAAGCAACTGTTCACTACCACCCTCACCTTTGTTCCCTCGTTCCCACTTTCCCTCTTCCCTCCTGCTCCCCTCGTCCCTCTTACCCTTCCAGCCAATGAGCAGCTGTTCACGGCCACCAAAGCCACCCTCTCCCTCCAGCCGGGCGGCAGCATGGACGCTACCTTCCAAATCCAGCCGGTCAACGTTGAGTACTACGACCTGAATGAGACGAGCAACGTGATACGGCTCGTCCTGGAGCTGTTGTTCGTGGCCGGCGTGGTTTGGAATGTAGTGGAGGAGGTGAAGGAGATGATATGGATTTGGAAGGTGCAGCGAAGGTCCTTCTGGCATTACTGGCGGCAGGGGTGGAACTGGGTGGACTGGCTCTCCATATCTGTCCAGATTCTCTGCATCTGCATGTGGTTAGTGGGGAGGGGGGTGATGTTGTGGCGTCACTGGTGTGATGGAGTGAGTGCAGATTGAGTGTGGATGGCGTCTGCAGTGAGTGTGGAGTGAGTGTGGAGTGTGGGGTGAGTGTGTAGTGAGTGTGAGGGTTGGTGTGGCAGTGGAAAATGCAGCGAAGGTCCTTTTGGCATTACTGGCGGCAGGGGTGGAAGTTGGTGGACTGGCTCTCCATATCTGTCCAGATTCTCTGCATCTGCATGTGGTGAGAGAGGGGTGATGCCGTGGCGTCATTGGTGTGATGGAGTGAGTGTGGAGTGAGTGTGCAGTGAGTGTGGAGCAAGTGTGCAGTGAGTGTGAAGTGAGCGTGCAGTGACTGTGGATTGAGTGTGCGGTGAGCTTTACCATGCAGGCACACTACAACATCTACTACACTCTAGACGAGTACCCGCGCTACTGGGACCCAAAACCAACCCGCCCCCTTCCGGTGCCCTCCCTGCTCTCTCAAGCGGTCCTTGTATTGATGTGTCCTGCTCACTCTCCCTCACTCTCCCCAATCCACAGGATATCAATGGCAGTGTTATCCGGGCAGAGATTCAACATGCAAGCCCGCTCTACACCATGTACAACAATTTCAACCAGTTCCCACACTACTAGGCCCTCCCCAACCCACCGTCTTGCCCTCCCCGCCCTCTCTCTCCCCTCCCCTCCTTCATCCACAGGATATCAATGGCAGTGTTATCCGGGCAGAGCTTTAACATGCAAGCACGCTACAACATCTACTACACTCTCGACGAGTACCCGCGCTACTGGGCGCTCCCCAACCCGCCCTCGGGTTACCTGGCTGCAGTTTCTGCTGCTGACAAACTTGGGAGTATCATCAACACGAGCTCTGCCTATTTCGCTCTGCAAGGCATGAAGTGAGTGCGGCTTGCAATGAGCGGCTTGGAGTGAGTGGTGTCCTCCTGTTCTCCCCTTTGTTGAGAGGAGAAAAGATGCACTAGGAAGAATTATCAACACGAGCTCAGCCTATTTCGCCCTGCAAGGCATGAAGTGAGTGCGGTGAAATTAAGGTCTTGCAGTGTGATCCGTGCAACGAGTGCCATGCAGTGAGAGAATGCCATCCCAAGCTAATGGATCCAGCCGCACATGTACATCATCACTCTTTCCATCCGCCCCTCTCCCTATGTGGTTGTTCCCCTCGCCCTATCTCTCCCGTGCTTTCTACCAGTGTGTTCATCATGGTGCTGCGAGTGCTCAAGCTAATGGACTTCCAACCACACATGGGCATCATCACTCGCTCAATCCGAGTGGCTCTCCCCTCCATCCTGCACTTCTTCCTGCTCGCCCTCGCCATCTTCCTCGCCTATGCCACCTACGCTTACCTTGTGTTCGGGATGACCATGGTGCAGGTGTGTACTGCCGCATGCTGTGTCTCGTGAGCTCTCTCCCTTTCTTTCTCCACTTCTTCCTGCTCGCCCTTGCCATCTTCCTCGCCTATGCCACCTACGCTTACCTTGTGTTCGGGATGACCATGGCGCAGGTGTGTACTGCGGCATGTGTCTCGTGAGCTCTCTCCCTTTCTTTCTCCACTTCTTCCTCCTCGCCCTCGCCATCTTCCTCGCCTATGCCACCTACGCCTACCTTGTGTTTGGCATGACCATGGTGCAGGTGTGTATTGCGTGCATGCTGTGTCTGTTTGTGGGTTGCACTGCGTGTGTGTGCGGGCAGGCAGGCTGGTGAGCGCCCTCCCTTCCTTTCTCCACTTCTTCCTGCTCGCCTTCTCAGTCTTCCTCGCCTATGCCACCTACGCATACTTCGTGTTTAGGATAACCATGGCGCACGTGCGTACCGATGGCCTGCTTAACATCAGTGTGCACTTAGCAGATTGTATTTCTTCCACCAACTTTACGTCTAGCAAGCCGTGGGTGCTGGCGCCTCAAAATTCGTCTCTGTACTGGCAGTACGTGTCAGACGCACACCCTGCTTCTTCCCCTCCCCCACAAGTGCTGTTCAGCACACTATGAGGGGGTCATGCAGACTATGTCATGTTGGCGACTAATTCCTTGCAGTGACCGAGTTGCTCCAGCCGCTTGTGAAGGAAATCTGTCCCTCCCCATCTTACGTCTTTGACAGAAGCTCCTATCAGCAGTCTCCTAGTCGTTTCTCCTCGTCGTCGTTCGACATTCAACCACCTTCTCAGTTTGTTTATCCGAATGACATTTTGAATCAGGGTTTTCAACGCCGGTTGAAATCAAGAAGCAATTTACACCACCAAACTACTGCTAATTTGCCGAGCCAAGACATGT
Organism: Closterium sp. Naga37s-1; assembly: GCA_947471745.1. Lineage (NCBI taxonomy): Eukaryota > Viridiplantae > Streptophyta > Zygnematophyceae > Desmidiales > Closteriaceae > Closterium > Closterium sp. Naga37s-1. The sequence goes on along the minus strand of CANJKZ010000319.1, from coordinate 310,385 downwards.
GGAAGGCGGAGCCAAGTGTTCGTGAAACCAACCCGTTGCGGACCATTTCTGTCGTTAACGTTACGAACAAGACCAACACATACAGCGATCGGGAGTACAACAAGGCAAGAGAACTCGAAAAGCGTATCGTTTCTGGCAGAGCTTTTCAATCGGCGCAGGTTTTCTGACACAGATGCAATCGTGCTTTTGTGACAGTGTCTGATGAGGAATTTCTCCAACAAAAGGGATGCGATGAACGAATGGGATGCCACATTGGACACCGTCACGTAAGCATGACTGCCTCTGAGTACCAAAATCCGCTCCGATCCAGAGCTCTCTCAGAATGGAAACGCTTTCCGAGTTCCTCTCCATGTTGTATTCCCGATCGCTGTATGTGCTGAACCGATTCGCAATGTTGACCACAATGCTGGTCCACAGCGGGTTGATTTCACGAACACTTGGCTCCGCCTTCCACATGTGTAGGCCCGGCAAAGGAGGAGTAGGTTGGCGGCGTAGATTGCTTCCTGATTTCAACTCGTGTTGAAAACCTTGATTCAAAAGGCATTTTGGATAAACAAGCTGAGAAGGTGGCCGAATGTCGAACGACGACGTGGAGAATCGACTAAGAGACTACTGAGAGGAGCCTTTGTCAAAGACATAAGGAGGAACAGTGTTCCTTCACAAGCGGCTGGAGCAACTCGGTCACTGCAAGGAAATAATCGTCAACATGCCATACGTGTGTGGCGATGAATCATGCCCTGCCTTCTCCTCCCCTCCCCCCCCTTCCCAGTTCAGCACTTTGTGGGGAACCATGCAGACGTGTTTCCTCGTCATTCTCAACAACAAGAGCGTGCAATACTTCTTCCAGCTCATGCAGAGCTGGCAGTGCGCGTGCAGATGTATGTATCACGCCCTGCCTTCCCCCTCCCTCCCTCCCCCCCCCAAATTGCAGTTCAGCACGCTATGGGGAGCCATGCAGACGTGCTTCTTGATTATCCTCAACGACAACAGCGTGCAGTATTACTTCCAGCACATGCAGAGCTGGCAGTACGTGGCTGCGATGATCTTCTGGTTCTCCTTCGTCATGATCTTCTTCTTTGTGCTCTTCAACTTCCTCATCGCCATCATCGTCGACGCGTTCATGGATGTCAAAGTAAGTGGAGTCAACGTGAGTCAACAGCATTCAACAGTGGTCAATGCGAGTCAACCATAGTGATCTTCTGGTTCTCCTTCGTCATCATCTTCTTCTTCGTGCTCTTCAACTTCCTCATCGCCATCATTGTGGATGCGTTCATGGATGTCAAGGTGAGTGAGTCAACACAAGTCAACGCCAGTCAACGTTAGTCAATGCCAGTCAATGCGAGTCAAGCAGTGATCTTCTGGTTCTCCTTTGTCATCATCTTCTTCTTCGTCCTCTTCAACTTCCTCATCGCCATCATCGTCGATGCTTTTATGGATGTCAACGCCAGTCAATGGTAGTCAAACGCTAATCAATGCAAGTCAGCCGTGGTCAACGCAAGTCAGCAGTAGTGATTTTCTGGTTTTTCTTTTGCACTCCCCATTTGCACGTTTCTGCAGTACTATTCTATTCACTCTCCCTCTCTCCCTCCCTCCTATGTCCCACTTGCTCCTTTCGTCAGGATGCAGCAGAGAGTGCATCGGCGATATACGAGGACATGACCTCATCGTGCTGCGCTTCTTCCCTCTTTCACGCTGACAGTAATCTATTCTATTCTCTCTCCCTCTCTCTCTCTCTCCCTCGCATGCCCCTCTTGCTCGTTTTGTCAGGATGCAGCAGAGAGTGCATCGGCAATATACGAGGACATGTACCTCATTGTGCTGCGCTTCTTCCGGCGCGTCGCAACGCCTTATAGCGAGTACAGCCGCCTGCTGCGGCACCTCATTCGCCTGGGAGCAGTGGATACAGCCCACACGGTCATGGAGGTGAGTGGGTGTGAGGGCAGCTAACAGGAAGGGAAAGAGGTGTCTGTCCATCCTGCTAGCTGATCAGGTCTCCCGCCTGCTGCGGTACCTCATTCGCCTGGGAGCAGTGGACACGGCCCACTTGGTCAAGGAGGTGAGTGTGACTGAGGGCAGCTGGCAGGGGGGAAAAGAGCCACACGCTTCCTTTCTTTCATGCCTGCTGCACCACCTGATTTTCCTGGGAGCAGTAGACACGGCCCACACGGTCATGAATGTGAGTGTGAATGAGGGCAGGACAGGGCAAAGGAAGGCTGCTGCTGCTACTGCCACTGCCCCCTGAACAAACCCTAATTGCATGCTCTGTGCCTTCACTTATTCCCTTCCTCTCTTCAGAAGAGCCTGTGGCAATCGGCACAGCAGAGCCTTGCGAGGAGCCTTCTCTACAGCACGGCAAGGGAGAGCGGCCACTTCCGCCACTTCTCCTGATCAAACCCCTAACTTCATGCTCTGAGCCTTTTCGTATTCGCTTCCTTGGTTCTGTGCCTTTGTTTTAACTTTCTTTCCTCTCCTCAGAAGAGCCTATGGCAATCAGCCCAGCAGAGCCTTGCTCGGAGCCTTCGCCACAGCCCGGCTAGGGAAGGCGGCAGCAGGCATGTGAGCAGTGGTGTGGACAACAGCAGGAGCGGGAACGGCAGTATGGGCAGTGGCTTGGGCAGCGGGGACGGCAGCAGGGAGGGCGTGAAGGGACCAGGCGGGGAGGATGGTTTGGATGATAGTGGGTTACGGAGAGGCGGGTTGGAAGATGGGAGACAAGGGGGAGGGGAAGTTGAGGAGGAGGGGAAGTTGGGGAGGGAAGGGAGAGATGCTAAAGCTCTGGTACGGGTGCAGCGGCAGGGGATGGTGAAAGCAAAGGGAATGGGTTCAGGCGTGAGTGAGAGAGGGGAGGAGGGGAAGTTGGGGATGGAAGGGGGAGATGCTAAAGCTCTGGTACGGGTGCAGCGGCAGGGGATGATAGATGGTAAAGCTGTGATGAGGGTGCACGGGCTGGCGATGGTTGACACAGAGGGGATCAATGCAGGTGTGAGTGAGAGAGAGGAGGAGGGGACGAAGCTGGGGACGGAAAGGAGAGACTCTAAAGCTTTGGTACGGGTGCAGCGGCAGGGGATGGTGGATGGTAAAGCTGTGATGAGGGTGCACGGGCAGGGGATGCTGGGGTTGGGAGGGATGGTGGGCGCTACTTGTGACGCGCCTCAAAGGCTGCAAGGGGCAGGGGCTGAAGCTTTCAGAATGGATACAATCTCTGAGGCGCCTCAAAGGTTGCAAGGGGCGGGGGCTAAAGGTCCGATGAGAGTGCAAGACGAGGGGATGGCAGAAGCAGAGAGAATACATTTAGGTGGGAGTGAGAGAGACGAGGGGTGTGAGGGTCTTAAGAGAGGCACGGATGTGGTGGGAAATGGTGGGAGTAGGATCTCTGGCGCATCTGCTGCTGAAGGTACGGAGAGCAGCAAGGGAAGCTGCGGCAACAGCACCAGGGAAGGAGGCAGCAGCAGCATTAGCAGCGGCGGCAGCGGCGGCAGCAATGTCAGCGCGTTGGGGACAAGCAGCGGTTGTTGCAGCAGAGCGGGGAGCACGGGGGAGCGAAGCAGGGATGAGGTGCCGCACTCCAGAGCGGGGAGTGGGATGGTGCGGACGATGCGGAGGCGGATAAGCTTCTGGCGGGAGGATTCGCTGGAGGAGCGACAGCGGGTGGTGGCGGTGGGGGGCAGGCACCTCAACGCGCTCTCCCTCTCCGCCATCCTGCAACGTGCTCTCGCCCGAAAGGTGTGTTGATGGGTGGGTTGGTGTGGGCGGCAGTGCAAAGGGTGAGCAGGCGGATGAGCTTCTGGCGAGAGGATTCACTGGGGGAGCGGCACAGGGTGGTGACGGGGGGGGGAGAGGCAGTCGTGAAGGTGCTTCTCTCCGAAGCAGGAGAGAACCTGTCAGGCTCTGATCTCATGGCACCGGCAAGCTCACACCTGTCCTCACCTCTCTCAACCCCACACAACCCCACCCCACCCAACCCAACAGAGCGCTGTCCCTCCCCGTACACCCACCATCTGACTCTATCGACCTGCCCGCTCTTGTAAAGGTGCCTCTTTTCGATGCGAGAAAGAGCATCGTACACTCACACCTGTCCTCACCTCTCTCAACCCCAACCCACCCCACCCAACAGCTGCGGTCTGTCCCTCCCCGCTACACCCACCACCTGGAATCCATCGACCTGCCTGCACTCGTCAAAGTCCTTCTCTCCGAGACAGGAGAGAACCTGTCCCGCTCAGACCTCATGGCACGGGCAAGCTCAGCCGTGGCCATGTCTCGCCAGAAGCGAGACATGCTAGCACTGCAAGAGCGCATGGGAGCCCTTCAAACCGACCTTGCCCAAAGGTTTGATCTGTTGGAACGAGGGATAATGGATCGGTTGCCGAAGCAAGGGAACAGCCAGGTGGGTCGGGAGGTTCGGACAGAGCAGGTGCGGCGAGAGGTGGAGGAGGTTCGGCGGGAGGCCTGGGAGCAGGCTCGGCAGGAGGTTGAGGAGGCGCGGCGGGAGGCGCGGGAGGCTCGGGAGGAGGCTCGGAGAGAGCGGGAAGAGGTTGGGGAGATGCTGAGGGAGTTGAGGAGGGAGTTGCAACTGCTAAGGGTGGTGAGGGGGGAGAGGAGAGATGGGGGACGAGGGGAGGAGAGGGAGAAGGAGGAGGCTGAGGGAGAGTAAGGGGGGCAAACGCAAGCAACAAGCAGTGCAAAGGCTTGAAGCGTGTTCTGTTATTTATTAAGGTCTTGTATGAGTTTTGTATGCTACGGAGTAAGTTCTATTTCAGCTTCAGTTCATTTTGGGATATTACCGTATCCAGAAAGAGAGAGGCCCTGGGGTTGGGCTTGCTGGTTGTCAAGGTAGGAAAGTCTGACGGGTGCCATACCACAAACGGGAGGACCAGGGCCCATCCCATGCGCCGAGGCACGGCAAATCATGGCCTTTGTTGGGGGAGCATGGCTGAATGTGGAGACTGGTAAACAAGCAGGAGCAGCTGGGGAGCTGCACTGAGATGCTGCAAGATGCTGCAAGATGAGTGTCTAGGTAACTCACAATTGACTTCTCAATGTGGTACACAAAGCAAGATGCTTAATCAAGAATCTATCTATGAGGCAACAAAACGAAGCAAAACGCTTAATGTGGAATCCAGGTTCTGAGGCAAAACGAAGCAAGGCGCTGAAAGCAAGAAGAGAGGGACCTTGAGGCCCCCACAAAGCAGATTGTTGCAAGTCTCTATCGGTCAAACCAAGTAAACCGGGTCAACCGAGTCAACCGAGTCAACCGGGTCAACCGAGTCAACCGAGTCAACGGAATCACTCCTGGGAGGCGAAAGCATCCATCAGGTTTCGCCCTCAGTGATACACCACCAGATGTCTAAAAATTTGCTGCAAGGTAGGTCGTGGTCAGTCAAACCAGGTCAACCGAGTCAACCAAGTCAACTGAAGAGTTACTGGTGGGAGGGGTAAATGCATCCACCAGGCTCTCCCCCCGAGCCAACTCAAAGCACAGTCAAATTAAGTCACCCGAATCAACTGAATCACTCCTGGGAGGCAAAAGCATCCACCAGGTTCTCCCCCAGTGCCCTCACCACCCTCTCCACACTCCCCAACTCCCGCACACCCCTCCCCACCGCACTCCTCATCACCGCATTCAACTCCCCGCCATCCCTCCCCACCGCATACCGCACCAGAGCAGCCTGCAGGGTATTCTGTGGGGGTAGGGCCCCCAGGGGAATGCCAAAGACACGCACTCGCTCTATGCAGAAGCGGGGGGGAGGGGGAGGTGCGTCCTGGGGGAGGATGTATGCGGGGCGATGGGGGCTCGTAGAGGCGGTTTGGGCGAGAAGGTAGGCCGGGAGGGAGGGGGAGGAGAGAGATGGGGAAGAGGGGCGAGAGGGGGAGGAGGAGGAAGGGGAGCGGAGAGGGGAGGTTGAACGGGAGGGGATGGGGGAGTGGGAGACGAGGGAGAGGGAGGAGGTAGAATATAGGCTGCTGATGCTGTCGGTGCTGCTGCTGCTACTGCAGGAGAGGGTTCTGTGTATGCGTCTTGCCAGTCGCCCACGAGCCTGCCTCATGAGGGCTCTCCACTCGCACTCCACCCCCCCCCACATGCACCCCTCCCCACCACCATCACCATCACCATCACCATCACCATCATCATCGCCATCATTGGTGCTCTCGCTGTCGCTCCCACCACTGTCCACCCCCCAGCCACTCTCACCCCCTCCCTCCTCCTCTTCTTTCCCTGTTCTCCTCTTTCTCTCCCATCCCTCCCTCTTCTCACTAGCTCCACTGATGCAGCCACCACTGCAGGTACCTTCACATGTACCTTCCCCCTCCCCACTCTTCCCCCTCCCCTTACTCCCCCTTCCAGCACCCCCTTCCCCCCAGCCCCCTTCACAGCCCTCCTCTCCACCTTCGCCCCCGCCTCTCCCTCCGCCTTCCCCTCCACCTTCCCCCCAGGGGGAGCCTGAGAGCAGCAGGCGCACATGGTTCCCCAGGGCGAGCGCGGAGGGGGGGAGGCGGAGCAGGTGGGAGATGGGCGCGGGGGACAGGGGGAAGGACGCAGAGGAGAAGGGGAAGGCGGAAGGGGAGAACCCCACTTGGACCTGAGAAAACGGGGGAGACGGGGAGAATTTGGGGGAGGAAGGGGGGAGGATGGGGGGACGGGAAGTGGGAGAGGGGAAGATGGTGGGTGGGAGGAGAGCGGAAGAGAATGGGCGCAATTGAAAGCAGGTACCGGGGAGCACCAGGTGCAAGGAGGTGTATTTTGAGGCGCCTCAAAATACAACGCAATTGAAAGCAGGCACAGGGGAGCACAAGGTGCAAGGGCGGTATGGCGAAGATACCTCGTGCAGAGGTATTCGAAGGGAGAGGGGGGTGTTGGGTGGGGGGGGAGGGGGCTGGGGGGTGGTTTGAGAGCAACAGTGAGTGGGGTGTGTGCGAGCAACGGTCACCTGGAGGAAGTTGGGGCAGACGGCGTTCCAGATATCCTGCCCGGAAACGATCTCCACCCCCGTGACGAGGCACAGGGGCAGGTCCAGGCGGAACGTGAGCGACTCCCGCGCCTCCTGCAGTCGGGAGAAGGGCTGCGCATGGGGGAAAGAAGGGGGAAGGGGGGAGCGGGGGAGGGGGAAAGACTTTTGAGAGGTCTCATAAGGTCGTGACGAGGCACAGGGGCAGGTCCAGGCGGAATGTGAGCGCCTCCCGCCTCCCGCAGCCGTGGGAATGGCTGCGCATGCGGGGGAGGGGGGGCGGGGGGACGGAATTGGGAGGGGAACGGGGAGTGGGATGCGGAAAAAGAAGGGAGGGAAACGGGGGAAATTGCGGGGAAGGCGAAGGAATGGGAGTTGGAGGAGGGAGGAGAGAAGGAAGAAATCAGGGATGTGGGAGAAGGAAGAGCATTATAAAGGCTGCAGGGAGCGATTGCCACCTCAAGCATGTCTAGTCTGCACTCACCTAGACAAACCAGACTCTACCACACCTGACTAAACCGCACCCCATTGCAATCGGCTAAACCGCATCCCACCGCACCTGGCTGAACCAGAAGAAGTCGTCTCGGAGAGTCCACTCGGCGCCCCACCCCTCCTCCTCGCTCGAACTCCCCACCGCCTGCAGAGGAAGCTGCGGAGGAACCTTCCACTCGCGATCCAGCTCCACCAGCCCGCGGTAGACTTCTTTCCAGGAACCTTCTGGGACGATCAGGGGAAGGTGGCTGTGCATGTGCTGCTCTTGCCCCCCTCCGTGCCTCATGCCGATTCGTGGCAACACCAAATCCTTTCCATGACAACAACCACTCCTGCTAGTAGTTTTATTCGTATTACGGGCGCAGGAACATATGATGCTTTTCTTGGTATCCGTGCGGAGTTGGTGCCTGCAATGGCGCCGTACGCGATTGTAGCCGATCTGCGGAGAGCCCGCAACCAGGTGGTGCAGCGCGGGGGAGGACCGACCGGGGGAGGCAGATCCGGCCGAGGGCGCAATTGGCGGAGCTAGTAACACCGGGGAGAACGGCAGCAGCGGCGCGGCGCTGCTAGCAAAGCAAACACCAGCATCTGCGTAAACCCGCTGCGCTTCACTCTCGTTCGCCCCACGCTGTTCCGCAGCGTGCGGCGGCGGTTGCGGTGTACCAGGGGAGGCCAATTGCGCCGCTGATCCCGCCTTTGCGGAATGTGACTTTAGCGGGAGTGCAGACTTCGCGGCGGATGCGGGGAGCGATAGCACCTGCGCCACCTTTTCGGACCAGAGAGTGTCGGAAGCTGGGTGCGGAAAGGCGGGTGCGGAAACATGTGGGGGAACAGATATGCGCAAAGCAACGCGCGCGGACAGGCGCGCGGAACGAGCGCGGGCGTCCAGCGAGGGGTACCGGGTATCGGGAAGGGGGTGGAAATGGGGCCAACGGAAATGCAAGCACGGAGAAGTGTGGAGTGGGCGTGATCGACAGAGTGTGCACTCAAAGAAAGACGCGGAATTGACAGGGTGCTTTTGAGAAATCTGAAAACACCCAGCAGATCAAACAGAGACGATCGTAAAGCGTGCGTCTCGTCGCTACATACCTGCTAAACTGCGCCACCGCCGAGATACCGCCGCGGCTCGGCAAAGACAGCGAGGCGGGAGGCAGCGAAGCACCTCGACTGCCACGTCATCGTAGTCCCAGAGCTCCGCGAGGGAAGGCGGGGCATCCGGAAACGCGTGTAATTTAGCCATTTCGGAAGGGAGTTGCAGTTATCGGGAGGGACGGCGGAAGATGGGGAATGGCATGAGAGTCGTGTTTGGGTATGGTTGTGGAGATTACTCGCGCGTACATGGAACGTTTTCGTGTGACGCTGGCTAGACAATTTGCTGAGAACGGACGAGAACGTTGATTATGGTATATAGAGCCTGAAACGTTGACGGAAGGCTACGGTAGGATATGTGTATGTGCGGACGGGACAGGACGGGATGGGATTGTCGTTGAGAGATGGCGCGAAAGAGCGTGACTGCTCAAGTCAAGTCGTAGCAGACCAAATGGTGGAAATTTCGAGATTTGCGCCTGTCCTGGGGTGGGTGGGGGATTGGGGCTCTCAATCGAAAATGATGAGCTGTAGGAAGGTGGTGCCGAAAACAGGTGGGTTGGAGGTGCGCTTGTCAAATGTCACGACGGGCGCATCTAGACTAGTTTTGCCCCCAGTTTACCCACTACTATCCCGCCCCACTTCTTACCTCAATCTCTTCCAACCACCCCTTACCCTTCTCCGCCCTTCGCATTCAGGTCCAGCCTGAATTGAGTCAAGGACTCCCCGCAAGTCCGCATGTTTTCGCCCCCTCACCATCTGTCTAGCCCTCGAAGGTGATTGGAGGAGGCTGGCGCCTGTGCGGTTCGAAATGGAGGGCGGCGGCACCCGTGCGATTCGAAAAGGGGGCTGCTGCAACAATGTGCGCCTCGAAAAGGGCGGCGTAACGAATTGGGGGGCGCTGGACACACAGATCTGACCGTCCAGCTGTCGAACATTTACAGTTTTCTTCCTCATCACTTCGATCAAGACACGGACCCTGGGTGTACTAGATAGGTGACGTGGTGCTGACACAGCATTGCGTAAGTAATACACCGCTTTGAAGTATGGTGCTATCTCATCAGTTGCATTTTCAAGAAGAACCCCATTATTGCATCTTTTATTACCCCATAGAACTGTTCCCAAAGGTCATCTCATAACAGATTTTTTTTTATATAATACATTTTACAGAATTAAAGTATACTCATAATCTGGTTAACAAATGTTGAGGACATAAGATGGACCTGGGACATGCGTATATATGAAATATTCGTAACAAAGGAAAAACTCTTCATTAATATACGTCCCAACTTCTGCAGCTTGTACAGCTGCTGTGAGAAGCATTGTTTTGTTTTCTGATACCCATTACCTTTCTGTAACCAACAACAAGTGATGAAGCTTACACTGTCATAATATACTAACGGATAGGGTGCACACCGACATAATTTGAAGTCTGCTCTGAAGATCCACCTGTACAGCATCAGTCGGGCGCAGGTGTTTTCAGTTTCCCATGCCCAGCGCATCGCACAACATGCGACAACCACGTCATCATGGATCTTACCCATCTGCGACCTGCAGGGCGAGCAGCTGCCCAACGAGGCTTCACGCAAGCGTCGTTGAAAGTCGCAGGAAAAATCCAAGTTTCGTCGTTGATGTAACCTCCCTCCCTCGCATGCACAGTCATCCAGTAGAACAGCCAGCCTACAAACAATGGTTCATGTGTCGCATGGTGGAAAAACCGCCTGGCTGGGTAATAAGCGTATCCACCACCCCCCTCGACAAAACCGCTGCTCTCCACCTAGCTAGCAATCCTAGCCTAGCCTACACTAGGAGGACAACTCTTTTCCTGAAGCATGGCGGCGTAGGTAGTGAGCTGAAACAGACAGCCTCTTGTGCCTCTTCGCAATCGTTTTAGACTTAGGAACTCGTATATTACAGGCCTTTTTTGCTCTCTCAGGGGTACAACCCCAGATAGGACCACTTGCACGAATGAATAAAGTCACCATGAGAACCCGCAGTGCCGTTTTCTCGTGCGTTTTCGTCGCGCTTCTCCTCTCTGCACACTATGTCGAAGCCTCTCACAGTCGCAAGCTCCTAGCCTCCAGCGAGAACACAGACTACACAGACATGTTTGACTACCTTGACTCGCAGAAAGGGCAGGGCGGCAGTTCGACGAACGCCGGCGAGCCAAGCGACCTCCCAAACGCCGCTGCGCAGCAGGCGCTGCTCGCGATGAAGGCGGCTTGGGGAGGCGACTTCTTCGGCGCGGATACATGGGTCAGCAGCAGCAGCAGCAGCGGCGCCCCTGCTCCATCGCCCGAGGCTAGTCCTCCATCCGAGGCTAGTCCATCCGAGGCTAGTCCATCCGAGGCGAGTCCGTCCAAGGCTAGTCCATCCGAGCCTAGTCCATCCGAACCTAGTTCATCACAGCCAGCGGCCAAGAATGAAAAAAGCATGGGTGTAGGCGAGCTTGGTATGGGGTTTGGCAACATGGGCATGGGTAGCGGAGGGGTGGGACCTGGTGACTTATGGCGGGGAGTTGGTATTGACAGTAACGGGGATGTGGTGTCGCTGGAGCTGCCAGAAAGCGGTGTGAGCGGGCCGCTTCCGTTGGAGCTGTCGCAGCTGACGTTGCTCACCACTCTTGATCTCGGAGGGAATAACTTAAGCGGATCGGTACCAGCTGGAGTGTTCGCCAGCCTTCCACTACTTACCGAGATTCTTCTTAACGGAAACAGCTTGGAGGGGAACTTTCCCTGGAACGAGATTTTAACGCAGGCCAATTCCCCATTGATTCTTTTGCGGTTGGACGACAACAGTTTTGCGGGGGAAATTCCCGACAACAGTTTCGAGAACGCCACGCAGCTGCACTCCCTTACGCTTTGTGGGAACAAGTTCACCGGCCCAATCCCGTCGAGCCTGGGCAGCGCTTCAGAAATTTCTATCATCGATCTCTCCAGAAATTGGTTCACGGGATCCGTTCCTCCGACTCTGGCAGATAAACTCGCGCTCGAGGTTCTCACGCTTAGCCACAACCGGCTTTCGGGGGAGATTCCGGAATTTATTGGCAAGCTGCCCGCTATTGTAAACCTCGACTTGAGCCACAACTGGTTCATCGGTCACGTGCCAGCGTCGTTCTCTTCGTTCGGGCAGTCGCTGAGGGGTTTGCAGCTGTCATTTAACGCGTTGACAGGGCCTTTGCCGCGGTTCACCGGGCTCGGAAAGGAGTGCGAAAACCCCGAAGTGGACAGCGTTTCGTGTTACCGCTTTGAAGTTTTTATCGATCTGAGCGCGAACTACTTCGAAAGGAGAGCGGACATGGCCATGCAGATGCCCGGTTCCGAAAGGTTTCCAAAACCCTCTTGGGTCTGCCCGTCCAAGGACTACACGGAACAGATTTCAGTTTCGGGTAACTGCTTGATTTCTTCGCCAGGGTGCAAAGCGGTGGACCAACGGAAGGAGGAAACATGCGCGAACTTCTGCGGGACAGGCAGCAAAGAGGGGCAGTGTGGAGGCGCAGGTGTTTGCATCTACGACCCGGCTACCGTCGGACCGCATGCAGTGATCACATGTTTGTGCAACCCTGGTTACCAGGTGGATCCAAAAGATCCGCAAAATTGTATCAAAGCCTAGTCAGTCTGGTGGGGTGACTTACCCACATCAATCTGGAGACCTGCCCATCTCCCACCTTCCTCCCTTGTCCATTCATCTACTACTGCTGATTGAATAGTTGGTGCTTACCTGAGAGAAGATGCGTGTACATGGACGGATCACTTGCATTTTACTCTCGGGGGCTGTCCAGCCAGCTGTTGGTTTACCGTATGACCCTGAACATTACTGGCGGGGGAGTTGTGTGCGTTGCTGCTTGCACCAGACCTCTGTACCGTAGGGCCTTCTTTGCTGTTGTGGGAAAGGTGGGGCTGTTTTCTTGATGAAGTTTCTATTGCAGCCTTTTCTGGTTCGGTATGTACCACACCACACTGATACTGCTGACTGGTGTTTGCTATATGAGTGCATCCTGTTCCAGTCTTCACATCACACTGCGCCCTTTTTTAACCAGTATCAGCAGCATTCTCTAATGGAGCCAGCAGCAGGGTAGATGGGGGTGTGTTACGGACGGTACCCTCCAATCAGATGGAACACCAAACCTTTGAATGCGCGCTCACCAGCTCAGCATCTTGTGCTATGGAGGACACATGTTGGTAGCTAATCTCTTACTGCTGGTAGCCTTTTATCACATGCATGGATTCCATTCCATCCCAACCAAGCTGGCTTCACACCACAACACACTGATGGCCTGGATTGGAATACTTACAAGAACCACCACCCAAACACTATCACTAATCATCATACTCTGTGGCATCAACCAATACATCCTTCAAGACTCATCTACAGTATCTTCCGATCAGCACAGAACTACGGTACCCTGCCCCGCCTGAGGAGGAGGAACGGGCGACAGGAAGATGAGGGTGTATTGCTATGCACCCTCCTCAGCCGTCAATCAAACCTCCTTGCATGGCATTACAACCCTCTAAAACTCCTCTATCGTCCGATCAGCATAAAACTGCCCTGCACCCGCCTTCTCAGGCGCCACCGATGCCAGGAAGATGGGGGTGTCTTCACCCTCCTGTGCCACCAATGCCAGGAAGATGGGGGGGGTGTCTTCACCCTCCTGTGCTACCATTCAAACCTCCTTGCATGGCATTGTAACCTCCTCTAAAACTCCTCAGCTTTTCGGTCAGCATAGAACTGCCCGGTACCCGCTTTTTCAGGCGGAACGAGCGACAGGAAGATGGGCGTGTCGGCACCCTCCTCGGCTGTCTTGCGGCCGCGCCATGACGACATGTCCGTTGCACACCACCCGGGACAGCACGCATTCACTAACACCCTGGGAGGGGAAAGGCACGAAGAGATAGTGAGACAGCATGTGAAACATGCATGGGAGCAGCATGCACCCTCCTCTGCTGTCTTGCGCCTGTGCCATGATGACATGTCCGAGGCACACCAGCCGGGGCAGCACGCATCCAAAAACACCCTGAGAGAGCAGAGCATGGGGAACGGACATGAGAGCAGTACCATTATGCGAAGAGCACGCGGCTATGAGATGATAAAGGGCACCAACCTACAGAATCTATACGCCCATCTAGTTCCACTCCAGACTTTCCCATCCGACCCAACTCACTTTTCGCCTTCCTGCCGCGCCTCCACCTGTCTGGCAAGCACGTGCGTGTAGGCGTTCTCTAGGAGCTTCGATATGCCGTACATGGACTCGGGCCACCCTGCTCCCTTATACGTGCCCTCGCTTATCCCCGTTATAAACTCCTCCGCTAGTGCGTCCAGCTCAGCAGTTGTGAGGGTCGGACTGGTGAAGCGGGCCTGATGTGAGACAATGGAAGGAAGACAAAAATGGTGGGTGCTAGAGAGCCTCGAGAATGGACAAAGGGGAATGAGAGGGAAACCAGTTAACAAGACAACCAGAGTCAGTGAGAGTCAGCGAGAGTCAGTGAGAGTCAGTGAGAGTCAGTGAGAGTCAGTGAGAGTCAGTGAGAGTCAGTGAGAGTCAGTGAGAGTCAGTGAGAGTCAGTGAGAGTCAGTGAGAGTCAGTGAGAGTCAGTGAGAGTCAGTGAGAGTCAGTGAGAGTCAGTGAGTGTCAGTGAGAGTCAGTGAGAGTCAGTGAGAGTCAGTGAGAGTCAGTGAGAGTCAGTGAGAGTCATGAATATCCAGAGTTCACCGAGGAAAAGAGGCAGGTTACCTTGAGTGCGGGGGAGACGATGCGGAGCTTCCCTGCACTGGAGCCCACATTCACTATGCGCGCCCCCGCTGGTGGGTGAGAGGGGGAGATGCATAACAGAAAAGGCAAGGAAAGGGAAAGAAAGAAACGGAGCGAGAGAGACAGTCGTAAGTCACTCGTGCGGGGGAGACGATGCGGAGCTTCCCTGCACTCGAGCCCACATTCACTATGCGCGCCCCCGCTGGTGATTGAGAGGGCAAGAGGGCGAGCGGGAGAGAATGGGAGAGGGGGTAAGGGCTAATCGCAAGGGAATTATAGTTGATAAGCGAAAGGAAGGGAAAAGAGGCAGCAGAGAGAGAAGGGAGGCAAAGGCGGCTGCTACCGACTCACATGTGGATGGTGACATCTGACATGGCAGAATCACCTTTGGAGGGGCGCAGCAGGGGCAGCAGCGCCTCACACACGGCTCGAGTGCCTCTGTAGTTGGTGTCAATGGTCTTCCTCGCCTCCTCTGCTCCGAACGTGTTCCCCTTATAAGCCATCCCGGCATTGTTAACTAGCACGTCCAAACCCCCATGCGTATCCTTGAGCCATCTGCAGCAGCAGGTGTGCAGAAGTGAAAGCAATGAGATAAGTGACAGAGAAATTTCACCCTTAATGCCAGCTGCAGGTGCAAACAGGTGGAAATTGCATGTGGGATTTTTTACCACTTTTAGCAAAGATGCAAAGTGATAAACCCAATGATGCATGATGCACGGACACAACAACACGGGGATCAATTGATTGCAAGACGAGAGATTGAGCAATCATAAAGCCATAACCATGCTCGCTGCCACAGTACAGGGAGTGAGCAATCAGTGCACCGTGCAAAGCTGTCGATTGATGATTGGTCGCTGATATCCAGCTGATGAAACTCCACCCCCTGGAGTCCCTCCCCCTGAAGCTTCTTCACAGCTTCCTGCCCCAGACCCGGGTCGCGGGCGGTGAGCACTGTAGTCATCCCTTCGCCAGCCAATCCCCGCGCGATGTAGAACCCGATACCCTTATTCGTCCCGGTTACCACCGCCACCGCCGCCCGCCCTTCGCGCGCCCACGCGTTCTCCATGCCCGCACCAGCCGCTGCTGCTGCGCCGCCGGCGGTAAAGAAGCGCCTGAGAGTGCGTAGCAAGGGCCCTGGGGTTTGGAATTCGGCGCGGGTCTGCGCGGAAATCAGGTCCGCGGGGAAGACGGGAGGGAAAATTAATGGGGGGATGAACCGAGGCGGCAGAAGCGGGGGTTACGATTGACCCGAGGAAGATGTGGAAGGCGCGTTTACGCATGATGGTTGATGGAACGGATTACGGTTATTTCTTGCCCTTCGGGTATAAAAAACGTGAAAGTTGGCGACCTAGCTCTTAGTCCATGTAGGAAAATACTATCTCCACGACCTAAATCATATGACGTTCTACCCATAACTACCTGCAGCGGTTGGTGGTGGGGCAATTGGCTCTCCGCGATGCGCGGATTCGAGTGCAATCGCCGCAGCGAGGAGCCGACAAAGGGCGATGTTGCTGCTGCAACGCCTTGCGACAACGGCAAGCGGATTAATCCCTTGGTTTGTATCGAAGGGACGAGCAACGATGCGCTACAAGCGGCAACAGGAACTACTACGGCAAACATGGGCGATCAGATTCAGCGCTTCTGTGATAATATAGTAGCAACTGATGGTTCGTTTTGGGAAAATTGGTTGGGGAAGATGGCAGCAGAATTGGCGGTGGTGTAGGAAGTGTGTTGGGGTAGCATGAAGGGAACAGGCGGAAATTGCGAAACAAAATATATCGCTCACTGCTCTCATGTCTGGTAACAAGCGTTTCGTATGTTTCTTGGAAAGGCACGTGTCGCAATGTGAGTAGTCCGTGGATGCTTGTGGACTTCTGGAAGCATTGCCCCTAACTCGTTTCAAGCACCACGAGTTGCTGTTTCTGTTTAGAAACAACTTTTACGATTGGAAATCTCACAGCAAACACACCAGCAACATACATGGCCTACGCGGCCTTTCTATTTCCTAAAAGGAAAATAAAATATTTGTATATTTACCTCCGTCCTAAAGGAGGGAACAGCACGCTATCAATGCCATGGATGGCAAGCGTGGGGCCTAGGTACACGTCAGCAGCAACTAAAGTTGCACGCGGGCCTGCTGCCGCAGCGCCTTTTGGTTGGACAAACACCACATAATCAGGCGTTCCGTCCGCCTTCATTACAGTCACCTTCGATAAAGGCGAACCTTCTAGGGTAGGAAGCGGCTGATGATCTGGGTGGGCCAAAATTTCACTATACGTCATGCGAGTCGTGAGTACCGTGAACTCGGAAATCCGGACGCTGTCGTGTGCGTTAAAGGCATCGTCGCTAACTCGCACAAGGGCAGCGGTGCTGGGAGCAAGTATAGTGAGATTCTGACGGAAGAGGCTGTTCGGGCCTGTAGACACTGGGCACACGCAAACACGAAAATGGTCGGAGAGGGGAACGATTAGGAGGGATAGAACAAGTTCAAATTACAGTGAGATAAGCCTCAGCAGCAGGAAACGTAGCACAAGGTGTGTAAACGCACATGCGGGAGCTAGCGTTTCGAGGGCGTATTTGGAGAAGCCATGGATTTGCAGCAGCGCGGCGATCGCATCCTTCAGCTCTTCCCGATACGACGCTGGCGATTCTGGTTCAATTATTGGTCGGCTGCCGGATGACAGGGTGAGAAGATTAGCTGCAATTACTAGGAACGCGGCCAGACAGCCAGACCATTGTCGTGTTCTCCAACGCGAGAAGCACGTCATGATGCATGTGCTGAACAACACGCGCTTATATTATGTTCCCATAGCCTGCTTGACCGGCAAAAAGAGCCTTGCTGCGCGATCTAGGAGGAAATTCCACACTACAATGGCTGGATGTGAGGAACGCCGTTTCGTAACTGGAGAGGTTGTTGATGCGGTTCAGCTGGAGCTGGAAGGGTGTGGGGCAGGGATAGGAAGGAGGGGGGTAGGAAGGGTTGGTTGTTTGTGAGAGACAGCTGCTGCAGCCTGCCGCTCAGTCACCCTCACAAGCGTCTCGCCCACCCAACCCAACCAATCGATCTCCCAAGTCGCGGGGTCAAGCTGTTTGCGGCTTCCAACTGAGCAGGTGATTACGTGACACAAACGCGAAGGACCGCCACAGTGAAACAGTACAGTACATTCACGAGGCGCTGACTTTACAGTAACAGTAACATGCACCTGCTATGCCTCACATTACATCAGTGTGTTTCCTATTTGGAATAAAGAAAATTCCAGTGGATAATTCTTCTGGATACAGATTACAGTGCTTCTGCTTAGTTCAGGACATAGAAGTTCAACATAGATGGATTCCTTTGATAAACAACATATTACAGAGTAAGTGCACAGAGTGTTGGTATCTTGACACACTCAGTACCCCCAGGCTTAGCAGACACACATCTAGCCACCATACAAGACTACCCACACCCACAGTCAAACGCCACACCTTCTCAAAGCAGACAGACGGATAACCCTACAAACAATGCACAGACGGTGCTGGACAAACTACACCTCACAAGCAGGATCGGTAAGCCAGCATATTGCTACACTGCATCACTTGGGAACCTCTTCAGCCCACACCTCATGCCACAGTTGGCTTGGTGCAAGTCATGCCATCAGCAGAAACCACAAAGCCCTCCTTGCACCGGCATCCCGCCTTACCACTAGCTGCATCCCAAAAGCAGGTACCACCCCCTCCGCACTGAGGAGAACCTGCACCTGTCCCACAGAACGCAGTGCATCGCGCAGCAACCCTCTGCGACTTGGCCGTGCAGGTCGCAGTGGAAACCAAGCAATTCCCCTGAACAGAAATTTCATTAGGAAAGTCTTTGCCTGGGCAGATTACGTCGGTCTTCGGCGTGCCTGTCCAATTGGCCGCCTGGATGGTCATCTCATCCTTTCCGAAAAAGTAGTTATTGCTCAAATCAATGATGCTTGAGAACCTGTAACATGAAACAGCGTCGGAGCCCTTGGGGCCGCACCCCCTCCCGAGGTTTGGGAACTTCGGCAAACCTCCAGTGAAGTAGTTGTTCGACACTTTGAAGGCCCGCAGCGATTGGCCGAGATTGGCTAGCGATGCGGGGAGGTAACCGCTCAGCTTGTTGTTGCTAACATCAAGATTCATGAGCGTCGTGGAGAATCCGAAGGTCGCCGGCAGGTAACCGGTTAGCAGGTTGTTGCTGACGTCAAACACCTCCAGCCCGTCCATCCGGCCGAATGCGGATGGAATTCCGCCTGCCAGCTGGTTGTCCGACAAATCGATGACCGAAAGAAGCGGGCAGCCAGACAAACCAGTCGGCATCTGCCCGGTGAACTTGTTGCCGCTCGCGGTGAAAGTCTGGAGATTCGGCGAGTTTTGGAAGAGGGTGTTGGGAATGCCGCCGGTGAAAGCGTTGCCGTCTATTTCGAACATTTGCAGCGGGGAATTCGCCTGCCCGAAGATTTGTCTCCACGGAAACAGCCCCGAGAGCTTGTTATCAGCCACATAGAACTCCTTAAGGTAAGGCATCTTGGAAAAAACACCGCGGGGAATCTCTCCGGTCAGCTTATTCTGGCGGAGATCAAGCGACGTGAGGGCCGTCAGTGCAGCGAATGCCGCGGGCAGCGGGCCTTCGACGCCCGCGGAGACCAGCCGCATGCTGACGACGTTCCCAGAGTCGTCAATATCGAGGCCCTCCCACGCGGATGTGTCCGTACTGCCCTCCTTCCACGTGGAAGCTGCGTAGAAGCCGCTCTTCCAGGCGGCTTTAATGTCCAACAATGCCTTCAGCTGCGCGGTAGCGGGAGCGGTCGGCCCGCTGACGAAATCGTCGAAGCCGATGTAGTCGCTGTTGGGATCGCTGGAGGAAGCTTCGTCGCCGAACGCGGAAGAGAAGAGACGGCGCCGCGAACCGGCTGCGGAGTCACGCACGCGATGCAGGCCGCGGCGAGAGTGCATGCGGTGCAAGTGGGGGCGGTCGTACGTGCGGCCGAGGGCGGAGGTCGCGAGGGTGAGGCATAGGAGGATGGCGAGGAGGGAACGCGCCATGTTTCCGATGCGAACTGCCTGCGTGCTTCCGGGATTCGCGCGGGATTCGCGTAGGAGATGCGATACTACTAGTAAGGAACGGTTGAGAAGCCCGGCTAACCTACGCGGTGTCACTTGGAACAAGGAACGAACATCGACTGTATAGGGAAGCGCCCTAAGCGTTCCTAACTGGATGGAGCAAATAGACGCATGTACTTACGTCATGAGAAATAAGGCAATCTATATGGATAGGTAATCGTTCAGTTACCACAGTCTGGCGAAACCGTGGTTATCGGTCATAACTGCGAGGCCCAAGGTATGACGTGGATGCGGAAACTGAAATCTAACGACGAGAAATTTCTGCTGTGGCATGAAGTCTAGCCCAAAGAGAAGGATGCCGTGGTGAGGTGATGGTTGTGCCCCACAGAGCCGTCCAGAAACGCTCAAGCAGGGGATGGAATGGAACTGGCCGCCTCCTCCATTCCACCCTCTGCCTCTTTCTCGTCCTCAACCGGTCGGGGGAGCAGAGCAGGTGTGCTCCGCTATGCTGCGGAAGGTTTCTGCAGGTGTTTGGGGAAATGCGCCCCCCTTACCCACCCATTCGTCCATCCAGCCATCTTCGTCCCCCCCCTTTCGCTCCGCGCGTTTCCCGCGCAAAGAATCTCGTCGTGTCGTGCGGTCGGGCTTTTCCTTTTTGCCCTGCGCTCGCACATGGTCGCAAGCCTGGTCAGGTTGGTGCCACCGCAGGTTGAGGCGCCCTTTCAGCTGGTGTGCTGACGAAATCTCGTTGGCGTCATCAACAAATTTCGCGACGTAACCATTCAACCTTGACATGGAGCATCACAGATAATCACTCACATATAATGTACTACGCCCATCTGGAAAAACTGTGAACCGCTCTCCAACGTATTGAAACTTACTGAGCGCTGCAAGTCAAAGACGCTCATTGTGGAGGTCGGATTGGAGGGGCCTGGTTGCGAACCGCATGGCGCTGTTCATGTTCAGGTGTGTCGGAATCATTGCGACCACGAATTGCGGCGATGGCCGGTTCCGAGACTCCTTGCGACAGTAGGATGTCGGCCGCCGTCCAAGAAGGCGTTAGTTCTAACGGAACCAGCTTTCAGTCTTGTAATTTCGTTACAAATGTTGTGGATGATGTTAGGGCGTGTGACATTTTCTATTTGTTTCGTCCGGACGGCCGTTCGGACAATTTTGTGGTTACGAAAGTCGTTAAAACTCGCCAGGTAACTCGTCAATATTTGAACGACGTCGTAGGCGTCGTATTGCGTCCTTACGACGCCGTTTGCGTCGCAGAGAAACCTTGCGACGTCGCCAGCTTCGCAAGCGTCCGGACATACGTCGCACAACGTCCGGACTTTTTTGCTGTTTGAAAAATATCACACGCCCTAAGGGCGCACAAGTTCAGAACAGGTGGCAGTTGCAAAGGAGCATGCATATTATTACGATATGAAACTTTATGAGAAGGCATTACTGTATGCTACAGAGACCGACTATAAAGTGTACGAAGCCGAGGAGTCAGAAGAGTCGAAGCGACGCTGGTAACCGTCTGATCAATGTCAGAATGTTGTGTTTCTCTAGTCTGCAGTGGGGTACTCTATACTGAGTACAGCCCTGTTAGGGTTTGCTATATGTATCCCAATGTTTGCTAGTGAACCTCCTGCTTTGCCTATTTTCTCTTGCCTAGCTAGCTAAACCCTAGCTATGGCTCCTCGTTCTGCCTACTATTCTGACATGGTATTAGAGCCTTTGCGCTCCTGGCCTGTGGGCCCACATGCTTCCGCTGCTGCTGTCCTGTCTGTCGCCCGCCCTGTGGCGCGCGACGTTTTTTCTTCCCGCCACGCGCTCGGAGCGCATGGCGGTTTTCTGCCCGCCGTGCGCTCGGGGCGCGCGGCGGTTTTCTGCCCGCCGTGCGCCCCGAGGCGCGCGGCGGTTTGCTGCCTCACGCGTTACCCCGGGGACCCGCGCGTCCCCCCTGTCGATCGTCGCGCCGCCCCCGGGGACCCGCGCGTCCCTCCCCGTCGACCAACGCGCTGCCCCCGTCGACCCGCGCGCTGCCCCTGTCGACCCGCGAGTCGCCCCCGGGAACCCGCGCGCGCTGCCCCGTCGCCCGTCGCGGCGCCCTGGGGGGCTGCGCATCGCCCTTCCCGTCGCCCGTCGCGGCGCCCTGGGGGCCAGCGCGTTGCCCCCCCCTCCCGTCGCCCGTCGCGGCGCCCTGGGGGGCCGCGCGTCGCCCCTCCCGTCGCCCGTCGCGGCGCCCAGGGGGCCCGCGCGTCGCCCCCTCCCGTCGCTCGTCGAGGCGCCCTGGGGGCCCGCGCGCCGCCCCGCTTCCGCTCACACGCCGCCCCACCTGCTGCCCGCGTTTCTGCCCTGCGTTGGAGGGTATGGGGGTGGCGGGTATGGGGGTGGCGGGTGTGTGAGCCGTTCCCTGCTCCTCCTCCTCCTCCGTCTCCCACTGCTGCAGCTGCCGCTGAGGAGGGTGGGTGTGTGGGAGCCGAAGGAGTGGTGCTAGGGGGGTGACGTGGGAGTGGAGCTAGGGGTGCAGCAAGGGGTGTGTGAAAGGGGGGTGGGACAGTTGGGGGAGGTTGAGCGGAGGTTGAGCCGTCGTGTCGCCGGCAGCGCCAGTAGTCCGGAGGCTACAATCTCCGGTAGTCGCCAGTCGCCCGTGGGTCAGTTGCTCCAGCCGCTCAGAGTTAGCCGCAGAGCCAGTTACTCCTGTAGTCCGGGCCTTTGCTTCGGTAGCCACTGAGCCAGCCGCTACCGTGTGTCTGCAGCATCCGGCGTCGCCTCCCATCTCCTCTCCTCTCACATTCCCTCCTCCTCACTTGCCCTCTGTGAATGCCTCTAGCTTTGCTTGCTGTGCTGATTATACCCCACTTTGACTATGGGGGTGTGTCAGAATGTTATGTTTCTCTAGTCTGCAGTGGGGTACTCTATAGTGAGTACAGCCCTGTTAGGGTTTGCTATATGTATGTTTGCTAGTGAACCTCCTCCTTTGCCTATTTTCTCTTGCCTAGCTAGCTAAACCCTAGCTATGGCTCCTCGTTCTGCCTACTATTCTGACAATAAAGACCGATGCAGGCAGAAACATTCGAAGTGAAAAGAGCGGGAACAGGTTTGAAACGAGTTCCCGCGCCGCACGGTTTGAATTCGCTGCAATAAGGGAATGTACCCCTTAGAGTACATGGCTAGTCTAGGTCTTTTCGTATTCCCTTGTATTCCTATATAAACCCGATGTATGCATGCTATTATCAACTCAGTCATTTACATTCACTCTGGCCTGAGATTCAAACTTCCGCTGCAACACTACCCTGCGATCAACCCTGAGCGATCCTTCGCTAAGTCCCAGTTGGGATTGTAACATGGTATGAGAGCTACTCAGGGATTCTTCGCAACTTCACTTCCGTGAAATTCGCCGAACCAAGATCTGGCGAGCGACACACGCTCCAAGAACAAGATGGCCGGAGGATCCGGAGGCCAAGCAAATCTGACGGCCGAAGGACAAACCAACCCGGCTGCGACAAATGAGGCGACAACCACGATAAGCACTGCCGCACTCGAGCAGTTATTTTCGCGACTATCAACTATGGAGAAAGACCTCCAAGAACTGCGCAAAGGCGATGCGGGAACCTCTTCCCAACCAGTTCAACCTGGACAACCGGCCGCGAAAAGCCGTGATACCGCCGCGCACACCTTCTCCCTCTACACAGACAAATCAACAACAACTGCCCCCCGTCCAAGTGATGAAGTTATCAACTCTGCGCAAGCACGCTTTCTCTGCGTTTCAAAAATTAAGACTACTGCCACATTTGACGGCAAGGACTTCTATACATGGAGTTTCGAGCTTGAGTTCCTCCTACAAACAGCGCAGATCTACCATTACTTCGACGGCTCCTACGCAAAACCGGTGGAAGACACCGACGACGCCAGGGCTCAGTACTACAGCGAGTCCCTCATGGCATACAGTATGCTGCTTCGGAATATGACGCCTGCAGAACAACTTAGCATTCGCTCCTACAAAGAGAGTGCCGCTCCAGCCTTGGAAGCCTGGAAGCACCTCGTTGAGGTATATCAGCCGAAGGATTCGGTCACCGCCAGCAGGCTCCTGCAGCAACTCATGGAGACGAAGATGGGGCACGGGGAGAAGGCAAATTCTTACATTAACCGCTGTCGGAACATACGTGACCAGATCACGAAGCATGGGAGCGCAATCTCAGAAGAGATCTTCGTTAATATAGTCCTTCAAGGACTCGGGCCAGAGTGGAAGCCCTGCAAAGCGCTACTCCGACAACGCGGAATCATCTCTGAAGCCACGCTATGCGCCGCTCTCCTGACTGAACAGCAGGACATGGACTCGAGCAGAACAAGCTCCGCGCCGCGCCGAGAGCGCCTCGCCTTCTACACAGACAACCGTGAAGAGCGACGACAACCAAGGCGCCATTATTGCAAAATATGCAAGGTCTTCGGACACTCAACGGATCGATGCAAATCCCGATCCAACTATCGCCACCCAAATTCCACTCACCACAACAACTGGGTCGGCCGACAAGACGCTCGTCATTCTCAGCCCCAGCATCAAAATTTACGTCCTCCTGCACAGCATCAACAACAGCAAGGACAAGGACCTCAAGCGGGAGCCACGAGGAACGTGATCGCCAACATGACGACAAAACGTCGTCCTCGTGCCGCCGAACTAGATGAGGAAGAAGAACCTCGCGGCGAGCTCATTCAACCTGAAGAAGGGTGGAACAACCCTCTCACAGAAGATCACTACTACCGCTATGACGAAGACGAGCAAGATTGGCATCAGCCAATGACACTGCGGGAAAGCCCGCCTCATGACAATCAGCACTTCGTACCTGTGGGATGGAAAGAAGACGAAGATCCATTTTACCACAGACGCTATAAGGCGATACTGGTGACTCCGCGACTCGCGCTGCTACTGCGCAACAACAACACCGACAACTACAACACCTGGTACCTGGACAGCTGTTGCGGACAGCACTGTCAGAATGTTATGTTTCTCTAGTCTGCAGTGGGGTACTCTATAGTGAGTACAGCCCTGTTAGGGTTTGCTATATGTATCCCAATGTTTGCTAGTGAACCTCCTCCTTTGCCTATTTTCTCTTGCCTAGCTAGCTAAACCCTAGCTATGGCTCCTCGTTCTGCCTACTATTCTGACATGGTATTAGAGCCTTTGCGCTCCTGGCCTGTGGGCCCACATGCTTCCGCTGCTGTTGTCCTGTCTGTCGCGCGCCCCGTAGCGCGCGACGTTTTTTCTTCCCGCCACGCGCTCGGAGCGCATGGCGGTTTTCTGCCCGCCGTGCGCTCGGGGCGCGCGGCGGTTTTCTGCCCGCTGTGAGCCCCGAGGCGCGCGGCGGTTTGCTGCCTCACGCGTCACCCCGGGGACCCGCGCGTCCCCCCCGTCGACCGTCGCGCCGCCCCCGGGGACCCGCGCATCCCTCCCCGTCGACCAACGCGCTGCCCCCGTCGACCCGCGCGCTGCCCCCGTCGACCCGCGAGTCGCCCCCGGGAACCCGCACGCGCTGCCCCGTCGCCCGTCGCGGCGCCCTGGGGGGCCGCGCATCGCCCTTCCCGTCGCCCGTCGCGGCGCCCTGGGGGGCCGCGCGTCGCCCCTCCCGTCGCCCGTCGCGGCGCCCTGGGGGGGCGCGCGTCGCCCCTCCCGTCGCCCGTCGCGGCGCCCAGGGGGCCCGCGCGTCGCCCCCTCCCGTCGCTCGTCGAGGCGCCCTGGGGGCCCGCGCGCCGCCCCGCTTCCGCTCACACGCCGCCCCACCTGCTGCCCGCGTTTCTGCCTTGCGTTGGAGGGTATGGGGGTGGCGGGTATGGGGGTGGCGGGTGTGTGAGCCGTTCCATGCTCCTCCTCCTCCTCCGTCTCCCACTGCTGCAGCTGCCGCTGAGGAGGGTGGGTGTGTGGGAGCCGAAGGAGTGGTGCTAGGGGGGTGACGTGGGAGTGGAGCTAGGGGTGCAGCAAGGGGTGTGTGAAAGGGGGGTGGGACAGTTGGGGGAGGTTGAGCGGAGGTTGAGCCGTTGTGTCGCCAGTAGCGCCAGTAGTCCGGAGGCTACAATCTCCGGTAGTCGCCAGTCGCCCGTGGGTCAGTTGCTCCAGCCGCTCAGAGTTAGCCGCAGAGCCAGTTACTCCTGTAGTCCGGGCCTTTGCTTCGGTAGCCACTGAGCCAGCCGCTACCGTGTGTCTGCAGCATCCGTCGTCGCCTCCCATCTCCTCTCCTCTCACATTCCCTCCTCCTCCTCACTTGCCCTCTGTGAATGCCTCTAGCTTTGCTTGTCCTTGTGAACCTGGTCTATGACTGCTTGCTGTGCTGATTATACCCCACTTTGACTATGGGGGTGTGTCAGAATGTTATGTTTCTCTAGTCTGCAGTGGGGTACTCTATAGTGAGTACAGCCCTGTTAGGGTTTGCTATATGTATCCCAATGTTTGCTTGTGAACCTCCTCCTTTGCCTATTTTCTCTTGCCTAGCTAGCTAAACCCTAGCTATGGCTCCTCGTTCTGCCTACTATTCTGACAAGCACATGGTGGGATCTGTGCGATACGTCTCGAACCTCAGCTGCGCGCCCGCCACCTACGTCACCGTCGCCAACAACGAACAGCTGCGCGCCAACGCGCAAGGGATTGTGGTCCTGCAAGCACGAGACAGTAACACTCACATTTCGTTCAACGACGTGCTCTACGTTTCGGATCTCCGATTTAACCTACTCTTAGCAGGGCAACTCCGAGACTGCGGAGTCATGCTCACCACGGACCCGGATACACGCGATCTCATTCTTACCTTCGCTCCTCCGGACACCCTCCCCGAGTCGCACAAATAGCTGGGACGAGCTCGCTCGATCAACGGCATCTACGTCCTGGACTTTGACATACCGAGCTGTCAGGCTTCATCCGACGAGCTCGTGGATCTCGTCCCCCTCGACTTCCCCTTCATGAACAAAGAGTCATGGCAGCACCCAGACGGGAGGCCGTGGATTCGCCGCTGCCCTCATCCCTGTGAGATCAACCTACACGAGCCCGACATCAACGGTCTCTGCACCACCTGCCACACACCCACTGCAAGCCGCACAGCACAAGTGGAGAGAGATTATGCGGCAATCCAGGAAGCGGAAAGCGCCGAGGCCGAACCTATGGGCATGACGGAGATGGAGGTCGCTGTCACCACTCACCGTATCTTCGGCGAAGAAAATGAGAGGCTTGGACAACGACGCCAAGAGCGCCCAACGCCCCGCGCAGAAACCCTCTGATGGATCCTAGAGGCAAACATTGGAACCTTCGACGAGGAAGGACGCCCTCGCCCATACACCCGTGACGTCTACCGCAAGGAGATCGACAAAGGGTGGAAAGACCCTGACGTAAAAGAAGAGCCGAGCGTCAAGGAGGAGGAAGATCAAGCAAAGGCAGAAAAGAAACAAAAGCTGTATGAAGAGCGCGTCGCGGCCGGATGGGACGAGGAATCAGCACGACGAGGTGCATGGGGAGATGATGACTACATACCGGAGGAAGGTGCAACATGGGGATCCGCATCTGGCGCATCCGGCACAGTGTACACAGGCGGATGGGGCAACACTGGCGGATGGGGAGGAGACGAATACGCGGATGCTCCGCTCACCAAAGAAGAAGAAGAAGAGATAGAACAGGAAATGAGGGCTGAGCGCGGAGAACAATCTCCACGAGTCGCTGTTCCGCTCGGAAGGCCCCCGCGCACTCGCTCTCCCCCAAGCTCACCACGATGGCGCTGGACCAGCTCCTGGTCAGAGATTGAGAAGGGGAACGTACCACCAACTCCCCCGCGTGACTCTCTCGGGCCAATCTCGCGCCCAGACCCATGTGCCCGCTTCATCGAAGGCACGACGACTCCGCTCAACATGATCCCCGACCGCGAATTTCTCGCACTCTATCTCACGACGGCACCTGCAGAAGGGGAGACAACGACGGAAGCAGAAATAGGGGAGCCGGACAACGAAGCAGAACCAGTAGAAGAGGAGGAACCCCCACTCCAGATTCCGCAAGAAACGGAGGTGGAAGCAGCAGAGCATCATGCACGCTACATGCGCACCTCCGGTATTCGCGCCGAAGATGACCTCTGGCATCAACGACTCGGCCACCCCTCGCGTCAGACACTTGCTAACTGTCTCCGCGCCAAGGTTTTTCCCCCGGGAGCACTGCTGCGCCCTGATGGCACAGAACCACACAACACCTCACGCCCAATCACCTGCACCGTTTGCCCCACAGCTGCCCTCTCTCACAGCGCCTACCCATCTCTGGAACCAAGCACCAACCGCTACAAGAAGCTGGAGAAGGTGTACAGCGACTTCATCGTGCTCACATGCGACGGCATCAACGGTGAGAAATACACGCTCACCTTCATCGACGCCTACTCACGCCACGTCTGGATTGCCAACGTCGATGCTCGCTCGAAGGCTCCAGAGGTCCTCCGCATCTGGCTCGCACATGCGCAACGACAATCGGGGAGGAAGCTGAAAATTTGGCAGAGTGACGGGTCGAAGGAATTTCGCAGCCACGAACTGGAGAGCGTCCTCACTGAAAATGGGATCAAGCACGAGATCTCTCTCCCCTACGCACATCAGCAGCAAGACGTCGCAGAGAGGGTCAATCGCACCCTCATGACAAAAGTTCGCGCCCTCATGAACCAGGCTGGCCTACCCAAGAAGTACTGGCCCTACGCCATGAATCACGCGGTGCGCCTGCACAACCTTCTCTCCACCACGGCCAACAGGGACAACCTTTCCCCGCACATGAAGTGGACCGGCTCAAAGGGAGACCCCTCCATGCTGAGGGTTTGGGGGTGCATGCTGCAGTATCGGCCGACTTCGGCCACAATTGGCAAGTTCGTTCACCGCGCGCGCTGGGGAATTCATTTGGGACTCAGCAACGAGCACAAAGGCTGGCTCATTCTTGACATTGACAGCAAGGAGGTCGTTCCCGCGCGTGATATTCTTTTCTACGGGAGACTCACCCTGAATAAGTGGATCGAAGACGAGCGTCGCAACGAGGCACGCGGCTATGTCAACAGCGGCCGCAGTTTTGCATCCCCAGAGGACGAGGCAGCAGCAGCAGCACTCGACCGCGATCCCGCCGACGAACATCCCGGCGTTCCGCCCCGCCCGCACGACGACGACGACGACGACGACGACGACGACGATGATGACG
This sequence comes from Closterium sp. Naga37s-1, assembly GCA_947471745.1. Taxonomy (NCBI): domain Eukaryota; kingdom Viridiplantae; phylum Streptophyta; class Zygnematophyceae; order Desmidiales; family Closteriaceae; genus Closterium; species Closterium sp. Naga37s-1. The sequence continues at coordinate 281,866 of CANJKZ010000319.1, read as the reverse complement.
ACACACCCGCGCCAGGACCATCACGTCGCCAACCTGAGCCCAGCACCACCGCAACTGCCCACGAGAGTGACGATGACGATGTGGTGGAGGTCACCACCAGTGACACCACCACCGTGTCTGGCCTGCCGCTTCTCGGCCTACACACGTCAGTCACTACCCTCACGCGCGCCGTCGAACCCAAGAACCCTCGCCAGGCCCTTACCGGTCCCCACGCCAAGGAGTGGCGTGTTGCTATGGACGCGGAGCTACAGGCACTGGAATCACGCGACACATGGGTCCTAGTCGATCGTGCAGCAGTGAAGGGGAGGAAGGTGCTAAGCGGAAAATGGGTATTCCGCCTCAAAACCAACGCCGACGGCACCATCGAGCGCTTCAAAGCACGCTGGGTCGTACGCGGGTACGATCAGCGCCACGGCATCGACTTCGACCAAACCTTTGCTCCCGTCAGTCGTCACACCTCCGTCAGAATTCTACTCGCCATTGCCACCGCTAAGCACCTACCACTGCGGCAGATCGACGTGAAGAACGCATTCTTATACGCGTTGGTGGATCCAACCATCTTCGTGGAATAGCCACACACCTACGGGGAAGGAGACCCCAGGGTCTCCCAGCTGAAGAAATCCCTCTACGGGATAAAGCAAGCGCCGCGTCTCTTGCAGCAGCATCTGCACAAAATCCTCCTCGAGATCGGCTTCAGGCAGCTGCCGCACGACCCAGGAATGTACCGCCTTCACATTAACGGCGACTACATCCTTCTGACAGTCTACGTCGACGACCTGCTATACACCGGGACCTGCAACAAGCTTCTTAATCAGTTCGAAGAGAACCTGGCGCAGCGCGTTGACATCACCATCAACCACAATGTCACACAGTTTCTGGGGTTAAACATCACCTACGCGCCAGAAGCAATTCATCTGTCAGCTTCTAAGTACGCAGAGCAGCTGGGGGAACGCTTCAACATCTCACCCGCACCGCACTCAACTCCTTACCGCAACCCCAGTGCCAACTACAAACCGGACAACAAACCTCTGTCGCCCGCAGGACTACAAATGTACCAGCAGAAATTGGGGTGCCTGCTGTTCGCCTCTGTCACCTGCCGACCCGACCTTTCGTACATTGCCAGCCAACTGGCACAGTGCTCTCGCAAGCCAGTAGCAGAGAACCAGCTGGATCTGGAACGCGCCCTGCAGTACTTCATTTCCACACCTGACATCGGGCTCTCCTACTCCACGCTGACGACAACCTCCTTCAACCTCAACGGCTACGTAGATGCAGATCATGCCGCTGATCCTGCAAATCGACGGTCCCGAACCGGCTTCGTCTTTCGCCTGGAACCAACAGGACCAATCTCATGGAACTCGCAAAAGCAGGAACTGGTTGCCCTGTCATCGGCCGAAGCTGAATACATCGCCGCGACATCAGCAGTTCGCGAAGGTCTGTACCTGCAGGAGCTACTGCAGGAGGCGAAAATTTCAACTTCGCCCACCTTTCGTCTTCACTGAGATAATCAGAGTGCCATCAAGATTGCAAACAAGCCAGGTTTCGTAAACCGCACGAAGCACATCGCGCTTCGGTACTTCTTCGTCAAGGACGAAATTGACCAGGGCAAGGTTGACCTCACGTACTGCCCCACCACCGAGATGGCAGCCGACTTTCTCACCAAGCGACTGCCGCGTCAGCAGTACAAGCACTGCTCCGACCTCACCGGAGTGGTCAAGCGAGTCAGCCCCCTACGCGCCCAGGAATGAAGGGGAGTGTTACGATATGAAACTTTATGAGAAGGCATTCCTGTATGCTACAGGGACCGACTCTAAAGTGTACGAAGCCGAGGAGTCAGAAGAGTCGAAGCGACACTGGTAACCGTCTGATCAAGACCGATGCAGGCAGAAACATTCGAAGTGAAAAGAGCGGGAACAGGTTTGAAACGGGTTCCCGCGCCGCACGGTTTGAATTCGCTGCAATAAAGGAATGTACCCCTTAGAGTACATGGCTAGTCTAGGTCTTTTCGTATTCCCTTGTATTCATATATAAACCCGATGTATGCATGCTATTATCAACTCAGTCATTTACATTCACTCTGACCTGAGATTCAAACTTCCGCTGCAACACTACCCTGCGATCAACCCTGAGCGATCCTTCGCTAAGTCCCACTTGGGATTGTAACACATATATAGAGGTTGATTACGAGTTCAGCTATAATACACAAGAGGGGAATTATCCCGAATTTGGGCGACTTCGTGATCACAATTCATGAGCATTCCATGCCTGTGCAGACGCAGAGGCCCTGAGCGTTGTTCAGCACTTCAACTGCAACCAATCACATTTCATTTCTGAATTTCCAATACAGTATTCAACCAACCGCTCATTCACCACCAATCACCACGTATAAGAATATGTGAATTCTGGTGGCACGAGAATGTTGTGACCACCCAGAAAGAGGCTGAACACGTTGACACCACACAAAACAAGCAAGGCTATGCAATAAATACCAAGCAACACCACTCTTAACTCCTCGAGTTGACCAGACGAAGCAGGAGCTGATGCTGTTGCGCCAGCTGGCGCTGCAACTCCGCGGTCTGCTCTTCCAAGCGGAGGTCTCGATTGGTGAGCTGCCGCTGCAGGTGGCGGAGAGCCCGGCGCTGCATCTGCACTTCCCCTTGAAGCTCCACCAGCCCTTCAGCTGACACTGTTGTGCTTTTCTCGATCCGAAACACCTCTTCCTGGAGAAACCAAAACGACACAGAGTATACAGACATTGTTGCATATTGTGCTCCGAACTACGAAATCTACACATTACACATAAGAGAGAAACAAAACAGAATATGGGTGTACAATACAGTGAGCGCACCTTCATGACCTCGAGGTCTTCATCCCTGTCGGTGCCTTGCCCTGGAGTGCGCACCACCGACCCCATCTCTTCCCCAAACTGCGCCAGAATTATATCCGTCATCCTCTCCGGCTTGATGCCCGGCCCTTGCTCCGTCTTCTCCTGCCATTGCAAGAAAGAAAGAAAAAGGTAGATGGTATGCGGCAGGCAAAGTGTTTTACAAATCCGTGAACCATGCGATGACATGGAAGAACACACGTGGAACCCAGCGCCCCCACCTCCCTTCACCACCCACCGAATCGCCCTTGAGCAGCGAGAATCGGCGGGAAGAGCCTGCTGCGGGGCAGCGCTGCAGGCGGCGCTCGAGCACCCTTGATAGGTTATCCGTCTAATTTGAGGTGCATAGAAACCACACCCCTACCCCACCAACCCTTCCCCACCCACCGAATCGCCCTTGAGCAGCGAGAGCGGCGGGAAGAAGAACTCGCGGGGCAGCGCTGCAGGCGGCGCTCGAGCACAGCCGACAGGTTATTGAGGCGCCTCACAAGTCACCCACCCATCACCCCCGCTCCCCCCCCCCCCCCCCCCCCCCTCCCCCCTCCCCCCCCCCTCTCCCTCCCTCACCCACCGAATCGCCCTTGAGCAACGAGAAGCGGCGGGAGGACGAACTAGCAGGGCAGCGCTGCAGGCGGCGCTCAAGCACCCTTGATAGGTTATCGGCCGTGTAGCTTCGGGAGTTGACTCGGAAGACCCGGCGCGGGCGGCTCAGGTCCGGTTGCGGGCAGGCTCTAGGGAAGCTGAAGCAGCTGTCGAGATCGCTGAAGCTGCCTCGGATCACCCGCATGGAGTGGGCAAACCCCGATACCTGTGAGGAGGGGGGGAGTGGAGGGGAGGGGGGGGGGGAAGAACAGGCAGGCAAGTGGAGAAATTGAATTTAAATGTGAAGCTGAAGCAGCTGTCGAGATCGCTGAAGCTCCCTCGGATGACTCGCATGGAGTGGGCAAACCCCGATACGTGTGGGGGAGTTGGAGGGGGAAACAGGCAGGCGGAAGGGGCGATTGCTTGATTGACCTAGTGGTCACTTGGAGCTCTGAAGCTACAGCTGAAGCTGAAGCAGCTGTCGAGATCGCTGGAGCTGCGTCGGATTACTCGCATGGAGTGGGCAAAAGAGGGGACCTGTAGGGGGGATGGAACAGGCGGGAGAGGAAGGAGTCACCATTGAGTTGCCCCAGCGGCAGCTGTCTGGTGAAAGAAACAACTCTTAACTTGTCTCAGCAGCTGCTGTTACGGTCTCTTAACTTGTTAACTCTCAAGAAGTCGGCAAAGGTGGAGAGGAGTGGATGAGTACTGAGGGGGGCCCATGGGTATAGTGGGAGCAACATGCAGTGGCTGATTCGACCTGAATGACACGCGAGAGGCATGGCAAATGCATCACCGATAACACCAACAGCAGCATCAACAGCACCAACACCAACACAAGCACAAGCAGCCCTTGCTGAAGCCTGATGGTACACACCTTCTGATTGTCGTCCTCTGCCCCCAGCGCAAGCAGGTGCCTCTGCAGGCGTCCCGGCTTCCAGTAGCGCGAGGAGCAGCGGATGGCGTAGCTGCGGAACACACGCCACATGTCCAGGAAGAAGGACGGCGAGTCCTCCGACTCTTTCTGTGGGGGTGGGAGCAACGGGATTGGCAACGGCAACGGCAATGGGAATGGGGAATGGCATTTGGATGGGAGGGGTGAGGAGCAGCGGATGGCGTAGCTGCGGAACACACGCCACATGTCCAGGAAGAAAGTCGGCCAGTCCTCCGACTCTTTCTGCTCACAGGAGAATGGCAATGGCAGAGGGACAGCAGAGGGATAGCAGAGGGATAGCAGAGGGACATCAGAGGGATAGCAGAGGGATAGCAGAGGGATAGCAGAGGGATAGCAGAGGGACAGCAGAGGGATAGCAGAGGGACAGCAGAGGGATAGCAGAGGGATAGCAGAGGGACAGTAGAGGGATAGCAGAGGGACAGCAGAGGGATAGCAGAGGGATAGCAGAGGGACAGCAGAGGGATAGCAGAGGGACAGCAGAGGGATAGCAGAGGGATAGCAGAGGGATAACAGAGGGACAGCAGAGGGACAGCAGAAGGATAGCAGAGGGATAGCAGAGGGACAGCAGAGGGATAGCAGAGGGACAGCAGAGGGATAGCAGAGGGACAGCAGAGGGATAGCAGAGGGACAGCAGAGGGATAGCAGAGGGATAGCAGAGGGATAGCAGAGGGACAGCAGAGGGATAGCAGAGGGACAGGGAAGGACGGAGATTGGGATTGAGATGGGAGCGAGAAAGACCATCACCGCCACAAACAATGACAATGACTATTGGCGGGCACAATGGCAATCAGTAGCTCACCTGCACTTCCATCATTGCGTCGACCGCAATGGCAATGAGCACGTTGAGCAGCACAAACACCATCACCCCCACAAACGGTGAGCAGCACGGTGCACACATTGTAGGATCAGTCAATTGCACTCAGGTGCTCACCTGCACTTCCATCATTGCGTCGACCACAATGGCAATGAGCACGTTGAGCAGCACAAACACCATCACCCCCACAAACGCGATCCAGAACACCATCGCCGCCGCCAGCGGCCACCCCTCCAGCTGTATAAAATAATACCCCGTGGAGTTATCATTAATCAGAATCAGAAAACAGGAAACCAGCGACATGGCGAGCGTATTAAACTGCTCCAGGGTCCGGCCGAAGACTGCATAGGCGTAGACGGAGAGGCCGACGAAGACGATGGCCCAGAGGAGCAGGAAGTGGCCGAGGGAGGGGAGGGCTGCTGCCATGGTGCGCGTGAGGATGGAGATGCGCGGCTGGAAGTCCATCAGCTTTAGGAGACGCAGGGTCATGAGGAAGACGCTGGGGGGAGGGGAGGAAGAAGGGGAAGCGTGGAAGGAAAATAGGGGAAGGGGGGCAGAACAGGTGGGTATTCACAGGGAAGTGAGGATGTGGAGATGCGCGGCTGGAAGTCCATTAGCTTGAGGAGACGGAGGGTCATGAGGAAGACGCTGGGGGGGGGGGGGGGAAAGAGAGGAGGGGAAGGGCGGCAGGAGGGACGTGGTATTAAGTGGGGTGTGAGGATGGAGATGCGCGGCTGGAAGTCCATCAGCTTCAGCAGACGGAGAGTCATGAGGAAGACGCTGGGGGGGAGGGGAGGGGGCAAGGGTAGTGGGGAAGGGGGGAGGAAGTCGGGGTGAAGGATATGGGGGGGAGAGAAAGGGATGTGGGGGGGAATAGGGTGGTCGCACATATTCCCTAGAGAGCTGCAATGCCCTTGGGATTAGGTTCTTGCAAGTAAACGGATGCATATGCTTCAGGAGAGGATTCAGTGTCACTAGAAACACATTGATGGGGGACGACCAAAAGCTCCTGGGTGGGGGATCTGACACGGAAACTCAGCTAGCAAAGGAGGGGGGTGGCAGCGATGCACTCACTTGATGCCCTGTAGCGCGACACAGATGGATCGCCAGGAGACAATGTGCTCTATCTGGTTGTACACACTCATTGCTGCTAGGTACTGTGTTTGGGGGTACACAACCTGTGGGGGAAGGGAACAAAGGGGAGGGCAAGGGAAGGCGACGATGTGCTCTATGTGGTTATACACACTCATTGCTGCTAGGTACTGCGATGGGGGGTACACTACGTATGAGGGGAGGGAAGGGAATGGGAGGGATAATGTTGTGGAAAGCCAAGGCAGGAGGCAGGAAATGGGAGGGTAAGTACATGATGGTAGAGTGCAGCTTGCGCAGGTGCAGGGCAGGTGCAGGGCAGGTGCAGGGCAGGTGCAGGGCAGGTGCAGGGCAGGTGCAGGGCAGGTGCAGTCGCTCACCTGCCAGGGGAAGGGCGTGTCGCCCAGTGAGACATAGATGTTGTAGCGCGCCTGCACTGAGAATGGCCCCGACAGCTGTATCGATATGATGAACCTGCGGTGCGGGGTGAGGGACATGGGGTGCGGGGCACGGGGTGCGGGGCATGGGGTGCGGGGCATGGGGAGTGGAGCATGGGGAGCAAAGCATGGGGAGTGGAGCATGGGGAGTGGAGCATGGGGAGTGGAGCATGGGGAGTGGAGCATCGGGCATGGGCAAGAGGCGTGGGCATGTGATGAAGGAAGGGGCAAGTTGATAGCACGGGGACCGGGGTACATATGGTATGGATGGACACAGGGGGCACATTGTGCAACGCATGGCATGACAGAGAGGTAGAGCCACAAAGATGCTTCCATTTCCCCTCTGTCAATCAAGCGTGCTGACGTGGCGCTGACTCATTCACGCTGACGTGGCGCTGACCAGATGATGATGCCAGAGAACTGGATGGTGAGGGAGAGCACGTCCAGCCAGTTCCAGAGCGACCGGAAGTATGACCACATCTGCCATGCCACGCCATGCCACGCCATGCCACGCCACGCCACGCCACGCCACACCACGCCACGCCACGCCATGCCACGCCACGCCATGCCATGCCACGCCACGCCATGCCATGCCACGCCACGCCATGCCATGCCACGCCATGCCATGCCACGCCACGCCATGCCATGCCACGCCATGCCATGCCACGCCACGCCACGCCACGCCACGCCACGCCATGCCACGCCACGCCATGCCATGCCACGCCACGCCATGCCATGCCACGCCACGCCACGCCACGCCATGCCACGCCACGCCATGCCATGCCACGCCACGCCATGCCGTGCCACGTAAGGCATAGATGCAGCAAGCACACACAGGAAAGCGGTCAGCAAGACAGGCGAGTGCCAACGAAAGGCACTGAGCAGGGCGGAGCAGAAATGAGCAGAGGAGAGGCAGAGCCCCACGGGCAGAGCCCCACGCGCCCCACCACTCATCTTGCCCGTGTGCATCCGCTCGGGCTTTAAAACGACAGTCTACATTTGGCAGGCAGAGGGCCAAAAGTTTAGAAATCGGCCTGCGTGATTTCTGGTTTCGGAATTTCGCGAACCATACTCGAGTTATTTTTATATAGTTATTATGTTTATATTTTTTTTATTTCGCACAGGCGAAATGGTTTTGTCAAACCCGAAACCTGTCAAATGTATGCTTTTGCTTTAAGGCTCACCTTGCCTGTTTGAAGCCAGAGCCCGAAGGCCTCTCTGGCCTCCTCGAGCAGGTTCCACATGACAGCAATGACATACACGAGCGTCACCCCCAGCTGCACCCAGTCGCCCTCTGTGCGAAACACCTCCACGTTCACCGGCTCGATCTCATACTTCACTGCTATCTGCCCTCCCACCTGGTGGTGAGCGAGTGAGTGAGTGAGGGAGGGAGTGAGTGAGGAGTGAGGGAGTAAGTCGGTGCTTCCCTCCGTGCGAAACACCTCCACGTTGACCGGCTCTATCTCATACTTCACTGCTATCTGCCCTCCCACCTGGTGAGTGAGTGCGGGAGTGAGTGAGGGAGTGAGTGGGTGAGTGAGGGAGTGAGTGAAGGAGAGATTGTTCCCCTCGGTGCGAAACACCTCCACGTTGACAGGCTCGATCTCGTACTTCATCGCTATCGGCCAGAGATCAAGAGGGGAGAGGTTGTGCGTGGGCATGTGGGAGGGAGAGTGTGTCGCAGAGATAGAACAGTCTACAGACGTGCAACATTTCAACAAGCAGCGAGGAAGAGAGAGGGGGAAGAAGAGAGCACAGGGTATGGGGCAGGGGCATGGATGGGCGGAGAGGGAACAGGACAGGGTGTTTAGGAAGGGCGCACCTGGAAGATGAAGGAAGAGATGCAGCGCACCTGGAAGATGAAGCGCACTCGAGTGAGCACAAAGAGATGGCTCTCCCCTGCACAAGGCACAGCACGGCATGGCACCACGAGGGAGGGGGCAGAGGTGCGTGCAGGGCAGGGCAAAAAGAGGTCAGGGTAGGGGATGACTGGCGTGCAAACAGGGCAGGGCAGAATCTTGAGAGCTGTGCAAGGATGATCCCATCCCACGGCATTTCATCTGCACGGTGACGTCCGTCCGGTGACTGACGTCAGCACGATGACGTCAGCATGGTGACGTGGCGAGGGCGCTAGGGCGAGACAGGGTACCGTTGTAAGTGAGCATCTGGGCGGTGATGGTGCGGGTGGAAATTCTTTAGGCGCCTTAAAAATCGTCTCACAACACGCGAATACCGTGTGGGTGTGGGCGAGGATTTCATGCGGGGTACCATTGTAAGTGAGCATCTGGGCGGTGATGGTGCGGGTGGCATTGTCGATAAAGAAGCCGTCCATGAGGTACTGCAGCCGGGCGGCAGCCGCCCCGCTGTCCAGATTCACGTCAAATAGGACGGGGAACGCCCCCTTGTCCGGCTGCACGGGCGCAAATCCGTACGGCACACTGTGGTTCTGAAACGCCCGCAGCTCCGTGGAATTTACAGGCGCTACAGTGCTTCCGCTTCCTGATTGGCTGACGGCGCTGCTGCTGTCGCCCGAAACTGAGGATTCGGATTGGCCGGCAACGGGCGGCGCGGACTGGTTGGTGGAGGAAGCGAGGGCGGCTGCAGCGTCAGGGTCGTAGAGCGAGGAGGAGGGGAGGAATGCCGGGTTGATCCCGAATGGCTGCCGGGAGGTGCTGTTAGCGCAGTAGGGGAAGAGGCTCAGGAACCTGTTGGGAGGGGTGTAGGTAGGGGCAGGGAGGGACGGGGGAGGAGGGAGTGGAGGAGAAGTGGCCAGGATTGTGAGAAACGAGTGGGTGGTGCAGAGAGGGGGGTGAACAGGCATGGCATGGTGTGGAAGGTGTGAGCCATCATGACATCATGCGGTGGAGGGGACACATAATCTTCTCTTCTCTCACCTGGAAGGGCGGCACGGCCCGCCATCAGCGCGGGTCTGCTGGAGGAAGAGCCCGATGAGGAGGCGGTTGCGCTCCGCTGCTACATACCGCGCCTGCGCCACCTGTGGGATGGGGGTGACCCATCATAGCACATCTGCTTCACCTCTCTCACGGTCTTGTTAGATTATACTACTCTTCTGTATCCTGCATTGATCCTATAAACCCTAGGATAGAGATAGGCACCCAAACTATGTTTGGGTGCACAACTAGGGTTAACCCTAGTTGGGGGTTGGAACCCAACCTTGGCCCAATTATTGGACCCCAAGGTTGGGTTGGAGGATTATTGGCCCCCCCCAATAATGTTGGCCCACTTTGACCAACATTATTGGGACCCCCCAATAATTCTCCAACCCAACTTATTGGTGGGGGGCCAATAATGTTGGCTAGGTACCAACCACCTCCCCTTTTCCTTAGCTCCAACTATGTAAGCCCCCATGATTCCTAATCAACTCATCGGTTCAATTCTCACATGTTATCAGAGCTCTTACGGCTAACGCCGCTCAAAGATCCTAGGACCACTTTCTTCCCCTCCCGCGCCTAGTTGCGCCTAAGCACTACATCTCCGTGCTCTCACGCCCCTTGGCGTCCCTCCCGCCGGCTCTGCCGTGCCCCTCGCGCTACTTAGCGCATCTCCCGCCGGCTCTGCCGCGCCCCTCGCGCTACTTAGCGCATCTCCCGCCGGCTCTGCCGCGCCCCTCGCGCTATCTAGCGCATCTCCCGCCGGCTCTGCCGCGCCCCTCGCGTGCCCCTCTACGACAAACGCGACCATCATCCGCACCGTCAGACCGCGCGGAATCGTCATCCGCAAACAGCGCGGAATCGTGATCCGCACCGTCAAACAGCGCAAAATCGTCATCCGCACCGTCAAACAGCGCGGAATCGTGATCCGCACCGTCAAACAGGGCGAAATCGTCATCCGCGCCGTCGACCAGCGCGGAATCGTCATCCGCGCCGTCGACCAGCGCGGAATCGTCATCCGCACCGTCAAACAGCGCGGAATCGTGATCCGCACCGTCAAACAGGGCGAAATCGTCATTCGCACCGTCAAACAGCGCGGAATCGTGATCCGCACCGTCAAACAGCGCGAAATCGTCATCCGCGCCGTCGAACAGCGCGGAATCATCATCCGCGCCGTCGAACAGCGCGGAATCGTCATCCGCGCCGTCGAACAGCGCGGAATCGTCATCCGCGCCGTCGACCAGCGCGGAATCGTCATCGGCGCCGTCGACCAGCGCGGAATCGTCATCCGCGCCGTCGACCAGCGCGGACGCGACGACGTGACGACCGGCCCCAGCGGCAACCAGGCGCGGAGGCGACCAGGCGCGGAGGCGACCAGGCGCGGAGGCGACCAGGCGCGGAGGCGACCAGGCGCGGAGGCGACCAGGCGCGGAGGCGACCAGCCGCGGAGGCCACCAGGCGCGGAGGCGACCAGCCGCGGAGGCGACCAGCCGCGGAGGCGACCAGGCGCGGAGGCGACCAGCCGCGGAGGCGACCAGGCGCGGAGGCGACCAGGCGCGGAGGCGACCAGCCGCGGAGGCGACCAGGCGCGGAGGCGACCAGCCGCGGAGGCGACCAGGCGCGGAGGCGACCAGCCGCGGAGGCGACCAGGCGCGGAGGCGACCAGGCGCGGAGGCGACCAGGCGCGGAGGCGACCAGCCGCGGAGGCGACCAGCCGCGGAGGCGACCAGCCGCGGAGGCGACCAGGCGCGGAGGCGACCAGGCGCGGAGGCGACCAGCCGCGGAGGCGACCAGCCGCGGAGGCGACCAGGCGCGGAGGCGACCAGCCGCGGAGGCGACCAGGCGCGGAGGCGACCAGGCGCGGAGGCGACCAACCGCGGACCGCACGCAGCTGACCGCGCCGTCCCTCCGGACAGCGTCGTCACCCCTGGCACCTCCACCCTCTCCTCCTCCTCCCTCCCACACTCGTCATGGCGGACGAACCCTCTTCGCTTGAGCTCGCCTCCATCGACAAACTCGAGCTCCTCAACGGCACCACCGCAGTCAATTGGGTGTCGTTTGAGGAGAGTCTCTTCACGTACCTGGGCTCCGTTCGAGTGGGAGATTACTGCCTCCTCGACGTCGTCCTCGAAACGCCTTACGGCCTCCCTCCCACCCCGCCTCCACTCCCAGGCTCCTCCCCCCCTGACGCCCCACCACTCCCGACCGAACCCGCCCCCCAAGCCCCCATCCTAGGGGCTTGGGAGGATGATCCGGACAGGTGGGCTCGCACCCTCAACAAATACAACAAGGAGCGGGACGACTATGTCATCAAAAGCAGAGCACACGCAACGGCCATCGCCGATCACGAAGCTGCCACTGCAAAGCTTGCAGCATTCAAAACCACCTCCGAAGAGTACTCTGCTAAACTCCGTAAGCACCACTCAGATACGGCTGCATGGCGCGTTGCTGACCGCCGCGCACTTACTGTCATCTTCTCGTGCGTTCCCTCCTCCCTCAAACGTGACCTTCGCCCTCCATCCTCCCCCTCCCTCTGGAAGTCTCTCTCCTCCCAATATGATCGCCAGGACTTACGCTCCCTCCTCTCCCTCTTTCGCACCTTCCAAGACATCACCCTTGACTCCTCCCTCAATGCCGCCTCCTTTGCTCGGCGTCTCACGGACACTGCGCAACGCCTCAATGATCGAGGCATCTTGATCTCAGACACCCTTCTCACAGCACGCATCCTTGATTGCCTGCCACCCACCTATGACACCTACCGCATCAACTTCACCTCTCAGCACCTTCGTCCTCCTCCTGTGGCTGTTACCATCGATTGGCTCCTTGATAGTGAAGCTGACCTCCTGCGTGACTCTGCCTTCACGCTCGCAAAGGAACCAATAACACCGGCGGATTCAGCAGCAGCGGACCTGGACGAGGCTCAAGCGGAGGCGGTCGAGGAGGCGGTCGCGGAGGTGGACGAGGAGGGCGCACTGGGGAACGCGGTGGACGTGGAGCAGCTACTCCATCCACGGGTGGGCTCCCCCCGTGTCAGTATGTCATTCGCCAAGGCCCCAACAAAGGTCAGACTTGCAACCAGACCACTCATCCCACTGAAGCATGCTTCAAAACCCTCACTGACGAATGGCTTGCACGCGGCAACACCGGCCCCCCTCCTCGTTGGAGCACTATCACCCCTCGCCCCACCCCTCATGATATTCGCACTCTCTCCGCCTATGCACCCTCTCCATCTAACCTCCATAATGTCCTCGCTCAGCACCTCTCCCCTCACGTCCTCCAGCAAGTCCAACACCTTCTCCCCACATCCACCACCACCTCCACACCCTCCACCCTCACCACTCCGCCTCCACCCACTACCCCACCTCAAACCCCTCCCTCCCCCTATCCTCCACTCTATCCTCCTCCTTATGCCGGCTGGCCCTACCCTCCCTACCCCCCATCTGTGTATGGCCATGGAGCTGCCGCAACTGCTGCAACTGCTGCACCTGCTGAACTACCCACCTCCCCCTCTCACCCCCCCGGCTTCACACCGTTTCCTTCCACCGGTTTCATAGGTCATGTCACCACTGCTAGCTCTTACAATGATCCTATGTATGCCAATGCTATTAATGAGTCCTCATTCCAGTACTCCGTGTCCTCCTCCTCCTCAAAGCCCCTTGAGTTCATCCTTGACAGCGGAGCCACGCACACGGTCCTTCGTGACGCAGGCACGCTCCTCCCCCTCCACCCCCTCCACAATACTTGGGGCTGACTCCAGCTTTGCGATACAAAGCCGTTACACCTCCACACTCCCCTGTCCCTCTTTCCCTCAGGTACTGTCACAGGTCTCTATATCCCCTCCCTTCGAAACAACTTGGTATCCCTTGGTGCCCTCTCCGACTCAGGTGTCACCGCCATATTCCCTGGTCACAAAGCATACTGTGACTTATTTCACACCTCCTCCGGTCGCTTCCTCTGCCGTGTCCATCGGTGCCCCTCCACCCACATGTACACCTTCCGCATCCCCCGCCCCACCCTTCATCACGTCTCCACACCCCTTCCCCCCGCCCCTCCCCTTCCCCTCGCACCTCCCCCTCCCCCCGCCCCTCCCCCTCCCCCCTCTCCTCCTCCCCCCCCTACCCCCCCCCTCTGCCCCTCCCCCTCCCCCTCCCCCCTCCCCCTCCCCCCCCCCCCATCTAACCCACCCTCCCCCTCCCCCCCCCCCCATCTAACCCACCCTCCCCCTCCACCCCCTGTCACTGTCGTGATCTCACACATCCCACTATTCTCCTCCATCATCGCCTAGGCCATCCCAACTTTGCTACCCTTCGCCGATCCATATTCACTAAACTCCTTGATGGCCTTCCCCTGACCCTTCCCCCCCTCCCCCCTTCCCCCTCCCCTCCTTGCTCAGTTTGTGTTGAAAGCAAGCTGAAGCAACAACCTCATCCGAGTAACCCCTCCTTTTCCCTCCAGCCCCTCGACCTCGTCCACATGGACCTTTGGGGCCCTAACCCTTCCCCCACCAGGCAAGGACATCGCTACCTCTTTATCCTGGTGGATGACCATAGCCGATACTCCTCCGTCTCCCTCCTTCGTAAGAAGGCGGAGGCCCCGGCTGCCATCACTGCCTGGGCTGACCAGGCTCGTACCCACTTCGGTCGTCCTGTTCGCCGCTTCCATTCTGATGGAGGTGGTGAGTTTCTCAACCGCACCCTGTCCTCCTACTGCACATCTCACAGCATCCACCACACCTACACTCTCCCTCACTCCCCTCAGCAGAATGGTGTGGCAGAGAGTCGCGTTCGGGAGATCACCAAAACGGCTCGGTGTCTCCTCGTTCACGCCTCTTGCCCACCTTCTCTTTGGGGCTATGCCATCCTTCACGCTGCCATCCTCACTAACCTCTACCCCCACCCCTCCCGCACCACCACCACCCCCACCGAACTCTGGACCTCCAGCAAGCCTGACATATCCCCTCTGCGCGTGTGGGGCAGCAAGGCATATGTCCTCATACACCCTGCCGACCGCTCACGCACACGTGGAAAGCTTGCGTCCCGCACTCTCCCCTGTGTCTACCTTGGACACAATACCAACTCCCCTGACTACCTCTTCCTCCACCCCCCCTCAGGACGCCTCATCCGTAGTCGGGACGTGGTCTTTGACGAGGCCACCCCGTACTACACCTCCCCGTCTGCCCCTAACCCCCTTCCCCCATTTCCCCGACCCCTCCTCTGGACTGACACCCTGCCCCTCCTCCCGTCCCCCGCCATGACCCCTCCTCCCCCTCCTCCTCCCCTCCCCCCCGCTCCCCTCTCCTCCAGCTCCTTCGGCGACATCCTTAACCCACCCCCCCCCTCCCCCTCCCACTCCTCCACTACCTCACCTTCCGCTGCACCTCATCTCCCTCCTCCTCCCCCCCCTCCTTCCCCTCCATCCCCCCTCCCCTCCTCTACTCCGCCCCCCCCTCCTCCTCCCCCACGCCCCTCCCCTACCCTTGTCCTCCCCCGGTATCCCCACACCCGCTCCCTGGACCCCATCCTCGGTCACCCACAATCCCCCCCCCCCTCCATCCTCGCCCTCACTGGTACTCCCACCTCCTCCCACTTCAGCCCCCTCCCTCCAGAGTCACTGCGCAACCGCTCCTCGCCAATGGCTGCACCTCTGCGCAGCCGGGCAGCAGCACTACCATGTCCCAGACTCGACCTCCAGCGCAGCTGTCTTGCACCTTCACCACCCCCTCTACCTCCCCTTCTCTCTCCTCTCCTCTATGAAGACACCCACGACGAACTCCTTTTCCTCCACCTCCTCGCGCCCTCCATCGCCCCCATCGTCCGCACCATGGCAGGAACTCCAGTTCTTCTTTTCTCAGGCACCCCCACCATCTTCGAACCCACCACGTACGAGGAGGCTATTGCATGTCTTGACGCACCACTCTGGATCGAAGCCATGGTCAAGGAGAGCAACGCCTTCATCCACAATCGCTCCTTCATCGACGTCCCTCGCCCTGCCAACACCAATGTCGTCAAGGGCAAGTGGCTCTTCCGTGTCAAGCTTCTCCCTGGAGAGGACCCGGTCTACAAAGCTCGCTATGTGGCAAAGGGCTTCACGCAGAAGCATGGCTTCGACTTCTTCGAAACCTACTCACCCACTGCCACCCCGCCGGTCGTTCGGGTGTTCCTCGACTTTGTCGGCAGACGCGGCATGGTGCTTCACTCCATGGATGTCACTACCGCCTTCCTCCAAGGCGACCTACACGAACTCATCTTCATGGACCGACCCAAAGGTTTTCACGCTCCGCATGACCCGGCCACCGTTTGGAAGTTGCTGCGGCCCGTCTATGGCCTCAAGCAGGCACCTCGGGAGTGGCATGCCAAGCTCTCCTCCACCCTTCGAGAGCTTGGTTTTCGCCCCTCTCGAGCTGCCTCCAGCCTCTTCCTTCGGACGACTCCGTCCCCCTTCTACATTCTCGTCTACGTTGACGACATGCTGCTGGCCGCTGACACAAATGCTGAGCTGCAGGAGGTCAAGGACGAACTACAGCGCCGCCTCGCCTGCAAAGAATTGGGGGAAGTCCGCAACTACCTTGGCATGGAGATCACCCGCGACCTCAAGGCCAAGACCATCTCCCTCTCTCAGTCCTTCTACATTGAGAAGGTCCTTGCGCGGTTTGAAATGTCCATCGCCACACCACTTGCAGTTGGGCACCAGCTTTCGCCCCCTGCCACCCCCACCGACTCCTCGAACCCCTATGCAGAGCTTGTTGGGGCCCTGATGTACGCTATGGTCTGCACCCGCCCCGACCTTGCCTACCCCGTCAGTGTTCTGGCACGGTTCGTTGGTGTCGGCAGACACACGGAGGAGCACATGACGGCAGCCCGGCGCGTCCTACGCTACCTTCAACACACAAAGCACTACACCCTCACTCTTGGTGGAGCAGACCCGCCGGTTCTCACTGGCTTCAGCGACTCGTCCTGGGCAGATTCACAGCCTGACCGTCGCAGCTCACAGGGATATGGTTTCTCCCTTGGGAGCGGCCTCATCAGCTGGCGCTCCACCCGCTCCTCCTCCATCGCCCTCTCCTCCTGCGAAGCCGAACTGTACGCGGTCACGATGGCGGCACAGGAAGCACGCTGGCTCAGCTATCTCCTCACAGACCTTGGCTCACCACAGCCATGTCCCACCCTCTGGTGTGACAACGCTAGCACCATCCACCTCACCAAAGAAGCTGTCTTCCATGGTCGCTCCAAGCATATCGAACTCCGACACTACTTCGTCCGCGACCTTGTCCAGGATGGCCACATCACCGTGCGCAAGATCGACTCATCCTCCAACCCCGCCGACATTTTCACTAAGGCCCTCGACCGCGCCACTCACTCGGCAATCTTGCCCCTCCTTGGCCTTGCCCCCCATGGTGACTGATTCAGGGGTTGCTGTCTTATCTCATCCAGGTTTCAGGATCTATGCAGGCTAAGGGGTTGTGTTAGATTATACTACTCTTCTGTATCCTGCATTGATCCTATAAACTATGTTTGGGTGCACAACTAGGGTTAACCCTAGTTGGGGGTTGGAACCCAACCTTGGCCCAATTATTGGACCCCAAGGTTGGGTTGGAGGATTATTGGCCCCCCCCAATAATGTTGGCCCACTTTGACCAACATTATTGGGACCCCCCAATAATTCTCCAACCCAACTTATTGGTGGGGGGCCATTAATGTTGGCTAGGTACCAACCACCTCCCCTTTTCCTTAGCTCCAACTATGTAAGCCCCCATGATTCCTAATCAACTCATCGGTTCAATTCTCACAGGTCTCACCTGGAAGCCTTGCAGGGTCCCCCGTCAGCGCGGGTCTGCTCCAGAAAGAGGCCGATGAGGAGGCGGTTGCGCTCCGCTGCCACGTACCGCGCCTGCGCCACCTGCTGCCTCTCCGCCACCAGTACGCCCAGCGGCGACGTCGCCACACCGCCTGCTGTGCCGATTTCTGTGGTGTTGCTGGGTGTGGTAGTGTTGGTCGTGACGGTGGCGTTGGTGGATGAGTCAGGGGTAATACTGCTGCTGGTGCTGGCGGCAGCAGCGGCAGGGACGGAGAAGGGGAAGCGGAGGCGGGGGCCAACGTCCTTCATAAGGCAGCACGCTGGGAGGGCACGGGGGATGTGTCGGGGGGGGTGAGGATGTGTGAGGGGTGTGAGCAGGCAGTGGTGGCACGTGTGAGCACGAATGCAGCATGGTGGGGTGCTAGTGGGTGCTGGTGGGTACTAGTGGGTGTTAGTGGGCTGCTGCTGTAGTGGTGATGTGTGGGGTGGTGCAGTGCAGAGCACTACAGCCCTGGTTGGAGCGCATGTGCCCCAGGGTGCACGAGCAGGAGGTGGGAGCAGAGGCGACAGAAGCAGGTAGGGAGCGAGGGAACATGAGATGTGGATGTGCGGGGTAGTGGTGGTGACGTGTGGGGGTAGTGGTGGTGATGTGTGGGGTAGTGGTGGTGATGTGTGGGGTAGTGGTGGTGATGTGTGGGGTAGTGGTGGTGACATGTGGGGTAGTGGTGGTGATGTGTGGGGTAGTGGTGGTGATGTGTGGGGTAGTGGTGGTGACATGTGGGGTAGTGGTGGTGATGTGTGGGGTAGTGGTGGTGATGTGTGGGGTGGTGAATCACTCACAGCCCTGGTTGGAGCGCATCTGCCCCAGGGGACACGAGCAGGAGGTGGGGGCAGAGGTCACAGCAGCAGGCAGGGAGCGAGGGGGCCGCGCGCACGCACAGTCGCCCCCGTCAAACGCACACGCGTCTACGTGGCACGCGCTGTGGCACAGCCCGTCGCCCAGCATGCTCAGCGCACACCCTGGTGCGCACTGCACTGCCAGGGGCGCTGAGATCACTGCCGCTGCTGGCGAGACAGCAGCAGTAGGTGGAGCAGAGGGAGCAGTTGGAGCAGGGGCGACAGGAGCTGCTGCTGTGAGAGCTGATGAGTCTGCTGCACCCACAGATGCTGCAGCGGCAGGAAGAGTGGCGGTAGAGGGCGATTGGGAAGAAGAGGAAGTGGCGGCAGAGGCAGCAGGGGCAGGCAGCACGGAGAGGAGGCCGGGCATGAGGCGGCCGGTGCGCGTGCAGTGGTAGCGGTAGGTGCCGGGGGCCAGCAGCACTGCTGACACTGAGAAGACTGAAGGGTCGCCAGGGATGGCTGTGGGGATGTGGGGGCATGGGAGAGGGCGGGAGTTGGGGGGAGTGCTGCGAGTGAGAAGAGCGAGAGGCATGCAGCACAATCATAAAAATAGGCGGGGGGAACACAGCGGGCATGCTATGAGGCGGCCAGTGAGTGCGCAGTGGTAGTGGTAGGTGCCAGGGGCGAGCAGCACTGCAGAGACTTAGAAGACCTCAGGGTCGCCCCGGATGGCTGTGAGGGTGCGGGGAGAAAGGAGCGGGTGGGTGGGAGGGAGGGAGGGAGAGAGGAGTGGGCCGTGGGGGGGAGCATCAGAGTGGGCGGGGGTCAGGGGAACGGTTTTGGTGAGCGAGGCGAGGCGGGATGAGGTGCGATGCATGCAGCACATACACTGGGATGGGCGGGGGCACACGGTGGAGTCTGGGAAAGTGTGTGGGAGAACGAGTAGGGCGAGGGCGTACAGAACTTGCAGGGCTTACAAAGCGAGCAGGGTAGAGCGAGCAGGGCAGAGCGAGCAGGGGAGAGCGAGCAGGGCTTACAGAGCGAGCAGGGGAGAGGGACGTGCGCGGCCCACAGCAGGTGCACGGCAGCAGTGGCGCGGTCAGAGTCATCGGCAGCAGCAGGCAGCGTGCCCACATTGTCGCTCGCACACTCCGTGCCTGCTGCCACCACCAGCTGCCCCGTGCCAAAGCCGTGCCATGGGGCTGGCTGGGCCGCGCTTGGGTCGGTCACTGGTGGTTCGAGGGAAAAGAAGGAAGAGAGGAGAGGAATGAGGGTTGATGGAGAAGGCAGATCAAGGGAATACAGATAAGTCCTCACACTCCCAGCAGTCCCTCACACTCTCTCACACTACACTCCCAGCAGTCCCTCACACTCTCTCACACTACACCCCCAGCAGTCCCTCACACTACACTCCCAGCAGTCCCTCACACTCTCTCACACTACACCCCCAGCAGTCCCTCACACTTTCTCACACTACACCCCCAGCAGTCCCTCACACTCTCTCACACTACACCCCCAGCAGTCCCTCACAACCCCCCCAACACCCAGCAAGCAAGCACCCACAAGCACCCATGGCAGGCAGACACGTACACGTGAGCGCATGAGGCAGCCCATCGGCCCACAACAGCGTGACCCTCTCCCCCTCCACCACCGTCGTGTTCAGCCCCACCCCCGGCTGTCCCTCACAACCCCACACCCCCGGCAAGCAAGCACCCATGGCACCCAGGGCAAGCAGCACAAGACACGTACACTTGAGCGCATGAGGCAGTCCATCCGCCCACAGCCACGTGACCTTCTCCCCCACCACCACTGTCGTGTTCAGCACCACCCCTGGCGCCCACAGCAGAGTGGGGCCCACCGCGTTCCCACAGGGCGGCAGGGAGGGGAGCACGACCGCCGGGTCGAGCGCGTGGAGGAGGCGGGAGAGGGCGGCAAGGCGGGAGAGGGGGAGGGCGAGGAGGGAATCGAGTGCGGCGAGCAGCATGGCTGTGAAGCGCGCTTGTTGGGTGTGGGAGAGGGGCGTTGGCACGCCGCTGAAGGGAGGGGGGGTTGGGGGGAACGGGAGGGAGGGAGGGCGAGGAGGGAATCGAGTGCGGCGAGCAGCATGGCTGTGAAGCGCGCTTGTTGGGTGTGGGAGAGGGGCGTTGGCACGCCGCTGAAGGGAGGGGGGGTTGGGGGGAACGGGAGGGGGGGAGGGCGAGGAGGGAATCGAGTGCGGCGAGCAGCATGGCTGTGAAGCGCGCTTGTTGGGTGTGGGAGAGGGGCGTTGGCACGCCGCTGAAGGGAGGGGGGGTTGGGGGGAACGGGAGGGGGGGAGGGCGAGGAGGGAATCGAGTGCGGCGAGCAGCATGGCTGTGAAGCGCGCTTGTTGGGTGTGGGAGAGGGGCGTTGGCACGCCGCTGAAGGGAGGGGGGGTTGGGGGGAACGGGAGGGGGGGAGGGCGAGGAGGGAATCGAGTGCGGCGAGCAGCATGGCTGTGAAGCGCGCTTGTTGGGTGTGGGAGAGGGGCGTTGGCACGCCGCTGAAGGGAGGGGGGGTTGGGGGGAACGGGAGGGGGGGAGGGCGAGGAGGGAATCGAGTGCGGCGAGCAGCATGGCTGTGAAGCGCGCTTGTTGGGTGTGGGAGAGGGGCGTTGGCACGCCGCTGAAGGGAGGGGGGGTTGGGGGGAACGGGAGGGGGGGAGGGCGAGGAGGGAATCGAGTGCGGCGAGCAGCATGGCTGTGAAGCGCGCTTGTTGGGTGTGGGAGAGGGGCGTTGGCACGCCGCTGAAGGGAGGGGGGGTTGGGGGGAACGGGAGGGGGGGAGGGCGAGGAGGGAATCGAGTGCGGCGAGCAGCATGGCTGTGAAGCGCGCTTGTTGGGTGTGGGAGAGGGGCGTTGGCACGCCGCTGAAGGGAGGGGGGGTTGGGGGGAACGGGAGGGGGGGAGGGCGAGGAGGGAATCGAGTGCGGCGAGCAGCATGGCTGTGAAGCGGGCTTGTTGGGTGTGGGAGAGGGGCGTTGGCACGCCGCTGAAGGGAGGGGGGGTTGGGGGGAACGGGAGGGGGGGAGGGCGAGGAGGGAATCGAGTGCGGCGAGCAGCATGGCTGTGAAGCGCGCTTGTTGGGTGTGGGAGAGGGGCGTTGGCACGCCGCTGAAGGGAGGGGGGGTTGGGGGGAAAGGGAGGGGGGGAGGGCGAGGAGGGAATCGAGTGCGGCGAGCAGCATGGCTGTGAAGCGCGCTTGTTGGGTGTGGGAGAGGGGCGTTGGCACGCCGCTGAAGGGAGGGGGGGTTGGGGGGAACGGGAGGGGGGGAGGGCGAGGAGGTAATCGAGTGCGGCGAGCAGCATGGCTGTGAAGCGCGCTTGTTGGGTGTGGGAGAGGGGCGTTGGCACGCCGCTGGAGAGACGAGAGAGGGGGGGGAGGGGATGTGCGTGGGGGGGGGGGGGTAAGAGGGAGAGGAGGAGTGGGGGAGGGGAGGAGATGGAAAAGTTGTGTGGCACGTTGGCTAGATGCGTGCTGCCTTGTCTTCCATCCCCCATTCCCCATCTCCCATCCCCCATCCCAACAGTTCCCCCCACTCACTTGGCATGTGCCCACGGCACGTCTGTGCTGAGCTGCTGCAGCGTCACCAGCTGCCGCCCGGACGCGTGGTGCGTGTAATTGCACCCCTGCACGCGCTGCGCCGCCCGCTCGCCGCCCATCAGCGTGCACATAAACGCCACGAGGCGCAGCCGGGCGGCAGTGGCGAGGAGGGCGGGTGCAGAGGATTGGGCGGCGGAGGGGAGGGGTGGCTGGAAGGGGGCGGCGGAGACCAGACAGCTGTCCTTGACAGCTGTGTAGAGCGTGCGGGCGACTGCCACGTGGCAGTTCTGGATTCGCTGCTGGTCAGAGGAGCCTAGGGCCTCCCAGAGGGTGTCGTCAGCAACGCCTGCAGGCGAGGTGGGGACGGAAAGGAGAGGGAAGGGGGAGGGGAGGGGAGGGTAGGGGAGGGGAGGGGAGGGGAGGGGAGGGGAGGGGAGGGGAGGGGAGGGGAGGGGAGGGGAGGGGAGGGGAGGGGAGGGGAGGGGAGGGGAGGGGAGGGGAGGGGAGGGGAGGGTAGGGGAGGGGAGGGGAGGGGAGGGGAAGGGAGGGGAGGGGAGGGGAGGGGAGGGGAGGGGAGGGGAGGGGAGGGGAGGGGAGGGGAGGGGAGGGGAGGGAAAACAAATGGAGGAAACGCAGGTGGGAAGAGTCAAGTGCGAGAGTGGGCAAGAGCAGGAGGGAGCCAAGGAAGATGAGGGAAGGGAGAGGAAAGAGGGAGGAAGGGGCAGGCAGAGGGGCAGAGGGGCGAGTAATTAAAGGCAGAGGAGCAAAGGTAGCGCACCAGCAGTCGGGGCGGCCGCAGGGGTGGCAGCAGTAGCATCAGCAGCAGCAGCAGCACCGGCATCAGTGGCAGACGCAGCATAAACATGAGCAGCAAGAGCAGCGGGTGCAGGCAGCGCAGCCCCCTGCTCCTGCAGCACGTGCAAGGGCGACACCACTCCACCCTGCTGCTGGGGCACTCTGCGGCGCTGGCCCTGCTGCGCTGCTGCCCCGTAGTGATTGTATTGGTGGTAGTGATTGTAGGGAAAGGCTGCCTCCTGCGATTGAGCACAGGGCGGGAGGACCGTCGGGGGCGAATGAGGAGCAAAGGGAGGCGGCTAAGTGGGAGAAGAGGGGAGGAGGTGCACGGCAGGAGAGGGCACGGGACAGGTGGGGGGGTGGTAGAAGGGCAGATGAGTGCGTGAGTGCTGGAAATGAAGGATTGTTTCAATGCCTCAACATGCCACAGGGGAGGGCACGAGGCAGATGGGTGGCACGAGGCGGCTGGGTGGCACACGCCGCACGGGCAGATGAATGCTGGGAGGGCGAGCAGGCAAACGCCTTGTCCACACCTTGACTAGTCTTCTGGCGCCTGTATCAGCAGAGGCGGCTGTAGCAGCAGCAGCAGCAGCAGCAGCAGCAGAGGCGCCTGCACAGAGGTAGGTTGAGAAGTCCGGTGGCAAGGCTCCAAGGGCCTGGTGGGAAACGATGCGAGAGGGCGAGAGGGAGGACAGGCTTTTGAGAACCCAAGAGCGACTCAGATTTAGCAGGTCTTAAGTTCCCTCAACTTCTGAGAATTCTCAAAAGCGACTCAGAGGCTCCTGCACAGAGGTAGGTTGAGAAGTCCGGTGGCAAGGCTCCAAGGGCCTGGTGGGAAACGATGCGAGAGGGCGAGAGGGAGGACAGGCTTTTGAGAACCCAAGAGCGACTCAGATTTAGCAGGTCTTAAGTTCCCTCAACTTCTGAGAATTCTCAAAAGCGACTCAGAGGCTCCTGCACAGAGGTAGGTTGAGAAGTCCGGTGGCAGGGCTCCAAGGGCCTGGTGGGAAGAGATGTGAGAGGGCGGGAGGGAGAACAAGGCACGCACGCACGGTCACACATGGCCAGAGCGCTCTCACGAGGGTGCCCTTGGTCCTCAGCGCTGTGCTGTGCCCCTCCGTGCACGTGATAAGAGCATGGAAGTCACACGATGCAAGGCGCGGGGCAGTGCAATGTGGAGAGTCAGGTGGCTGCAGGCAGGCAGCATTGCAGATCCGTCTAGGAACAGGAAGGGGGTTGTGGGGGTGGACGGTCAGCGTGTGCGAAAGGCAGGACATAGCAGGCGGCAACACAGGGTGTGTCAGGGCCCAGAGCAGAGCCCAGAGGATTCGGTTAAGGCATTGATGGTGGGTGGCGCATTGGAGGGAGTACCTGTGTGCACGTGAGGTTGTGGGCGGGGACGGGCGGCGTGTGTGGTGGGTCGTTGCAGGCGGCTGCGCAGTCGACAAAGACGGCTGCTAGCACACGCGGCGAGAGCGGGTCGGGGCACGCCTCGAACACACAGCGTGCCAACACCGCACACGCCTGGAGGAGGGACAGTGGGAGAGGGTTGAAGGGAGAGGTTTGGAGGGAGTTGGGGCGATTTCTGAGGCATGTTAAAACCAACACGGCACGGCACATGCCTGCGGGGATGGTGAGAGGAAATTGGGGCGAATCTGAAAGCGCGTGAAAAAAACATGGCATGTGCCTGGGAGGGTGGTGGGAGAGAGTTGGGGGGAAGAAGGGGTTGGGGCAAGTCAGGAGTTGGGCGCTGGGACAACGAGACAACAAGGAGACAGCAGAGAGAGAGGGACTCACGGATCGGCAGCGCGTGAGAGGCGAGGTGGTGGCCTCCTGACAGCCACCCCACTGGGCTATGGGCTGAGGGGAGGAGGAGGAGGAGGAGGAGGAGGAGGAGGAGGAGGAGGAGGAGGAGGAGGAGGAGGAGGAGGAGGAGGAGGAGGAGGAGGAGGAGGAGGAGGATGAGGAGGAGGAGGAGGAGGAGGAGTCAGGCGAGCCAAAGTAACCAGGCGAGTCGATGGGCAGGTCAGCAGATTGAGAGGATTGAGCAGCCGGGTAGACGAGGCCTGTGACCCCTCCAAAGGGCGCTGAGAGCACCACCTCCCAGTCGCCCTCCGGTACCCACACCGTCTGTTCCCACTCCGCCGCCACCTGAGAAAACACCTGAGGCGCCTCGTACCTGCGGCATGGATGGAGGGGGTTGCGGTGGGTTTGAGAGGGTAACGGGAGGTGAGGAGGGGTGTGAGGCGATTAGATGCAATGGAGAGTTAACTGGGACATCAGGCATGAGCTCACTAGCACATTGGGGGAGGGGAAGAGGGGGAGGGGGGGGGTCTATTGGACTTGAACACTCGGGGGAGAGAGGGAGGGGGGTACAAGGTGTCTTTTGGCACTCACCAGCACAGGGAGGGCAGGCCCTTGCACTCACCAGCATAGGGAGGGCAGGCCCTTGCACTCACCAACACAGGGAGGGCAGGCCCTTGCACTCACCAGCACAGGGAGGGCAGGCCCTGGGGGCAGAGGTTCCAGGAGGAGGCTTGGGCGTATTCAAGCGAGGCGAAGGAGGAGGAGAGGCGCAGCGTGAGCGGGCGCAGGGACGGCAGCACGCCGCAGTCCGCCTCACAGCCAAAGCGGCCGAAGGCTTGGAACTCCAAAGGGCGCTCGCACACCCCGTTGCCACACGGAGGGTCCTTCCAGACCACCTGGGAGCGAGAAGGGTAGGAGGGAAGGAGGGGGAGATTCTTTATGCGCAGACAGAACAGTCCGCCTCACATCCGAAGCGGCCCAGCCAATGGAACGAGTTTTGAGGCGCCTGAAAAATTGACACAATGAATGCATGAAAGAGACAAGACCGGCACACCTGGTGATGGGGGTACCTGGAGAGGAGAGTAGAACCTGGGGGGGCGGGGAGCACCTGGGGGAGCACCTGGGGGAGCACCTGGAGTGGAGCACCTGGAGGGGAGCACCTGGAGGGGAGCACCTGGAGAATGGTGTCGTTGAGCCAGGTATAGAAGTCCTCTGGTCCACTCAGCGTGTTGGTCACTGCACCTGACACTCCCTGCAGCCATCACACGGGGGAGAGGAGGCACAGACGAGGGTTGACCTGAGACGGCTCAACACCCAGCGAGCTGGTTTGGTCACCACACCCACACGCCCATGCCTCACCCATACGCCCTCACCCACACGCCCCTGCACCCGTACGTACCCTACTCAAAAGACCCATACCCCGGAACCATGCCTCCCCCACATGCCCATGCACTCACGGGAAGCAGCAGGATGTTGTGCGAGGTGGCGACCTCATAGTTGCGTGAGGAGTCGGCTTGCAGGTAGAGCACAGTGACTCGTGTGGGTGCTGCCTGCAGGCGCGGATAGCCCACCACACGCCCCTGCACCCACACGGCCACACCCTAGAACCCGTGGCAGGCTCACTGCGACTGGGCACTTACCGGGGGCAGCAGGATGTTGTGTGAGGTGGCGACTTCATAGTTGCGCGAGGAGTCGGCTTGCAGGTAGAGCACGGTGAGGTAGAGGCACGTGTAGAGCGAGAAGGCCAGCAGGTTCTTGAAGTTCTCCGTCAGCCACTGCATGTGTGTCACTGAGTCGTACATGGCTGCGAGGAGGGTGTGGGGAAGGAGGGTAGGGGACGGGAGGGGGCGAGGAATGGGGGTTGGATGGAAGGGGGAAGAGAGAAGGCGAGGAGGTTCTTGAAATTCTCGGTGAGCCTCTGCATGTGTGTTACTGAATTGTACATGGCTTGGGGGAGTTGGGGGGGAGAGAAGGGGAGGGGGGGAGAAGGGGGAAGAGGTGTGGGGACAGGGAGGAGGGAAGTGATTTGTACGCCACTGCATGTGTGAGACCGCCTCATCAACTCCCACCCTGCACCGCATCCCACCTTGCACCGCATCCCACCTTGCACAACCTCCTTGTCCAACAGAAACTGCTCCGAAGCATCCTCGTCCAGCTCCTCCCCATCCGCCCCGCGTCCCTCCCACTGCTTGCCACGCCCGCCGCCCGTGCTGCTCCCACTGCTCTCACTCGCACGAAACACCCCCCTGCCTCGCCGCTCCCCGTTCATATTTGCTGCTGCAAACGCTGCTTCCACGCGACTGGCCCTCAACTCGTCCGGAATTCCAAGGAATCCGACTGGTTTGTCTCTGTCCACGTCATCAGCCCCCATACCGTCCTCGTCGTGCTCCCCTGCTGCGTCGAGCGCAAGCGTGAGCTTCGTTCGCTGATCCAATCGTGGCGGAGGCTCGGCCCGAGCCTCATGCAGAGGCTCGGCACCGTCCATGTCCTGGGACGGATTGGAGCCAGAGTCGTCGAACTGGACGTGCGGCGTCAAGCCTGTGCTCGCCGAGCCTACATCAACCTCCCGGAGCCAGCTCGGTAGGCCCGGCGGAGGCTCGGCAGCGGCAGCGGTGGCAGCAGCGACGGTAGGGTCGGCGATGAGAGGCTCGTTCATGAGCCTGGCATCCAAAGCTGCAGCGTCAAACGCGGAGCCATGGTGGCTTTGAGAGCTGCCGTGGAGTGGGTGTAAGGGACAGGAAGAGGAGTGGGGACGGGAGAGAGGGAGGGGGACAGGGAGAGAGGGAGGGGGACACGGAGAGGGTGGGAAGGGGGCAGAGGCTTGGGGAGCAGCTTAGGGTAATGGAGTGGGTTCAGAGGGAAAGGAGGAGCAACGGAGAAGAGGAGTGGGGCACGCGGAAAGGAAGAGTGGCAGGTGGAGGAGGAGAGAGCGAGAAGCCATACTCGTACTCGTGCTACCACCCGAGCCACCATCCGAACTAACCCCCCCCTCCAGCCACCACTACTCGTGCCACGGATCGTACCCTGGTGTGTGGGTGCCCGAGTCAACGCGCGAATCTGTGCCCCATCGCGTGCTGCGCTGCCCGTTGCCCTCCTCAGTCCACTGCTCCGTTATAGGCTCCAACTCGATATTGCTCTCGCGGCCCGTGCCGTGCGGCAGCCATCGCGACATGGACAGCAGCGCCGGCGCCATAACGCCCTCCGCGCCGCCGCCATTACCGCGACAATCCAATTCCGCGCCGCGACTACCCGACTCCTCGCCGCCGTCCCCCGGCGCAGCCGCTGCCGGCGGCGCCGCAGCCGGCGCGGCTCGCCGCTCCCACCCCAGCAGGCGGTACCAGAACGGCCTTTCCGCCTCCGCCGCGCCCGCGCCCTGCGCGCCGTCGTCGGCGCTGCTGCCTCCGAGCCATCGCCACACTTTACTCTCCGCCGACGTTCCCTCGGAACCGTCCACGGATGTCCAATCTTGCGGGCCAGCGCTCTCCCTCCGCTGCTGCTGCGCGTCGCGATATTCTGCATTACGCGGCCGTCCGTCGACCCTCGGCGAATAACCTGAGCGATACGATTGGTTGGAACGCGGAGACGGCGGTTCGAAACCTGGCGACCGGTCGCCGTACGGGCTGCGACCGTTTCTGCGACGTCGTTCGCTGGGACCGTCTGAGCCATCGTACCGGCCGCGATTGAATGACTGGGTGGGTAACAGCTGAGGGGGCTTACGGCCTTGCCGCGAAACGCGGGAGTGCTGTCGAACTACAGAAGCAATTTCCGCCATCAGTCCGACAGGCAAAAGGGAAAATCTCGGCTACATCTATCGCGAAGGTTGTTCCACAACTCAAGAAAATACAGCCATAAGAGGTCAGTGTTCCGCCGTATCGGTGGGGGGCAGCAGCAGTGGACTTGGAACCTTGGCCTGCTTTGGTGGTGTTATGCGGACTGCAGGGAGCTGCGTGCGGCAAGGCAGAGAGACTAGACACTACTGTGTGGCAGTGGCCTGTAGGCCTAAATTAACTTCCAACAAAAGTTAACTTGGGCGATGATCGGTATACTCGGGCGGTGATCGGTACGCCCCTTTTTGGATTGCGTAGCAACCCTATATAATCGGTTGCACTTTTTGGGGATATAATTTCAAAAGTGTTTTTTTAAGCACTCTTTGGAGCACCCCTTGAACTTTTTGGCACCGTGTTAAAAACGAATGCCTCAAATAGTGGATAAAAATCACTCGTGAGTGAGATCCTACAAGTGGAACCATATACATATCATGTCAAAGCCATGAATCTATTCCAACCGTCCTAGTATCGTCAATTAATACGGCAGATGGTGCGACGATCGAACATGGCATCAACATGAGCGAATGCATTTGTACAAATGAACACGGTATGGAGTGTGGTGTGGATGCTTCAATGAATGTTAAATGTATCAATGTAGCAACAGAGCAGGGATCTTACTAGCATATTTTTTTTGTCTATTTGTCTGATTATCATATTTTTTGCTGGAGAGGAGAGGAGGTGGGCGGCCGCTGAAGCTGCTGGCACTGGTCGCAAACGGCGTAACTGGCTCTGCTCGCCGGCAAGAGCAACTGACCCTCTGGGGACCGGAGCAACGGGTAACCGGAGTAACTGGCTCGCTCGCCGGCAAGAGCAACTGACCCACGGGCCTCTGACGCAACGGTCTTACGGGCGACTAGAACTGCGGACATCACGGCGGCCACCTGCCCTCACCCCCCTCGGATTGTCCCACCCCCCCCGTGTCACACCCCTCTGCCCTAGCGCCACTCCCAAGTCTCCACCACACCCTCCCCCCCCTTCAGCTGCAGCTGTAGCAGTGGGAGAGAGAGGAGGAAGAGCGGCAGCAGGTCACGCACTCCCTCCACCCCCATACCCCCTCTTACCCCCGCCACCCCCATACCCTCCACACGGCTGCACGCGCAGCAGGAAATCGAAGGAGGAGGGGGGAGGGCGGGCGGCGTCGCGACGTGCAGGGCGCGGGCGGGCTGTGGGGCGCTCGCAACGGGCAGGGCACAGGCGGCAGGGGGGGTCCAGGAGGGGCGGCGCGCGGGTCCCCGGGGGCGCCTCGACGGGCGACGGGGGGCGGCGCGCGGGTCCCCGGGGGCGCCGCGACGGACGACGGGGGGGGGGGGGGGGGGGGGGGGGCGTGCTAGTCCTCGGGGGTGCCGCGACGAACGACGGGGGCGGCGCGCTGGTTCCCGGGGGCGCCGCGACAGGCGACGGGGGGCCGCGCGCGGGTCCCTGGGGGCGCCGCGACGGACTACAGGCCGTGAAACCGCCGCGCGCGCCCAGGGCGCGCGGCGGACAGGAAACCGCCACGCGCCCCGAGCGCGTGGCGGGCAGAAAACCGCCACGCGCCTCGAGCGCGTGGCGGGAAGAAAAATCGTCGCGCGCCACGGGGCGCGCGACAGACATTACAGCAGCGGAAGCAAGTGGGGCCCACAGGCCAGGAGCGTAAATGCTCAGTTACCATGTCAAGAATAGAACTAGGAATGAATGATTGAACTAGGCAAGAGGTGAGTACAAGTAGAGGAAACCTAACCCTAAAGTGTTGTACTCACTAAGGAGTGACCCTACTGTAGCCTAGAGATACAATTGTAATCTGACATTTCGCGCCCCGACAACTTGCAAGCTGCTTTCGCCAGCAAGGCAGAAGATGCTCTTACAACACGTGAATCCACCCAAAATGTGTTGCAATAAGTGAATCCGCGTCATACCTTGCCCACGCAGGACCACCTCCAGGTACTGCCACTTCCACACATCCCCGAATTCGGCGCCTACAGAACCTTCAGGAGGCGCGATGAGCGATGCGTTAGCACCACAAACAAGTGGTGCCACCCAGTTTCATTGTAGCCATGCGCGCTTCGTCAAAGAAAGGAAGCACACTGAACGTTGGGGTTTGAGGGGGCTCTTCTTTTCCAAGCATCTCTTGACGAAGCCCATCCACGCTAGTTTCTCCAGTGGACGGTTTCTTTCTCTCCCGTCCGTCTCCTCGCCATGGCGGACGCCGTGGAAGATGCGGATACAGCCACGACTCAGGCCCGTTCTCCTATGACGGGCCTAGATTTTCTGCATAGACCCCAGCCTGCCCCCGGTGTAGTTAGATCCCCGTCACGCGGCCCAATACCTTCTCCACCTCTTGCCCCCGAAGTTACGCCTGTGTCGTGGCTTTCAGCAGCATACCGCCCGACTCCCCGTCCCCATCTTCTTACCATCTGCCGCCTACTCAGAGGCCACAGTCATCCGTTAGTGCATCACATTCTGAAAACAACCCGCGGTTCCCGAAAATAGGTCGCTTCACCCAAAGCACACTACGATTTGCAAAGGCGCGCGTTCCTCATGTTCTCGTCACTACTCGGCCCACCACGGCGCCATCCCCACCATCTGCTCCTTCCCTACATACAACCGGTATTCCAGGCCCCTCTCAAAGTAGTGTTCTGGTTCCAGATCCGGACAGTCTCATGCCCGAGCTGTTGTCGAAGGCGAAGGAATTCTAGGAGGGCAAATTCAGCTGGCTAATCATCACACAACGCAAAGACGGGACGCCATGCATGAAGTGCAGCATCTGTATGGCGTACGGTTCTCCGACTTGGTAATATGGGAAGCTTGGAGAAGGCGGGGTTGGCATCTAGCGGCAGTCGGTGCGGAAGCACGCCCTCTGTCAGAATGTTATTATTGTCTAGCCTGCAGTGGGGTACTCCATAGTGAGTACAGCCCAATTAGGGTTTGCTATATGTATCCAACTGCTTGCTAGTGAAACCCCTCCTTTCTTCATTCTTGTTTCTTCCTACTACTTCTGACATGGTTTCAGAGCAGGTCGACCCCCTTGGGTCGATCCTGTGGGTGGGCCCCACCCGATGCTTCCGCTGCTCTACTGCTGTCGCGCGCCCCTGGCGCGTGACCCTTTCTTCCTGCCGCGCGCCCGGAGCGCGCGGCGTTTTTCATCCCGCCGTGCGCTCGGGGCGCGCGGCGGTTTTCTGCCCGCCGTGCGCCCCGAGGCGCGCGGCGGTTTTCTACTCCGTGGATCCGCGCGCCCCCCCCCCCCCCCGCCATCCCGTCGCCAGTCGTGGCGCCCTCTCCCGTCGCCCGTCGTGGCGTCGCGGGGGCCGCGCGTCCCCCTTATCCCGTCGCCCGTCGAGGCGCCTCGGGGGCCGCGCGTCCCCCCCCTTCCGTCGCCCGTCGTGGCGTCACGGGGGCCGCGCGTCCCCCCCCCCCATCGACCGTCGAGTCGCCCCTGGGGACCCGCGCGCGCCCCCTGCGATCCCGTCGCGTCGCCCTGCGGCCACCCCTTCCCGCACACCCGAGTTCGCTTACTGCACACCCGAGTTCGCTACCCGCACGCTTGTGCACGCTTCGAGCACACCTGAGCTCGCTTACCGCACACTCAGGGTATGGGGGTGACGGGTATGGTGGTAGCGGGTGTGTGAACCGTCCCCTGCTCCTCCTCCTCCTCCGTCTCCCACTGCTGCAGCTGCCGCTGAGGGGGGTGCTAGGGGGGTGACGTGGGAGTGGAGCTAGGGGTACAGCAAGGGGTGTGTGAAAGGGGGGTGGGAGAGTTGGGGGAGGTTGAGCGGAGGCTGCCGTCTTGTCGTCCGCAGCACCTGTAGTCCGGGGCTCTGTCCTGGTAGCCCAGAGAGCCTGCTGAGCCTGTCGCCCGTGGGTCCGTTGCTCCTGTAGCTCCTCGTAGCCCGTGAGCCAGTTACTCCAGTAGTCCGGGGCGCTGTCCCGGTAGCCACTGTGCCAGCCGCTCCTGTTGCCCGTGTGTCTGCAGCTTCAGCCGTCGTCTCCCATCTTCTCTCCTCTCACAGTCCCTCCTCCTCCTCACTTGCCGGCAGGAAGAAGACGGCGCGCGCCCGAGGCGCGCGAGAAGCAGAACAGCAGCGGAAGCAGTTAGGTGGTGGGCCCACCCACAGGATCGACCCAAGGGGGTCGACCTGCTCTGAAACCATGTCAGAAGTAGCAGTGAGAAACAAGAATGAAGAAAGGAGGGGTTTCACTAGAAAGCAGTTGGATACATATAGCAAACCCTAATTGGGCTGTACTCACTATGGAGTACCCCACTGCAGGCTAGACAATTATAACATTCTGACAAGTAATAGTATAATAATGTCCAGGCAAGCTAGCAAAGCCAGCATAAGCCGTCGTACTCTCACACGTCCCCCCCTCAAAGATGGGTGGCGTGAGAAACACCCTGCTTGACAAGGTAGTCCTTGAGAGCACAGCGTGCGTTGCCCATATCAGCTTCTGCAACCCAACCGTCATCCGATGGGTCATATCCCTTCCAGCGTATCAGGAACTCAAGCGTGTTGCCGCGTCTGCGTCGATGAGCGAGAACTATTTCCACCTCGTACTCTGGTTCATCCTGTACGAGAACAGGTGGTGGTGGCGGTAGCTGGCGTCCCTGGAACTGTTGGTTGGGGTCCTTACAGGGCTTTAGTAGCTGAACATGGAAAGCGTTGTGAAGCTTCCACGTAGTAGGTAAGCGCAAGCGGAATGTTACTGGTGTCACCTGTGCCTCAACGTGAAAAGGACCACAGAAGCGAGGCCGGAGCTTGGATGGTAGGTGACACAGGTTCAAGTTGCGCGTGTCGAGAAGCACCTGATCTCCGACTGCTACGGTGTGATCACGTCGCTGGCGATCGGCATACTGCTTCTGGGAGTTCTGCATCGTGGAAAGACGTCGCTGAGTCTTTTCCCAGAGCTGCTGCATGGTGGTGACGAAGTCATGTGCGGCTTGGACGTGTGCCAGTGTGGTTGGCTGCTGTGGTGTAAGTGGTTCCCGTCCATAGCACAGGAAGAAAGGAGATTTCCCTGTGGCCGCATGTGACGCATTGTTGTAAGCGAACTCAAGTATCGGTAACTGTGAATCCCAGTGGCTGACGTCGTCTTTGCAAGCGGTGCGCAGTAACTGTTCAACCACCTGATTGAGTCGCTCTATCTGTCCGTCAGTCTGGGGGTGGTATGCTGAAGACATTGCAAGCTTTGTCCCCAACAAACCCATGAGTTCCCTCCAGAACTTACTGGTGAATTTTGGGTCTCTGTCCGAGATGAGTGTAGCGGGGATGCCGTGGATGGTGATGATGCGGTCGAAGAACGGGCGAGCAGTTGCTTCAGCTGTAGCCGTGGCGTTGGTCGGGATGAAGTGTCCCTTTTTAGAGAACTTGTCGATCACCACGAGTATAGCGTCATGCTCTCGTGAGGTCGAAGGTAGCCCAGTGATGAAGTCTAGGCTGACGACTTGCCATGGCTGCTCCGGTACGGGTAGAGGCTGAAGTAACCCTGCTTTTTTCTGCTTGCTACTCTTCATCCGCTGGCACGTGTCGCATGAGGTGACGAACTGCTGCACGTCTGCTACCATCCCGGGCCAGTAGTAATACTTTGCTATCCCTGCTAACGTCTTGTTGCTCCCGAAATGTCCCGCGTATGCCACATCGTGGAACTCCTCTAGTAAGATCTGTCGGATCGGGGCATAGTTCGGTACCCAAATCTTTCCTGTTCCCTTTCTTACAGCTAAGTCCTTCTCCCACTGTAACAGCTTCTGTTTTTCTGCTGTAGTAATCTCTGGTGCACCATAGGGAGAGGTGGATGGGCGGATTAGTTGTCTGTCCAGTAAGTACTCAATATGTTTCTTCATGTCTGTCAGTTCGGTTGGACTAAGGCGGTATGGTGCACGTGAGACGGGTTTCGCACCTGGTTCCTCCACGATCTCGTGCTCGTGGGCTCGCGCTGGAGGTACTCATACAGGTAAGTCGTCTGGCATGATGTCTGTGTACTGCTCCAACACCTCCTTCACTGCTGCAGGTAGCTCTGCGTTCGGCTTCTCTTCCTCTGCTGCTGCCATCACCAGTGCTAAGTAACCCGTGTTACTCTCGTTCACTGTCCGTTCGAACCGTGCAAGTGTTGTCTCCGGGACATCCCCTGTATCCGTCCAGCTTCGTAGCTCCACACGTTTCCCGTTTTTGTAGATGCACGCCTTCCACTTGACCCAGTCTATTCCGGGGTTGAACCGCTTCAGAAAATCTCACCCCAAGATGAAATCTAATCCCTTGATGTTCGTGATCGGCAACGTCGGCTTCCACCTCAACGCCCCTATCTGCAGCTGCAATGTTGTCTCGCCGTGGATGGGAAGCTTCGTACGGTCCACCATCATTGCTATAAATTGGGTCTCCTCTGAGGATTCTCCAATTTTCTCCAACGTCCCGCGGTCACACACCGAGTGGGACGCACCACTGTCCACTAGTGCCTGGAGGCGTTGCCCGTTGCAAATCACCTCGAGGAGTAGTGGCTGCTGCTGCTCCGAGTAGCCATAGATGGTATCGCTTATGGGATCGTAGGGTACGTCGAATATGTCATCCCTAGGTCCTGCGCTCGAAGATGCAGCTTCAATATCAGTTTTCAACTGAGAAATGTTAGAAGGATTTATCCGAGGCCGATTCAGCTTCTCTTGGGCCTGGAACCTTCCCCTAAACCTTTGCAGCTGTGTAGGCTTCATCTGTGGGGAACAGGGAGCCTTCAAACAGTGCTGCTGGGAGAGAATATTAACTCCTCGGAACGCTCGACCCTTATTAGCGCTCTGGAGTAGGGTCCCCATATTACCCGGTACCGGTTTAATTTCTGACTCTCCCTTAATAAAGGTTGAAACCCACGAGAAGTAATATTCTTGTTTTAGGAGAAGTAATCACGATCAGTGCTGCACGAAACTGCACGCGTTGCCCCTGCAGCTCGTGCGAGCTGCCCCTGCAGCCCGCGCGTCGCCCCTGCAGCCCGCGCATTGCCTCTGCAGCCCGTGCGTGCTGGCCCTGCAGCCCACGCGCCGCCCTGCCGAGCCGCGCCGCCCAGCCCGAGCCGCGCCGCCCAGGCCGAGCCGAGCCGCCCTACCCAACCCGAGCCGCCCTGCTACTACTACTACTACTGCTGCTGCTCGTTCCACTGCTGCTAGGAGTGGTGGAGGTGCGGCCGCCCAGCCCCACCGAGCCGCCCTGCTGCTGCTACTACTGCTGCTGCTGCTACTACTCGTGCTACTGCTGCTGCTGGTGGAGGTGCTGCTGGGAGTGCTGGAGGTGCTGCTGGTGCTGTAGGAGCTGGAGGTGCTGGACCTACTCCTGACCGTCACTGTCTGTCATCGCCACTATCGCGGCAGTTGCTGCGGCCAGGGGTGGACAGCAGCGGGCACTACCTCTCCCAGACGACCCCACCCCTCAGCAGCTTCGTGAGTGGGTTTTTCAGCGAGGCAGTACTGGTGGTGGAGGTTTTGGTTTTATGTGGCCTAAGCGACCTCGCGACTGTGCTTCTCAGCGATGCGTCCCTGGCTGTGTAGAGGTTACTGCTCTCGGTTCTAGTGAGTCTGCTGCCACTCCAGGTGCTAGTGAGTCTGCTGCAGCTCTAGGTGCCCGTGAGTCTGCCGACGCTCAAGGGGCTAGTGCGTCTACTACCACAGGTCCTGCCTCAGCTGAGGTCTTGCATACTTTCACGCTTGACTCAGGCGCGTCACGTTGTTTCTTTCGTGATTGCACCACAGTCACACCACTCACAGCACCTGTCCCAGTCTCACTGGCTGACCCCTCTGGGGGCCCAGTAGTTGCAAGAGCCTCCACGGTCCTCCCTTGTCTAGCAGTCCCCTCCGGTTCTCTGTCAGGTCTCCACCTCCCCACGTTCTCGACGAACTTGGTGAGCAACGCTGCCATTCAGGATGTCTGGGTTGATACCTTTATGCCTGGAGGGCAGCATGTGGCGATCTGTACGTGCTCCCGGACTGGCCGTCACCCGGCTACGTTCACTCGACAGCGTGGGTCTAAAATGTACACACTGACCACTGCGTCTGCACAGGTGGCTGAGTCAGGTCAGGTGGCTGCGTCGAGTCGGGCGTCTGCGTCGGGGCAGTTAGCCACGTCTTGCTCGTGCAGAGTACTCATGCACGAGACTCAGCGCTG
This sequence comes from Closterium sp. Naga37s-1, assembly GCA_947471745.1. Classification (NCBI taxonomy): domain Eukaryota; kingdom Viridiplantae; phylum Streptophyta; class Zygnematophyceae; order Desmidiales; family Closteriaceae; genus Closterium; species Closterium sp. Naga37s-1. The sequence continues at coordinate 245,483 of CANJKZ010000319.1, read as the reverse complement.
GCACCACCATCTTGGTCACCCCTCCCTGCCACGTCTACGCAGCATGCACTCCCGTCTCCTTGTCTCTGGCCTCCCCAGGACCCTGCCCCCCCTGCCGCGCTCGCTTGCCCCACCGTGACTTCCTTGCGTCAAGGGGCTCCTCACTCCTCCGAGTTTCCTCCGACCATTGCTCCTCTGCAGATTCTCCACATGGATGTGTGGGGCCCGATCCCCATCGGTGGAACGGACCGCGAGCACTACTTCCTGCTGGTTGTTGACGACTACACATGCTACACCACAGTCTTCCCCTTGCGGTGTAAGGCGGACGTCAGCGGTGTCCTGATCCCCTGGATCCGTGCTACTCGTCTCCAGCTGCACGAGCGGTTTACGCAGGACTTCCCAGTCCTGCGTCTGCACTCTGACAGGGGCGGTGAGTTCTCCTCATACCTCCTTGCGGGGTTCTGATGAGACGAGGGCATCCGCCAGGCGTTCACGCTTCCGGCCTCTCCTCAACAGAATGGGATTGCTTAGCGTCGCATTGGCTTGATCATGGAGGTTGCTCGCACCTCCATGATCCATGCGGCTGCTCCCCATTTTCTGTGGCCGTTTGCGGTCCGATACGCTGCGCATCAGCTCAACCTCTGGCCCCGTGTCTTTGTGCGAGAGACCTCGCCCACCCTCTGGTGGACGGGAAAGGCTGGTGATGCGTCAGTGTTTCGGGTCTGGGGCGCGCTCTCCCTTGTTCGCGATGCCAAAGCGAGCAAGCTCTCCTCGCACTCTCCGCTGCGTCTTCCTTGGCTTCCCCACTAACGCCTCGCCGTGGCAGTTCTACCACCCGCGCTCGCGTCGAGTCTTCTCCTCCCAGGACGTCACCTTTGACGAGTCTGTCTGTTTCTACCAGTTACACCCGCACGCGTCCCACCCGGTTCCCCTGGCACCCCTCTTCCTGGTACCAGTCCCCCCCCCCCGGTAGACCCCCTCCCCCCACAGGGTCCTGCTCCCTCAGGTGTGTCTCAGGTCGACCCACCCCCCTTGGATGAGCCAGTGGAGATCTCTTCTGACTCCTCTGGCCCAGCTGAGGGGGGTGACCTTGTTGCGGACGACACGGCGGCCACTCGCCGCTCTCCACGCTTGGAGACCCCCCCGGGTTTTCCGCCTCGACCGTCTTCGCCGCCTCTGCTGGTGGACTCTGGAGCTGAGACTACAGGTGCTGAGACTGGGGGTGCTGAGACAGAGGGTGAGGGTTCTGGAGGTGCTGTGCCTGGGGGTGCTGGTTCTGGGGGTGCTGCGACTGGGGGTGCTGGTTCTGGGGGTGTTGCGACTGGGGGTGCTGACTCTTGGGGTGCTGCAAGTCCTCGTGACGGTGGAGATGTGGGTGACTCTTTTGGAGGTCCTTGCGCTGGAGGTACTAGAGGTGCTTCTGGTGCTGGAGGTGCTAGAGCTACCACTACTGGAGGTGCTGGAGTTGGACAGCCACCGCAGCCTGATCGACTTGAGACGCTCTCGCCGCAGGCGTTTCGTGTGTGGGTCGTTCGGCGAGGCAGTCCTGGTGGTGGAGGGTACGGTCCTGCTGGTGCTGGAGCTACTAGTCCTGGAGGTGCTGCTGGTGCTGGAGGTGCTGGAGGTACTGCTGGAGGTACTAGAGGTGCTACTGGTACTGGAGGTACTGGAGCTGCTACCCCTGGAGGTACTAGAGGTGCTACTGGTCCTGGAGGTACTGGAGGTGCTACTGGTGCTGGAGGTGCTGGAGGTGCTGCTGGTGCTGGAGGTACTGGAGCTGCTGCTCGTGCTGGAGGTACTAGAGCTGGAGGTACTGGAGCTGCTGGTGCTGGAGGTACTGCTGGTACTGGAGGTGCTGGGGGTACTGGAGCTGCTGGCACTGGAGGTGCTGGTGCTACTAGTGCTGGAGCTGCGGGAGCTGCTGGTCCTGGAGGTGCTCGTACTAGAGGTACTGGAGCTGCCGGAGCTGGTGGTGCTGCTCGTGCTGGAGGTGCTACTGGAGCTGCTGACCCTAGAGGTGCTGGTGCTGCTCGTGCTGGAGGCGCTGGAGCTGGAGGTACTGGAGGTGCTGGAGCTGCTGGTCCTGGAGGTGCTCGTACTAGAGGTGCTGGAGCTGCCGGAGCAGGTGGTACTGCTGGTGCTGGAGGTGCTGGAGGTGCTACTGGAGCTGCTGGGACTGGAGGTGCTGGAGGTACTGCTGGTGCTGGAGGCGTCGGAGCTGGAGCTGGAGGTACTGGAGGTGCTGGAGCTGCTGGTCCTGGAGGTACTCGTACTAGAGGTGCTGGAGCTGCCGGAGCAGGTGGTGCTCCTAGTGCTGGAGGTGCTGGAGGTGCTACTGGAGCTGCTGGCACTGGAGGTGCCGGAGGTACTGCTGGTGCTAGAGGAGCTGGCGCTGCCGGAGCTAGTGGTGCTGGAGGTGCTGGAGGTGCTGGTGCTACTGGTGCTGGAGGTGCTGCTGGGAGTACTGGTGGAGCTGCTCGTGCTGGAGGTACGGGGGCTGCTGGTGCTCTTCGCCACCTTCTCAGTCTTCCGCCAGGTGCTACTGACTTCCCTGTGGCAGGTACAACTCCTCCGTTACTGTTTCCACCGGCAGACCAGTCTCAGCTGCCGCTGCTACCGCACTCCCCACTGCCTGCTCCTGCTCCTTACACTGCGGTGACACAGTCCCTGACTGAGCATCGAGAGCCTAAGACTCGTGCTTCCACCCCTGAGCGTCGAGAGCCTGAGACTAGCTTTGACCTTGAGCCTGAGCCTAGAGCCGCTGTCCGTACTCGTGTTCCTCGTGTTCGTCTTCAGCGTGCGTCGGCTGTCCCAGGCACTCACGATATGACACTCCGTCCTTCCTCTGTTCCACAGCGTGTTGTCCTGCCGTTACCTCCTGCGTCCTCTCTTCCTGTCGTTGCTGACCCTCCGTCTGACCTTGCTCGTGCGTCCAGTCTGACTGTTACTCGCTTTCTTGCTACGGTGGTGACTGACCCTTCGTTCTCGTCTCCTGCTGCGTCTGCCTTAGTCGCTGAGCTCGTTGACTTTACTGCTGTGTACCGCCTAGACTACCTTGCGAGTCTTGTTTCTGACCCTGTTCCTGCCTGTCCTCCGTCCGTCGGGGGTGAGACTGCCCTTGGCTGTACTGCCCTTGGCTGTGACGTTCTTGAGGACAGGCAGGAGGAGCTGGAGTGCCTTGCGGCCGCTGCACCCCATCTCGCGACCATGCTGCTTGCCCCTGAGGGAGACCCGGATGCACTTGACATCCCCACCCCGCGCTCTTACAGAGAGGCGATTTCGGGTGAGTACTCCTCTCAGTGGCAGACAGCCATGGACGCAGAGATGGCTTCTTGGAAGTCCACAGGCACCTACGTCGACGAGGTTCCCCCACCTGGGGCGAACATTGTCAGTGGCATGTGGATTTTCAGAGTGAAGCTGCCGACGGGTTCTCCGCCTGCCTACAAGGCACGTTACGTTGCTCGAGGCTTCAGTCAGCGTGCGGGGGTCGACTTCTTTCAGACCTTCTCCCACACCCCGAAGATGACCACTCTTCGGGTGTTGCTACACGTTGCAGCACAGCGCGACTACGAGCTGCACTCCCTCGACTTCTCGACAGCTTTCTTGCAGGGTAGCCTTCACGAGGCCATCTGGTTGCGCCGTCCAGAGGGCTTCACTGGGTCGTTTCCTGAGGGTACCCAGTGGAGCTTACGGCGACCAGTGTACGGCCTGCATCAAGCGCCCCGCGAGTGGTACGACACACTGAGGACGACACTTGCGGCTCTTGGGTTTGCTCCTTCGACTGCTGACCCGTCGCTGTTTCTACGCACCGACACTACTATGCCGGCATTCTACATCCTCGTGTACATCGACGACTTGGTTTTGCTACTGCTGACACTGAGGCACTGGCCCTAATAAAGGTGGAGCTGCAGGAGAGACACACCTGCACTGACCTGGGTGAGCTGCGGAGCTATCTTAGCTTGCAGATCACCCGGGACAGAGCACGGCGCACCATCACCCTGTCTCAGTCACACATGGTGTACCAGGTCCTTCAGCGCTTCGGCTTCACGTGGTCCTCGCCACAGCCCACTCCTCTGTCTACCGGCCAATCGCTCTCAGCTCCACCTTCGGACGAGTCCGTAGAGCCGAGTGGTCCGTACCCAGAGCTTGTGGGCTGCCTCATGTACCTGATGACGTGCACACGACCTGACCTCGCGTACCCTCTCAGCCTCCTGGCTCGCTACGTGGCACCCAGTAGACACCGAAAGGTGCACTTTGATGCTGCGAAGAGGGTACTGCGTTACTTGTGCAGCACATCGGGCATGTGGCTCGTGCTTGGAGGACGGGGTTCGGTGGTCCTCAAAGGACACTCTGACGCTTCTTGGGCCGACGACCAGGCGACTCATCGTTCGTCACAGGGTTACACCTTCAGTCTTGGCTCTGGTTCTGTCTCGTGGAGGTCCACTCGTTCTTATTCTGTGCTTCGTTCCAGCTGTGAGGCCGAGATCCATGGCTGCACAGGAGCTTCGCTGGCTGACCTACCTGCTGACCGTCTTGGAGGAGCGGCCTCGTTCTCCTCCAGTTCTCTACGTCGACAACAAGGCAATGCTTGCCTTGTGTCGCGAGCAGAGACTGGAGCACAGAACGAAGCACATTGCTCTTCGCTAATTCCTTGCATGTGAGCTGCAGCAGCGTCGTCAGCTCCGCCTTTCCTACGTGGCCTCGTGGGCCAACACTGCTGATGTGTTCACCAAGGCCCTTGGGTCTAGTGATCATCAGCGTTTCTGCACTGCTCTTGGGCTTGTGCCCACTCTGCCTCATCTGCTGGTTGCTTGACTTGCTCTTGTTGTACACTGATATATATCTTGATACCTGCTTGTTTACTCTTGCTAGGTTGTGATAAGTGTACTGCCTTGCTATTATAACTCTGGATGTGAACTGGCCTTGTGGCCGCTTGCTTGTGCTCAGATTGTGTGGTGCCTTGAGATCCACCCTGAGCTTTGTTTTGCTTTGTTCTCTTGCTTGACTGGTCTTGTGACCGTTCGTGTTGATGTTCGAATGGTAATATCCTCGGTGTCGACCTTGGATTATTTCGCAAATTTAGTTAGAATACATGTAAACGTTACATTATCAGGAAAACACCACACACACTTATTCAGAGTCAAGGTACAAGAAGTGAGTTATGTTTTAGAGAGGACAGTGTAAAGGAAACACCGACCTGCTGGAGACCGTTAAGCCACCGTGGACTATGCGTCCAAGATACAGTACCACTGTTCAGTGTGTTTAAGCGATGGCGAGAAACAAGGTGCTCTGTGCTCTTACATGTGTGTGTCCCATTGAGTGGAGCCTTCCTTCCGAGTCGCTTCGTGGCATTCTTTCAGCGCGTGGTCCAGTTCCGTGGTCGGTGACGGTGAGTGTTCGGCCAATACCTTGTACACGTGGTGCTACTGAACAGCTTGTTCGAACCACGCCCCATGGGCAGTGGTTGATGTTTTTGGGCACTGGCGGTATCGTACACGCCCACGGCCAGCAACTACTGGTCGTGACAGTGTATAACCCAAAACATCCTCTTTCTCGCCATACTGACGTCCGCTATACTGACTTCCAGAGTGAAAAAGCTCGGTTGAGGCTGGTTGATGTAGGATTTGGTATGGTTTTTTTGGGCAAATCGAATAGGACAAGGCCAGCCTGCCAGTTACGCGCGGGTCAGTGTAGCGAGAAACAGGGTGAACCAACCCCACCCCCCGCCCCCCCCCCCCCCCCCCCCCCCCCCCCCCCCCCCCCCCCCCCCCCCCCCCCCTCCCTCCCTCCAGTTCTTTCATATAAAACACTCAAAGGTACCCATATTTTAGAAACTGCAGTTGAAATGGTAACTCCAGTGCCTTGTACAAGCCCTTTAAGACCGAATATATGGTTGTGTGTGATTGAAGATCATATTTCTTATCAGAAACGGAAAAAGGGAAGGGCACCAGGTGTAGCATTGCCGGTGACTTTACAGATCATGGCACCGTAACCGTAAATCCTGTCTGTTCCGGTCAGGTTTGCACATTCTCCGTAATCTTGTTGATGCCAGGCAAGCCTGAGGCCTTCGAAGGTGGCTGGGAACTGGGCTCAATCATGAGCTTCAGCCGTGCCAGCAAAGTTTCGATCGTAAGGTCTAATACTTTGCTGTCCCATTTTCAGATATTTCATCCAAACGATCACTTAGCTGAGATATCACGAACGGTCACGGAAATAGGCGAATTTATCGTCACCAGACGAAACTCAAGTTGGATTAGTTAAAATGATATCAATAAATTCCACGTTATTGATGCAAAAGAGTAAAAATTACTGGTTGAAAATCAGATTCACTAAATCATATGTTGTCTAAAAATCAGTGGTACAATATTATAATGCATAACCAGAATTGAAGTTACCGCCTAATAAAAATAGCTGCCTATAAAAACATTTGTCTTATTTAAAGTGACTTTGTTTTTATCAAATAGTTTTCCTTTCCAAGTTATGATAATAAAATTATTGCATGTTTCGTACTATTGAATTATATTATATTGTCATGAAAGAATAGAAATTCGTTTAGACTGATATTGAATCAGCTACGTCCCTTTATTTTGATTCTCAAAATTTAGCATATTTGCTACTTACCACAGAAAAAACTATATTGTGGATCCAAGAATTTAATATCTACGCAAAAATTAGCTCTTTGAAGTATGAACAATATTTTTTTAAAGAGTGATCTATCTTAACATTTAGAGTGAGGATCAGACCTAGTTTACTAACAGTTCATGCATCACTGCCCAGAATGGTTGATAGCAGTTTAGAACGGTGGAGCAAACAGACCAATATAGAGTGCACAATGTCGTACATTACCCTAAGCAAAGTCTCACTCGCCCTAAGGTTTCTTCTGAGACGACGAATCATGATAACCACGAATCGTTATATATTTGATGAGGTTTGTGACTGTTGGAGAAAATCGAGTAACGATCTATGACACTAGACCAGAGATTGTGATCGTGTATATATGTGTATACATATATCAGTGACCTTCGCTTAAACTCGCGGTTTCAAGCCGAATGCTGGACCCTTGCCAGGCTGGCGAAGTGTAATCTGTATCTGTTCTATACAGTGGCAAGGAGTCTGAATACCTAGCGCCGAGCAAGTTTTTGGTGAAATGTCTAACAGTCTTCGGGCGTGTCTAATGGGGAATGTTGACATGTGTCGATCAGGTCCGGGAATTCGGGCCGTAGAAGAAATCACTCGAATGGTGTCAGCCTCCCGTTTCAGAACGAGCCGAAACTGTACCAAGGTTCATGGCCAACCAGGATGCCGCAAACCCAAATCACGATTTTTTATGGACTGAGTTTTCTGACCTTCTTGAGTTTCATACCACCCGAGCTGACACGAAAGAAGGATACGTCCTCGGATCAGGGTTCTTTCTGAATTCAGGACAAAACATAAGGTACAGTAATCCTGGGGAAGGGCTACTTGTTCACGTGCTGTATCGCTCCACATGCTGGTCGGCGAGAGTGCACCGTTTTTGGCGCCGGTTGTGGTTCCAAACCTTTCCATGTTTCCACCCTTCCATTTGTGTTTCTTGGACTCTAGTGCCAACCATGTACACCCTCATTCTCGCTAGACTGGCATCTGGTATATATTGACCGAGATGCTTAGTGTGACCGCACCGGACCCAAGAAGGTCCTATCACATGCGTTATAGTGACAAATTGACCCAGGGCGTTTAGTCAAGGTTTTCTACGTTCTATAATGGTACTGTTGTTTTCAAAGCGGTCGGGACGAGTATTCAACGTTAATGTTTTTTTACGGCCCAAGGCGTGTTTCAAACCCTCGTGCGACTTTGCCCGCAACCGACTTATCTCACCAGCCCGCTACGTCCAAACACTGTAGCCAGTGCTTCCGCCGGTGAGATAGGTGAGAAAGAGGGTGTACAGCACAGAGGATGCTCAATATGGACTGATTCGTGCAGTGATTATTTATTTTTTCCTCCGCCACCTTTGCCATGGGAAAAGTATGAGATGTATCGGGAAACGTGATGACGAATGCAAGAACTTCCTTTAAGGTTGCTGCTGTTGCATTGTCTAAATTCCAGAGGCTCCGAGCACAGTGATACGGATGGCAAAAATTCAGCAGAAATCTGGGCATCAAGTGCACGCAAGCGCTTACACAGCCAAATGTGCCAGGCTGGGTCATTTGCCATGATTTCCCAGAACAAACATTACCACTTAAGCTGAAAAAAATCCCGGAAATCCAGCCTCGATTTCTAAAAGTCTGATTTTGTAAAATTTCCTGATTTTTAAAGAGCCATCAATATGCACATTCCCTCATTTCCTGGAGTCCTTTAGGCGTACCCTGGAGAGACCCTCCAACCATCCAACACCTAATTGAGAAGAATGAAGAACGAGGATGAATGAACTATGAATGAGGTGAGTACATATGGAAAACCCTAATTGGGTTGTACCCCCTATGGGATACCCCACTATAGCCTACACAACAGCATAAGCTATATAATGTTCTGACACACCCCCATAGGCAAAGTGGGGGAGAACAAGGGGTCACAAGACCAGTCAAGCAAAGCAGAGCAAGCTCAGGGTGGATCACAACGTCACCACACAGTCCGAGCACAACGACAAGGCCACAAGGCCAGTTCACATGCAGGAGTACACATATATATATAGAGCTAGACAAGCAAGAGCAGGTATATATATGTGACAGTACAAGTAAGGTCAAGAGGAGAGCAAGTGAGGCAAGACAGGTACAAGACCCAGCTGAGTGCAGAAGCGCTGATGGTCACAAGGCGCAAGTGCCTTGGTGAACACATCAGCAGTGTTGGCCTGAGAGGCCACGTACGCAAGTCGCAACTGACCACGCTGCTGCAGCTCACGAGCAAGAAAGTAACGGAGAGCAATGTGCTTCGTTCTGTGCTCCAAGCGCTGCTCTCGACACAAGGCCAGCATGGCCTTGTTGTCTACGTACAGCACTGGAGGAGAACGAGGCGGCTCTCCAAGGTCAGTCAGCAGGTAGGTGAGCCAGCGAAGCTCCTGTGCAGCCATGGCCCCGGCGTAGATCTCAGCCTCACAACTGGAGCCGAGAACAGAGGACGAGCGAGTAGCTCGCCACGAGACAGAGCCGGAACCAAGACTGAAGGTGTAACCCTGCGACGACCGCTGCGTAGCCTGGTCGTCAGCCCAAGAAGCGTCCGCGTGCCCAGTGAGGACCACTGGACTCCGCCCTCCAAGCACTAGTCCCATGCCCGACGTACTGCACAAGTATCGCAACACCCTCTTCGCTGCAGCCATGTGCTCTGGTCGGTGTCTCCCAGGAGCAACATAGCGTGCAAGAATGCTAAGAGGGTATGCAAGGTCAGGTCGTGTGCAGGTCATCAGGTACATGAGGCAGCCAACAAGCTCTGGATACGGGCCACTCGACTCTACTGACTCATCCGAAGGCAGAGCTGAGAGTGAGTGGCGAGTAGGCAGAGGAGTGGCCTGAGGCGAGGAGTACGTGAAGCCGAAGCGCTGAAGGACCTGCTGCACCATGTGTGACTGAGTCAGGGTAATGGTGCGGCGTGCTCTGTCCCGGGTGATCTGCAAGCCAAGGTAGCTGCGCAGTTCACCCAAGTCTGTGCACGTGTGTCTCTTCTGCAGCTCGGACTTCACGTGGGCGAGTCCAGCAGTGTCAGCTGTGGCAAAGACCAAGTCGTCGACGTACACGAGGATGTAGAACGGCGGCAGAGAGGTGTCGGTGCGTAGAAACAGCGACGGGTCGGCAGTAGAAGGAGCAAACCCAAGAGCCGCAAGCGTAGTCCTCAGTGTGTCGTGCCACTCACGTGGCGCCTGGCGGAGACCGTAGACTGGACGCCGGAGACTCCACTGGGTACCAGGAGGGAAAGACCCAGTGAAGCCAAGTGGGCGGCGCAGCCAGATCTCCTCGTGCAGGCTGCCCTGCAAGAAAGCAGTGCTGAAGTCGAGAGAGTGCAGCTCGTAGTCACGGTGAGCAGCAACGTGTAGCAGCACCCGAAGAGTGGTCATCTTCGGGGTGGGGGAGAAGGTCTGAAAGTAGTCAACTCCCTGTCGCTGACTGAAGCCACGAGCCACGTAACGTGCCTTGAAGACAGGCGGAGAACCCGGCGGCCGCTTCACCCTGAAGATCCACATGCCACTGACGATGTTCGCCCCAAGAGGGGGGACAGCGTCAACGTAGGTGCCTGTGGACTTCCAGGAAGCCATCTCTGCATCCATAGCTGCCTGCCACTGAGAGGAGTAGGGACCCTCTATCGCCTCCGCGTAAGAGCGCGGAGTCGGGATGTCAAGTGCATCCGGGTCTCCCTCAGGGGTAAGCAGTACGGACACGAGATGAGGTGAAGTAGCTGCCAGACACTGGAACTCCTCCTGCCTGTCCTCAAGGACGTCCGTGCCAAGGGCACACTCACCCCCGACTGACGGAGGACAGGCAGACCCAGACTCAGCGACAAGACTAGCAGCGTAGTCTAGGCGACAGCGAGCAGCAAAGTCGACGAGCTCAGTAACTAGGGCAGACGCAGCAGTAGACTCGAAGGAAGGGTCAGTGACGACAGTAGCAAGGAGACGCGTGACAGTAGGACTGGCAGCACGAAGAGAGTCCGACGCAGGGTCGGGAAGAGCAGGAAGAGAGGACTCAGGAGGAGAAGGCAAAGGGGCACGCAGAGGAGCAGTAGACGGACGCAGAGACATCCTGTGCGTGCCAGGGACAGGAGGAGGACGCTGACGCGAACCACGACCACTAGCGCGAGCAGCACGGACAGGCGACGCAGGGCGAGACGCAGGCTCACGACGCTCAGTAAGACCTCCAGTAGGACCAGTGTAGGGAGAAGGAGCAGGCAAAGGGGAGGTAGGCTGTAGCAGTGACCGCGACGGGACAGGCTGTGGACCCTCCAAGAGAGGAGGAGGACCAGGAGAGGGCGGAAGACCAAGAACCTGCTGCAGGAGTGGAACGAAGTACGGTCGAGGCCGCGTAGCTACGCCAGAAACAGCAGGGACAGCACCAGTACCCCCAGCAGGAGCACCCGCTCCAGCAGCACCTCCAGTAGCTCCAGAACCTCGAGCAACACCAGGAGCACCCCCAGCAGGACCGCCAGTGGTAGTCTCAGCGCCAACACCCTCAGCAGCACCAGCTCCAGTCGAACCCGCAGGCCCAGCAGCTCCAGTACTCCCAGTACGAGCACCTCCGGGACCCGCAACAGCAGCACCCTCAGTAGCCGACGAACCTCCAGCACCAGCAGCACGGCTCCAGCGCCGGGCAAACCACTCGCGCAGCTCCTGTGGAGAGAGTGGCTCCCGGCGAGACAAAGCACGCGTAGAAACTCGAGGCGGAGGACCTCCAGGCGCAGCACTCCCAGGTCCAGCACCCCCAGGCAAAGCACCCCCAGGCGTAGCACCCCCACACTCAGCACCCCCAGGCTCAGCACCCCCAGGCTCAGCACCCCCAGGCTCAGCACCCCCAGGCTCAGCACCCCCAGACTCAGCACCCCCAGACTCAGCACCCCCAGGCTCAGCACCCCCAGGCCCAGCACCCCCAGGCCCAGCACCCCCAGGCTCAGCACCCCCAGCAGCACCAGAGTCACCAGTGACCTCGACAGGCTCGACTGCGTCTACCTGGGACACACCTGAAGGGGCAGGACCCTGAGGGGGGAGGGGGTCTACCGGGGGGGGACCTGGTACAAGGAAGAGCGGGGGCGGGGGGGGGGACGGAGTGCGGTAGGGGAAGAGGCGGTAGTAGGGTACCGACTCGTCGAACGTGACGTCCTGAGAGGACAGAACACGGCGAGAGGTGGGGTGGTAGAACTGCCACCCAGGCGCGTCTGGGGGGAACCCCAGGAAGACGCAAGGAGCAGCACGAGGGGACAGTTTGTCCGCAGACAAGTCGCGGACAAACGCCCGAGATCCCCAGACCCGGAACGCCGACGCATCGCCCACCTTCCCGGTCCACAGCAAGGCTGGGGAGGTCTCCGGCCTGGAGACCCTGGGGTGAAGGTTGATCTGACGTGCCGCGTACCTCACCGCAAACGGCCACAGAAAATGGGGGGCAGCCGCATGCATCATAGACGTACGAGCGACGTCCATGACCATGCCAATGCGGCGCTCAGCAATCCCATTTTGCTGCGGAGAGTCCGGGAGCGTGAAGGTCTGACGGATGCCTCGTGCACGACAGTAGGCTCGCAGAAGGCCAGAGGAGAACTCTCCGCCTCTGTCCGAGTGCAGACGCAGAACAGGAAAGTCGGAGCCAAAGCTCTGCCTGAGCTGGAGACGAGCTGTGCGGATCCAGTCGATCAGCACCTCAGTGACATCACCCTTGCCGCGCAAGGGGAAGACTGCGGTGTAACGCGAGTAGTCGTCAACAACGAGCAGGAAGTAGCGCTCGTGACCCTGCCCACGGACGCGGGCTGGGCCCCACACGTCCATGTGGAGCGTCTGCAACGGGGCCTCTGTCGGAGGAAACTGGGAGGAGTGAGGGGCAGCACGCTGGCGCCCCTCGACACAGGGGACACAGGTAGGGCCAGGGCCCTGAGGAAGGGGAGGGAGGGACCGGGGGAGACCAGACACTAGAAGACGGGAGGCCATGCCTCTGAGCCGAAGCAGAGAGGGGTGACCAAGACGGTGGTGCCAGAGAAGAGTCTCGTGAGACAGGAGACGACAAGAACAGGGGGCAGACTCAGGACCAGACCTGGACGCAGCAGCAAACACCTGACCCGACGAAGCGACTCTACCAGACTCAGTAACGGGAGGAGACGCAGTGGTCAGTGTGTACAGGCTCGACCCCGGCTGACGGGTAAACGTAGCCAGGTGTCGGCCTGTGCGAGCCTCTGTACAGTGCGTCACCCGCTGACGCGCAGGAGTGAACTGGTGTACACCCGCATCCTGTAGGTCAGCACCACTCACCAGGTTCGTAGAGAACGAGGGGAGGTAGAGACCAGACAGGGTGCCAGAGGGAGCCGCCGGACACGGGAGGACTGTGGAGAAGCGAGACAGGACAGGACCCCCAGAGGGGTCAGCCAGAGACACTGCAACCGGTCGACTCAGCGGTGTGAGTGTGGTGCGGTCCCTAAAGAAGGAGCGAGACGCCCCAGAGTCAAGGGTGAAGGTGAGGGAGGCCGAAGCCGACGTAGTACCTGAGAGCGCAGACTCACCAGTACCTGAGGACGCAGACACACGAGCACCTAGGGCAGCAGCGTCGCAAGCACCTAGGGCAGCAGCCTCACCAGGACCTAGAGCAGCAGTCTCAATACCCGGATCGGGCGGGAAACACCGGTAACAGTCACCCTCATCACTAATAGACACAGCATACATGGCAGAGAGAATAGCATCAAAGTCAAGATCATAGATGGCAACACCCGCCCTGGACAGGTCACCCCAACGAGGGATCTCTGAGGCCTCCGGGAACTGGTGACGCCACGCGTCCGTCAGGCGGCCAAAGCAGCGCTGAGTGGGGTGGGGACCCCCACACTGCTCACCCGCACGGTCGCCGGTGCGCAAAACGTAGGAGCACGGACCAAAACCCCCACCTCGCTGACGCGCAGTGTACCACTCACGAAGCTGCTGAGGGGACAAGGTGTCACGACCACGCTGCTGCTGCTGGCGCGAGCCACCACCGGAGCCACTCCTCTGCGAAGACCCGCGACCAGCACCACCTCCACCCCCGCCGCCTCCTCCGCCTCCGCCGCCTCCGCTACTGCCGCCGCCTCCACCTCCGCCTCCGCCGCCGCCACCTCCGCCACCCCCGCTCCCACTGCCACCGCCGCCGACACCTCCGCCTCCACTGCCGCCACCGACTCCTCCACCCCCACCTCCACTCCCACCGCCACCCCCACTCCCCCCACTGCCGCCACCTCCACCTCCACCGCCCCCGCTCGCTCCTCCAGCGCCCTTGCCCCCCTTGCCCTTGCCAGAGCGGCGTCTCCCACTAGGGGCAGACGCCACACCGACCGACTCAAGACCAAGGAGGTCGACCGCAGCAGCAGAGGCAACAGAGGGCAGAAGGGGGGAGGGGGAACACCCCTCAAAGATGGGGGTGCGCGGGTCACCACGAGAGGCCCCTACAGCGACTATGCTCTTCTCGGCCGCTAGGAGGGACTTCTCGAGGAGGTCAACAGTGAGAGTGGTGGGACAGACAGAGAGAAAGTGGTCCCTGACTACGCGAAGGGAGTCAGGAAGGCGAGTGACTATGTAGTAAAGAGTGATGTACATGGGGGGGGGGTTCTTGGCGCAGAAGTCAGCAGGGAGTGCAGCGCGGAGCGAGTGTCACTAGTGCGGAGGTGCGTAATGAGGTCAGCGACAGTGGGAAAGGCAGCAAGGTCAGGAAAGAGGTACGGTAGCATGAGACGGCTCAGTGCAGCAGTGGCAGGGGAGGAGTAGCGCGCAACTACAGCGTCGTACAAGGTCTGAGCACTCTTGTACTGACTAAAGTGTGCACGCTCGGAGGTAGGGAGGTGGCGACGCACAGCAAGACGTGCAGCAGCGTCGCGCGTGGCCCACTGGGAGCGAACAGTGGCGTCGGCGTCAGCAGCAGGGGCAGTGGAGGCGCCAGAGGTGAGGTCAAAGAGAGAGAGACCATCTGCCCTATCGTACTGTAAGAACAGCTGCAGGTCATCCACCCAGACCTCAAAGTCAATGGCCCGACCCTCAGCGTCAAAGACTAGAACACTAGGGGTAGCCATGACCCTAGACGACTGGCAGCGCAAACAGTAGGGTGAGGGCAGTGCAGTGAAAGGGCGCTGTGCTCACCAGACTGGACAGGTCGGGCGGCCCGGAAGGAGGGCGGCGCGGCGGCTCGGCGGCTCGGCTGCCGGGCGGCTCGGCGGCTCGGCGGCTCCGCTGCTGGGCGGCACGGCTGCTGGGCGGCTCGGCTGCTGGGCGGCTCGGCTGTTGAGCGGCTCGGCTGCTGGGCGGCTCGGCTGCTCTGCTGTCGGGCGGCTCGGTTGTGCTGCTGAGGGGCAGCACGGCTCGGGCTGCTCGGGCGGTGCGGGCGGCTCGGGCGGCTCGGGCGGCTCAGCTCCTCAGCGGCACAGGCGGCGTGGGGACCGAGACGGCGGCGCGCGGCTGGGACGGGCGGCGCACGGGCGGCGTGGGGCCGGGACTGCGGTGCGCGGCCGGGACGGGCGGCTCACGGGCGGCGTGGGGCCGGGACGGGCGGCGCGCGGGCGTCGAGGGGCCGGGACGGGCGGCGCGCGGGCGTCGAGGGGCCGGGACGGGTGGCGCGCGGGCGTCTAGGGGTCGGGCCGGGTGGCGCGCGGGCGTCTAGGGGCCGGGACGGGCGGCGCGTGGGCGTCGAGGGGCCGGGACGGGCGGCGCGCGGGCGTCTAGGGGCCGGGACGGGCGGCGCGCGGGCGTCTAGGGGCCGGGACGGGCGGCTCACGGGCGGCGAGGGGCCGGGACGGGCGGCGCGCGGGCGTCGAGGGGCCGGGACGGGCGGCGCGCGGGCGTCGAGGGGCCGGGACGGGCGGCGCGCGGGCGTCTAGGGGCCGGGACGGGCGGCGCGCGGGCGTCTAGGGGCCGGGACGGGCGGCGCGCGGGCGTCTAGGGGCCGGGACGGGCGGCGCGCGGGCGTCTAGGGGCCGGGACGGGTGGCGCGCGGGCGTCTAGGGGCCGGGACGGGCGGCGCGCGGGCGTCTAGGGGCCGGGCCGGGTGGCGCACGGGCGTCTAGGGGCCGGGACGGGCGGCGCGCGGGCGTCTAAGGGGCCGGGACGGGCGGCGCGCGGGCGTCTAAGGGCCGTGACGGGCGGCTAAAGGGGCCACTAGGGGCCAAGAGAGAGGGGAGCGCGACTCGGGTAGGGGCAGAGTGCGCTCCGGGCAGGAAAAAAAACGGTGGGCCCTAGGAACAGTTCCCACGAGGGAACCTGCTCGATACCATGAGAAGAATGAAGAACGAGGATGAATGAACTATGAATGAGGTGAGTACATATGGAAAACCCTAATTGGGTTGTACCCCCTATGGGATACCCCACTATAGCCTACACAACAGCATAAGCTATATAATGTTCTGACACTAATCACGTACGCAATCTCTCTTCCAGACCTACTCCTTTTTCACGCATCGTAGCGCAGCTGAGCCCCTGGTTGAGCCAGATTACCAAACCGACCTCTTCTCTCACGTACCTGAACACCTCTGACTGGCTATGAAGGTAGAGAAATATTTACCCTAAGATGTCAGGGGTATACACATTTTGAGCCATGAAGCATGAAGGTCCGAGCTACATACAGAGTCAGATATTCCGGGCACCCTGATGTTTCCGCGTGTTTTCAACCAATCGACAGCCCTGGTGTCAGCGAACGTTGTGCTCATGCATGGTGGCATGGAACATCTGTACAGTAACAGTACTCCGGACTTCGCGTCAACGACTTCAACTGTGCCGTGTACTGTACCCGTGTTGCCATTGCTGGTCCAGTTGCATGCCATTTCATTTCTTCTCCACTCGTACGTTCTGCACTCTTACCTCTTCAGCTAAAAAACAGGCTACTATTATCAAAGCCTGCAGAAATCAAGCAATGTATTACCGCTGAGAGGTTCTCTGGGCAGCTAGAAAGAGAGGGAAGGCTTCGATGATGATATTGAAGCTCCTGTGGGAGAACCTTGTCACGTGTATTGTCCACCGCAGCACTGCGTGTTTCACCGCGTTCTTCATCCGGTCCAGCCATGGGCTCCATTGCTTGTCAAAACCCGCGTTTCCAAGAAAGCCAAAATTGGTTCATGCTTCATTGGTTGGGTGTTACCCGGTTTCCAGCGGAGCCAACTTTGCAAACACACACACAAACCTGGTCCCCAACATTCACCAAGTGAGAACACTGTAGCAGCGACAACAGCCCAAGGTTTTCCCAACATTGTAAGGGTGTTGTTGCCTGCGGGTTTAAAGAGCAGCCCAAGTCCCTCATACTCGCAGAGCTTGCATCACAGTATACTTGCTGCGTCGAGCGTAGCCTTTCAGAAAGCTTCCTCCCTTTCTCCTCCCTTCAGTGGTTTATGCCATAGCATCACTATCCCAGATCCAAAACACACTACTAGTAGTAGAGCCGTCCATTTGACACTGGCGGTAGAAGAAAGAATGGTCGCCATGGCGGCCCCAAGGCATCTCGTCGCAATAATTGTGGTCGTGCTCGCAGTGCTGTCCAGCCATCTCAACGGCGTCAGTAGTAGCGTCGTCATCCCGACCGATCAAGGTGGAAGCCCTAACCATGCATTTCGTGTCCTCACCCGTGTTTTTTACACAAGTTACAACTTTGCCAAGTAAAAGTCACTTCCGAAACCATGATGTACACGGTGTACTAAGACACCATGACGCCATGATGACACCAGTTGGACTGAGGTTATATGCTTCTTATCATCCATCCCAATAAAACTGACAAAAAAAAAAAGGAAAAAGAAAAAGACAAGACACCACGACTCAAGGACGTAACCGCTAAAAGTGTCCGAGATTCTTATTGGAAAAATATGTGACCAAAATGTCACCCAAATGTATCCCAAAAGACAGAATCTCAGACTGGTCGTCAAAGCGAATTTCGGGATAGATCCTGGAGGGACCAATTTGGTCATCGGATTACATGTCACACGCACTACTGCCAGTAGCGACTCCGAGTTGCTCAGTCAAAGTGTTACAATACATCGCTGCCTTCATTTTGTCCATGGGAACTTTCAACCCTTGGATATTTACATTTTTGCCGGGCCAGGGCCTTAGATTTGGTCCTCGAAGTGACTCTCCGGTCATTTCAGAACAGATCCAGGGCTGTACATTCTAACAATGATCGCTCAAGCCCTGCATCATGCCACGCGCACGTACTTGTGCTTTGAAAGCAACCCTTTGGAGGCTCCACATTCCTCGCTTCGTTTACCTCCCATTCCTTTCCCCTCCCGTCCTCTCCCCCCTTTCTCTGCCCTCTCTGCTCCCATCAGCGACGGCCCTGCTGAACGTCAAGTCGGCCATGGGACTCACCTTCACCACGTGGGCCACCTCCAATCCGTGCACAATTAATCTCGACATTGGAGTCGCTAACGATTGGGAGTTAGTGACCTGCAATTCTGACGGCAGCATCTTCAAAATGTAAGTGCAGTGCAGTCTGAACTGGCAGTTCAGGCGGCAAGGCAGTGCAGGCGGCACGATAGGGTGTTGCGGCAGTTTATCTAAGCTCCCTCTCACGCGCTGCCTCACCGTTTCCTTCCCCCCCTTGCACATGTGGATGTGCGCAGAGACCTAAACTACGCGTCAATCGTGCGCAAGAGCTTTCCGTCAGACATTACAAAGCTCACAGGTCTGGGCGCTTTGTAAGTGCTCTCCATTGATATGCTCCAACTGCTCTCGTGTGCTGCGCTGGAAGCACAGGTGGAGTACATGCGTGCATGTGTGCATGTGTGCGTGCAGCGGGAGTCCAGTCGTGTGGATACGCGCTGACACCAGTCATGACTATGTGCTGTGTGCAGGGTGATGCCGTTTAACTTCAACGACGGAAATCTTGAAGACTACTTCAGATACTTCTCCGCGCTCACCAGCTTGAAGTTATTGTAAGAATCTCTCGCATTCGTGTGTGAAACAGGAGCTACGGTGCGCTGCCGCCACGCACGGCGCGGCTGGCCGAGCCCGCCAAAGCGACCGTGGCGCCGTAGCGAAGTTAAGAGAGAAGAACGACTTTTGAGGCGCCTCAAAAGAACGTCGCAGCGGAAGAGAGCTAAGCTAGAGAAGCCTAGCTCCAGGAACGTAGATGAGAGAGTTGAGAGAAGAGGATCAAGATTCCAAGAATAGGATTAGAAGAATAAGATGAGATGATATAAGCCTAAGAGAAACTACTTATGCTAGGAAGGAAGAAAGGGCGATTCGGAAGGGAAATCGCATTGCCACGTTTCTAGCATGGCATCTTGGCATAGCGCCTTGACGCCATGCCCTGCTGGATTCTAGTAGCTTCTAATCACTGACTGACGAGGATCATAAGGCAATACACTCCGAGGTTAGCACTTCTCTCAATCCGGAGTTCACTAGGCAGCGGGAATTCTAACCTTTCGGGTATTCCCATGCACGCAGGCATGGCGAATCCCATTTTGTAACAGTGTGGGTCTTGCTTTGGACGTCTCGTGAGTACCAGCTCGAAAGCAAATAATGGGTAGCTGTCGCGTCTGATGACCACGGCTCTGGCCACATAGTGCCATCTCTCTACCCCTTAAGCCTTGTCCTTCTGTTGTGCGTGCTCATGTCGCCCTCCCTCTGCCAGGGACATGGGCTTCAATTTCTTCTCCGGGACGTTCCCCAGCGTGCTTACAACTCTGACCCGCCTCACCAATCTGTAAGTATCGATTGAAGGCGCCTCACCTATCTGTAGAGATCTTGAGCACGAGCATGGCGCTCTGCAATTAAGAAACACGCTGTCCGCACCTTTTCCACTCCTCCCGCTCGGACCCTCCGCTTGTCAGCTGAAAAGTGGCAACTCTGGCGCTGCTCTCTAGTAACGTCAAGGCCCCCCTCCAAAATTTATTGAACAATGCTTGTTGTCCCACCGCACAGGATGTTGGCCATGAACTACCTCACGGGTACGCTCCCAGCGGGCGTCACCCAGTTCTTGACGCTTGGCATTTCCAACAACTTCTTTGTGGGCTCCGTGCCTGCAAACGCCTGGAGGATGTGCGATGTGTCGAATAACTGCTTCGCCGATGTCGGCTCCTGCGACAACACGGGCAAGCGAACCGCATGCAATTTTTGCGGCAGCACTGACGGCACGGGCACCCTGTGCGCAGCAGGGCAAGCGTGTATGCCCAACGCTGACGCCAGAATTACGGGACAGCTGGGCTTTGATCCGCAGTTGGCCCTGGAATGCCGTACCAAGCCGCCCCTCACTGTGTCCCCCGTCAACGGTCAGTGGCTCCCCCCTGTCAACTCTATTTCCTAACATTTGGCTTGGATGGTGTGTGCTTCCTTCCTTCCTTGCCATGATGCTCCACCATCCACCCCCACACCCAGCACTTCTCCCTCCATATACTAAACCCGTGCCACTCCCTCCACTTGCTCATGTGCTCCTTGGGGCGTACCCCGCACCTCCTGCTGCCTGCCTTGTTGCCCCTTTTCCCAACGTGCCCCTCACCAGCCATGCTGGCCCTCAAGTCATCGCTCGGCGTCACTTACACCACCTGGGCGGCCACTACGCCGTGCCAGCTTGCGGGGTCGACCACCACGGCGACAGTGTGGAACGGCGTGCTCTGTGACACGTTTGGCAGTGTCGTGAGCATGTGAGTCGGTATGATTGGCATCTCCAAAGGGTGAAACATGATCAGGCATATTGGTTACCTTGCTTGTTGTGCGCAAGGCTTGTCACCGTGGCCTATAAAGACACTGATGTAACATGAAACGACCCCGATGGGTGGCAGTGTGGGTGAGCATCATCAGCAGCGGCATGAGCTGTCACCTCACCTTAGACTTAAGTCGTGACATCACTTCACCTCACCTTAGGAATTACCTTGTGACATCCCTTCAGCTCACCTTAGGACTTACCTCATGTGACACCGCTTCCATCACTTGCCTGCTTTGCCTCTGCACACCGTATTCATTCCCCCATCTGCCCTTGCATGTCTCTTCCCAACGCTTTGCCACCTATTGTTCCCTGAGCACCTCAGAACGCTGCTCAAAACAAATCTCAAGGGCTCACTTGCTTCTGACATCTCCACGCTCACAACTCTCACCTTCCTGTGAGTTGCTCTGCTAAGTGCGCTAGATTATTCGCATTATTGTGTCTGGATGGCCCCAACCCCATCAGGGTTCTCAGTACAGGCATGCATTCAAGTGCAACAATGTTCCCTGCGCTCCCGCTCTTCTCTCCCGCTCTGCTCGTCCCCCACAGCTCCCTGCAGAGCAATCTCCTCAACTACCGCATTGATTCCTTCGCCACTCACCTCCGAACATTGTCGCTGCTGGCTGACCTGTGAGTGGCAGTGTGTGGCTGGCTGGCTGGCTACGGAGGAGGGGTGACCACAGGAGAGTGATTCTTGCATCTTGTCCTGCCTCTCCTTCGCACCCCTAACATTTTTTTATCTTCCGATGTGGCTTCCACTCATGCCTGCCCACATTTCATTCCTTTACGCGTGCTGCCTCTCATCTCATCGCCTCCACTACTTTCCACCCTCCTCGTCTCTGCTCCTCATGCAGCCGCCTGCACTACAACTACTTGTATGGAGACATCCCCTCGTTCCTCGTGGGCCTCCCAAAACTGTCTCAGTTGTAAGTCCGTAAAGGGACAGAATGTCTGCCTGCCTGCCGGCATGCCACTTCCTTCTCCCTCGCCCTCTCGTCCCGTCTCCTCACTGCATACGCCGCCTTCACTCCCCCCCATCGCTGTGTTCTCCCACCAGCGGCGCCGTCGCCAACTACTTCACGGGCTCCGTGCCCGCGCTCGCCACCGGGTTGCGCAGCATCGACCTGCGATTCAACTTCATCACGGACGTGCCGGCAGTCACCTACACGTACTGCGGCGGAAACAACAACTGCCTGCTCACGCCCTCCAAGTGCTCCAGCGCCGGCTCCGTTCAGATGGCTGCTGCCGATTGTGCCTTCTGCGGCACCACCAATGGCGTGGCGCCCTTCTGCCCTACCACGGGGGGGGTGTGCACAGTTGACGCGGCTACAAACGTGGCTGCCGGCACTCTGAACTCGTTCTCACAGCCCGTGATCGCTAGGACGTGCGTGGGTGGGTTTATCTACGTGGATGCAGCAGATGGTGCGTATCCCACGTACTTCATCCCCTTCACCGTTCCCACTTCTCCCTGCTGGCTGCTCACATGCAGCTCCGCTGTCGATGCTAGTAGTAGTACCTCTCCCCCCCCCTGGCCCTCCCCTTACCTCGTCACCCGCTGTTCCCCTTCTTCCGCCCCTCCCTCCTTCCCCTCCTGTTCCCTCTCTACACTTCCCTACCTTTCATCCCCCTCCCTCCCCACTTCTGCCGCGCCCATCAGCGGTGGCCCTGCTGAGCATCAAGGCGGCCATGGGGCTCACAACAACCACATGGGCCGCCACCACATGGGCCGCCACCAATGTGTCCTTCCCTCCTTGTTCGCTGTCTCGTCCGCCTCCGTTTCCCTCTGCCCTCCCCTTGGTGCCCATCAGCCGCGGTCCTGCAAACCATCAAGTCGGCCATGGGGCTCACCTACACCACGTGGGCGTCCTCCAATCCCTGCCGTTTGCTCGACGATCCGGCCAAAACTGGCGAGTGGGAGCGCGTGAGCTGCACCTCTCAAGGCCGCATCGCCACGATGTGAGTGCAGGTGGCAAGGCAGGGTGTGAGCGCAGGTGGCAAGGCAGGGTGTGGGTGTAGGCAGTCTATCTATGCTTTTATGCGCCGCCTCACCGTTTCCTGTGCCCCCCTGCTCGTGTGCATGGACGTTCCCAGCAACCTGGACTCGGCGGCTCTCGTGCGCAAGAGCTTCCCCTCCGACATCACCAAGCTCACAGCTATCACCTATTTGTAAGTACAGATTCCCTGCAACTGCTCTTTGTTGCTGATACTCCCCGAGTGTTCTTGTGTGCGGCTGTGCTGTGCATGATCTGGACGTAGGTGCTCATTTTCTCGCTGCCTTGCACGAAACTCCACGCTGCGCGTGCGTGTGGAAGCTGTGGTGGAGTGCTCTTGTGCGTGGTGCATGTGCGTGGTGCATGTGTGTGCTGCAGCAGCCCAGTCGAGTGGAAGCGTGCTGACTGCAGTCGTGTCTGTGTGCTTGTCCCTGCAGGGGGATGCCGTGGAACTTCCTCGACGGCAGCCTCGCAGACTACCTCAAAGACTTCTCTGCGCTCACCAACTTGAAGTCATTGTAAGAATCACACGGATTCTCATGGGTGTCTCGCTTCAAATGTTCCGCAAGGAAGCATGTATGGGTGGGGTAGCTGCCACCAGCCACGCTGACGGCTACAGCTCCGGCTACATAGTGCTAACTATCACTTAACCTCTTGACGTTCTGCCTTGTCGTGTTGCATCCATGTCGCCCGCCCTTTGCCAGGGCCATGCAGTACATGTTCTTCTCGGGGTCGTACCCAAGTGTGCTCACCACTCTTCCCCTCGGGACTCTGTAAGTTCCCACAGGCCACGCCTCGTGTGTCTCTCAATACCGTCGGCATCTCTCTACCTCCCTCGCTCGCTCGCTCCACTTTTTCCTTCCCTCTCCCTTCCCCCCACTCCCCGTGCTCGGACCCCCTCCTGGTTCACACGAGACTGTGAGTCTGCTGGTGTTCTCTACCTTTAACTCCTCGCTTCCACTCAACCCTCTCAACCAATGTGTGTCGTCCCGATCCACAGGGCGTTGCGTTACAACTACCTGACGGGTACGCTGCCAGCAAGCATCACCTCAATCAAGTCGCTGGACATCTCACAGAACTTCTTCGTGGGCTCGCTACCCACCGGCACCTGGTCCTTCTGCTCTGCTACCAAAAACTGCCTTGCAAGCGCCGGCAACTGCCAG
This sequence comes from Closterium sp. Naga37s-1, assembly GCA_947471745.1. Lineage (NCBI taxonomy): Eukaryota > Viridiplantae > Streptophyta > Zygnematophyceae > Desmidiales > Closteriaceae > Closterium > Closterium sp. Naga37s-1. The sequence goes on along the minus strand of CANJKZ010000319.1, from coordinate 222,065 downwards.
AATAACGGGCAAAGGAGCGCGTGCGGTATCTGCGGCACCACTGATGGCACGGGCACGCTGTGCGGATTGGGGCAGACGTGCTTGCCGGACGCTGATGCCAAGATCGCGGCGAAGCAGAACAATTACATATCTGAAGTGGCCCTGGTGTGCGTTAAAAAGATCATCAACATGACTGCCTCTGACGGTCAGCGGCCCCTCCCTTCCCTTCCTACTCGTCCTATTTAGAACTCACCTTCGCACCCCCCATCACACTCAATACCCTTGGCGAAGTTTGCTCCATCACCCCCTCCCTCCACCCATACAGCCGCCGCCACGCTCGCTTTCTACCTCCCCTCTGCCCTCAAGTTCCCTATGCGCTGCTACTGACCCGTCTTCAACTCCTCTCCACATTCCCCTGTGCCAACCCCGCAAACCCCACAGCGGCTGCGATGCAGAACATCAAGACCGCGCTGGGTGTGACCTTGACCACGTGGACGGCCACTGCACCGTGCCGCTTGACCAAGGCCCCCGTGGCCATTCCGGGCGAGTGGACTGGCGTCTTCTGCACGGAAGCCGGCAAGGTGTCCGATATGTGAGTACACATCACCGCCTCGCCCGCGCCTCTGTCTCACCCACCTCCACCTCACCCACACCACGGCGATCTCAGTCTTCCTCCTGCTTCCATCGCTTTTCTTCTGTGCATCCTCTGGCCACTGTGACCCCGTTCCCATCGTCTACCTGCCATACATCTACACATCATATTCACCTGCCCACCCACCCTTGCGTGCCCTCCACACCCTCCCACCAACTGCTCCTTCTTCCATCAGAGTTTTGACGACCTCCAGCCTCAAGGACTCACTTCATGCTGATATTTCCACGCTCACAGCTCTCACCTACATGTGAGTTGAGCGTTTGCTGTGTTCCGGTCGTTCTTATTTGCGTTATCGGGCCGCTCACAGTCGTTCTTATCCATGTTGTCCGCTCATGGTGTTTCTCATCCGCTTACCACTGCTGCCTGTTGTATTAGCTGCTGCGCGTATCCTATCTCACCTAATAGCATTAGACACTCTCAATCACCTAGACTTGGTTAGTGCAGATGTCAAACCTGCCATGATGCATGCAGTCTCGGTTCAAGGTCTAGGTTCAAGAGCAACGACCCGCCTCCTTCACCCTCAACTCGCCCCCCTTGGCAGCTCCCTGCAGAGCAACCTCCTCAACTACCGCCTCGATTCCTTCACCACCAACCTTGGAGCCTTGCCGTTGATGGCTGATATGTGAGTGCCCTGGCTGATGTGTGAGTGCCCTGGCTGATATGTGAGTGCCCTGGCTGACATGTGAGTGCCCTGGCTGACATGTGAGTGCCCTGGCTGATATGTGAGTGCCCTGGCTGACATGTGAGTGCCCTGGCTGATATGTGAGTGCCCTGGCTGATATGTGAGTGCCCTGGCTGACCGCCTGTGATTGCCAGAGTGTGGTCAGGAGTGATGCATTTTTCGTGCTTCTGCTGTTTCTGTTCGTTTCAAGCCAACGTCATGCTGTCTCTCACCTCATCTCATCACCGCCCTCATCGTCTCTGCTCCTCTCGCAGCCGCCTGCACTACAACTACTTGTACGGCGAAATTCCCTCATTCCTCGTGGGCCTCCCAAAACTGACTCTGTTGTAAGTCCGTGAAAGCCCCTACTGCCTGCCTGCCTGCTTACGAGCCTGTGTGCGTGCCTGAGTGCCTGCGTGCCTGCCTGCCTGCCTGCTTGCATGCCTGCGTGCCTGCCTACCTGCCTGCCTGTCTGTGTTCCTGCGTGCCTGCATGCCTTCCTGACTGCCTGCATGCATGCATGCCACTTCTTTCACCCTCGCCCTCCTGCCCTGTTTACTCACTCTGCATGCCGCCTTCACTCCCCCCTCGCACTGCTCTCTCCCTTCACCAGTGGTGTCGCCGCCAATTACCTCATGGGCTCCGTGCCCGCGCTTGCCACCGGGCTTCGCACAGTGGACCTGCGCTTCAACTTCCTCACGGACCTCCCAGCAGTGACCTACACATGGTGCGGCGGCAACGGCAACTGTCTGCTCACGCCCTCAAAGTGCGCCTCAGACGGCTCCACTCAAAGGGCTGCGGCGGATTGTGCCTTCTGCACCACCACCAACGGCGTGGGCCCCTTCTGCTGGGGGGCAGGAGGCGTGTGCACGGTGGACGCGGCTGCAGCTGTGGCTGCGGGGACTGTGAGCTCCAAGACGCAGGCCCCGCTGGGCAGGGCGTGCGTGGGCGGACCTATGGCGGACATGAAGGACAGCACAGGTGGGCAGTGGGCGGTGGGCAGCGCTGGGTGTGTGGCGGAATCATGCACGGGCATGGGCTTATGGGTATGGGCACATGGACATGGGCACATGGGCATATGGGCACATGGACATGGGCATATGGGCACATGGACATGGGCTTATGGACATGGGCTTACGGACATGGGCTTATGGACATGGGCTTATGGAGATGGGCATATGGACATGGGCACATGGAGATGGGCATATGGACATGGGCACATGGAGATGGGCACATGGAGATGGGCATATGGACATGGGCACATGGACATGAGCACATGGAGATGGGCACATGGAGATGGGCACATGGAGATGGGCACATGGAGATGTGCACATGGACATGGGCACATGGACATGGGCAAGTGGACATGGGCAATTGGACATGGGCAATTGGACATAGGCACATGGATATGGGCATATGGACATGGTGAGAAGGTGTGTTTAGCAGTCTGACGCACTGGGCCGCTTTGGATTGTGCTTCCCTGTGCAGCGTCACCCATTGGTTGCTCCACATGGCGTTACCCCACCTTCCGTTGCTTGCCTTGTCACCGCTTTCCCTGGTGTGCCCCTCACCAGCCATGCTCGGCCTCAAGGCGTCGCTCGGCGTCACTTTCACCACCTGGGCGGCCAGTGTGCCGTGCCAACTCAAGGGGCAGACCACCACGGTGACAGTCTGGAACGGCGTGCTCTGTGACAGCAATGGCACTGTCGTGAGCATGTGAGTCAGTGTGATTGGCATCCTTCTGAAGTGAAACACGGCAAACAGATCAGCAGACATGCGTGCCAAAAGCCTTGTCAGCCTGGTTCACATTCCCCGGTGGCAGCATGAGTGAGCGTCTTCAGCAAGGGCATGAGCTCTCACTCTTCCAACTGACCTCTATTACACCGCCTCCATCATTTTCCTGCTACGCTCTCCACCGCACGCTATCATACTAATCTGCCCATCTGCCATTGCGTTGCGTGTCTCTTCCCAACACTTCGCCACGTGTTGTTCCCTGAGCACCTCAGAACGCTGCAAAGCGCAAAATTGAAGGGCTATATTTCATCGGACGTCTCTATGCTCACAGCTCTCACCTTCCTGTGAGTTCCTCTGCAATTTTCTGCCAGATTGTCTGCATTATATTGAGCGGGAATGCTTCGTGCGCTGTTGCCGGCCTCGTCTTGGCTTTCTCAATTGATGCCTGCTGTCGTGATTTTTTTTTGCTTTATAGAGTGTTGAGCGAACTGGTTTTTTTTTTTTTTTTTTTTTTTTTTTTTTTTTTACTAATCTGAACGTGGTCCCCCACCAAACTTGGGCCTCGAGTGCCCTTGGCTGGGCCTCATGAGGCCCGCCTATATTAGCCAAGCCACAAGCCAGAGTTTTGAGGCGGCTGTGGCTCTGCCCTGTCAAGAAGGTTGCCCCAAGGTGGCCCAACGAGGGTTGTTTGAGGCCTGCCCCCCCAGCTCCATAGGCCCAAACCACCTCCATAAGTGCAACGGTGTTGTCGCCTTCCCTCTCTGCTCTCCCGCTCTGCTCGCCCCCCGCAGCTCCCTGCAGAGCAATCTCCTCAACTACCGCCTCGATTCCTTCACCACTCACCTCCGATCATTGCCGCTGCTGGCTGACCTGTGAGTGGCAGTGTGAGGGGTAAGCACAGCAGAGTGATGCGTGCATCTTCTCTTGCCTCAGCTTTGCAGCCATTCCCTTTCTCTCCCAATCTTCTGACTTGGCTTCCATTCATGCCTGCCCAAGTTTCTTTCCTCTTCGCATGCCTCCACCGTCCTTCCACATGCTGCCTCTCATCTCATTGCCTTCCACATGCTGCCTCTCATCTCATTGCCTTCCACATGCTGCCTCTCATCTCATTGCCTTCCACATGCTGCCTCTCATCTCATTGCCTTCCACATGCTGCCTCTCATCTCATTGCCTTCCACATGCTGCCTCTCATCTCATTGCCTTCCACATGCTGCCTCTCATCTCATTGCCTTCCACATGCTGCCTCTCATCTCATTGCCTTCCACATGCTGCCTCTCATCTCATTGCCTTCCACATGCTGCCTCTCATCTCATCGCCTCCACTACTTTCCGCCCTCGTCGTCACTGCTCCTCTCGCAGCCGCCTGCACTACAACTACTTGTTCGGAGACATCCCCTCGTTCCTCGTGGGCCTCCCAAAACTGACTGAATTGTAAGTTTGTAAGTGATGAACTATATGCCTTCTTGCTGGCATGCCACTTCCTTCTCCCTCGCCCTCCCGTCCCGTCTCCTCAGTGCGCATGCCACCTTCACTCCCCCCATCGCTGTGTTCTCTCGCCAGTGGCGCTGTCGCCAACTACTTCACGGGCTCCGTGCCGGCGGTCGCCACCGGGCTGCGCAGCATCGATCTGCGATTCAACTTCATCACGGACGTGCCAGCAGTCACCTACACGTACTGTGGCGGCAACAACAACTGCCTGCTCACTCCCTCCAAGTGCTCCAGCGCCGGCTCCGTTCAGAGGGCTGCTGCCGATTGTGCCTTCTGCGGCACCACCAATGGCGCGGGGCCCTTATGCCCTACAACGGGAGGAGTGTGCACGGTTGACGCGGCTACAAACGTGGCTGCCGGCACTCTAAACTCGTTCTCACAGCCCGTGATCGCTAGGACGTGCGTGGGCGGGTATATCTTCGTGGATGCAGCAGATGGTGCGTACCCCCCTTACTTCATCACCTTCACCGTTCCCATTTCTCCCCGCTGGTCGCTCACATGCAGCTCCGTCGTCTTTGCTAGTAGTGTTACCTCTCCCCCCCCTGGCCCTCCCCTCCCCCCTTCCCCTGCTGTTCCCCTTCCACCCCTCCCTTTCCACCCCTCCCTCCATCCCCTCCTGTTCCCACTCTACACTTCCCTACCTTTCATCCCCCTCCCCTCCCCCTTCTGCCACGCCCATCAGCAGCGGTTCTTCTGAGCATCAAGTTGGCCATGGGGCTCACCGCCACCACGTGGGCCACCGCCAATGTGTCCTTCCCTCCTTGTACCCTGTCTCGTCCGCCTTCTTTTCCCTCTGCCCTCCCCTTGGTGCCCATCAGCCGCGGTCCTGCAAACCATCAAGTCGGCCATGGGGCTCACCTACACCACGTGGGCGTCCTCCAACCCCTGCCGTTTGCTCGACGATCCGGCCAAAACTGGCGAGTGGGAGCGCGTGAGCTGCACCTCTCAAGGCCGCATCGCCACGATGTGAGTGCAGGTGGCAAGGCAGGGTGTGAGGGTAGGCAGTCTATCTATGCTCTCACGCGCTGTCTCATCGTTTCCTGCGCCCCCTGCACGTGTGCATGGATGTGCGCAGCAATCTGGACTCTGCGGCACTCGTGCGCAAGAGCTTCCCCTCCGACATCACCAAGCTCACAGCTATTACCGGCTTGTAAGTACTCATTCGCCACAACTGCCCTTGGTTGCTGATACTCCCCAAGTGTTATCCTTTGCGGCTGTGCTGTGCATGATCCGGACTCAGGTGCTCATTCGATCGCTGCCGTGCACGGCACTCCACGCTGCGCATGCGTGTGGAAGCTGTGGTGGAGTGCTTGCGTGCGTGCTGCGTTTGTGTGCTGACTGCAGTCGTGTCTGCGTGCTCCTCCCTGCAGGTGGATGCCGTGGAACTTCCTCGACGGCAGCCTCAAAAACTACCTCGAAGACTTCTCTGCGCTCACCAACTTGAAGGCGTTGTAAGAATGACACGAATTCTTGTGGGTGTCACGCATCGAATGTTCCGCAAGAAAGCATGTACGGGTGGTGTAGCTGCGAGCCACCTTGAGGGCTACAGCTCCGGCTACATAGTGTCACTCAACCTCTCAACGTTCTGCCTTGTCGTTTTCCGTCCATGTCGCCCTCCCTCTGCCAGGGGCATGCAGTACATGTTCTTCTCCGGGTCGTTCCCAAGCGTGCTCATGAGTCTGCCCAGCCTCACGAATCTGTAAGTTCCCACTGGCCATGCCTCGTGTGTCTCTCCGGATATTGGCGTCTCTCTACCTCCCTCCCTCGCTCGCTCCATTTTCTCCTTACCTCTTTCCCCCCCTTCCCCCCGCCCCTCGTGCTCGAATCCCCTCCCAGTCCACACAAGACTCTGAGTCTGTTGTTGTTCTCTACCTTGACTCCTCGCTTTCAATGAACCCTCTCAACCTATGTGTGTCGCCCTGATCCACAGGGCGTTGCGTTACAACTACCTCACAGGCACGCTCCCAGCGGGCATCACCAAGATCGGGTCGCTCGACCTCACACAGAACTACTTCGTGGGCTCGCTGCCCTCCGGCACCTGGACCTCCTACTCAGTCACCAGAAACTGCCTTGCAAGCGCCGGCAACTGCCAGAACAACGGGCAGAGGAGCGCGTGCGGTATCTGTGGCACCACTGATGGCACGGGCACGCTGTGCGGATTGGGGCAGACGTGCTTGCCGGACGCTGATGCCAAGATTGGGGCGAAGCAGAATAACTATGGAAGTGAAGTGGCCCTGGCGTGCGTTAACAAGATCATCAACATGACTGCCTCTGACGGTCAGTGGCTCCTCCCCTCCCTTCCTAATCGTCCTATCCAGAACTCACCTTCCCATCCCTCAGCACACACAACACCCTTAGCGCTTTTTGCTCCATCACCCCCTCTGTCCTCAAGTTCCCTGTGCGCTGCTAATACTGTTCCGTCTCCCCTTCCTCTCCCCATTCCCCGTGCCAAACCCCCAAACCCCACAGCTGCCGCGATGCAGAACATCAAGACTGCGCTGGGTGTGACCTTGACCACGTGGACGGCCACTGCACCGTGCCGCTTGACCAAGGCCCCCGTGGCCATTGCGGGCGAGTGGACTGGCGTCTTCTGCACGGAAGCCGGCAAGGTGTCCGACATGTGAGTGCACAGCGCCGCCTCACCCACACCTCCGCCTCACCCACACCTCCGCCTCACCCACACCTCCGCCTCACCCACACCTCCGCCTCACCCACACCTCCGCCTCTCCCACACCTCTGCTTCGCTCACATGAAGGCGATTTCAGTCTTCCTCGTGCTTCCATCGCTTTGCTTCCGTGCATCCTTTGGCCACTGTGAGCCCGCTCCCATCATCTACCTGCCATATATTTGCACATCATATTCATGTGTCCACCCACCCTTGCGTGCCCTCCAACACCCTCCCACCAACTGTTCCTTGCATCAGAGTTTTGACGTCCTCAAGCCTCAAGGGCTCACTTCATGCGGATATTTCCACGCTCACAGCTCTCACCTCCCTGTGAGTTTAGCGTTTGCTGTGTTCCGGCTGTTCTTATTTGCGTTATCCGTCCACAGTCGTTCTTATCCATGTTGTCCGCTCATGGTGTTTCTTATCCGCTTTGCAATGCCACTGCTGCCTGTTGTATCGGTTCCTGCGCCTCTCCTACCTCGCCTAAATGAAATAACCGCCTTCAATTACCTAGAATTGGTTATTGGAGACATCAAATCTAGGCCATGATGCATGCATTCTAGGTTCAAGGTCTAGGTTCAAGAGCAACGACCTGCCTCCTTCACAATCTACTCGCCCCCCTTGGCAGCTCCCTGCAGAGCAACCTCCTCAACTACCGCCTCGATTCCTTCACCACTAACCTTGGAGCCTTGCCGTTGATGGTTGATCTGTGAGTGCCACGGCCAGCCGCCTGTGATTGCCAGAGTGTGGCCAGGGGTGATGCATTTTTCGTGCCTCTGCTTTGCTTCCTCTCAATCTTGGCACCTCCGTTTCTGTTCATGTCAACGTCGTGCTGTCTCACCTCATCTCATCACCTGCCTCATCGTCTCTGCTCCTCTTGCAGCCGGCTGCACTACAACTACTTGTACGGTGAAATTCCCTCATTCCTCGTGGGCCTCCCAAAACTGACTCTGTTGTAAGTCCGTGAAAGCCCCTACTGTCTGCCTGCCTGCTTGCGAGCCTGCGTGCGTGCCTGCCTGCATGAGTGCCTGCCTGCCTGCCTGCTTGTGTGCCTACGTGCGTGCGTGCCTGCCTGCCTGCCTGAGTGCCTGAGTGCTTGCCTGCTTGCGAGCCTGCGTGCGTGCGTGCCTGCCTGAGTGCCTGAGTGCCTGCCTGCCTGCCTGCTTGCGTGCATGCGTGCCTGCCTGCTTGCCTGCCTGTCTGTGTGCCTGCGTGCCTGCATGCCTGCCTGACTGCCTGCGTGCATGCATGCCACTTCTTTCACCCTCGCCCTCCCGTCCCGTCTACTCACTCTGCATGCCGCCTTCACTCCCCCCTCGCGCTGCTCTCTCCCGCCAGTGGTGCCGCCGCCAACTACCTCATGGGCTCTGTGCCTGCGCTGGCCACCGGGCTGCGCACGGTAGACGTGCGATTCAACTTCCTCACGGACCTGCCAGCAGTCACCTACTCGTGGTGCGGCGGCAACGGCAACTGCCTGCTCACGCCCTCCAAGTGCGCCTCAGATGGCTCCCCTCAAAGGGCTGCGGCGGATTGTGCCTTCTGCGGCAGCACCAACGGCGTGCCCCCGCTCTGCTGGGGGGCGGGAGGTGTGTGCACTGTGGACGCGGCTGCAGCCGTGGCTGCGGGGACTGTGAGCTCGAAGACGCAGGCCCCGCTGAGCAGGGCGTGCGTGGGCGGATCTGTGGTGGGCATGAAGGACAGCACAGGTGGGCAGTGGGCGGTGGGCAGTGGGCAGTGCGGGGTGTGGCGGAATCATGCACAGGCACAGGCATGTGGGCATGGGCACATGGACATGGGCACATGGACATGGGCATATGGACATGGGTGAGAAGGTGTGTTTAGCAGTCTGATGCACTGGGCCGCTTTGGATTGTGCTTCCCCGTGCAGCGTCACCCATTGGTTGCTCGATAGGGCGTTACCCCACCTTCCGCTGCTTGCCTTGTCACCCCTTTCCCCGGCGTGCCCCTCACCAGCCATGCTCGGCCTCAAGGCGTCGCTCGGCGTCACTTTCACCACCTGGGCGGCCAGTGTGCCGTGCCAACTCAAGGGGCAGACCACCACGGTGACAGTCTGGAACGGCGTGCTCTGTGACAGCAATGGCACTGTCGTGAGCATGTGAGTCAGTGTGATTGGCATCCTTCTGAAGTGAAACATGACGAACAAATAAGTTGACATGCGTGGCCAAAGCCTTGTCAGCCTGGTTCTCATCCCCAGGTGCCAGTGTGATCGAGCATCATCAGCAAGGGCATGAGCTCTCACTCTTCCAACTGACCTCTGTTACACCGCCTCCATCATTTTCCTGCTACGCTCTGCATGCCATCATATAAATCTGCCCATCTGCCGTTGCGTTGCGTGTGTCTTCCCAACACTTCGCCACCTATTGTTCCCTGAGCACCTCAGAACGCTGCTCAACGCAAAACTCAAGGGCTATATTTCATCGGACGTCTCTATGCTCACAGCTCTCACCTACCTGTGAGTTCCTCTGCAATGTGCTGCTAGATGGTCTGCATTATATTGAGCGGGAACGCTTCATGCGCTGTTCTGTTGTTGGCGGTCTTGTCTTGGCTTTCTCGACTGACGTCTGCTGTCGAGATTTTTTTTTGTGTGTCCTAGAGGGTTGAGCAAACGTTTTTCTTCGACTTTTTGTGTGTGTGTGTGTTTTTTTAATTAATATAATCCGAACGTGGTCTCACAAAAGTTGGGCCTTGAGTGCCCTCGGCTGGGCCTCATAAGGCCCGCCTATACTGGCCAAGCCACACGCCAGAGTTTTGAGGCGGCCGTGGCTCTGCCCTGTCAAGAAGGTTGCCCCAAGGTGGCCCAACGAGGGTTGGTTGAGGCCTGCCCCCCCAGTTCCATAGGCCCAAACCACCTCCATAAGTGCAACGGTGTTGCCGCCTTCCCTCTCTGCTCTCCCGCTCTGCTCGCCTCCCGCAGCTCCCTGCAGAGCAATCTCCTCAACTACCCCCTCGATTCCTTCACCACTCACCTCCGATCATTGCCGCTGCTGGCCGACCTGTGAGTGGCAGTGTGAGGGGTAAGCACAGCAGAGTGATGCGTGCATCTTCTCTTGCCTCAGCTTTGCTGCCATTCCCTTTCTCTCCCAATCTTCCGACTTGGCTTCCATTCATGCCTGCCCAAGATTCTTTCCTCTTCGCGTGCCTCCACCGTCCTTCCACATGCTGCCTCTCATCTCATCGCCTTCTCTACTTTTCGCCCTCGTCGTCTCTTCTCCTCTCGCAGCCGCCTGCACTACAACTACTTGTTTGGAGACATCCCCTCGTTCCTCGTGGCCCTCCCAAAACTGACTGGACTGTAAGTCCGTAAAGAGACGAACTGCCTGCCTGCCTGCCAGCATACCACTTCCTTCTCCCTCGCCCTCCCGTCCCGCCTCCTCACTGCACACGCTGCCTCCCCCCCCTCCCCCCCCCCTCTCCTCCCCCATCGCTGTGTTCTCTTGCCAGCGGCGCGGTCGCCAACTACCTCACGGGCTCCTTGCCTGTGCTCGCCAGCGGGCTGCGCACCCTAGACCTGCGAAACAACTTCCTCACAGACCTCCCAGCAGTCACTTACTCGTACTGCGGCGGCAGCAACAACTGCCTGCTCACGCCCTCCAAGTGCTCCAGCTCCGGCACCACCCAGAGGGCTGCTGCTGATTGTGCCGTCTGCGGCACCACCAACGGTGTGGGGCCCTACTGCGCTTCCACAGGAGGAACGTGCACGCTTGACGCGGCTGCAAACGTGGATGCCGGCACTCTGAACTCGTTCTCACAGCCCTTGCTGCCCCTGGCGTGCTTCGTGCCGCTCGTGCTCGTCAAAGAAACTGCAGGTGGGCAGTGGGCCGTGGGCACTGGGCAGTGGGCCGTTGGCACTGGGCACTGGGCAACGGGCAGCGGGCAGTGGGCAGTGGGAAGTGGGCAGTGCGCACTGGGCATTTCTCTGCTAGTGTTCCCATAGCCTGTTTGTGCTTCTCTTGTAGGTAGAAGGGTTGAGAGGCACCGGTTGTGTGGGTTAATCACACATGGCACAAGCACATGGGCGTATGGGCATGGGCGGGTTGGGAAGGTGTGTGGTGGTGTTGCCTTATACTAGCACTGGGACTGTGCTTTTTGGTGCAGAGTCCACAGATCCCGTGCATCCACATCCACTGCACCTTGGGGCCACAGCGTCTCCCCCTCCTGCTCACGTGCTCCTTGAGGGGCGTCCACCCACCGCTCGCTGCTTGCCCTGTTGCCCCACTCCCCGCATGCCCGCACCAGCCATGCTCGCCCTCAAGTCGTCGCTGGGAGTCACTTTCACCACGTGGGATGCCACTACGCCGTGCAAACAAGCGGGGTCGACCACCACGGCGACAGTCTGGAGCGGCGTGTCCTGTGACGGCAATGGCAGTGTCGTGGGCATGTGAGTCGGCATGTTGGGCGAGTAAATCATGGTATGCATATCAGCTGACATGTGTGGTGTGAAGGCTTCTCAATGGGCCCGAGAAGATAAATGACGACACATTGCCAGAGGTTCATGCATGTCACCATGGCATGTGAGTGAGAATCATCAGCAAGGGCATGTGTGGCACCTTGTCAATCGCGTGAATGATCTGGAACTGTCACGCCACTTCCATAATTTGCCTGCCATACATCTGCACATCACAATCATCCTCCCAACCCACCCTTGCATGTTCCCTCCATCAATTCTCCACCATCTGTTCCCTGAGCACATCAGAGCGGTGAGCAGTGCAAAACTCTATGGCTCGCTACCGACAGACATCTCCACGCTCACTGCTCTCACCCTCCTGTAAGCTGTGTCTGTAATCGTCGTCTTCTCATCGGCTTGGTGATGAAAATGCTCTTTGCTGTCATATTGGCTGCTTTGCTTTCTCTTTCCTATCTCGTCACGGCAGCGTGCAATGGATGCCCTCCCAATCCATAATGTGGCCAAGCGGCATTGCATTCAGTCGAGCCAGACTGCATTGCATTTAGTCAAACCAAGGTGCATTGCATTCGGTCGAGCCAAGGTGCTGAGGCACTAACCGCCTTCTCTCTCTACTCCCCTCTCGCAGCAACCTTCAAGGCAATTTGCTCAACTACCGCCTCGATTTCTTCACGACTTCTCTTCGTTTCCTGCCAGTGCTGGCCGACATGTGAGTGCTGCTGGCCGGCATGTGAGTGCTGCTGGCCGGCATGTGAGTGCTGCTTGCCGCCATGTGAGTGCTGCTGGCCGGCATGTGAGTGCTGCTGGCCGGCATGTGAGTGCTGCTGGCCGGCATGTGAGTGCTGCTGGCCAGCATGTGAGTGCTGCTGGCCGGCATGTGAGTGCTGCTGGCCGGCATGTCAGTGCTGCTGGCCGGCATGTCAGTGCTGCTGGCCGGCATGTGAGTGCTGCTGGCCGACATGTGAGTGCTGCTGGCCGGCATGTGAGTGCTGCTGGCCAGCATGTGAGTGCTGCTGGCCGGCATGTGAGTGCTGCTTGCCGCCATGTGAGTGCTGCTGGCCGGCATGTGAGTGCTGCTGGCCGGCATGTGAGTGCTGCTGGCCGGCATGTGAGTGCTGCTGGCCGGCATGTGAGTGCTGCTGGCCGGCATGTGAGTGCTGCTGGCCGGCATGTGAGTGCCGGAGCGAGAGCAGGCGAATGATCCTGGTGTTCTGTCTCCCCTCAACTTTTCACCCACTCCGTTTCTCAATCTTCCACCCTCCGTTCCTCATGCCGCCACTCATTTCATCGCCACCACTCATCTCATCACCACCCCCATCGTCTCTGCTCCTCTTGCAGCCGCCTGCACTACAACTACTTGTTCGGAGACATCCCCTCATTCCTTGTGGGCCTCCCAAAACTGACTCAGTTGTAAGTCTGATATAAAGGCCCGCGCTTGGTGGCTGCATGCTGCTTTACGTATGTACGCCAATTCTATCTCCTTCCCAGTGCTCCTGTCATCTAACTTCTTATAAATCCCTCTGTGCATTTGCCCCCTCGCCGCCCTCCCCATTCGCCAGCGGTGCTGTATACAACTACTTCATGGGCTCCGTGCCGGCGCTCGCGTCGGGGCTGCGCAGCATTGATCTGCGAGGAAACTTCCTCACGGATCTGCCAGCAGTGAACTACACATGGTGTGGCGGCGCAAACAACTGCCTGCTCACGCCCTCCAAGTGCGCCACCACCGGCACCGCCCAGAGGGCTGCTGCTGATTGTGCCTTCTGCGGCACCACCAATGGCGTGGGGCCCTACTGCTGGGGGGCGGGAGGAGTGTGCGAGGTGCTTGTGCCTGATGGAGCCCCGGTGAACTCACCATCGCAGCCTGTGTTGTCCAGGGCGTGCATGGGCGGGTCCCTGGTGGAAATGCAGAATACTGACGGTGAGTCGTGGGCACTGGATTGTGGGAGCCTGTTTGAGCCTGCCTTGTTGCAAGGACCTCTGACTGGCCTGTGATTCTCACCTCTTCTGCTTCCTCTGCCCTGCTTCCTCTTCCCTGCTCCCTCATGCAGTTCCTAGCCTCACGCCATAGCTTGCTACCATTCGCCTTGCCTTACCCGCCCGGCGATTCCTGTATCCGCCCGCCCCCCCCATCCGCCGTCCCCACCAGCCATGCTGGCACTCAAGTCGTCGCTGGGAGTGACGTTCAACAGTTGGGCGGCCTCTGTGCCGTGCCGTGCGCGCTCAAGCCTTGTCTCACCCGCCTTACCCCCACTCGTTGCCCCATCTCCCCCCTCCCCCTCCCCTCCCCCCCTCCCGTCCTTCATTGCCATGATTCAGCCATGCTGGCGCTCAAGTCGTCGCTGGGAGTGACGTTCAACAGCTGGGCGGCCTCTGTGCCGTGCCTGACGGAGGATGCAACGCCGTCGTCGGTGCCCACGTGGACCGGCGTGCGCTGTGACTTCATGGGCAACGTCGTGAACATGTGAGTGTGACGCTTGGGGTGGTGTGGCAGGCAGTGCTGCGTGTTCAAGGTGTCACTGGCAGCGCTGCTAGCTGGGCAGGGTGGGGCTGCTACGTTGTGGGGCGTCAAGGTTCTAGTCGCAGTTGAGTATGTGGGAAGGCGTATCAAGGGTTCCCGTGCAACCTGCCAAGGCCCGACTGCTTCTTACTCTCCCTACCTGCTGTTTCTGCATGGCAGAGTGTTGAGCAACTCGGGGCTCACAGGAAGCATCCCTGCTGCCATCTCCAAGCTCAGTTTCCTCTCCTACCTGTGAGTGCACCTCACTCCTCACCTACCCGTGATGCAACCCTCTGCACCGAGGCTCCTCCTGTTTAGGCTTCCACCTCAGTACCAAGCAACCCTTTCTCTCCTCATACCTGCTATTGGTCACTTCGCCTTCGCCATTCCTTGTCACCCTTTCGCCTTGCTGTGTGCGCCCTCTCGCCTTGCTGTGTGCGCCCCTCCTGCAGGTCCCTCTCGAGGCAGCTCTTCCAGGCGCCCCTCGCTGCCTTCACCTCCAACCTTCTCACACTCACCAGCCTCCAGCATCTGTGAGTCTTGGTAGCCACATGGGCCCGCACCCGCTTTCTGCCTGTGATTTCCTATGCTGCCTCCCTTGCTGCCTTCCCATCCTTCCCCCCTTGCATCATGCCCTCTCTTTGCTGCCCTCTTCTCCCTTCTCTTCCAGCCTCCCTCACACGTCTGCCTCACACGTCTCCTTCACACTGCCCTGTTCCACCTTTCACTCCCCTGAAACACCCCAACCCTATCCTCTCACCCCCCCTCCCTCCCCCCCTGTTCCCCCTCCCCTCCCCTCCCCTTCTTCCTTCCCTCCCCACCCGCCCACCCCCCCCCCCCCCTGCAGCCAACTGCAGAGCAACTGGCTCTTCGGTCCTGTGCCGTCCACACTCGTCAATTTGCCCACACTCTTCATGCTGTAAGCCCGCACCCCCATTCATCACTTGCTCTCACACTGTATTGCCCACGCGGCTTCACAAGATTCACCTGCCTACCATGTCTCTCATAACCAAGCACTGCCTTCCTGCCCTGCCGCACATTCTCTCACATCCACGCACAACAGCTCACCTCAAATCGCACCCTCCCCCTACACCTGCCCCCCCAATCTCCTTTCCCGCTGCCGCATTGCGCCTCCGGCAGTGATCTGAGCTACAACTACCTCACGGGCAGCTTCCCAGCATCAAACAGCCTGAGCGATCTAGATATACGCAGCAACTTCATCTACGCCATGGGAAGCATGAGCCTCGACACGTGTACCGCCCAGTACAACTGCTTCCCCACTACCTCCGTCTGCGCCACCACCGACGTCACCCAGCGCCCCGCAGCAGACTGTGCCATCTGCGGCTCCACTAATGGCCAGCCGCCCTTCTGTGGTGGCACCGGCACGTGCTCGGTCGACTCTGCTGCTGCGGCCGCGCTGGGGACGCCCAATCTTCCAAACTCGCCCAATCTGGCCATGGCCTGCAGTGGCATCCCCATCGATGCTGCTGACGGTGAGCGCATGCAGCAGCCACGCACTGAGATTCGCCCGCACTCGCAGGCACCCCCCACTCACAGGCACCCCGCACTCACATGCAGTTGCCTCCTCCCACGTGCTCCACTTTACCCCGCTAATTTCTCACCCACTCTCTCGCCTCTGTTCAACCCCATGCACACTGCCATTTCCTAAACCCGGTTTTTCCCTCTTCTCCTTACGTCCGGCCCCCCTGCCCCACCAGCGGTGGTGCTGCTGGCGCTCAAGTCGTCGCTGGGCGTGACGCTGAGCAACTGGAACGCAGCTGCGCCGTGCACGCTGGAGGGGCAGACGCTGCTGCCCGCGCAGTGGGGCGGCGTGCGCTGTACCGCTGCAGGCAAAGTGCTGAGCATGTGAGTGCGGGGATGGCTGGCCAGGCGTAGGTGCCAATGGGTGCAGCATGGAGGAGGGAGTGGGTGGGGTGCTGCATGGAGGAGGGAGTGGGGGGTGCTGCATGGAGGAGGGAGTGGGTGGGGTGTTGCATGGAGGAGGGAGTGGGTGGGGTGTTGCATGGAGGAGGGAGTGGGTGGGGTGTTGCATGGAGGAGGGAGTGGGTGGGGTGCAGCATGCAAGAGGGAGAGGGCGCATGTGCTACGTGGGTGCTGGAGCTGCTCTTGCCTCTCCCTAAGCCACCATTCGCACACTTCCTCCCACTGATTTACCTCCCCCCTCACTTCATTTCCCCGGGCTGGCCGGCCCGTCCTGAACTGGCCCGAACCGGTCTGAGCCGCGTTTCGGCGGCGGCCATGCGGCCGAGTCGCATGTTGCAGCATTTGAAGTAAAAGGATGCTTCAGCAACCTGCATGCCCTTTCATCCCTTCGTTCGTCCCTTTCCTAACAGCTCGCGCTGCTCTCCTTGGATGCATAGTTTTGAGGCGCCTCAAAGATATACTCCTTGGGTGCGCACACCTTGGGCCAAGGCCGGCTTGTGCTCATACCTACCTGCCTCTCCGCCCCCCACAACCCCCCTCGTTGCCGTGCAGTGCGCTCACACGGCAGCAGCTGCAGGGCTCCATTCATCCCGACATTTCCAAGCTCACCACACTCACTTACCTGTAAGCCCACCACACCACGCACATTCACCTGCAAGCCCATGGAGGTGTTGTGTAGGGTGCCCACCGCACACCATACTCACGTACCGCCTTCGCATGTCAGGGAGCTATCCATTTGTGCTGCCCACCACCACCATTCTCCCTATCTGTTTGTGCTGCGAGGCCCATCTGCACTGCTCCCTCTCCCCCTCTGTCCCCTTCCTCCCCCCCCCCCCCTTCCCTGCCCCCCTCCCTGCCGCAGTGAATTGGGCTACAACCTCTTCCAG
The DNA here is from genome assembly GCA_947471745.1 of Closterium sp. Naga37s-1. NCBI lineage: Eukaryota > Viridiplantae > Streptophyta > Zygnematophyceae > Desmidiales > Closteriaceae > Closterium > Closterium sp. Naga37s-1. Next base: position 205,137 of record CANJKZ010000319.1, on the reverse strand, counting down.
GGCCGTCTGGACCTCTTTGCCGCACCGCTCAAGCCCCTCACCACCCTCAAGGCGCTGTACGACCCCCTTTCCTCGCACCGTTTCCACCTGCTCCTCCTCCTCTACCCATGACTCGTTATGCTGCACAGTGCGTGCTGGGCCTCGCTGATTCAGCCTGGATGGCACATGCTGCAGCTGGCCTCCTTTATTCGACAGCTTGTGTCATTCCTCTCGCAACGTGATAGCACCTCTCTTGTTCGCAACGTGATAGCACCTCTCTTGCTCGCAACGTGATAGCACCTCTCTTGTTCGCAACGTGATAGCACCTCTCTTGCTCGCAACGTGATAGCACCTCTCTTGTTCGCAACGTGATAGCACCTCTCTTGCTCGCAACGTGATAGCACCTCTCTTGTTCGCAACGTGATAGCACCTCTCTTGTTCGCAACGTGATAGCACCTCTCTTGTTCGCAACGTGATAGCACCTCTCTTGTTTCGCAACGTGATAGCACCTCTCTTGTTTGCAACGTCATAGCACCTCTCTTGTTCGCAACGTGATAGCACCTCTCTTGTTCGCAACGTGATAGCACCTCTAGCTCCTCTCTTGTTCGCAACGTGATAGCACCTCTCTTGTTCGCAACGTGATAGCACCTCTCTTGTTTGCGACGTGATAGCACCTCTCTTGTTCGCAACGTGATAGCACCTCTCTTGTTCGCAACGTGATAGCACCTCTCTTGTTCGCAACGTGATAGCACCTCTCTTGTTCGCAACGTGATAGCACCTCTCTTGTTCGCAACGTGATAGCACCTCTCTTGTTCGCAACGTGATAGCACCTCTCTTGTTTGGGACGTGATAGCACCTCTCTTGTTCGCAACGTGATAGCACCTCTCTTGTTCGCAACGTGATAGCTCCTCTCTTGCTCGCAACGTCATGGCACCCCCCTCCCATCCGTTTCTTCGTGCCCACATGCCTCCTCCCCTCCATCTCAGCTTCTTCCACTACAACTACTTCGCCGGCTCCATTCCTTCCGTCTTCTCCACGCTGCCTCAGCTCACCTCACTGTAAGCCCTCACGGTTACCACCCACATCCCGCTCGCTCCCCATTCGCGACAACGTACTTTCCCTACCCCATCCGCCCCTAATCCACCACTCCTCCTGTCCACTTTTACTTCCCCCAAAACCATTTCCTCCCCCATCCCTTCCCTTCTCCCACCTGCAGCGGCCTCTTCTCAAACTACCTCACGGGCACCGTTCCCATCCCCTCCAAGGCCCTGCTGGCGCTGGACGTGGGCTTTAACTTCCTCTCGGGCACCTTCCCGAAGCTGCCGCTCATGTTCTGTGCGGGCGACAACAACTGCTTCCTCAACTCCACCGCCTGCCGCACCTACGGCATCGTGCAGCGCCCTGCCGGCGCCTGCGCCATCTGCGGCACCGCGGCCGGCCAGGGCGACCTCTGCTTTGGCGGCTCCTGCGCTCCCAGCGCCGCTGCTGCCGTCAGCGCCGGCACTGTCAATTCGCCAAATCAGCCAATTCTGCCCATGGCATGCGCAGGTGGGTGCCGCACAAAGGTGGGTTGCCTACGTTCCTGCCTGTTGCGTGAACGTTAACTACTTACGTGTAAGTTTACGTTTACGTGTTTGCGTGCGCGTAAGTTTGCGTAAATCAGTACACGCAGGCATACAAAAGATCGAGACCGAAGAAAAACGTAGGTACATTCGACCTGAAGTGGAAGACACCGTGGCACTCGGAGCCTCAGGTCTACAACGTTTTCGAAAGCCCTAAGGCCATGGTACATTTGGCTCGAATATCGATGCTTCAGGCTCGAGCCTAGCCAATAAATGTAGGGAACTCGAATTTCTCATCGGAAAATATGGAAGCCCGATTTCCGAATATTGAGTTTCCGCGTTGAGCCCCAAGCTCGAGCACAGGCTCGATGCGAGGAGTACGAAAATTCCTGTCCGGTAACTTCGCATTAAGTTCGCGAATCGGGAAAAAAACTACTCCGTACGAGTGCTCTAGTAGCCATGTATCCACATTCCCACAGCGTGCATGCCGGATTCGTCAAAATCGTTGAGCGAGGTTTGATGCAAGCTCAATGTTGTTTGTCGAGGCTCAATGTCACTGCGCGATGGGCCCATGCTCATTTTCCCAACATTTTTACTATTGTACCACGGCCTAATACGAGTACGTGTCGAAATCGGTTTGGCACTTCGGTGGTGCCTATTCATGTACGCCAGGAGGAAACTTGGCAGATAACATCGTCGCGGGATTGTTGGTAAATGGGAAGGGTAAGGTAAAGGTGGAGGGGAGGGTACGGTAAGTGGGAGGGGGTTGAAGGCTTGTGGTGTGGGGTAACAGGAGGCCGCCCACAGGTTGCTGCGTGGCCTGCCCAGCGAAGTGCGCTAGCGAATGTGCGAAACACGTCGGGAAAGTGTTTGCGGAATTGGCGAGTTGTCCAAAACCAAGGCGCTTACAACTGGAAACGCCTTTGTGTATTGTGCATTAGTAAAACAACATTTTAATGGTGTTGATTTTTGTTGGTCTCAACAATTATACCCCCTCATTTCTAATGTTTGCGAACAATGGATTTGAAACCGCCTAGGACATGCTTATCTTTATATATATATATATATACCTTTTCATCAGCCTGTTTTTTTGGCTGACTGTAAACGTGAACTGAACTCGTTTTTTAAACCACGTATATATACGTAACGGAAACGTATACGTACCTTCATGTAAGATGCCAACTTGTGTGGTGCACTGCATACAAGTGGGTGTGTGTGGTGCGAACGACTGGGTTTTGAAAGGCCTGAAAGTCAGAACTCTTTTTCTTGTAAGGCATTTCTGCACAGGGTTTCCAATGTTACCCTCACATCCGCCTGATGATCGTTCCTCCGTCTGGCCCATCGCTCTCAACTTCTTCATGCCTCCTGCCATGCCTCACCCTTCACACTCTCCCTTTCTCTCTCTGTTCTTAATTCTGCCATTGCAGACAATCCAGCCGCACCAATGGATATAGGCTCAGGTGCGTTCACATGCTGTGCCGCTATGGACGTTTGAATCCCCACCCTTCGTGCCTCGTGCCTCTCATCCTTCACTCCCGTGCACAAGTACCTTCATTCTGCTTCTAATCCGCCAACCTCCATGCTCCGCGTCTCTCCTACCTGCACATATCCTCTTCCTGCTTTCATGTTTGAGTCTCATTTCCATGTGTTCCACCCCTCCCTCTGCTCGCCCCCTTCCGCTGCCCACAGCGGTGGCGCTGCTGAACGTGAAGGCAGCGTTGGGAGTGACGTTCACCAGCTGGGCAGCTGCATCGCCCTGCGCCATCGCCAACTCCTCCACCACCATTGGAGGCACCTGGACCGGCGTGCTCTGCTCCTCCACTGGCAACGTCCTCAGCGTGTCAGTGCCCCCGCCTCTCATCTCCCCGCTTGCTTCTCCCTGCTCCCTGCCCCCTGCTCCATGCCCCTTGCTCCCTGCTCTGAAATCCCTGCTCCCTGCTACTGCATACCACTCTGTCATCTTCAAGCTTCTGTTTAATCTCGTCTGCTCTGCATGCTTCCTGCTTTCCGCGGTGGTACGACACTCTTGGATGCCTGACCTTTTGTCTCCCCCTCTTCGCCTTCCTCCCTTTTCTTGTTTCCTTTCTCTTTTCCCTCCCTTCTCCCCCTGTCCTCCCCATTGCCTGTTTCCTTTTCCCCCCTCTCTTCTCCCCCCCTCTCCTTCCCCCATTTCACTGCGCGCAGCAACCTCTCCTCCTCCGCCATCGCTGGCACCATGCATGCTGACATCACCAAGCTCACCACGCTCACCTACCTGTCAGTGCCAGTGCCCTCCACCCCTCTTGTTCGCTGCTCCTTCCAATGCCCGCTGAGAGCTCTCTCTTACCCACATCTTTGCTTGCTTGCTTGCGATTGCAAGCTTTCGCCCTCACTTCTTTCTTTTCTGCCTCCCCACCTTGCACATTTGCTGCATCTGAGGCTTCCTCTTCCGCCTCAACTCTGCCTGCTCCCCATCTCTGCCGCCCCACCTGCTCCCCTTGCACCCCATGCCTTCCACCCTGCTGCCTCTCCTGATTGCCCCTGCAGCGATCTGTCCAAGAACCTGCTGCGCGGCAGCCTTGCAAGCTTCGTCTCTTTCTTTCCCGGCTCCAAGGCGCTCCTGCAGCTGTCAGTGTCGCCGCACTCTCGCCCACGCTGCGTTACCCGCACTGCCCTCAACCGTGCCGCCTGGACTCGCTCTGTGCCTTCACTCGTTGCCATCACTCTCATTGCCATCATTCTGCTATGCCCTCGAATGCACACAGCCTCACACTGCTTGCCGGCACCACGCCCTTCCAGTACATGCAGTACAGTGCAGTGCATTCAACTCCCCGTCTTCACTTGCACCCATTCACCCGCTTCCCCTTCTCCTCTCCCTCCAGGCGCCTCAACAACAACTGGTTCTCGGGCTCCCTGCCTCAGACCCTCATGAATCTTCCTGCCCTCACTCTGCTGTAAGCGTCACCTAAAAAATGCACACTTACCATAGTGCTCTAGCCATTCCAGTCAGTTCTATCAAACACACACGGTAGCACGTGCATGGAAGCACACACACAAGCCATAACCACAGTGTGCAGCAGTCCATGTTCCCTCCTTCCCTGCTCCTCCTTCAGCATGCTACCCACCATTCGTTCATCTCTCCTCTGCGTCTCCTCTCCCCGCATCCACCCTCCCACGTTTGGCATGCCAGGGACGTGCATGCGAATGCACTGACAGGGTCGCTTCCCGCCATATCATCTACGCTGGCAGCGCTCTTCCTGCACGACAACTTCCTGGCCGGCACCTTCACAGCGGCCGCCCTCACCGCTTGTGATGCCAGCCTCAACTGCATGACCAGCGCCGCCGCCTGTGGCGCCAGCAGCACCACTCAGAGGGCCGCTGCTGCCTGTGCTATCTGCGACAGCGCAGCGGCGCAAGGGCTGCTGTGCTGGGGCGGCATGTGCCTGCCCAACGTCACTGACACCGCCGCCCACCCTGACGGGCTCGCCCCGCCGCCCATGTACTGCTCTGGTGCGTCTCTCCCCGCCCTTCTCCCTGCGCTATGGGAGAACCGTCTGCTGCTCCCCACCCCACAGTGTCCTCCTTGCCCCTGCTTGCCCCCATTCTCTCTGCGATCTGCCTTCTGCTGGTTCGCGCTCTCATTCACCTCTCCACTCATACCAATGCCCCCGAATGCTTCTGAATGCCTTGTGCAGGAGCTCCTGTGGCCAACATCAGCGGCGCTGATGGTGAGAGTGCTTCGCCTCACATTGCCATGCTGCCTGTGCTTAAAAGTTTTTGCATTACACACGCATGCGAAGCTCGCCATGTGCAGTCGTGTCATGGATGCTCCACCATGCATCATCTCGCCTCCCCCAACCCCATGTGCCAACCTCACCTCTTCACTCCCTCGCTTTCGCCCCACCCCCTCCACTCCCCTGCCTCCCCTGCTGCACGGTGCATGGCAGCGGAAGCACTGGGGGCGCTGAAGAGTGCGATGGGAGTGACGTTCACCACGTGGGCGCCCACCACCTACTGCACCGTGGCGCCCGCGCCGCAAATCGCCGGCACGTGGAACGGCGTGCTCTGCAATCCCACAGGCCAAGTCGTCAGCCTGTCAGTTCGCCTGCGCTGCCCTGCTCTCACGTCGCTTCCCTCTGAATGCTCTGCCTCTGGCTATCTTGTGCTGCCATCGCCTTGGGCTCTCCCATTCTGTTTCTTGCCCCATTCATGTCAATGGGGTATCTTCCCCGCTCCCTTCCCTCCCCGCCACTGAGCACACCAGCCCCTGTAATGTGTTTCCGTCCCTCCTCCAACTCCTCCAGGCAACTCGCCAACAGCAAGCTCACGGGCACTCTGCCGCTCGCCGTCTCCATGCTCAGTTTTCTCACTTCCATGTGAGCCCCCCTCCATTCCTCCATGCCTCCATCCCTGCCCCAGGATCCCTGCCCACTCTCTCTCCATGCCTTCTGTTTCTTGGCTTCTCATATCGGGCCATGTTGCCTGCCCTTGTTTGCCATAGGCTTCTTGCGCTTACTCATTTCTCATAACTACAAGGGTGCATGTTCAGATTTCCAATTGTTGCCCGGCCACGCTTCTTAACACCACTCACTGCATTCTCGTTGCTCTCTGCCACTCTCCGCAGCGACCTGAGCTCCAACCTCCTGCAGGGCCGCCTGGATGAAGTTTCCACACAGCTGCGCCTCCTCACCCGCCTGAGAGTCATGTGCGTCCCCGTAGCTGCTGCTGTCCTGTCAAGTGCATGAGGCTGTGATAATCATGATCGCATGGCTTTTATGTGCCAACGGCTACGCTAGACCCGCGTCTGCGTGCATGCATGCACATGCCAGCACATAGGCGTCACACAGCATGCATGTGCTTGTACTGGCTTTTGTTCCGCTCTATCCGTCCCTCTCACCTAACGTCGCTCACATGCCCTCACATTCTCTCACCCACTGGTGCCCGAGGCGCTGCCTCTGTTCCCCCACGCCCCATGCCCCACAGTGACCTCTCGTACAACTGGCTCTCCGGCTCTGTGCCTGCGTTCATGCTCACCCTCCCCATTCTCTCAGAGCTGTAAGCCCCATCCGCCCCCTCTGTTGCCCCTACCACTCACCGCAGCTGCTTCGTCTAGTGCCTCTTCTCTGCACCCTGCGACCCCTGCGCTTTCCTATTCTTTTCCTCCGTTGTGATCATATATCCATCACCCTGGTTAACCCATGGGCACTTGCACGCGCACTCGCCTCCCCTCCCCACTGCGCCATGGGCAGCACGGTGGGCTACAACTACCTGACGGGCGCGCTGCCCAACGTGACGTCCCCGCTCTCAGTGGTGGACGTGCAGTTCAACTTCCTGGGCGGCACCTTCCCCGCGCTCACGCTCTCCCGCTGCGCCGCGCGCATGAACTGCTTCCTCGACGCCTCCAAGTGCAACTACCCCAACCGCGCCTCCGAGCTCCCTCGGGCTCCTGCGGCATGTGCCATCTGCAACACCACCAACGCACAGGGCCGCCTGTGCAACGGCGGGCTGTGCACCGTGAATGCCACGGACCTGGTGGCTCTGGGCGCGCCCAACAGTGCAGCGTCGCCCACGCTGCCGCTCATCTGCGTGGGCGCGGCGTTTGTGGCGATGGACGCGGTCCAAGCGGGTGCCATGCTGAACCTCAAGGCGTCGCTGGGAGTGACCTTCACTGACTGGAAGGCCGACTCGCCATGCTCCCTGCCTGGTGGCGTTGCCGCCGGGTCGTGGAGTGGCGTCACCTGCGATGGCTCTGGCAAAGTGCTGGGCATGTGAGTGCAAAGTGCTGGTCATGTGAGTGCTAAGTGCTGGGCATGTGAGTGCTAAGTGATGGGCATGCGGGTGCACGTGCAGATGAGTGTCTGTGGCACTCACATGCCAAGTTGCTGATGCAGCACGGTCGCTGTTGTTAGTCGTTTCATGTTATTTGGACCTAAATTGTCTCAAGTGCTCATGTATGCTCCCTTCCATCTCCCTGCTGCCATGTTGGTTTCAACTAAATCTGCAGAGTGCTGAGTTCCCAAAAGCTGGCGGGCAGCATCCACTCCGACATCTCAAAGCTCAACACGCTCACCTCGCTGTGAGTCCTCGCGCTCTCCTCTATCTACCTCTCACTCTCACCTACCTGTGCCCTGCGATTGCAATATCTGCCCATTGCTCCTGGCTGCTCCTGCCCGTGTCCGCCATTCACTGTGCTATTCTGCATTGTGTCTTGTCTTGTGCGCTCGCCTCCCCGTGGCTGTGCCCTGCAGCGACCTGCAGTCCAACCTGCTGCAGGGGCGGCTGGACTCCTTCACTGCCGGCATCAAGACGCCCCTCGTGCTCAAGGAGCTGTGAGTCGCCACAGCTACCCATCCATCCAACCATACATGCAACCTTCCCTGCATGTCATCTCACCTCTGTCATGCACACCACACTCGCGGACTCTTTACAGTATTCTTCACTCTTGCCCTCCACTCCTTGCGACCTTCTAACCTTGTATCCTCCTCCGCTGTCGTCCTTCCATCCCCTGTGATGCGCATGCCTGCAGCGCTCTGCAGTTCAACTACCTGGTCGGTCCGTTCCCCTCCACGCTGCTCGCCCTCACAACCCTCTCCAAGCTGTGAGTGCTCTGCATCACCCCGCCTTCTGCTCTCATGTTTGCCACACCTTCCCTACTCCAATCGCACACCATCTCTCTTCTCACCCACTCATGTCATCCTCTGCCTTGTCCTTCCCCCTCCCCCCCTTCTCTCCCCCCCCCTCCCCTCTCAGCTCCGTGGCCTACAACTACCTCACGGGCACCGTCCCCGTGGTGCCAGCATCAGCCAAGTCGCTGGACGTGCAGAGCAACTTCCTATCGGGCGCCTTCCCCACCAACGCGCTCACCTACTGCGCCGCCGCCACCAACTGCCTCACCAACGCCAACAACTGCGCGGCGCTCGGCATCGCACAGTGCACCGCCACGGACTGTGCTATCTGCGGCAGCGCTGCCGGCCAGGGCGTTTTGTGCGGCGGGGCCACCTGCCTTGTCAACACCACTGAAATTACAGGGCCTCCCACCGCGTCGTCTCCCCTTCGCAACCTCTACTGCACGCCGGTCGCCATGGATGCCAACACCAGTGAGTGCGGCTGTGTCGCTCCTGCCGTGCACACCACCCCCTCTTGTGCTCTCTCTCCCCCCCTTCCTCCCCTCCCTTCCCACCGTGTCGTACTCACGCCACCACCACTACGCCCCCTCTGCTCACTTTGTACGTGCAGCCGCAACACTGCTGGCGATGAAGACGGTGCCGGGAGTGACGGCAACAGACTGGGCGGCCACAACACTGGTGCTGCAGCCCAAGGCGCTGAAGAGTGGCAGTGTGCCTATGGCCACCACTGTGGGCTCCTGCACCGTGGAAGGGCAGGTGCCTGCACCTGGCGCATGGACCAGCGTCTTCTGCAACTCTGCTGGCGCCATTGTCGCCCTGTGAGTTCCCGCCTGCTGTGAGTGCCCGCCTGCTGTGAGTGCCTGCCTGCTGTGAGTGCCCGCCTGCTGTGAGTGCCCGCCTGCTGTGAGTGCCCGCCTGCTGTGAGTGCCCGCCTGCTGTGAGTGCCCGCCTGCTGTGAGTGCCCGCCTGCTGTGACTGCCCGCCTGCTGTGAGTGCCCGCCTGCAACCCTTTTCTGCCCGAGGCCGTTTCACATCGTTCCTGTAGCCCCCGCTCCTCCTGCTCGCACATTCACTGGTGCTCTTCCTGCCTGCCTTCGTTCTCCCTCCCTCTATCCTCTCTCCCCCTCGCCCCCCGGCCACCTGTTCCTGCAGGCTGCTGCCCAACCAGAAGCTGGCTGGAAGCCTGTCGTCGGACATCACCAAGCTCACAGCTCTCACCGCGCTGTGCGTCTCCCCTTCCGATCCCATGCACGCCCACACACACCCATGGACGCCGCTTATGCACGCCCATCCGTGTCCATGCACTTTTACCCACGCCCATGCACGCACATGCACTCGCATGCACGCACATGCACGCCCATCCACGCCCATCCCTACCCATCAATGCCCATCCACGCCCATCCCTGCCCATCCACGCCCATCAACGCCCTTGCATTCCTCAACTCCTCATGCCACTTGTGTGTGAATGCATGAATGTGCATGTGCGTGTGATTCCCTGTGCCTGCATTGCTCACATGCACACATGCAGGGATCTGAGCGCCAATCTCTTCCAGCAGCGCTTTGATGTCTTTGTTTCTCTCTTCACCTCCCTCAAGACACTCAAGTCTCTGTAAGTGCTGCACTCAGAATTGCGTGCCACTGTCACCACACCACCACCGTGCTGCTGTCTCCAGCCGCCCACGCATCTCATACTGCCTTTCATCACCGCCCTGTCCCCCCCCCCACATCGCTGCCCCCCCACCACGCCCATCCGCCCTGCCCACTGACAGGTCGCTGCAGTACAACTGGTTCTACAGCTCCATCCCCGCCGCCCTCCTCGCCCTGCCAGCCCTCTCCAGCGTGTGAGTGCCCCTCTGCCCCTCCCTCACCACCCTGCGCATCCCACCCCATGCTGTTGGCGAGCCCCTTGTCACCCCACCTGCCATGTTTCACAACCTTTGCTCTGCCATCACGTGACACTCCCCTCACTTGTCCCACACCCCCCTCCTCGCTCCCTCCACTGGCTGCCCACAGCAAGCTGAACCGCAACTACCTGACGGGCGTGGTGCCCACCGTGGGCGCAGCGGCGAAGGAGCTGAACGTGGCGGGCAACTTCCTCTCGGGCTCCTTCCCCACCACCGGTGTCACAGCTTGTGATGCGCGCTCCAACTGCTTCACAGACGCCTCCAAGTGCGCCAACACCAACGGCACCGCGCAGAGGGCCGCTGCCGACTGCAACGTCTGCGGCTCCACCGGGGCTGTCGGTGTGCTGTGTGGCGGCGGGTACTGCTTGCCCAACGCTGCCACGCCCGCAGCTGCTGGCACGCCCAACACGGAGGGGCAGGCGGTGCTGCCGCTGTTCTGCCAGGGCGGCCCCATCGAGGCCACCATGCGCGTCGCCATGCTCAACCTCAAGGCGTCACTGGGCGTCACTCTCACCGACTGGGTTGACACGGCGCCGTGCAACATTGCAGGGCAGACTGTTGTGCCGGGGGCGTGGTCCAACGTGGTTTGTGACTCAGCGGGCAAGGTCACGAGCATGTGAGTGGCGGCAGTGCCGTTGGGGCTCTCTGCATTGCTGCAGCCTGCAGCCAGGCACAGCCACGAGATGCATTAACCTCTGTCTCGCGTGCCCCGCCAAGAATTCGCATTCCTCCCCTCTCCCACCTCGTCGCCCCCTTACCCCACTCCCCTCGCTTGCCTGTGCTTCTCTGCAGCGACCTCACGTCTCAAGGGCTCAAGGGCAGCTTGCATGCTGACATAACCAAGCTCACCACTCTCTCCTCGCTGTAAGTCCACCACTCTCTCCTCTCTGTACCACTGCGCTCCCAAGTGCACCTGCGTTCTCTTGTCTCACGCTCTCACCACCACCTGCTGGAGATATGCTCTGGCATCTTGGCCTCCCATCACCCCCCCTTCTCCATTCTTGCACCACCTGCCCCCCCTCCCTTCCTCTCCCCTGCCACCCGTCCCTCCCGGCATGCAGCATCTTGACGAGCAACCAGCTGCAGGGCCGTCTGGCGTTCTTCACGTCGGCCTTCAAGGGGCTCTCAGCGCTCAAGATCTTGTCAGTCGCCTCTGCTCGCCACCTGCCCTCTGTCGATCATGTGGTCCCTTTCAGCTTTGACCCCTCTGCGCTCTGCTGTTCTAGTTGCTCCTGTACTCTCACTTGGTGTGTGTCTCACCCACACTGCTGCTTCTGCCCGTGCTTGCTCTGTCTCTTCCCCCTGCCTGCCCATCTGCAGCAAGGCGCGCTTCAACTTCTTAGCGGGCCCGCTGCCATCCGCGATTCTCACGCTGCCCACCCTCACCAACCTGTACCGCCTCCATCCCTACTCACCTCCCACTCCCCACTCAACTCTCCCTCCCTGCCCGCCACACGTTTCATCCCACCTCGTTTCCTCCATTTCGCTGCCCTTCTGCTATGCTTGCCTCGTGCGCCCACCCTGATGGGACTCTGTGCCGCAATTCACGCCATCCTTCCTGGTGCCGTCTCACCTCCTTGTCTCTCTGTGCTCCATCCGCCCTTGCATTCCCCTGCTGTGCTGCGCTGGCAGAGATGTGAGCTTCAACTACCTCACGGGCACTGTGCCCGCCCTAGGCACGGCGCTCAAGGCAGTGGACATAAGCGCCAACTACCTTTCGGGCAGCATCGGCACGATCGCCGCTGGTGTCACGTGTGCGGCGGTGTACAACTGCCTCACCTCCCAGGGTAGCTGCACCACCGGCGGCAATCAGAACCGCGCCGTCTGTAACATCTGCGGCAGCAGTGCTCAAGGCACTCTGTGCGGCGGCGGGATGTGCGTGCCCAACGCCACAGAGGCTGTGGCGACGGGAGCGACCCCCACGCTGTCCACGCCCGCGGTTCCCATGTACTGCACCGGTGTCAACATCGACGCCACTGCGGGTGATGCGCTGCTGCCATGCATGGCAAACATTCTCCATGCCACCATGCCAACATGCACAATTCTCCATGCCACCATGCCAACATGCACGATTCTCCATGCCACCACCATGCATGGTGGTGCTCACCAGCCTTCATCAGTAGTCATTCATGCACCCCCTTTCTTCTCTCTTGTGCTCTTCTCTATGACCACTCTCTCACTTGGTTCTCTCGTCTTCTCATTTCCTCCTTGCTGCAACCCACCTCCCCTTTCGTGCATCTTTCTTGCTCGCTCTACTCGCCAGTCACGGCGCTGGGCAACATAAAGGCGGCGCTGGGAGTGACGTTCACGGACTGGACGGTCCCCACGGCGCTGCTCAAGCCCAAGGCGGCGGGGAGCACTGGCAGTGGCAGTGGCAGCGTGGCGCTGACGGACTGGCTCACCACGGGCGGCTACTGTACCGTGGAGGGGCAGACCCCCGTCGCTGGCTCCTGGTCCGGCGTGCTCTGCAACGCCCTCGGCCAGCCTGTCAACTTGTCAGCGCCCTCCCACCCTTGCCCTCCTCTCTTTCCCACTGGTTCCTCTGCTCAGGCTGACGCACTGCCTGTCGTGCTGTTTGTGCCTGCAGCAATGCAACCATGGCAGCACATACCTTGCATCCTCACCATGCATTTCCCTCCCCCCCATCCCATGTTTGCAGGAAGTTGGACAATCAGAAGCTCACCGGCTCTCTCCACGCTGACATCAGCAAGCTCTCCACGCTCACCACGCTGTGAGTGCCGCCCACGTGTTTCCCTTTTTCTCAGTGCCGCCCACATTCTGTCTTCTGGTAAACGCCAGTGTCCTGTTCGCCCCACGCCACTCGTCCCTGCCGTCATGTCCCCGCCGCCTTCTTCCCCCCCTCTCTCCCCCATTTTCCCCGCACCAACTGCGGCTGCCAGCCCAGAGGCATGAGCCTCAACTTCTTCAGAGCACCATCTTTGAGTCGACTCAAACCCCCCGCCCCTCCCCCCTTTTCCCCCCACCACCTGCTGCTGCCCGCCCAGGGATGTGAGCTTCAACTTCTTCCGAGCACCCATAGACACCTGGGCCTCGCCCCTCAAACCCAACACCAACATGCTATCTCTGTGAGTGCCCTGCTCACTTGCTTTTGCCATAAGTGCCTGGTTCACGTGCTCTCGCCATAAGTGCCTTGCTCACGTGCTCTCGCCGTGAGTGCCTGGCCAATTTGCAATCCTTCCTGTCCTCGTCTCCCCTGCCCTGCGTGCAGTCGGCTCAACAACAACTATCTCTACGGCTCCGTGCCCCTCTGGCTCGTCTCCTTCGCCAAGCTCACCAACCTGTCAGTGCCCCACCCTTCCCATCCCTGCCCCACCGTGCCTCAACCTGTCCGACCCTGCCCAGGCCATCCCATCAGTCCTTTTCAACCCTTTTGTCACTCGCTCTGTGCGCTCGCGATGCCTTCTCCTCGCAGAAACAGTTTCAATTTTCTCCTTTCACCTCACTTCCGTTATCCTTGCAGCCCGCACCCCTTCTTTCCCACAGACTCCCGTTCCTTTTCACCTTGCTCCGTGCTGCTCTCCCTTATTGCTCCAGCTTTTTCCCTCTCACCCCCCCTTCTTATTCAACCCCTCCTCTCCTTCCCCCCCCTTCCCCACCGGCCTGCGTGCAGCGAGCTGAGCATGAACGCGCTGACGGGCACGTTCCCAGCACCCATCTCCACCGCACTGAAGCGCCTCATGGTGGACCAGAACTTCCTGGGCGGCAGCACCTTCCCGGCCAACAGCGCCACCTACTGCACCGCCTACTACAACTGCATCACCACCTACACCACCTGCCCCGCAGTCTACCCCAACCTGCCCATTCCCAGCAACGGGTGCCAGTTCTGTGGCACCACCAACGCGCTGGGCACGGCGTGCATGGGCAACCCGTGTGTGCCCGTCACGCCGTCGCCCATCACAGCCATCAACAAGTGGAACCCCGTCCCTGTCATGCGCTGCGACCCCGTGCCCATCCAAGCCTCCCAAGGTGCGCTCCCCCCCCCCCCCTAAACCCTCGTGCTGCACTGCCCCCCAGCCTCTCTGGTTCCTGCTCTTGGGCTCCTGGGCTTCCACACCCGCTCCTCCTTACTCGCCTTTGTTATCTGTGCTAACTCCTCCCCATTTCACTTCAAGGGCCTTTTACAAGTGCAAGTATGAGGTGCGTCTCTGCTGTCCCCTTGTAAGCTGTCCCTTCAAGCACAACTTGCACCTTCAAGCACGATTCCCCTCTCCCCCTTCCCCCTTCCCCACCATGCCTCCCAGCAGCCGCGCTGGTGGCGATGATACCGGGGCTGTGGACACAGCCGACGTGCACGCTCCCTCTTGCATGACTCACGCCCTCATGCACAATTCCCCCACCCCGCCCTTGTCGCCCCTCCCTGGCAGCGGCGGCGCTGGTGGCGATGATACCGGGGCTGTGGACGCAGCCGACGTGCACGCTGGTGGGGCAGGCCTACATCGGCGGCACCTTGCCTCGGGTCTTCTGCAACCCCTCCGGCATGGTCCTCGATATGTACGCCCCTTCTTCTTCTTGCACCTCCTGCCTCTGCCTTCCCAACCCACGTCCGCTATCCACGTTCGTTATGCCGGTGCATGCGGCATGCAGGCGTCATGCATCGCCATGCACGTGTTATGCATGCGCATGCATTGCCATGCGTGCATCATGTCGGCAGCCATCAAGCATGATGCCACATCATGGCACACTGTGTTCATGCCGGTGCCATCCGTTTTGTGTTACCAGCATTCATGTTGATTCATAACACATATTGCAACCTTACATGGGTCCGTTTCGTGCCTGTGTGCCTGTCCACATACCTTCTCACAGTTCTCTCAACCGTGTCAAGGCCTCGGGCTTCTTCCCTACTGACGTCTCAAAGCTCTCCATGCTCACCAGGCTGTAAGCTCTCCATGCTCACCAGGCTGTAAGCTCTCCATGCTCACCAGGCTGTAAGCTCTCCATGCTCACCAGGCTGTAAGCTCTCCATGCTCACCAGGCTGTAAGCTCTCAGCACTCACCAAGCTGTGTTTCCTCGTCACCTGCCACTGCAGTTCCATCGCATGCCATTCGGCGGCCCCGCATGCCATTCGCATGCCAGCCAATACCAACGAATGAGTGTGTGCGCTCCCATCTTATGCCATTCGTGTGTTGCGCTGTGCCCCCTAACAGGGACCTGTCGGTGAACCTCTTCTCGAACCGCCTCGACAACTTCCTCGCGCCCTTCATTCCCATCAAGTCCCTCAACTCCCTGTAAGCACCACTTTCAAAAGCTCAAGTTCGCTTCGCTGTTTCACCAGTCTGCTGCTGCCTCTCTGCTTACACTCACGCCAACCCCCTGTGTGCTGCCCCCATGTCGGTGCACCGCAGCCGCCTCCATCAGAACTACTTCTCGGGCTCCTTCCCAGGCAGTATCTCAGCCCTCACTGCCCTTACTGAGCTGTAAGCCGTCCTGCCCCTGCCCTAGGCCTCTCTCACCTGAACCCTCTCTCATTTCCTACGCACCTTCATGCCTCACAATGCTGGCTCGCGTTAACTCCTTTCTCGTCTCCCCCTCTCCTTTCTGCACCAACCGCTGTCCACTGCTGTCAACCGCTGTCCACCGCTGGGGCGTGGGATGCAGGCGCCTGAACCTGAACTACCTGACGGGCAGCCTGCCGGCAGCCCTGCCAGCAAGTCTCAAGGTGATCGACCTGTCGAGCAACTACCTGGTCGGCACCTTCCCCACCACGCCCGCCACCTCAGTCACCTGCGCCAGCAACTGCCTGCAGGATGCCTCCAAGTGCCCCGCTGGCTCTGCTCAGCGCGCTGCAACCGCCTGTGCCATCTGCGAGACGCCCGACGCTACCGGCAGGATGTGCGGCGGCGGCATCTGCACTCCCAACGCCACGGCGCTCGTGGCGGCGAACACCAACAACGCGGACACGGCCTCGCTCTACTGCCTGGGCGCGTCCATGGACCCCCTCATGGGTGAGTGTATAGTGCACGCACCTGCCATGGGTGAGTGAGTGCGCCACAGACCTGGCATGGGTGAGTGCGCCACAGACCTGGCATGGGTGAGTGCGCCACAGACCTGGCATGGGTGAGTGCGCCACAGACCTGGCATGGGTGAGTGCGCCACAGACCTGGCATGGGTGAGTGCGCCACAGACCTGGCATGGGTGAGTGCGCCACAGACCTGGCATGGGTGAGTGCGCCACAGACCTGGCATGGGTGAGTGCGCCACAGACCTGGCATGGGTGAGTGCGCCACAGACCTGGCATGGGTGAGTGCGCCACAGACCTGGCATGGGTGAGTGCGCCACAGACCTGGCATGGGTGAGTGCGCCACAGACCTGGCATGGGTGAGTGCGCCACAGACCTGGCATGGGTGAGTGCGCCACAGACCTGGCATGGGTGAGTGCGCCACAGACCTGGCATGGGTGAGTGCGCCACAGACCTGGCATGGGTGAGTGCGCCACAGACCTGGCATGGGTGAGTGCGCCACAGACCTGGCATGGGTGAGTGCGCCACAGACCTGGCATGGGTGAGTGCGCCACAGACCTGGCATGGGTGAGTGCGCCACAGACCTGGCATGGGTGAGTGCGCCACAGACCTGGCATGGGTGAGTGCGCCACAGACCTGGCATGGGTGAGTGCGCCACAGACCTGGCATGGGTGAGTGCGCCACAGACCTGGCATGGGTGAGTGCGCCACAGACCTGGCATGAGTGAGTGCGCCACACACCCTGCCCTGCTTGAGTGCACCACAGGAGGGTGCCGTGCGGGGAGCAGATAGTGCATGTCCCTCCCGCCTCATGCTTGCATCCGCTCCGCACAACCATCCCGCTCCCGCTTTCTTACCCGCCCCTGCTGTGTCCCACTCCACCCCTCTCCCTGTGCCCGACCACCATCCACCACCCAGCGGCGGCGCTGCTGAACATGAGGGCATCGCTGGGGGTGACGTTCACGGACTGGGCGCTGGACTCGCCGTGCACCATCCAGGGGCTGCCGCCGCTGCCAGGCGCCTGGTCCAACGTCGTCTGCAACGTCTCCGGCAAAGTCATCTCGCTGTGAGTGCCTCTTGGGGCAAAGTCATGTCCATGTGAGTGCCTATCGGGGCAAAGTCATCTCGCTGTGAGTGCCTATTGGGGCAAGGTCATCTCGCTGTGAGTGGCACTGGCACGGTCGTTTTGTTGTGAGTGGCCACGTCAGCACCCTGTGAGTGTCTCTAGCCCCGCACTACACTCCTCTCCGCACCAGCACCACTAATTGTCTGGATTCTGCTGGAGAGCGCTAATATGCTTGTCTGCGGATCTCAGTTTTCAATGTGTGTCCTTGTGGTTGTGTGCGTGTGTGTGGGCGTTGGTCAATGCGCAGCAATCTGGGGCAGCAGAGGCTCCAAGGGACCATGCATTCGGACATCTCCAAGCTCACTGCCCTCACCTACATGTAAGCTGCCTCTCGTCCATGTGAGCTGCCTCACCTGCTTTTCCTTTTTTCTCTTCTGCCAACTATCAATCACCCCACACCGCTCATCTCTCACCTCTCCCCCTGTGCGCCCTGCATCTACCTCTCTACCTCTCGCAGCAATCTGCGCGCCAACCTGCTGGAGGGCCGTCTCGACGTCTTCACCACCAACTTCAAGGCGCTCACAGGGCTCAAGGAAGCGTGAGTGCCGCCTGCCTGGGATGGTACCATCGCACCGCACCGCACTGCATGCCCTTGCCTCCATCATCCTGCCATCGCCGTGTTTCCGCAGCATCACTCTCTGACTGCTCATGCATTTCATAAACCCACCTCTCCCCGACCCTCACCCCACTCTCTCCTCCTCTCCCTGTTCCCTCGGCTTCTCCTCCCTGGGATGATCCCCGTGCAGCTACTTTGACTTCAACTGGTTCACAGGCCCCATCCCTTCAGCACTCGTCGGCATTGCCACACTCTCCACCTTGTGAGTTGCACCCTCCACAGGAAAGTCCTGCTTGCGAGTGTCTCTGCAAATCTAGCCCAGGCTCACCTCACCGCTCCACGCAGTCTGAGCTTGTAGACATAGACGTCCTGCTCCCATCGTTCCATCTCACTGCTGAATCTCCCTTCTTTCCACTCACCTGCTTCCACTAACTCTCCTCATTTGCCCACCCTTCCCACCCCCCTTACCATCACCATGGTGCGAGCTACAACTACCTGTGCGGCACCATGCCCGCTCCGGGCGCGAGGCTAGACAAGTATTGAAAGACGTAAAATATATCCTCACTTGCCCACCTCCCCTCCCACAGTGGTGCGAGCTACAACTACCTGT
Organism: Closterium sp. Naga37s-1; assembly: GCA_947471745.1. Lineage (NCBI taxonomy): Eukaryota > Viridiplantae > Streptophyta > Zygnematophyceae > Desmidiales > Closteriaceae > Closterium > Closterium sp. Naga37s-1. The sequence goes on along the minus strand of CANJKZ010000319.1, from coordinate 186,819 downwards.
ACGGCGCCATGCCCACTCCAGGCGCGGCGCTCAAGACCATAGTGCTGGACGGCAACTGGCTGTCGGGCACCTTCCCCGGCACCGGCTTCTCCTCCTGCTCCGCCAACAGCAACTGCCTCGCCAGCATCGGCGCCTGCACCACGGGAGGCACCGTGCAACGCGTGGCTGCTGCCTGTGCTGTCTGTGACACGCTGGACGGCTCGGGCACAGTGTGCGGCGGCGGCACGTGTGCGCCCAACACAGCTGTGCCTCTCAGCACCAGCGTTCCCAACAGCGCAGCGGCAGCGGTGCTGCCGCGGTTTTGTGTGGGCGTGGCGCTGGAGACCACTGAAGACCACTCTGGGCGCCACCTTCTCGGATTGGACCACCGCCACGCTCGCCGCCCCCAAGGCCACCTCGCCCAAGCCCAAGACGGGCAAGAAGCCCAAGACGGGGCCCAAGCGCCGTTCCCTGCAAGCGAGGGGGTCAGGGCTGCTGTACGACTGGAAGGCGGTGGGGTCGTGTACCCTCGAAGGCCAGACGCCCATCGCCGGCTCGTGGACCGGCGTGCGCTGCTCACCACTCGGCCAAATCGTCAGCCTGTGAGTGCCGCCGCTCCTGGTGCTCCTCCTTCCACCACCACGCCACCGTGCCTATACGCTGCGGCTGCTTCTCTTGGGCGACTCTCACTCACCTCTCTCCCCTGCCCCTGTGTGCCCCTGCTGCTGCTGCATGTGCCCCTGGTGCTGCCTGGGATCCGGTGTGCAGGGACCTGAGGAGCCAGCTGTTGAGTGGCACTGTGCACTCCGACATCAGCAAGCTCACCACCCTCACGTCGCTGTAAGCCGCCCCTTCGCTCAACTCACCGTCCCTTCACTCACATCGATGGCTGCGAGCATTGTGGGAGGATGCCCTGTGCGGCGCCCACATTCCATGCCACCGGCTGTGCTCCTCGCTGCAGTCAATTGTCAGCATCGCACCAACAACAACGCAACCCATTGCACACCCTCACCTCTTGCACCTCCCCCCTTTCTCTCCCCTTTGTCCCTCTTGTTTGCTGCTCTCATTGCTGCCACCCTCCTCCGCCAATTCCTCTGGCCTCTGTGTGCAGGTACCTCACGTCCAACCTCTTCTTCCACCGCCTCGGCACCTACATCGTGCCCGTCACACCCATCGCCAGCCTCAAGGAGCTGTCAGTGTCGCCATGCCTCTGCCCCTCCGTCCCCCTCCTCCGCTTCCTCCCCCTCATCCCCTCTCTACCCTCTCTCTAATAGCCTCTTTCCTCTGCTCTGCTGCAGACTTCATTCCGCTCGTCATTGCTCTCTCCTGTCCACAACCGCCCACTGCATTGTATCTTGACCTACAGCAGGATACCTCATGCCTGCGTGTTCACATGCGTATGCGTGCGTGCGTGTCCATGTGCGTGCTTGCGTGTGTGCTCCCTCGTCGCCCCCCCTCCAGCCACATCAACTTCAACTGGTTCTACGGCACCGTCCCCACCACGCTCGTCAACATGGCTGCCGTCTCCTTCCTGTAACGCCCTCGCCCCTCCCTCCCCCCTTCCTCCCCCCCCTCTCCCCCACACTTTTCTCCACACAAACTGCCCTCCCCCATCCTCCCCACTGCTGCTGCGTCCCTTTCACTCAGCCTTCCATCCATCGACGCCGTTTCGAGCTCCCTGCTTCCTTACTCTCCTGATGGGCATGTGTTTGTGGTGCATGCATGTGTGTGTCGCTCGCAGCATGATCGGCAACAACTACCTCACGGGCACGCTGCCCAATCCAGCAGCGGCGGTGAAGGCGCTGGACACGGAGTTCAACTTCCTCTCGGGCACCTTCCCCGCCGCCACGCTCCTGCACTGCGCCTCACGCCAAAACTGCTTCCTTGACACTGCCTCCTGCTTCAACGTTGCCGGTGCTGCCCAGAGGGGCGCCGGGTGCAACGTGTGTGGGTCGAGCAACGGGCAGTTGCCGCTGTGTGGCGGGGCAGTGTGCATGCCTGACCCCTCGGCGTATGTGACGTCCAAAGTGCCCAACAGCGCCACTGCTCCCACCCTCGCCCTCAAGTGCCCCGCCCTGCCCCTCGACGCCGCCTCCTGTGAGTGCCGTCCTCTCCATGCCATGTCACTCCATGTCGTGTCATGCCATGGCAAGTCGTTCCATGTCGTGCCATGCCATGCCAGGTCGTTTCAGGTCGTGCCTTTCAATGCCATGCCATGCCCTGTGCCCTGCTCCCTGCTGCATTCCCTGCCTATATGTGTGCCTGCTGCGTCGGAATCTCACCCATGTATCCTCTGAGTGTCCTCCCCCCCTGCATCCCCTCTGAGAGAAGCGGCGGCGTTGCTCAACATAGGGGCGGCGCTGGGAGTGACGTACACGGACTGGAGTGCCAGCAGCGGTTGCAACATCATCGGGCAGACCATCGCCCCCAAGTCCTGGCCGGGTGTCTGGTGCAGTGGCAGCGGCGCCGTTGTTTCCCTGTGAGAACCCCCTTTCCTTTCCCCCTCGCCCCCTCGCCGTCGTCTCCCTGTGAGCCTCCCACTTCCTCCCCTCCCCCTCTCCTCTCAAAACGTCCTTTGAGTCCTGTGAATCTTGGCAAGAAGGGCCAACGAGTTTTGAGACGTCTCAAAACTCATGAGAATCTTGGCAAGAGGGGCCGACGCGGCCAGAAACTACCGGAAAGCGAATGTCAGAGTTTAGGGTTTAGGGTTGCAAAGGAGGAAGTAGCGCACTTGTGTGGCTCTCTGTATGTCTCTCCTTCCCAGAGCTTCGCCTCTCATGCCACTTATCTTCCTTTTCTTGGCCCACCCCCCATGCGTGTTGCCATGGCAGCATTCTGGACAACATGAAGCTGCAAGGCACAATCCATGCAGACATGACCAAACTCACTGGTCTCTCCTACCTGTATGTGCATCACCTCATTCTCACCCATCCTCATTACCAGCCGTTACCTGTGCGCTCCTTCGTTCTCCCATGCTCACCAGCCCATCACCTAATCCCAACCCCATGCTCGCCCATCCCCGCCCGTGCTCGCCTACCCCCCCCCTGCTCGTGAGTGCAGGCATCTGGGCTACAATCTGCTGTATGGCCGCCTCTCCACCTTCATCACCAACATCACGCCGCTCAAAACCATCGTCACCCTGTGCGTCCCCTCGCCCCTCCTCCCTCTCCTACCTAACTCTCACATGCCCGTCACCATCCGCTCACATGCCTTCCTCTCCCTGATTGCCGTCACCTCGCTTTGTCAACCCTATATGCCACTAACTTTCGTTGCCCTAATCTGAGTTCACTCGCCCTCTTCTCAATCCGTGCCCCTCCTCTGCACATGTGCCCCCCTCTCGCCCGCCAGCAACCTCAACTTCAACTACCTCTATGACAGCGTGCCCTCCACTCTGCTCAACATGGCATCGCTCACAGAAATGTCAGTTTCGAGCACTCCCAGTGGTGGTAACAGCCACATATTTCAGGATGACTGTCAGGATGGCTGTCAGGTGCTGGATGGTTTTCAGTTGCTGGTTCGGGTTGGTGGTGTCTATGCACTGGAAAGCGCACGAAGGCGCGAGCGATACACTACAGCCTGCCACACAAACCACCTCTCACGCTCGCTCACTCTCCCTGACGGCCCGTGCGTGGTGTACGGTGCAGTGGATGCGCCACCTGTCAACACCCGACTCGCTCTCCCTTTCTCCATCCATATGCCCATGTGTGTCCCACCCATCCGCACGTTCACTCACGTGCCCTCCATTCCCCCTGCTCCTCCCACACAGGCGGCTGAGTGCCAACTACCTGACGGGCACGCTGCCAGCGGTGCCCACCAAGCTCAAGTACCTGGCCGTCAACCACAACTTCCTCGCCGGCGCCTTCCCCTTGCAAGCCTTCCAGTTCTGTGACATCCGCAGCAACTGCTTCTCCGGCCTTGGCACTTGCACCAATGCCTACGGCGTGGCTCAGCGCACCTCAGGCTGCAACATCTGCGCCACCACCAGCGCCGCCCCGCCCCTGTGCGGCGGTGCTCCCTGCATTCTCAACGCCACGACTCCCCTGGCGGCTGGCACGGTCAACAGCCTCACGGCGCCCGTTCAGCCCTTCTACTGCGGCCCCTCCCCCATCGACGCCACTGCTGGTGCGCCCATGTGTGCTGTCTCCATGCCTCACATGCACATGCACACTCACCCACTCGGGCACACACACACACACAGACACACACAGACACACGTGGCACATGCACACAGCTCTGTTGCATATCCCCACACATGCCACAGTGTGCACCATGCCTCTTTTCTCCTGCCTCTGCCCTCACCGCTTCCCTGTGCCTCACGTCCCTCCATCCCCCTTCTCCCCCCCCCCCCCCCCGGTGCATGAGAGCAGCGCAAGCGCTGCTGGTGCTGAGGGCGGCGCTGGGAGTGACGCAGACGAGCTGGCTGGTGGACTCGCCGTGCGACGTGGCGGGCAACCCCCCCATGCCCGGCAGCTGGGCGGGCGTCGGTTGCGACACCACCGGCCAAGTTCTCACCCTGTCAGTGCTGCAGCCCCCCTGTGACCGAGCACACATGAATTATGTACACGGGATGCGCAGGGAGAATAGGAAGAGTTAGCTGTTTCCATTTGCCTCATAGGACTCCATTCCTGATGTGATCTGCTGACTCATTCCTTTCCTGTGTTCTGCTTGATGGTGGCATGGCATGGGCGGCACCACAGGGATCTGGCCAGCCAGGGTCTGCGGGGGAGTCTGCCTGCAGACGTCTCAAAGCTGACTGCTATCACGAGGATGTGAGTGTTCTTCCCACTGTACCCGCACCCACACTGCCTTCGTCATGCATGCACCCTCAGTCGACAACCCTCTTCTACCCCTCTCCATACCGAGTGCTCCATGTTTATTCCATGCAAGCCCCATGCCCGTGGAGCCTCAACCATCCCTTCCCTGGCACTCGCCTGGTGTCCTGCCCTCACTTCCCCCACTCCCCCACCCCCCCCCCCCTCTCCCCGGCAGCAACCTGGCGTCCAACCTGCTGGAGGGGCGCCTGGGCGAGTGGGGCACGGCGCTCTCCATGCTCAAGGCGCTCAAGCACCTGTCAGTGCCCTCCCCCTCGCTGCCCTCCCTGCCCCGCCCTGCTCTGCCTTGCCCTGTGCTGCCCTGCCCTGCCGTGCCTTGCCCTGCATTTCCCTGCCTGCCCGCCTGTCTGCCCTGCCCTTTCTTGTGCTGGCATGTCCTCCTGTCTCTCCCACCCTCACCACCTTCCTTGTCATTTCTCCACCTTCTCCACCCTTTTTTCACCCCTCCCAAACAGCGCTCTCAACTACAACTGGTTCTCCGGCACTCTGCCTTCCTATCTGCTCACTCTCTCCTCCCTCACAACCCTGTAAGTTCCACACACACGTACACACGCTCCCACACACACACACACACACACACACACACACACACACACACACATACACACACACACACACACACACACACTCACATGCACGGCCGTTGCTCGCATACACTCGTGAACTTGCTCATTGTCTCTCTTTACTCCAGCCACTCTCACCCAGCACCCCACTCTCCACCAGCACCCCACTCTCACCCAGCACCCCACTCTCCACCAGCACCCCACTCTCACCCAGCACCCCACTCTCACCCAGCACCCCACTCTCCACTCACCTTTCGCTCTTTTTCTCCGCTCCGCCCTCCACCACCCTTCACCACCGTGCCGCCTGGCTCCCCACCTACAGCAATCTGCAGTTCAACTATCTCACTGGCACCATCACCGGTGCCCCAGCAGCGGCCCTCAAGACGCTCAACGTGGCGTCCAACTACCTCGTGGGCTCCTTCCCAGCGTCCGCCACCACCATGTGTGACGCGCGCAACAACTGCCTGCTCGACGCCTCCAAGTGTGTCTCCTCGGGCTCCTCCGTGCAGCGTGCTGCAGCCGCCTGCGCCATCTGCGGCTACGCCAACGCGTCCACGCTGCTGTGCGGGGGCGGAGTGTGCGTGCCCAACACCGCCACGCCGCTCGCCTCCAAGACGCCCAACAGTGCATCTGCTGCCGTGCTGCCACTCATGTGCACTGGCGTCCGCATCGACCCCGCTGCCCGTGCGTCCCTCTGCCCTCTCGCAATGCCTATTCCACTGCTCGCAATAACGCTCCCCGCCCCACGTGCCATGCGCACTGCTGTTTCGGCAATCCACTCTCCCTTGCCCATTCCCCGGATCCACGCCCATCCCCCCTATACACCCCCCTTCCTCCCACCTGGGTGTGCCACCCTCCCCGCAGTGCCGATCCTGGCGAACATGAAGACGGCGCTGGGAGTGCCGCACCCGGGGTGGGGCACGCAGACGATGTGCACGGTGACGGGCATCACCAAGGGCCCCGAGGACATGCCCGCCGTCTACTGCAACGCGCAGGGCGGCGTGGTGGACCTCTTCCTCAAGCAGCGCGGCATGCGCGGCACCATGCACCCCGACATCTCCAAGCTCTCCGCGCTCACCGCCCTGTCAGTGCCGCCACTGCTGCTCGCCACACTCACCGCCTCTCCAGGCTCTCCGGCTCTCCGCACTCTTTCGCGTTCCACACTGCAAGACACTCGCACTCCACACGCGCTGGTCCCTCAAATTGCGCCCATGTGCTCATGCCTTGTACTCCCCACTCCCCCTACCCCCCCCTGCTCGTTGCAGGGACGTGTCAAGCAACTTCCTGTCGGGCCCGCTGGACCCTTTCATCTCGCCGCTCACCAGCTTCACCGCCCTCAGATCCATGTACGCCCCCCCAACCCCATCTCTCCTCTCACGCTCATACCTCAGCCTCAAATGCTTGTACCCTAACCCCTCTCCGTCTCCCCGTCTCGCCCGTCTGTCCCAAACGTTAACTTTCTTGCGAGATGCAACCCCTCCCTTCCCGTCCGTCACCATGCCCCATGCACGTGCCCCATGCGCGTGCCCCATGCGCGTGCCCCATGCGCGTGCCCCTGTGCAGTGTCATGAACTACAACTTCTTCTCGGGCTCCATCCCCTCCACCGTCTCCGCCATCAAGAACCTCTACACGCTGTGAGCGCCCTGCCTTCCCTCCACGCACACCCACCTCTCCATCCTGCATCCCTCTAAATGCCCCTCCATGCACCACCAAGTGCCACACTGCCCCACCCACGCATCCCCACTCCCTTCCTCCCGAGTCTCTCCACTTCTAACTGTATCTCCCCTCCCGCCCGCTCCCTCCTCCCTCCGCCCGCTGTGCATGCGTGGGCTGCAGGAGCGTGGGCTGGAACTACCTGACAGGCGTGCTGCCGGCGGTGGGGACGGCACTCAGGGTGCTGGACATCGAGAACAACTGGCTGCGCGGCACCTTCCCCACGGTGGCGTGGGTGGGTTGCACGGCGAGGCAGAACTGCCTCACGGACCCCACGCAGTGCAAGGTCAACAACGGCCAGGGCGTCACCCAGCGCTCCTCCTGCGCCATCTGCAACAGCGCCGATGGCTCTGGCACGCTGTGTGCCGGCGGGACCACCTGCCAGCCCGACCCTGCCGCTGTGAAGGCAGCCACTGCAATTCCCACCCCCTCCACGACCGTGCTCGCCCTCACCTGCCCCCCTGCCCCGCCTGTCACTACCAACGCGGCCGCAGGTACCTTTACGGATTCCGGCCTCTTTACAGCCTTCTACTTAATAGCACAGAGATGGCATTGTGATGGCGATCGCCTGACAAAGATGTTTTGCCCTTAACCCCTGCAATATGCTGAAGAACGGTGTTCCATTCCATGTGCAATGCCTCTCACCGCTGCTGCCCGTGTGCCCCACCCACCCCTTTCACCCCACCTTCCCCATGCACCAGCGTCGGCGCTGATGAACATCAAGACGGCGCTGGGAGTGACGTACACCAATTGGGACCCCGCATCCTCCTGCACTGCTGTCGGCAGCTCGGGCGGCGGCGGCTTCACCGGCGTCGAGTGCGACTCTCTGGGCAACCCCGTCAAGATGTGAGCATCAAGGACCAGAGATCTCTTAGAGGGATAAGCACCCAGACGGAAACTTCTTTAAGAGGCTAGGCGTGAATTTCTGTGGAGTTGTACTTGTGGTTGCCGTTCATGCCCCCCAAGTCGGTCTCCCCTCCTTCTTCCCACCACGGCTCACTTCCCCTTCGCTCCCACGTCTTCCCTTCCACTTTCTTGCCCGACCCCGCTGCCTTCCCACAGCACCTTGGACAGTCAGAAGCTGTTTGGCATTCTGCATGCTGACATCACCAAGCTCACGGCACTCACATTCATGTAAGCACAACCATTGCCCAAGTATTCACATGCATGCAAACACATTTGTCTTGTAAGCAGCCGCACGCTGAAGTGAGTGCTGCCAGGAAACATGCTTACTTGTCTCTTCCGAACTAACCATGCCTTCTCTTCAGGTTGCACCCCTACTCTATTCACGTCCTTATTCCCCCTTTTCCCCCTCCCACCCACTCCGTGCCACTGGCATGGTGCGGCAGCTCGCTCAAGTCGAACCTCTTCAGGGCGCGGCTGGAGGAGTTTGGCAGCAAGATTCCGTCGCTGCCCAACCTCGCAGTGCTGTGAGTTGCTGCCCAACCTCGCAGTGCTGTGAGCCGCCTCCCAATGTCACAGCACAAGGCACTGTCTGCACCTCCTCCCGTGTAGTTTCACCATCCTTTGCCCTTTTCTCACCTCTTGTCTTGCCCACTTACCCACATTCCGTTCCTTTCTCTGCTCCGCATTCTGTATGTGTGTGTGTGTGAATGGGTGTGGGTGTGCACATGGGTGTGTCTCCCGCAGCCTGCTCGACTTCAACTGGTTCTTCGGCAGTCTTCCTCCGGCGCTCGTCGCCATGCCCAAGCTCACACGCCTGTCAGTTCCGCTCCCCACGCCGTGCCACCTCCCCCTTGCCATGCACTCGCCTGCTCCGTACCTAACAGCCAACCCATTTTTGCTGCTGCTATATTGTGAAGTCTCCAGCCCACCCACTCAGGTTGATCTTCACATCCGTCCCTCCTTACATATCTGTCCTTCCTCTCTCGTCCCCCATACTGCCCCCCCTTTCCTTTCTCTTCCTCGTGCCAGGGGCCTGTCCTACAACTACCTGACGTACCGCGTGCCGCCACTGGCGGCGGGGCTCAAGGAAATCGACGTGGGCTCCAACTTCCTCTCGGGCTCCTTCCCGGCCAACACTGCCACCTCATGTGGTGCCAACAACAACTGCTTCCTAGCCGCCACCACGTGCGCCACCAAGGGCACGGCGCAGCGCAGCGCAGGCTGCAACTTCTGCGAGGCCAGCAACGGGCAGGGCATGCTGTGCTACGCCCGCGGCGTCTGCACCGTCAATGCCTCCGCGCCCTTTGCTGCTGGCACGCCCAACGCTGTTGGCGCCGCCACGCTGCCCTTCACTTGCGTCAGTAAGTGCCCGGTGCTCAGGGGGGAACTACTGCTTCTGCTGCTGCCATGCGTCTAAGTATGCTGCCATTCGTCTAAGAATGCTGCCATGTGTCTAAGTATGCTGCGATGCGTCTAAGTAATGCTGCCATGCATCTAAGTATGCCGCCATGCGTCTATGTATGCTGCCATGCGTCAATGTATGCTGCCATGCGTCTAAGTATGCTGCCATGCGTCTAAGTATGCTGCCATGCGTCTAAGTATGCTGCCATGCGTCTAAGTATGCTGCCATGCGTCTAAGTATGCTGCCATGCATCTAAGTATGCTGCCATGCGTCTAAGTATGCTGCCATGCGTCTAAGTATGCTGCCATGCGTCTAAGTATGCTGCCATGCGTCTAAGTATGCTGCCATGCGTCTAAGTATGCTGCCATGCGTCTAAGTATGCTGCCATGCGTCTAAGTATGCTGCCATGCGTCTAAGTATGCTGCCATGCGTCTAAGTATGCTGCCATGCGTCTAAGTATGCTGACATGCGTCTAAGTATGCTGCCATGCGTCTAAGTATGCTGACATGCGTCTAAGTATGCTGCCATGCGTCTAAGTATGCTGCCATGCGTCTAAGTATGCTGCCATGCGTCTAAGTATGCTGCCATGCGTCTAAGTATGCTGCCATGCGTCTAAGTATGCTGCCATGCGTCTAAGTATGCTGCCATGCGTCTAAGTATGCTGCCATGCGTCTAAGTATGCTGACATGCGTCTAAGTATGCTGACATGCGTCTAAGTATGCTGCCATGCGTCTAAGTATGCTGACATGCGTCTAAGTATGCTGCCATGCGTCTAAGTATGCTGCCATGTGTCTAAGTATGCTGCCATGCGTCTAAGTATGCTGCCATGCGTCTAAGTATGCTGCCATGCGTCTAAGTATGCTGCCATGCGTCTAAGTATGCTGCCATGCGTCTAAGTATGCTGCCATGCGTCTAAGTATGCTGACATGCGTCTAAGTATGCTGCCATGCGTCTAAGTATGCTGCCATGCGTCTAAGTATGCTGCCATGCGTCTAAGTATGCTGCCATGCGTCTAAATATGCTGCCATGCGTCTAAGTATGCTGCCATCATCTGCCAACTTCTTCAGCGCGTTGCCTTGCACCTAACGCTCTCCTCTCACTCCCTGCCTTGTGTGGCTGTGCGTGTGCTTACAGACACCGTGTGCGGCTCTGCCTCGCCCGTCCTCTGCCCCACCGACTGGCGCTGCAGCGGTCTGTTCTGCGTCAAGAACTTTGTCAACTGCATTGGCTACCTCTGCGTGTAGAGGACGCTGCCAAGTCTGCTGCCCTGCCGCTGCCCTACCACCTGCTTTGCCGCAGTGCTAGCTGGTTGGGTGCGGAACTATATGGTTTTCTGTAGTGCTAGTTTGGTTGCTGTAGTGCTAGTTTGGTTGCTGTAGTGCAAGTTGGTTTGCTGCAGTGCTAGTTGGGTTGCTGCAGAACTATTTGGTTTGCTGGAGTGCTAGGTGGTTTGCATTTCATTGGCCTTTGATGCCTGAAACGGGATTCCTTCTGCTCCAATAGCCTAGTGACCAATCTTTACTTCCTCATTTCATTTTGATACTTTTGATAAGGTGCTGCATATTTCTCACGGTAGCTAGAGCAACGTTAAGACCCATTGTTGCATACGGTACTTTTGATGGATCTTGAGCATTGGTTATTGGCTTTGATTATCGAGCTAGAGCAACGTTAAGACCCATTGTTAGGAGCATTATGAGTTTAGCTTGTAACGATGCTGTCCAAGTTGGAAGGGTGAGAGGGGTGGGTAGGTGAGAGGCCTTGGCAGGTGAGAGGGGTGGGCTGGTGAGAGAGGTGGATAGGTGAAAGTGGGGTGGTGGAAGGGTAGGTGGTGAGAGGCATCAGATGCATTGTGTGCGCCAGGTGCAGTGCTCGCATCCTGCTCCGTGGGACACGCATGCTCGCACACCTGCCCTCCACTGCATCGTGTCTCCCACGCGTGCTGAGTGTGCCGGCTGCTGGACCAGTGCGGCATGGCGTGGGGAGGGAGGCCGTGGTGGTGGTGGCAGGGGAGGACATGGTGGTGGTGGCGTTTCCCTTCAGCCACACGCAGCAGACTGCTGCTGAGGTGGCCAAGGCGCTTCCCATCGACCACCACGGCTGGCGCTTTCCACAAAGGTCCTGTTCCTCCACACGCCACCCTCTCTTTACTCCCCTCCCCTAAACCACCACCTCCAATCCACCTCCGCTCTCTTGCCGGCTCACTCCTGCCACAAGCTGCCGCTTTCTCTGTGCGCTGGCACCAGCACGTGCTCGTTCATTTCCAGGTGAGCAGGCAGCACACAGCAAGCTTGCCCTTCCTTCCATTCCAGCCTGCGGGCTCCCATGCTCTCGTGCTTCCATGCTCTCATGCTAAAAAACGGTCCTATACCAAACGGTACAGCAAGTGTAAGACAAATACCATCTAAGCAAACCTAGTCTACTGAGAGGAGATCGGCAAGAATTACGAATCTCATGCCCTCATCCGGGATGTCAATTGCTCTGGATCCAGCCTGTACGAAGCTGAGCTGGCCCGAAACAAACTCTGAAATATCCGGAAAGCGGACAAATCCTGCCTTGAAATTCTGGCCATTTCTATTTCCTGCTCTGAGCATGCATGCGTAAAACAGCTAAGTTATTCGAGCTAGACCAGCTAAGTTATTCGAGCTAGACCTACTCAAGGGAGCAGAGCACTCTAGGGGAACGGGGGGGGGAGGGGAGGGGGTTGGTGTTGTTGGGAGGGGGGGGAGTGGGGCACGTTTGTGGCCTAAGAAAAAGGGGAGAGGGAGAGGGGGCAGGTATGGAAAATCTGGGGAAGGTGTTAGAATTAACAAGCAGGAATGGTGTAAACTATCGAGAGAGTTGGTACAAGTACAAAACTTTAAGGGGTTGTACCCCATGTTGGCTACCCCACTATAGCCTACCCATTATACCATAGCATATATATAGTTTGACACACCCCCATAGGCAAAGTGGGGGAGAACAAGGGGTCACAAGACCAGTCAAGAAAAACAATGCAAACTCAGGGTGGATCACAACGTCACCACACACTCCGAGCACAAGCAAAAGGGCCACAAGACCAGTTCACATGCAGATGTATATATGCAACAACAACAGTACAGTGATCACTACCTAGCAAGAGTAAACATGCAGGTTGATATATATATATATCACAGTACAACCAAAGTCTACAGCAAGTGAGGAAACGTAGGCACCAGGCCTAGAGCAGTGCAGAAGCGCTGATGATCACCAGCCGGAAGGGCCTTGGTGAACACATCAGCTGTGTTCGCCTGGGTGGGCACGTGGGCGACACGAAGCTGACCACGCTGTTGCAACTCTCGAGCAAGGAAGTAACGCAGAGCGATGTGCTTCATTCTGTGCTCCAGTCTGTGGTCCTGACACAAGGCAATGGCAGCCTTGTTGTCGACGTACAGAACTGGAGGAGAACGAGGCCTCTCTCCCAAGTCGGTCAGCAGGTAGGTGAGCCAGCGTAACTCCTGTGCAGCCATGGCTGTGGCGTAGATCTCAGCCTCACAACTGGAGCTGAAAACAGAAGACGAGCGGGTAGACCGCCAAGAAACAGAGCCAGAGCCAAGGCTGAACGTGTAACCCTGTGACGACCGCTGGGTAGCCAGGTCGTCAACCCAAGAAGCGTCTGAGTGCCCAGTGAGGACAACTGAGCTCCGCCCTCCAAGCACGAGCCCCATGCCCGATGTACTGCACAAGTAGCGCAGTACCCTCTTCGCAGCATCGAAGTGCACCTTTCGGTGCCTACCAGGAGCCACGTAGCGTGCCAGAAGGCCAAGAGGGTACGCAAGGTTAGGACGAGTGCAGGTCATCAGGTACATGAGGCAGCCCACTAACTCTGGGAACGGACCACTCGGCTCTACGGACTCGTCCGAAGGTGGAGTTGAGAGCGAGTGACCTGTAGCCAGGGGAGTGGACTGTGGCGAGGACCAAGTGAAGCCGAAGCGCTGAAGGACCTACTGCACCATGTGTGACTGAGTCAGTGTGATGGTGTGCCGTGCTCTGTCCCGGGTGATCTGCAGGCCAAGGTAGCTGCGCAGCTCACCCAGGTCTGTGCACGTGTGTCTCTTCTGCAGCTCCGACTTCACAAGGGCGAGAGCCTCAGTGTCAGCAGTGGCAAAGACCAAGGCGTCAACGTACACGAAGATGTAGAACGGCGGCAACGAAGTGTCAGTGCGCAGAAACAGCGACGGGTCAGCAGTGGAAGGTGCAAACCCAAGAGCCGCAAGTGTTGTCCTCAGTGTGTCGTGCCACTCACGAGGCGCCTGACGGAGACCGTAGACTGGCCGGTGGAGGCTCCACTGGGTACCAGGAGGGAACGACCCAGTGAAGCCAGGTGGGCGGCGCAGCCAGATCTCCTCGTGCAGACTGCCTTGCAAGAATGCTGTGCTGAAGTCCAGAGAGTGAAGCTCGTAGTCATGCTGAGTGGCAACGTGCAGCAGCACCCGAAGAGTGGTCATCTTCGGAGTGGGGGAGAAGGTCTGGAAGAAGTCAACTCCCTGTCGCTGACTGAAGCCTCGTGCAACGTAACGAGCCTTGAAGACAGGCGGAGAACCCGGCGGCCGCTTCACCCTGAAAATCCACATGCCATCGACTACGTTCGCCCCAGGAGGGGGAACTGCGTCGACGTAAGTGCCTGTGGACTTCCAGGATGCCATCTCTGCGTCCATGGCTGTCTGCCACTGAGAGGAGTACTCACCTGCGATCGCCTCAGCGTAAGAGCGCGGGGTCGGGATGTATGGAGCATCCGGGTCTCCCTCAGGGGCAAGCAGCATGGCCACGAGATGAGGCGCAGCGGCTGCAAGACGCTCAAAGTCCTCCTGCCTGTCTTCAAGGACGTCCGTGCCAAGAACACACTCACCCCCGACGAACGGAGGACAGACAGACTCAGACTCAGCAACAAGACTAGCAGCGAAGTCTAGACGACAGGCAGCAGCAAAGTCAACAAGCTCAGAGACTAAGGCAGATGCAGCAGCAGACTCAAACGACGGGTCAGTGAGAACAGTGGCTAGCAGACGCGTGACAGTGGGGTGAGCAGCACGAAGTAGGTCAGACTCAGGGTCCTGAACGTCAGGCAGAGAAGACGCAGGAGGAGACGGCAGGGGAACACGCTGTGGAACAGAGGAAGGACGAAGTGCCATAGCATGCGTGCCAGGGACAGCAGGCGGAGGCCCACGAGGAACACGACTACCAGTGCGACACGCGAGAACAGGCGAGGCAGGACGAGACGCAGGCTCACGACGCTCTGTAAGCGAGTCTGTCTGCTCACTGTAAGGAGAAGGAGCAGGCAGTGGTGCGCCGGGCTGTAACGGGAGGCCAGTAAAAGACGGTAGGCTAAGAACCTGGCGAAGCACGGAGTCAGGCGGTGGCAGAGACAACGGTGACGGCGGAGCGAAAAACAGTCGCGGCGGTGCAGTGCCACTAGTACCAGTAGCTCCAGCGCCTCCAGCAGCTCCAGAACCTCCAGCCCCAGGGCCTCCAGCAGCAGCACCTCCAGCTCCAGTGACTCCAGCAGCAGCACCTCCAGCTCCAGCGCCTCCAGCATCTCCAGAACCTCCAGCTCCAGCGACTCCAGCAGCAGCACCTCCAGCTCCAGTGACTCCAGCAGCAGCACCTCCAGCTCCAGCTCCTCCAGCAGCTCCAGAACCTCCAGCTCCAGCGCCACCAGAAGCAGCACCCCCAGAACCGGCACCTCCAGCCCCAGGGTCCCCAACTCCAGAGTCGACAGTACCAGCTCCAGGGCCTCCAGCAGCAGCACCCCCAGAACCGGCACCTCCAGCTCCAGGGTCTTCAACGCCAGGGTCGACAGCACCAGCTCCAGGGCCTCCGGCCCCAGTACCTCCAGCAGCAGCACCCCCAGAGCCGACACCTCCAGCTCCAAGAGCAGTACTAGTCCCGGCAGCTCCAGTTCCTTCCAGTACGAGCACCTCCAGGACCAGAGACACCAGCACTCCCAGCGCATCCACGACAAGCAGCTCCAGCAGCACGACTCCTCAGGCGGGTACGCGACGCAAGCCACTCTCGTGCCTGCTGTGGTGAGACAGGCCCGCGTCGTGAAACGAGACCCAGAGGAACGCCAGCAGACTCAGCACCCCCCGACCCGGCACCCTCCGGCTCAGCACCCCCAGGCTCCGCACTCGTAGGCTCAGCACCCCCAGGCTCCGCACCCCCCAGCACCTCACGGACGGGCTCAGCACCCCCAAACTCCGCAGCCGCAGGCTCAGCACCCCCAGGAGTAGTACCAGTCCCGGCAGCTCCAGTACCTCCAGTACGAGCACCTCCAGGACCAGAGACACCAGCACTCCCAGCGCCTCCACGACAAGCAGCTCCAGCAGCACGACTCCTCAGGCGGGTACGTGATGCAAGCCACTCTCGTGCCTGCTGTGGTGAGACAGGCCCGCGTCGTGAAACGAGACCCAGAGGAACGCCAGCAGACTCAGCACCCCCCGACCCGGCACCCTCCGGCTCAGCACCCCCAGACTCCGCAGCCGCAGGCTCAGCACCCCCAGGCTCCGCACTCCCCAGCACCTCACGCGCAGGCTCAACACCCCCAGACGCAGCACCCCCAGCAGCACCTCCCGCAGCAGCACCTGAGTCGCTAGTGACCTCTACAGGCTCAGCCACGGGGGGGGGGGTCTACCTGAGACACACCTGAAGGAGCAGGACCCTGAGGGGGGAGGGGGTCTACCGGAGGGGGACCTGGAGCGAGGAAAAGCGGCGGGGGAGGGAGAGGGGCAGTGCGGTAGGGGAAGAGACGGTAGAAAGGAACCGACTCGTCAAAGGTGACGTCCTGAGAGGGGAAGACACGGCGCGAGGTGGGGTGGTAAAACTGCCAGCCAGGCGCGTCAGGGACAGAGCCAAGGGAGACACAGGGAATGGTGCGGGAGGAGAGCTTGTCCGCGGACGTATCGCGGACAAGGGCACGAGCACCCCAGACCCGGAAACGCGACGCATCGCCAACCTCCCCCATCCAACGCAGTGTGGGCGAGGTCTCCGGCAAGGAGACATGGGGCCAGAGGTTGAGCTGCTGCGCGGTGTACCGGATTGCAAACGGCCACAGAAAATGGGGAGCCGCCGCATGGATCAATGAGGTACGAGCGACCTCCATGACTAAGCCAATGCGGCGCTCAGCAACCCCATTTTGCTGCGGTGAGCCCGGAAGCGTGAACGACTGCTCGATGACCTCCCCCTGACAGAAGGCCCGCAAGAGGTCGGAGGTGAACTCACCACCTCTGTCAGAGTGCAGACGCAGGACAGGAAGGTCCTGGCGGAACCTGCGGCGGAGCTGGAGACGAACTGCTCGGATCCAAGGGATCAGGACAGCAGGGACCTCACCCTTGGTGCGCAAGGGGAAGACCGTGGTGTAACGCGAGTAGTCATTGACAACCAGCAGAAAGTACCGCTCACCGCCCTGTCCACAAACGCGGGCTGGGCCCCACACGTCCAGGTGGAGGGTCTGCAGAGGAGCCTCTGTCGTGGGAAACGAGGAGGAGTGAGGAGCGGCGCGCTGCCGCCCCTCAACGCAAGGAAGGCAGGGCGGCGCAGGCGAGGCAGGGAGGGGAGGGAGAGACCTGGGAAGACCAGACACAAGGAGGCGACGGTGCATGCCACGTAGACGTGGCAAGGAGGGGTGACCCAGGCGGTGGTGCCAGAGAAGAGTCTGGTGCGACAGGGAGCGACACTCACAGGGGGAGGCTACTAGACCTGACGCAGACACCCGACCGACAGCAGCTACCTGAGGAGACATAGTCGTCAGTGTGTAAAGACTCGACCCTGGCCGACGGGTGAACGTGGCCAGGTGACGGCCAGTCCTGGAGCACGTACAGATCACCACACGCTGTCCTCCAGGAGTAAAGGTGTTAACCCAATGATCCTGGAGGACGGCGTTGCTCGCCAAGTTCGTCGAGAACGAGGGGAGGTGGAGACCTGACAGTGAGCCAGACGGAACCGCCGGGCACGGAAGCACAGTGGTGGACCGTGCAAGAACTGGGCCCCCTGAGGGGTCAGCCAGAGAGACTGCAACAGGTGCATAGAGTGGTGTGAGTGCGGTACTGTCACGGAAGAAGCAGCGGGAAGCACCTGAGTCAAGCGTGAAGGTGTGCAAGGCCTCAGCAGGCGCAGTACCTGAGAGAGCATACTCACCAGCACCTAAGGCAGCAGCCTCACTAGCACCTAGAGCAGCAACCTCTATATTGGGGTCGTACTGCACACACAGGTAACAGTCACTCTCAGCACCACCAGGCAAAGCAGACATGGCAGTAAGGATGGCGTCATAGTCTAAAGCAAAGACATCAACGCCCGACCTAAGCTGCTCAGGCCAGTGGGGGGTCTCAGCCTCGTCGCCAAAATCTGCGTGCCAGGCGTCAGTCAAATAGGCGAAGCAGCGGGACTGTGCGTGACTAGGTGTCCCACAGGTCTGACCAGCTCGACGACCTGTGCGAATGACGTACGGACAGCGACCAGGACTCGGAGACGTCCCACGCTGGTAAAGCCACTCACGAAGCTGCTGTGGCGTAAGGGTCGAACGCCGCCGTAGCTGCATCTGGCCACCACCAGAGACTCCACACCACAGAGCTCCACAGTGACTGCTACTACGGCCGCCACGACTCCCACTGCTGCCACCACCGCCGTCACCACTCCCACCGCGACTACAAAGTGAAGTCATGGCGGGCAAGCTAGGAGGAGCGCGACCTCTAGGGCAGTACGGAGTGAAGACAGTAGTACGAGTAGCAGCAGCAGTAAGACAAACAGCAGAGCCGCTCGTGAGGCTAGGTTGCAGCACCTCCAACACTCCTAGCAGCACCTCCACTAGCAGCAGCAGTAGCACGAGCAGAAGGGCGGATCGTGTCGGGTGGCGCGACTCGGCCTGGGCGGCGCGGGCAGCAGGGCGCGCGCTGTGGAGGGCAGCAGGGCGCGGCGCGCTGGCTGCAGCAGGGCGCAACGCGCAGGGCAGCAGGGCGCGACGCGCGGGCTGCAGCAGAGCGCGACGCGCGGGGCAGCAGCGCGCGACGCGCGGGCTGCCGTAGGGCGCGACGCGCGGGGCAGCAGCGTGCGACGGGCGGGCTGCCGTAGGGCGCTACGCGCGGGGCAGCAGAGCACGACGCGCGGGGCAGCAGCGCGCGATGCGCGGGCTGCCGTAGAGCGCGATGTGCGGGGCAGCAGAGCGCGATGCGCAGGCTGCCGTAGGGCGCGACGCGCAGGGCAGCAGGGCGCGACGTGCAGCTGCCGTAGGGCGCGGGCTGCAGCAGGACGCAGGGCAGGGCGCTGGCGTAGGGCAGGGCACTGGCGCAGGGCAGGGCGTTGGCGCAGGGCAGGGCAGGGCACTAGCACAGGGCAGGGCGCTGGCGCAGGGCAGGGCGCTGGCGCAGGGCAGGGCGCTGGCGCAGGGCAGGGCGCTGGCGCAGGGCAAGGCGCTGGCGCAGGGCAGGGTGTCAGTGCGCGCAGGGCAGGGCAGGGCAGGGTGCGCGCTGACAGCACAGCACAGGGGAGGGGGTGGGGTAACGCGGTAACTGTTGTCGATCACTAGGTAATGGTGGGCCCAAAAAAAAAACGGTCCTACGGACCTACTGCTCTGATACCATGTTAGAATTAATAAGCAGGAACGGTGTAAACTATCGAGAGAGTTGGTACAAGTACAAAACCTAAAGGGGTTGTACCCTATGTTGGCTACCCCACTATAGCCTACCCATTATACCATAGCATATATATAGTTTGACAGAAGGCCCCAAACAAGTCGTTAGGAATCCGGGTGAGGGCTAAACCAACCCTTAAAATCTCCAGGCTGATCTGAAACTAACCCTGAATTCTCAGGGAAAACGGACAAATGTTCGTGAATCTACAAGCCTGGCCCTCGTTCTCCCATGCACTCATACTCCCATGCTCTCATGCCCTTGTGCTCGCCTGCCTTGCTGCACCCGCAGTTAGCAGACAGCGGAGGAGCTGAGGGAGCTCTACATCAGGCAGCGCCTCGAGCCCAGCCCGTGCGTACTCCCACACGCCCTCTCTCTCCTTACTTGTGTACCCTTCCTTGCTCCTTGACATGCACACATACATTCGCACATCACAAACATACTACAAGCCTCCGATTTTTTTGGAACTCTGTACCACCAGCTTATCTCTGGGCAGCACCTCCATTGCTCCTCTTGTGTTGCAGCCCTGTCCTCAGCTCCCCCCTTCATCCCCTCGTTCCCCCCCTCCCTGAGTGGCAGTACCCAGCGGTGTGGGTTGACGACAGGAAGGACACAGAATTCTGGCCGTGTGGCGATGGAGAGAGTGTGCTCGGGGTGCCTCATTAAGCGCATCGGGGGGGATGTGGACGGGTGAGTGCATGTGCATGCTCAGGTGAACATGCATGCTTTGGCGGACATCCATTCCCAGGGGAACATGCATGCTCAGGCTGACATGCATGCTCAGGGGAACATGCATCCGGCAGAGGAAGATGCATGCGTTGGGAACACGCATGTTCAGGTGAGCATACATGATCAGGTGAACGTGAATGCTCAGGAAAATGCATGCATGTGCAGGGGAGAATGCATGTGCAGGGGAGAATGCATGTGTAGGGAGCGCAATTGATTGGCTAGAGCTTTCTCTTCCCACAGTACTGTGTGCTCTTCACCTTGAAAGGGTGCTAAACAGCTGCATTGGTCCACCAACGGTACTACTGTATTCCCCCGAATGTACCACTGCTGGAAATCCGTGGAGATCCTTTGCATGTCATCATTCATAAACCCCCTCCTGTTCTTGTTCAGTTTACTGTCATCTTCATTTATTATACTTTACGGTATCATGAATGGAATCCTCACCAATTGTCAAATCCCACATGAAATTCTCAAACCCGTGCTTAACACCAATCAGTGGTAATAACTGTTTGAACTACAAGCCTGTTCAGCAAGGCGAAGGCAACACGCTTCGCATCCCTTGGCTCCTGCCAGATTGGGGCCGCAGGGTGCCCTACCCCTGCAACTTGGCCGGTTCAGTGAGCCCATTAAGAAGCAATGGAAGACTGCTGCTGATAAAGCAGAACTCGGAGAACCAGACAGAGACAACACACTTCAAGCCCAGCAATGGCAAGAAGTGTGCACCGGGCTTTGGAAAGAAGATGAATGACAACAAAAATGTGTCTAACCAAGCGGCTGAAACTGAGGGACATTTGCTCGCAAAGACATCCGAGCGGAATGTGACTCACCCCATTTTGCACGCTCCTTCAATGACAAAAAACGGAGGAGGATCTGGGCGTGGAAAAACCCCTAGATGGTAGTGCAAGACACCCCTGCATGGGCTCTGACAGTTGTGCAAGACACCCATGCATGGGCTCTGACAGTTGTGCAAGACACCCATGCATGTGCTCTGACAATTGTGCAAGACACCTATACATGTGCTCTTCACGCATCCGTCCGGATGATCTCTTCCATAACTGAGAACCGTGAAAAGAAGAAAAGGGAGGATGCAACCGACAAGAAGGGAAAGGGGAGAGTGACAAAGTGACGGAGACGGCTGACGAAGCCGAGTGGCAGACACCCTACCCTTACGGCATGCAAGACAGAGAATTGGCTGCAGCTCTAACCATCCACCAGCCTCGGAAGTCACGAGATGAACCTACGGTGTATGAACGGCTGGACCTACCTACGCGCTACATCGGTCCAGTCGCATATGACAGAGAAGGTTGTCCCTTGCCCACGACTGGGAGACTTTCCACGTCCTACACCCCTGGTCTCACCGTGATCACACATCCGAAGAACTTCAGCGGCTCGAACAAAAAGAATCACACCGCCGACATGAAGAGGAAGCTGCAGAACAAGCAACATCATGGGGGGGGGGGGCAGGATCAACGGCGAGGAACCTATAGAAGAGTACTTGGAGAAAGCAGAACGACTAGAAAATGAAGACATGGAGCAGGATCGACCAGCCATCCCTCTCGGACGTCCTCCAATCGATTCCTCATCTCCCTATGAACCAGTACCTCCTCTGTCACCTGACAGCGACAGACCTCACATGGAAACTATCATGCCTTACCGTCGTTACCCCCACAGCCCACTGCACCTAGACTCCACCCCCGTTGGCCCTTGGGATCCCAACCTGCTAACAGAACCAGGACGATCAATCTAATGCGAACCACCTCCCCCCCCCCCCCCCCCGCACCTCCCACGCGCATACATATTGCAGACTCTGACCAACACGAAATCACCGCAACAGCACGGCCAGACATCAAGTGCGAGCTAATCCTCGCTCTTGGCCTCTCGGTATCTCCCTCGACTACCCCCTCTCCCCGTAGAATGACCGAGGATGAACTCCGCTGCTTCTACACGCGCTCACCCGCACTCCACGCTCCTGCCAACCTCTGGCACCAGCGCCCTGGTCATCCCTCGCACGAAGTCCTTAAAAACTGCATCCGCGACGGCGTCTTCACCCCATGACTTATCCTGTATCCGGACGGAACCGAGCTCGTCACCAACAACGACCCACCCACCTGCACCATCTGCCTTGAGGCCGCGCTCATCCATTTAAGCTCCTTGAACCTAGCACCAACCACTACGAAAGGCTGCAAGAAGTCTACAGCGACTTCCTCGTTCTCACACACATCGGCATCAATGATGAAGAATGCACGCTCACCTTCGTTGACGCTCACTCATGATTAGTCTGGGTCGCCAATTTCGCGCAGAAGAGTAAGGTTTATGAGGTCTTTAAGGTGTGGCACGGCAACGCGCAGACTCAATCCGGATGCACCCTCAAGCGCTAGCAGACTGACTGAACAACAGAATTTAAAGCAAGGAGCTCAAGGCGTACACGAACGGGAAGGGGATCATCCACAAATTCTCTCTCCCTTACGTGCACCCTCTCCAAGGAGTAGCCGAACGCACGAACCGCACCCCCATGACCACAGTCCACGCGCTAATGCAGGATAACGGCCTCGACACAAAATACTGGCTCTTTGCCATGCATCACGTCGCCCGCCTACATAACCTCCTCTCCATAACAGCCAACAGGGAAAAACCGTCCCCCCACCTCAAGTTCACGGGCGACAAAGGCGACCCGTCCATGCTTCGCTTCTGGGGAGGCATGGTTCAGTACAGACATGCAACGACAAACACCATAAGCGTTGCGCACGCTTCGGAACCATTTTGGAATCAGCTTCGAGCACCACGCCTGGAATATTATCGACTTTGAAAACTCCAAAATTGTAGATGCGAGACATGTGCCCTTATACGAATTTCCTAATTTATCGACATGCTGACGGACACAAAGCTGCAGACATATCCAATCGTGTAGCAAGCTATCCACCCTGCCCCACAGTTACGCGACCCCACAGGATGAAGTCGAGGCTAAGTTAGTAAAACAGAACCCCGCCGACCCCCACCAGAGCCTCGCCCATGAAACAACACCCTAGATTCTTTGTGCGAGGACGAGGACGAGGACAGTGCACTCCTGGATTCTTTGCGCAACACCCTACTGAACCCCACACTATACCGCAAAATCACTTCGGATGACGACGTTGTGGAAGTCACCATTGAGCAGCAACAGAGCCCAAACCTCTCTTGCCTCCAACTGCTCAGACTCCACACCGCAGTGATGCATGTGCCCATTGCGTCGAACCCAAAACCACGTGCCAAGCTCTCTCCGGACCGTGCATCATAGAGTGGTGCGCGGCGAAGGATGCAGAAGTCGTAGCACTGGAAGCATGTGATACCTGGGTGCTTGTTGATTGCGTTGCGCTGAAGGGGATACGCGTCCTGTCCGGAAAGTGGGTCTTCAACATCAAGACTGCCGTCGACTGAACCATTGAGTAATTCAAAGCCCACAGGGTCGTCCGCGGACAAATGGTCTTGACTTCGACCAAACGTTCGCCCCGGTTAGCCGTCACACCTCCACACGAATTCTCTATGCCATCGCCGCTGCGAAACATTTTCCCTTGTGCCAGATATATGTAAAGGACGCCTTCGTCTACGCAAGGGTTGACGCACACCTACGGCGACGGAGACAACCGCGTGTGCCAGCTAAAAAAATCCATGTACGGCATCAAGCAAGCACCAACATCTCTATCAGATTCTTCTCGACGTTGGCTTTGTCCAACTCCCTCACGACCCCGACATGTACCGCTTCCACTTCCGCGGCGACTACATACTACTCACTGCATATGTGGATGACCTCTTCTTCACATGAACGAACAACGATCTCCTCGACCAGTTCGAGAAAAACCTCAGCAACCGTGTGGACATTACCTGCAGTCACATAGTTCCTGGGGCTCAATATCGTCTATTCCACTAACGCCATTCACCTGTCAGCTGCCAAGTACACCGACACACTCTCAACCAAGTTCAACATCAAGTCGGCCTCCATATCAACTCTTCACCGCACACTGGCCACCCCACACACACCCAACTACACCCCACTCAACCCAACTGTGCACCAACTCTACCAATAGCAGCTTGGATGTCTCCTCTTCACTAGGTAGCATGCACGCCCAATCTTTCTTACATTGCAAGCCAGCTCGCTCAGTACTCCAAGCGACGTTAAGTGGAGAATATGTTGGACCATCAGAGGGCCCTGCAGTACTTCATCTCCACACCGCACATCGGCCTAACCTACTCCACGTATCCAGCCAATCGACGGCCACGAACCGACTTCCTGTTCCGCCTCGAGCCTACCGGATCAATTTCCTCGAGCCTACCGGATCAATTTCCTTAAGTTCTCAGAACAGAAAATGGTGGCCCTCTCTTCCGAGGAAGCAAAATACATCGCAGCCACTTCAGCAGTTCGCGAAGGGTTCTATTGTCAAAAAATATTGTTCTGCTTATTTCACTCTAGGTTGTGTAGGGTTCCTTCCTTGGAGGGTACAACATTCACTCTCGATAGTCCTTGTACCCCCCCCCCTTACCCAATCGACCATTCTCACCTAGCTCCTAGCTTTAACATGGTATTAAGAGCGAAATGCTACTAAGGATCGAAATTTTTAACGGGCCCACCATTACGATTTCGAACTGCTGCCCGAGTCGCGCCCCTAGGAGAAACACGAAACGCGCCCTAGGTGAGACGTTTTTCTGCCATAGGCGTGTCCCGTCCCCTAGGCTACCTAGTCACGCGCCACCCCTCCTGACCGCGGTCTAGCTGCCCCGTACGCCACTCGCGCGGCCCGTCAGCCCCTACGCCCGGTCCCCCCTCGTTCCTGCTGCTGCGCGCACCACTCACGCTACCCGCCAGCCCCTAGCGCGCACCTGCTGCGCGCCCCTTGTAGAGCTGCCCCGCGCGCACCTGTTGCGCGCCCCTGGTTTGCATGCCCACAGCCCACGCGCGCCTACTGCTACTACGCGCCGCCCAGCCCGAGCTGTCACTGCTGCTGCTACTGACGCTACTGCTGCTACAGCTAGCGCTACTCACTGCTGCTGCTACTGAAGCTAGTGCTACTCCTGCTGCTGCTACTACGGCACTTGCTACAGCTGCTACTGACTGAAGCTACTGCTGCTACTGAGGCTCCTGCTGCTACAGCTAGTGCTACTGCTGCTGCTGCTACTACGGCACTTGCTACTGCTGCTGCTACTAGTACGGCACTTGCTACTGCTGCTGCTGCTTCGCTGCTGCGCCTGAACTGCTGCTGCAGTGCTGCTGCCGCCTGCACTGCCCTGCTACTGCTGCTGCTACTTGCTGCAGCTGCTCCTCCTTGCTGCAGCTGCTCCTCCTTGCTGCAGCTGCTCCTCCTTGCTGCTGCAACTTGCTGCAGCTGCTCCTCCTTGCTGCAGCTGCTCCTCCTTACTGCTGCTACTTGCTGCAGCTGCTCCTCCTTGCTACTGCTGCTGCTACTTGCTGCAGCTGCTCCTCCTTGCTGCTGCTGCTGCTGCTACTGAGCGCCGGCTGCTGCTGCTACTTGCCGCTGCTGCTCCGCCACTGAGCCCGAGCCGCGCCGCCCTGTCCGAGCCGCGCCGCCCAACCTGAGCTGTCACTGCTACTGCTGCTGCAACTACTGCTGCTACAGCTAGTGCTACTCGGTCTACTGCTGCTGCTGCTGCTGCTGCCCGAGCCGCCCTGCTACTGCTGCTGCTGCTGGAGGGAGTACTGCTGGGAGTGGTGGAGGTGCGGCCTCCCAACCCAACCGAACCGCCCTGCTGCTGTTACTACTGCTGCTGCTGCTACTTGTGCTACTGGGAGGGGAGGAGGTGCTGCTGGGAGTGCAGGAGGTGCTGCTGGCGCTGTAGGAGCTGGAGGTGCTGGACCTACTCCTGAAAGTCACTGTCTTTCATGGCCACTTCCGCGGCAGTTGCTGCGGCCAGGGGTGGACAGCAGCAGGCACTGCTTCTCCCGGACGACCCCACCCCTCGGCAGCTTCGTGAGTGGGTTATTCAGCGAGGTCGTCCTGGTGGTGGAGGTTATCGTTCTGTTAGGACTGCTGCTCCAGGTGCTAGTGAGTCTGCTGCCGCTCCAGGTGCTAGTGAGTCTGCTGCAGCTCTAGGTGCCCGTGAGCCTACCGACGCTCTAGGTGCTAGTGCGTCTACTACCACAGGTCCTGCCTCAGCTGAGGTCTTGCACACTTTCACGCTTGACTCAGGCGCGTCACGTTGCTTCTTCCGTGATTGCACCACAGTCACACCACTCACAGCACCTGTCCCAGTCTCACTGGCTGACCCCTCTGGGGGCCCAGTGGTTGCGAGAGCCTCCACGGTCCTCCCTTGTCCAGCAGTCCCCTCCGGCTCTTTGTCAGGTCTCCACCTCCCCACGTTCTCGACGAACTTGGTGAGCAACGCTGCCATTCAGGATGTCTGGGTTGATACCTTTATTCCTGGAAGGCAGCGTGTGGCGATCTGTGCGTGCTCCCGGAGTGGCCGTCACCTGGCTACGTTCACTCGACAGCCTGGGTCTAGTCTGTACACACTGACCACTCCGTCTGCACAGGTGGCTGAGTCAGGTCAGGTAGCTGCGTCGAGTCGAGCGTCTGCGTCAGGGCAGTTAGCTGCGTCTTACTCGTGTAGAGTACTCACGCACGAGACTCAGCGCTGGCACCACCGTCTTGGTCACCCCTCCCTGCAGCGTCTGCGCGGCATGCACTCCCGGCTCCTGGTCACTGGCCTCCCTGAGACCCTGCCCCCCCTCCTGCGCTCACTTGCGCCGCCGTGCCTTCTTTGCGTCGAGGGGCGGCAGCTCGCCGCTCCTCACTCCTCCGAGTTTCCTCCGACCACTGTTCCTCTGCAGACTCTCCACCTGGACGTGTGGGGTCCGGCCCCCGTCGGTGGGACGGACCAGGAGCGCTACTTCCTGCTGGTTGTTGACGACTACACACGCTACACCACAGTCTTCCCCTTGCGTCGCAAGGCGGACGTCAGCGGTATTTTGATCCCCTGGATCCGTGCTACTCGTCTCCAGCTACACGAGCGCTTTCAGCAGGACTTCCCAGTCCTGCGTCTGCACTCTGACAGGGGTGGTGAGTTCTCTTCTGGCGTCCTTGAGACGTTCTGCCAGGATGAGGGCATCGCCCAGTCGTTCACGCTTCTGGCCTCTCCGCAGCAAAATGGGATCGCTGAGCGTCGCATTGGCCTGATCATGGAGGTTGCTCGTACCTCCATGATCCATGCGGCTGCTCCCCATTTCCTGTGGCCATTTGCGGTCCGATACGCCGCGCATCAGCTCAACCTCTGGCCCCGTGTCTCTACTCCAGAGACCTCGCCCACACTTCGTTGGACGGGACGGCCTGGTGATGTGTCGTCGTTTCGAGTCTGGGGCGTGCTCTCCCTTGTTCGCGATACCAAAGCGAGCAAGCTCTCTCCTCGCACTCTCCGCTGTGTCTTCCTGGGCTTCCCCACCGACGCTCCACCCTGGCAGTTCTACCACCTTGCCTCGCGTCGTGTTCTGTCCTCTCAGGACGTCACCTTCGACGAGTCGGTCTGTTACTACCGACTTCACCCGCACGCGTCCCACCCGGTCCCCCTTGCACCCCTCTTCCTGGTACCAGTCCCCCCCCCGGTAGACCCCCTCCCCCCACAGGGTCCTGCTCCCTCAGGTGTGTCCCAGGTAGACCCACCCCCCTTGGATGAGCCAGTTGAGATCTCTTCTGACTCCTCTGACTCACCTGAGGGGGGTGACGCCGTCGCCGACGACACGGCGACCACTCGCCACACTCCTCGCTTGGCGACCCCCCCGGGTTTCCCGCCACGGCCGTCTTTGCCACCTCCGCAGCCTGCTGCTGTGGACTCTGGAGCTGAGACTACTGGAGCTGGGGCTGGGGGTGGTGAGTCTAGGGGTGCCCGCTCTCCTCGTCTGGCTACCCCCCCTGGGTTCCCACCTCTGCCGTCTTCGCCGCCTCTGCAGCCTACTGCTGTGGACGCTGGAGCAGAGACTGAGGGTGCTGGGACTGAGGGTGCTGGGACTGAGGGTACTGAGCCTGAGGGTGCTGAGACTGAGGGTGCTGAGACTGAGGGTGCTGGGACTGAGGGTGCTGAGCCTGAGGGTCCTGGGACTGAGGGTACTGAGACTTTGGGTGCTGACTCTGGGGGTGCTGAGACTTCGGGTGCTGACTCTGGGGGTGCTGCGAGTCCTTCTAGAGGTCCTGGAGCTGGAGGTACTGGAGCTACTAGGCCTGGAGGTCCTACTGGAGGTACTAGCAGTACTATTGGTGCTGGAGGTACTGGAGCTGCTGCAGGTGCTAGAGGTGCTGGAGCTGGAGGTACTAGAGGTGCTTCTGGAGCTGGAGGTGCTAGAGCTACCACTACTGGAGGTACTGGAGCTGGACAGCCACCGCAGCCTGCTCTACTTGAGCCGCTCTCGCCGCAGGCGATTCGTGCGTGGGTCGTTCTGCGAGGCAGTCCTGGTGGTGGAGGGTACGGTCCTGGTGGTGCTGGAGCTACTAGTCCAGGAGGTGCTGCTGGTGCTGGAGGTGCTGGAGGTACTATTGGAGGTACTAGAGGTGCTGCTGGTGCAGGAGGTACTGGAGCTGCTGCCGGTGCTGGAGGTACTGGAGCTGGTGGCACTGGAGGTGCTGGTGCTACTGGTGCTGGAGCTGCGGGAGCTGCTGACCCTGGAGGTGGTGGTACTGCTGGTGCTGGAGGTGCAGGAGGTGCTACTGTAGCTGCTGGCACAGGAGGTACTGGAGGTACTACTGGTGCTGGAGGCGCTGGAGCTGGAGCTGGAGGCACTGGAGGTGCTGGAGGTACTACTGGTGCTCGAGGTGCTGGCGCTGTCGGAGCTCGTGGTGCTGGAGGTGCTGGTGCTACTGGTGTTGGAGGTGTTGCTGGGGGTACTGGAGGAGCTGCTCGTGCTGGAGGTACGGGAGCTACTGGTGCTCTTCGCCACCTTCTCAGTCTTCCGCCAGGTGCTACTGGCTTCCCTGTCGCAGGTACTACTCCTCCGTTGCTGTGTCCGCCAGCGGACCAGTCACAGCCACCGCTGCTACCACACTCCCCACTGCCTGCTCCTGCTCCTTACACTGCGATGTCAGAGTCCCTGACTGAGCGTCAAGAGTCTGAGACTCGTGCTTCCACCCCTGAGCGTCGAGAGCCTGAGTCTAGCTTTGACCTTGAGCCTGAGCCTAAAGCTGCTGTCCGTGCTCGTGTTCCTCGTGTTTGTCGTCCGCGTGCTCCGGCTGTCCCCGGCACTCACGATATGACACTCCGTCCTTCCTCTGTTCCTCAGCGTGTTGTACTACCGTTACCTCCTGCGTCCTCTCTGCCTGACGTTGCTGACCCTTCGTCTGACCTTGCTCGTGCGTCCAGTCCGACTGTTACTCGCCTTCTTGCTACAGTTGTGACGGACCTTGCGTTCTCGTCTCCTGCTGCGTCTGCCCTAGTAGCTGAGCTTGTTGACTTTGCTGCTGTGTACCGCCTAGACTACCTTGCGAGTCTTGTCTCTGACCCTGTCCCTGCCTGTCCTCCGTCCGTCAGGGGTGAGACTGCTCTTGGGTGTACTGCCTTGGCTGTGACGTTCTTGAGGACAGACAGGAGGAGCTGGAGTGCCTTGCTGCCGCTTCACCCCATCACGCGACCATGCTGCTTGCCCCTGAGGGAGACCCGGATGCACTTGACATCCCCACCCCGCGCTCCTACAGGGAGGCGATTTCGGATGAGTACTCCTCTCAGTGGCAGACAGCCATGGATGCAGAGATGGCTTCCTGGAAGTTCACAGGCACCTACGTCGACGAGGTTCCCCCACCTGGGGCGAACATCGTCAGTGGCATGTGGATTTTCAGGGTGAAGCGGCCGACGGGTTCTCCGCCTGCCTTCAAGGCACGTTACGTTGCTCGAGGCTTCAGTCAGCGTGAGGGGGTCGACTTCTTTCAGACCTTCTCCCCCACCCCGAAGATGACCACTCTTCGGGTGTTGCTACACGTTGCAGCTCAGCGTGACTACGAGCTGCACTCCCTCGACTTCTCGACAGCTTTCTTGCAGGGTAGCCTTCACGAGGCCATCTGGTTGCGCCGTCCTCATGGCTTCACTGGGTCGTTTCCTGCGGGTACCCAGTGGAGCCTACGGCGACCAGTGTACGGCCTGCGTCAGGCGCCCCGTGAGTGGCACGACACACTGAGGACGACACTTGCGGCTCTTGGGTTTGCTCATTTGACTGCTGACCCGTCGCTGTTTCGACGACTTGGTTTTTGCTACTGCTGACACTGAGGCACTGACCCTAGTGAAGGCGGAGCTGCAGGAGAGACACACCTGCACTGGCCTGGGTGAGCTGCGGAGCTATCTTGGCTTGCAGATCACCCAGGACAGAGCACGGCGCACCATCACCCTGACTCAGTCACACATGGTGCACCAGGACCTTCAGCGCTTCCGCTTCACGTACTCCTCGCCACAGCCCACTCCTCTGGTTACCGGCCACTCGCTCTCAGCTCCACCTTCGGACGAGTCCGTAGAGCCGAGTGGTCCGTACCCAGAGCTTGTGGGCTGCCTCATGTACCTAATGACGTGCACACGACCTGACCTCGCGTACCCTCTCAGCCTTCTGGCTCGCTACGTGGCACCCGGCAGGCACCGAAAGGTGCACTTTGATGCTGCGAAGAGGGTACTGCGTTACTTATGCAGCACATCGGGCATGGGGCTCGTGCTTGGAGGACGGGGTTCGGTGGTCCTCACAGGACACTCTGACGCTTCTTGGGCCGACGACCAGGCGACTCAGCGTTCGTCACAGGGCTACACCTTCAGTCTTGGCGCTGGTTCTGTCTCGTGGAGGTCCACTCGTTCGTCTTCTGTGCTTGGTTCCAGCTGTGAGGCCGAGATCTACGCTGGGGCCATGGCTGTGTTGGTGCAACCCTACGGTTTGCACTCGGCTTGTTGTCCGTGTGCGTGAATGTGTGTGTGTATGGAATGGTATGAGGGCATGGGATAATATATATTTCATGCTTATAATTGTGTGTGAATGTTGAGTCATGATGTCGAGTGTGTGTGTCGAGTCAATAGCGAGTTATCGCTAGACGCGTGTTACGCGGTCGTTTGTGTCTCGCGCGCGGTTTCTATTTTGTCGTGCGCGGTTTCTATTTTGTCCTGTGTCGAACGTTCGGCGTGTCGCAGGTGTGTGCAGCAGACCCATCAAGAACTCAAGGATGAGTTTGTGATGAAGAGCCCGAGCCTTGGTGTCAAGCCTCAAGTGATTTCGAAGCTCGCCAAAAGGGTACACCTCAAGATATTGAAGATAGTTACATTACTTTGTGTAGTGTAACATTTCACTTGGTGTAGGCCCTAGTGAAGGGTAGTTTCGAGACCCTTCGTGGTTGGGGACAGTGTGGCACTGTTCCACATCACTGTACCTCGGCTCTTGGGGTTTGTAGGAGCTGGGAGTCATTCCCAACTCGTAACTCTTCCTATCTTGTGTTCTAAGACTATAGTGGCTGCCATAGTACCGTTCGTTCAAACCGACGCTGTGTCGTCAATTCTTTATCAAATTGTGCGATCTAAATTGCCTATTGTAGGCGACAATAAGACGCTCCAGATCCAAGTTGAATCAAGTCATTTGAAGCTGTGACCAGAACGCTATGAACGTTTGAAGCCGCTGTACAGAAATCCGACTGTGCACTCTATCTTTCGTTTTAGGCACATTGGAGCCTACTGTGACTATAACAAGTGGTATCAGAGCCCCTTGGAGCAGTTTCGACAATGTCTGGACCTGAAGAAAGGGGTGGCAGAGGTGCTGGTGGCAGTGGAGAAGCTCAAGCTCAAGGCCAACCCCGTGATTCAGCCATGGCGCCCATGCAACCAAGTCTTGGCCCACCTAGGGATGAGCCTAGGGTGTTTGGGCTTGACAAGTTCAACGGTGACAACTTTGCTGAATGGTCCTTCAAGATGGAGAACATCTTTGACCACTATGACCTGCTGGAAGGAACGGAGAAGCGCCCCGAGAACGACCCGGAGAAGAGCCCGTGGGTGCGGAAGAGCGCACAAGGCTATCTCTTACTTGGGCAAGCGTTGGGGAGCAGTCAGATCCGTCACATCAAGCCATTCCAGCGTGAACCAGAGAAAGGACCAAAGGCATGGGCTGCTCTCAAGGGTGTACATGCTCCTGCAACAGCGGCGGTAGCGGTGGTGTTGGAACGGCAAATGGCGGCACTACGAATTGAAGAAGACGAAGCGGTTGAAGAAGGGGTGCAGAAATTCTTCGACTTGTTGACGCGGCTTGAGGGAGCTGATTTGAACTACAGTGAGCTCCAAAAGAAGACCAAGTTGCTGGCCTTACTCCCAGAGTCATGGTCCTCGCTCATCATCAACCTTAATCGCGACTTGCCCCGCCTCTCGCTTGAAGACGTGAAGCGAGCTATCCTTCAAGAGGATTTCCGCCGCCGTGAGTTGGCGAGTGCGGATGGCGCTGGGGCAGCGAGCATCGGCCGTGGATATGGTCGAGGAAGAGGCAGAGGACGAGGGGGAGGAAGGTTTGGTGGCAGCAACTTCGGCGGAGGCCGCAGGAGTGGCGGTTACGGCAGCGACGACAAGAGCTACGGACGCGGTCGCGGCCGATTCGACGGCGAGTGTCACTATTGCCACAAGAGCGGACACATGTGGCGCGACTGCTACAAACTCCCTGATGGTTAGACCCCTGCTCAAGGCCAAGAGGGTAGAGGAGCAGGAGGAGGGAGAGGACGAGGCCGTGGAGGCCGTGGCGGTCGCGGTGGCGGAGCTGCAAACATGAAGAGCGGAGACAACGACAAGGACCCGAGCGACGATCGATACCCGGGTCTATTCTACTTCGTGTCGACGCAAGTACCGGCTGGTCCAGAGAAGGATGAAGGCTTTGAGGAGCCAGCAGCTGTGGGGAAGGTGACCCTACACCCCCTGGACTATTGGGTGATTGATAGTGGCGCTACCTATAGCATGACACCTCGCCCGGACTTGCTCACCGAACTCGAGCCGTCACCGGTGAAGCATGTCACATCGGCTTTGGGGCAGCGAGCAGAGGTGAAAGGCATGGGCAAGGCCATGTTCAAGGGTGCTGATGGGAAGATGGTGGGCCTCAAGAACGTGCTTTGGGTGCCCAGCCTTGCTGCAAACCTGATTTCCGTGCGGCGGTTGGCAAAGGCCGGCATGGACACGAACTCGAAGGGAGCCAAGACCTACACCGCAAGGCTTGGCGATCGAATTCTTTGGGACCTTCATGAGGACAGGGATGTCTACAACGAGATGTGGCAGATCCCAGTGGTCCCTATGCCTAAGGAGAGGCAAGTGGCAGCAAGCATCAGCACCAAGGATGGAGCGGTCGGTAGCGACGATGGTGCGAACGGTCGCGCTAAGGAGAATGAGCTCAAGAAGAGCAAACCTGGAGGGACCAGCAAGTTCACTGAACCTAAGGAGAGTGGTGCAGCAACCAAGGAGCAGCAAAAGGGTGAGGAGAACCCAGAGGCAGCAGCGGAGGAGGACTACGGAGAGAGTATGTGGGGCGCTATTGCGAGCGCGGCATTCTCCAATCCAACTTCGGCTGCGGGGGAGTGTGATTGGCTCACCTTGCATCGGCGCATGGGGCATGTGGCCCTGCCCATCTTGCAGCAGCTAGTGAAGAATGAGATGGTTGCTGGCATACGTGTGAAGGGGGAGCCCGATGAGGTGCTTGGCTGCCCGACGTGCATTCAAGCCAAGTTCACCCGGTTTCCGTTCCCTAGTTCGGAGGCAACGGCAAAGGCACCGCTTGATGAGGTGGTGATGGACGTGGTGGGCCCCCTGAAGCTTGGAGCTGCTGGAGCTGAGTATTTTCTCACCATTGTCGACGTCTACACCCGCATGACTTGGGTGTACGTGCTGGCCAAGAAGAGCGACGTGGCTGAAACGTTGAAGACGGATTGGTTCCCGATGGTGGAGCGGCAACAAGACCGTCTAGTCAAGTCAATCCGCACCGATCGAGGGGGAGAGTTCCTGAGCAAGGAGTTTGGGTTGTGGCTGAAGAAGAATGGTATTCGGCACTCCCTCACCATGCCATACTCCCCTGCAATGAACGGCATCGCCGAGCGAGCGAACCGCACAATCACGGAGGCGGCACGCGGGTTGCTCATTGAAGCCGGGCTACCCGACTATTTCTGGCCTGATGCGGTGCGGAGCGCGTGTGTGGCCAAGAACAGAGCCTTGACTCATGTGGGAGCAGAAAAATGGGTGCCCTATGTGGAGTGGCTAGGAAGGAAGCCAAAGGTGGATATGCTTCGGGTGTTCGGGTGCATGTGCATGGCGCTCGTGCCTAAGCATCTTCGGCACAACAAGCTTGGTGCCAAGGCGGTGTGGGCCGTGCACTTGGGCATGGCTCAAAACAGCAAGGGATGGCTTCTTTGGGACCCATTCACCAAGAAGTTCTTGGTGAGCAGAGACTGCAAGTTCATGGAGAACTTCATGTACAAGGAGTGGAAGGCGGAGAATGAGGCGAAGATAGGCGTGCGGTTTGGGGAGGTGAAGAGTTTCGGTTTGGAGCATGTGGAGCTGCCTTTGGAGCTGAGCAGCGGCAGCACAACCACAAGGCAATCCTCCCTTGTGAATGGGGGAGAGGAGGCCAATGATGCAGAGGAAGAAGAGGAGGAGGTGCAGCAAGTGAGCGAGCGTGCACCGTCACTCCCTTCCCATACTACGAGTGCTCCACGGATTCGAGCCACACCGCAGCAACGCCAAGGCCTTCAAGTCCCTGCAGCTGAGGAGGAAAGAAGGGGGAAGAGGAGAGTTCAACCCCCTAATAGGCTGACCTATGATGCGCCGGGAAAGCAGGGCAAGACAGCCCTGGCCGGAGTGGCAATGATGGTCGGAGATGACGAGGAGAGTGACTACGAGGAGTGTGCCTTCGCGTTCTTCTCTCCGGTGGAGATGCCGGGAGAACCAGCAACTCTCAAGGAGGCTTTGGAGAGTAGTGATGCTGAGGAGTGGAAGAAGGCCATGGAGAGTGAGCTGAAGAGCATCGAGGAGAATGACACGTTTGAATTGGTGGAGCTACCGGAGGGGCGTACGGCGATAATGTCCAAGTGGCTCTTCAAAATCAAGTCGGATGCCGACGGCAAGATCGAGCGCTACAAGTCTAGGCTTGTTTCCAAGGGGTACCAGCAGAAGGAGAAGGTGGACTTCAAGGAGCTGTTTGCCCCTGTGGTGAAGCCGACGACGCTGCGAACCCTATTCGCAGGAGCCGCCATCAAAGGATGGGTAGTAAAGCAAATGGACATCGTAACGGCATTCCTTAACGGCATCCTTGAGGAGGAGATTTTTATGGCGCAGCCAGAGGGGTTTGATGATGGTAGTGGCAGAGTGTGGAAGCTGAAGAAGGCCCTCTATGGGCTGAAGCAGGCCCCTAGGCAATGGTACATGAAGCTGCGCGAAGTGTTGGAGGGGATCGGCTTCACTCCCTCAACGGCCGATCACTCCTTGTTCATGCTTGGCGAGGGGGAGCAGAGGAGTTTCATGGTGGTTTATGTGGATGACATCCTCATTTTCTCACCCTCTTCTGACCTTGTGAAGGAGGTGATGCTGAAGCTTCAAGACAAGTTCAAGTGCAAGGCCCTTGGTGATGTGAGCTTCTACCTTGGGCTCCACATCGAACGAGATGTGGAGAAGCGGTGCATGCGGGTGCATCAACGAAAGTACCTGGAGGCATTGGCTGCCAACTTTGGGCAGAGTGAAGGCCATGTGGCTACACCCTTTCCCTCTGGGTTCAAGTGTGTGAAGGGACCAGAGGAGGAGAGCGTTGGTGAAGAGGAGAGGCGCCGATTTCACTCGTTGGTGGGCAGCCTCATGTATGCGGCGGTAAACACCCGACCGGACGTCGCGTTTGCTACCGGGCAGCTGGCTAGGGTTGTGCAATGCCCTAATGAGGAGCAGGTAGCAGCTGGAATGAGGGTGGCCAAGTATCTTGGCCAAACACCGACCGTTGGGCTGCAATACTCGGCGGCGGCACAAAGGCGCCAAAAGGGCGCGGATGGTGTTGAACCCGGGCGTTTGTTCCTCACCGCCTACTCGGATGCTTCATATGCATCAGAACCAGAGGACATGACAAGTGTGGGAGGCTTCATATGCTGTGTTGGTGGAGGCCCAACTGCTTGGGAGAGCAAGAAGCAGGTTGACCAAGCTTTGAGCTCGGTGGAGTCCGAGTACATGGCACTCTTCCGTGCCGTACGGGAGATTGTGTGGCAGCGGCGTTTGTTGGCTGAATTGGGGGAGGAGCAGCAAGGACCTACCCCACTGTACTGTGACAGCCAGGGTGCCATTGCTCTTGCTAAGAACCCTGTGTTGCATGGACTCACGAAGCACATGAGGGTGAAGTGGCATTGGACGAGGAGCATGGTAACCGCGGGTGAAGTTGAGTTGCGCTACGTGAAGACCACGGGGCAGCCGGCTGACATGATGACCAAGAGGCTGGTGGAGCAGCAGCATTGGAAGTGTTGCAAGCTGGCTGGGATGGCTCTGAACTGAGAGAGCAACATATCCTAAGGCCAACAATCCGAGGGGGAGTTTGTTGGTGCAACCCTACGGTTTGCACTCGGCTTGTTGTCCGTGTGCGTGAATGTGTGTGTGTATGGAATGGTATGAGGGCATGGGATAATATATATTTCATGCTTATAATTGTGTGTGAATGTTGAGTCATGATGTCGAGTGTGTGTGTCGAGTCAATAGCGAGTTATCGCTAGACGCGTGTTACGCGGTCGTTTGTGTCTCGCGCGCGGTTTCTATTTTGTCGTGCGCGGTTTCTATTTTGTCCTGTGTCGAACGTTCGGCGTGTCGCAGGTGTGTGCAGCAGACCCATCAAGAACTCAAGGATGAGTTTGTGATGAAGAGCCCGAGCCTTGGTGTCAAGCCTCAAGTGATTTCGAAGCTCGCCAAAAACGGTACACCTCAAGATATTGAAGATAGTTACATTACTTTGTGTAGTGTAACATTTCACTTGGTGTAGGCCCTAGTGAAGGGTAGTTTCGAGACCCTTCGTGGTTGGGGACAGTGTGGCACTGTTCCACATCACTGTACCTCGGCTCTTGGGGTTTGTAGGAGCTGGGAGTCATTCCCAACTCGTAACTCTTCCTATCTTGTGTTCTAAGACTATAGTGGCTGCCATAGTACCGTTCGTTCAAACCAACGCTGTGTCGTCAATTCTTCATCAAATCGTGCAATCTAAATTGCTAATTGTAGACGACGTGAAGACGCTCCAGATCCCATTTGAATCAAGTCATTTGCAGCTGTGAGCAGAACGCTATCAACGTTTGAAGCCGCTGTGCAGAAATCCGTCTGTGCTCTCTATCTTTCGTTTTAGGCACATTCAAGCCTATTGTGACTATAACAGGCTGCACAGGAGCTCCGCTGGCTGACCTACCTGCTGACCGACTTGGGGGAGCGGCCTCATTCTCCTCCAGTTCTGTACGTCGACAACAATGCAATGCTTGCCTTGTGTCGCGAGCAAAGACTGGAGCACAGAACGAAGCACATTGCTCTGCGCTACATCCTAGCGCGTGAGCTGCAGCAGCGTGGTCAGCTGCGCCTTGCTTTCGTGGCCTCTCGGGCCAACACTGCTGATGACTTCACCAAGGCCCTTGCGGCTGGTGATTATCAGCGTTTCTGCACTGCTCTTGGGCTTGTGCCCAGTCTACCTCACCTGCTGGTTGCTTGACTTGCTCTTGTTGTACACTGCTATATATCTTTATACCTGCATGTTTACTCTTGCTAGGTTGTGATCTGTGTACTGCCTTGCTATTATAAATCTGCATGTGAACTGGCCTTGTGGCCGCCTGCTTGTGCTCAGATTGTGTGGTGTCCTTCAGATCCACCCTGGGCTTTGCCTTGCTTGTTCTCTTGCTTGACTGGTCTTGTGACCACTGTTAGGTTTGGCTATCCCCTACTTCACCTATGGGGGTGTGTCAAAACATATTGTTCTGCTTATTTCACTCTAGGTTGTGTAGGGTTCATTCCTTAGAGGGTACAACATTCACTCTCGATAGTCCTTGTACCCCCCCCCCCTTACCCAATCGACCATTCTCACCTAGCTCCTAGCTTTAACATCTATCTCAAATAGCTGCTTTATGAGGCAAAATTTGCAGCATCCGCGAACTTCAGACTTTATTGCGACAACCAAAGTGCGATAAAGATCGCGAACAAATCTGGGTTCGTCAACCCCATCAAGCACATCGTGCTCTGGTATTTCTTTGTCAAGGACGAAATTTACAAGGGCAATGTGGATCTAACATACTGCCCCATTGGTAACATGACAGCTGATTTCCTCACTAAGAATTTGCCACGTAAGAAGTACCACCACTGTTGCAGCATCTGCGGTATAATCAATCGGGTCGAACATCCGTCCTTCAGGAAATGAAGGGGGATGTAACGGTATCGGATTGTTGATTAAACATTTGTGAGTTTCAAGTCCCAACGAAAAGATGATAAAAGCGAGGACGAAGCCCGAGCGACGAAGACAGTCATAGAAGTCATAGAAGACGGTTGAAAGCATAAAATATTTGAAATGCAAAGCACAATATTTTATTCGAATGGTTACCTAGCCTCACGGTTTCTCGATATGGATTAGCCCTGTGTAGGAACACCTATCTAGAACCACATAGCTAGGACCTTTCGTATTCTCTTGCAATCCTATATATGTCAGAGGTCCACTGGAGATCCCCGATTGATCCTATGGAAGGGTTACAGGCTTGTTGTTCCTGGGGGGTTATGGGCGCACTGACCCGCTACTTAACAAGCCCTTTTATCCCAGTGGTCTAGTGACTGGGATTTTGACATGCTATCAGAGCGAAGGTCTCGGGTTCGAATCCTAGTGTATGCACTTCGGGCATCCCAGTGCCGGGGGGGTGTCAGAGGTCCACTTGAGATCCCCGATTGATCCTAGGGAAGGGTTACAGGCTCGTTGTTCCTGGGGGTTATGGGCGCACTGACTCGCTGCTTAACAAGCCCTTTTATCCCAATGGTCTAGTGACTGGGATTATGACAATATAAACCGTTGTATCGCATAGTTATAGGCACTTGGTCGATATTCCATCTCCCTCTACTAACAGAGTCCGTACCCAGTCGAAGGTAACTTCCACTACTACACTCTGTGCGATCAACTTGTGATGATCCTATAAAGGTCATTTCAGATTATAACAGAGTTATTTAAGATAACGCAAACCTGAAAGGAGTGCGGCTATGACATGCTATTGTCTATATTCGTATATGTATAAACACACGCGTCAAGTCAAATGGTGCGCAGTGCGGGAGTCATGAAATGAGAGAGGAGAAAGAGAATATGGCATGGAAGATGCATGCAATGTATCGAAATGTGTTTCCTTGCATTGGAAGAGAAAACGTTTAAGATAAATGAAGGGTTGAGTAATCATTTGAACCTTGTATATTTTGATGTTTTATAGTTTGATGATTTGTTTTCTGGCTTCTATGTAGTGCATCTTCACTACATATAATGTTGTTGTCAGGGATCTCGTTTTCGCTGGATCTCGACTTTGAAGGGAGAACCACAGAATCACCTCAGTCCATCCAGACCCGGGCCTTGGTGGCTCCGAACCGAACCGAACCCACCAAGTCGCAGAACCACAGAATCACCTCGCTGCCTTTTGAAGCCTTTCCGAACAGTTTTCTGATAGTACACCGCCCACCAGCCTCGCCTAGCCCTTCTGAACAGTTCTCTGGCTTTTGTCAGGGTTCCTCAGTTGCGTCCACTGGCCTCGCCTCTCAGAAGCAGGTTGCATCGCGCACAGAATGGTCCAGATGAGGTCCTGTGGTCGGCCACACTGCAGCTTGGAACAAGAATTTCGGTGGATCTCGGAGTGCCCGAAAATGCTTTTCTGTGAGTGAGATTTATTTCTGAAAATAATGGATGACTGGTGGATCTCAAACACTTCATGTCCATTTCCGAAACTCTCTATTGTACTTCTCGTCGAGTGGGAGGGAAGACTTTACGGGCTCCCCAACGCCAAAATGTCATTTGCCTTGCAGCCTGTCCCTACCTTGGATACAGAGAGGGAAACGGGTGGATGGACCTGTGACTCAAGCACGTCTTTTCCGAGTACAGAATGAGAATGACCTACACACGGTGCCCATTTTCTACCCACAACTTTACTTCACATTTGGGTGTTTAGTGAGAACCAACCATTTCGCCTGCCTCGCCACATTCGCCTCGGGTAAATTTGGGACTGTAGTAGGCACGTGAAGAAATGTAACCGGCATCTTCAAAATATCTTATGAACGGACGGATGACAGCGTGGTAAGCATAATGTTTAGCGGCTGCGATCAAAATAACGGCTTGTGTCGTGGGTGCAACTGGCTGGTACCAAATGCGATTGGGCAGGATATCGAAATCGGGCAGACATAATGTGCGCGCAGCACCTGAGCATCGTTTGTACAAGACCACTGAGCCTCACACCAGGAATCAGCAGCACGACAAACATTGGGAGTGTGGGAGAGAATGTTCACCGAGCCATGCCTCCTGGTGAACAACATTCCATTTTTTAGTAGGTGTCGTTGTAGCCTAGTGCAACGTCGTCGTTTTTATCTGCACCGCGCCCTTATTCAGGATCATTCCTATCTCCGACAGGAGTGTTCTCCTCACCTCACATTCCGCATCCTAAACTACAGAACAGTACTGAAACCCTCCCCTAGCCAGATTGTCATTTCTGGCCTCTTGTGACCCGAAGAACCGCTGACATGTACAGCACGAAGAATGTGTTACACCCTCTTTCTCGCCATACTGACGTCCGCTATACTGACTTCCAGAGTGAAAAAGCTCGGTTGAGACTGGTTGATTTAGGTTTCGGTATGGTTTATTTGGGCAGATCGAATAGGACAAGGCCAGCCTGCCAGTTACGCGCGGGTCAGTGTAGCGAGAAACAGGGTGTAGCGAAAGTGCAGACATAAAAAAATAATCCTCACTTACCACTCCAATTTCGTTTATTTTCGAGTACTTCTTGTGACCAGGTACTCTCCCTGACACTTCTATTTTGCCAGCAGATCCATGTTTTCATCCGAACGCCGTCGACATCCTCGACAAAACCTTGGGGGTGTCGGTAAATGTCAGCCCTCGGATCGAGGGTTCCGACCGTCAGGATTGTCGACATCAGTCGACATCCTTTCGGCATTATCATCTCACGTCGGACACGCCATGCGGCGATGTACAGTTCGCCAAGCCAAATCACAAATTCATCGGTGGGCTTGAAGGAAAACAGGCTGCAGCGCATTGTTGTACAGTAGGTGGCCAACAGTGCAACAGTGTTGTCACGTAACAGCATCGTTTATCCACGTGGTCCAGCAGCAGTGGCCTCCTCCGAAATCACCTTTCACCATGTTGCTCATCATCATTTGTTCCTTGCCATCAATAGCAGCCCAAGGAAGGATAAAGCTGCCGTATAGTTCACCGCATCATTTATTCTCGCTGCATTTCTTCTCACTGCATTGCTTCGAGCCTTTTCCTACTCCAAACTCTTCCAGTGGTTTTGTGCCGTAGTACTAAGAATCGCCAGACCAGCAGTCGTCCACTGGTAGACTAACGGGGAAAAGCGGCGCGCACGATGGTCGCCATGACCATGGCGAACCTGAAGCAGCATGTGTGCCTCGTCGCAACGCTCGTGCTCGCAGCGCTGTTTAACCACCTCCAAGGCGTCTCTAGCGTTCTCATTCAGCCCGATCAATGTAGTAACCCTGCCACTGACTCATCTCGTGTCCCTCACCGGTGTTTGATAGTATCCTCCTGAGTGACTGTAGCCACACACACTCAGCGTCCAAGTGTTCATTCCACCTTCTGCATTTTGACGATTCGCAGTTTCATCGCCTCTTTCGTCCCATCCCACTTTGGCTCGCCCACCACCACCGAGCCCACCTATTCTGCAAGTCCTTGTGGAGAAAAAAAGAACATGTTTGCATGATCCAAGAATCAGGCAAAGACATTTTTGCTAAGTTCATGATTCACAAGGACGCCCCTCTCATGATCTTGCCCAATGATGAAGAGCTCAGAGTGTTACTTCCCTACTCCATTTCCTCACACCGTTCCTTGCATTTCTCCCGCCTGTAAACCGCTCAAACCTCCCACCGCGCGTAGTAGTTGTCGTGCTTTACAAGCAAGCCTTGGAAGCGCACTCGTGCTCCTTCCCTCCCCTTCCCCACTCTTTCCTCCTTTTCTCCCGCGCGCATCAGTGACGGCCATGATGAACATCAAGGCGGCCTTGGATCTCAGCCGCTTCACTGACTGGGACCCCGCCAATCATTGTGATGATGGCACCTCTCCGCCCGGTACACTTTGGGGCTCAATCAACTGCGATACGAACGGCAACGTCTTCACGCTGTGAGTGCCGCAGGCGGCGGGAAGGTAAGGTGTCGCGGCAGTTCATCTAAGCGGAAATTCCTCTCATGCACTGCCTCACCGTTCCCTGCGCCGTTGCGTGTGTGCCGCGTGGATGCTCGCAGCAACCTGGAAGGCTGGTCCATCACGCGCAAGAGCTTCCCGTCAGACGTCTCCAAGCTCACGAAGCTTGGCTATCTGTAAGTGCTCCCTGCTGCTGGATGCCCCAAGGATCGCTTGATGCTTCGCAATCCAGGTGATATGGATTGAGGTGCCCCTTATTTGACTGTCTTGCACGCCCCTCTGCATGCATTCGGGCATCGCCGCGCGTTCCATGTGTGACATGCGCTGCTGTTCTCGAGGCTGGGCTGCCGTGGATGCAAGCTCACCGCAGTCGTGTGGGCTTGCTGCGTGCAGGTTGATGGCGTATAACTTCCTGGATGGCAGCCTCGCTGAGTACCTCAAATACTTCAAGTCCAACACCAACATAGTTGGAATGTGAGATGATTTTGCCGCCCTGGTTTCTATGCTGCTCTCGCACACGTCTGCTTCTCCAACCTCGGCAAGTGCAGCGGGACCCAGCGGACCTCGTGCGCTATGTGCGGCAGCACGGACGGCACGGGCACGCTCTGTAATCCGGGGCAGGGATGCAAGCCGAGCGCTGATTCGAAGATCACAACGAAAACGAATAATTACGAGAGTGATATCACCTTGATGGCGTGCGCTGACGTCCCCACCTACATGGACATCGATGACGGTCAGTGGTGCTTGCTTCTCTGTCTACTCGTTCGATCGCCACCCACCATGCAGTTCAAACTTGGTGCTTTCTGCTCCGCTCCACCACCCGCTTCTTCCACGCCTGTCGCCACCACACTCGCTTTCCACCCGTCCTCCG
The DNA here is from genome assembly GCA_947471745.1 of Closterium sp. Naga37s-1. NCBI lineage: Eukaryota > Viridiplantae > Streptophyta > Zygnematophyceae > Desmidiales > Closteriaceae > Closterium > Closterium sp. Naga37s-1. Next base: position 143,855 of record CANJKZ010000319.1, on the reverse strand, counting down.
TCCACGTCTCATGAGTTCCCTTTCTGCATCGCCACACTGCCGTGCAACCCCACTTGCCACGCCCTGCAGCCGCCGCCATGCTGAACATCAAGAGCGCGCTGGGTGTGACCTTCACCACGTGGAACGCCAACGCTCCGTGCCATGTGTTTGGAAGCTCGGTGGCCTTCGCGACTGAATGGACCGGGGTCTGGTGCAACAGCGACGGCAGGGTGCTCTTATTGTGAGTGCACACATCGGCTCGGCCTCACCCACACCTCCGCCTCTCACTCACCCACACCTCCGCCTCTCACCCACACCACGCCGTGTCTGATTGGCTGTGTATGTCCTCTGACCGCTGTTTCTCTGCCTCCCCAACTGGTTGCTATACTAATCCGTCTGTACTTTCGTTCTGTTTCACACGTGGGGTGGGCCCAATCAGAGCTGTGGACGGCCTAGGCCTCAAGGGGTCACTCCATGCTGACATGTCTGCGCTCACGGCTCTCACCCGAGTGTGAGTCTCGTCTACTTCACTCTTATGCTGCTCTACTCACTTTCATATGGCTAACCAGCATGTTGCTGAGTCGGATCACGCGTCTCCTATGGCGGCCTGCTTGAATGAACTGTGTGCTCCGTCCGCACTGCTTGTCGAGCGGTGGTCAAAATTGATGATGGCCTCACCTCCTTCGTCCTCTGCTCGCCCCTCTCTGCTCGCCCCTCTCTGCTCGCCCCCGCGCAGGTCGCTGACGTCCAACTTCTTCAACTACCGCATCGACTCCTTCACTTCAAGCATGAAAGCCTTGCCAAATCTTGTCGACATGTGAGTGGCAGTTTTCTCTCTCGAATGATCCAACCCCGGTTTCTTCTCATGCCTACACTGCACCATTTGTTGATGCTGTTTTTTATTTAGAAAACAATATATTGTGAGTTGTTGCGAGGCACCTCAATCGCATGCCTGCAGGAGCCCTATCCCTTCCACATAATGCCTCTCATCTCATCTCATCACCTTCCTCCTCCACCATCTATGCTCCACTCGCAGCCACATGCACATCAACTACTTGTACGGGGAGATCCCCTCATTCCTCGTGAACATCCCAAAGATCACTCATCTGTAAGTCACTCCTTAGCCTGGTCGGGGAGTCATGCGCCTTGTGGCTGCGTGCTGCTTGTATCCGTTTCCTTTCTTCCCTCGCCATGTCGTCCTGTTTACCCACTCCCTGTGCCGCCCTTCATCCCCCCCGTTGCTGCCTTCTCCCGTGGCCAGTGTCGCGCCCTACAACTACCTCATGGGCACCGTGCCTGCGCTTGGCGCCAGTCTTGTCTTATTGGACCTCGCAAACAACTTCCTCACATACATTCCAGCAGCCACCACTTGTAACGGCGCTGGCAACTGCCTCGTCACGCCCTCCAAATGCGCCTCCTCCGGAACGGCTCAGAAGGCTGCCGCAGATTGTGCCTTCTGCGCCACCACCAACGGCGTGCCCCCGCTGTGCTGGGGGGCGGGAGGAGTGTGCACGGCGAATGCATCTGCACCCATCGCTGCCGGCACCGGGAGCTCGTCACTGGCGACCCCGCTTGCCAGGACATGCGTGGGCGGGCCGCTTGTGGCTCTCAAAGACACCGCAGGTGGGCAGGCGGCAGGAGGCAGGGTGCAGGGGGTTTAGGGTTTAGGATGTGCCGTGCTGTGTGCTGTGCGGTGCGGTGCGGTGCTGTGTCCACAGGGCATTAACCCCCTCCACGTGCTCCTTGAACCTCCCTTCCCCACCTCCCGCTGCCTGCCGTGTCGCCCTGTCCCTGTGTGCCCCTCACCTCACCAGCCATGCTCGCCCTCAGGACTGCGCTCGGCGTCACTGTCACCACATGGGATAGCACTGTGCCGTGCAAGATCGCGGGGCAGAGCACCACGGTGACAAGCTGGACTGGTGTGCTCTGTGACAGCACTGGGAGTGTCGTCAGCATGTGAGTCGCCGTGATTGGCGCATAATGAGTGACAACCGTTTTGGGATTGTCACTCACAATGTGTGATAAAATTGGGTTTATCGTTTACATTTTGATCCAGTGTTTGGTTACAGCCGTTGCTTGCCTGCCCATGGTTTTTTCCACCTTGACTGCATGAACACCATGCTCATCTGCCCATGTGCCATACTCCTCCGCATGTTTCCTCCTCCCAACACTTTCCTGCAAACTGTTGTGCACATCAGAGGCGTATTAAACTCGAACCTCAAGGGCTTACTTCCGTCAGAAATCTCCACGCTCACAGCTCTCACCTTCCTGTGAGTCGCGCCTGCCATGCTCTCTGGCTGTTCTAGATCGCCCGCTGCATGGCGGGAGGGAATGCTTCCTTTGAGGCTGTGGGAATCCTTCAAAAGGATGCTTTCTGCTGTGCGGTTGGCTGCTGCGTCCTCCCTATCCCGACATCATGCAATGGCTGCCCACACTCTGTAGAGTTGCCTAGGCGAGCCATGATGCATGCACTTGGCATTCGTTCAGGCGCATTGACCTCACACCTCTCCTTCACCCTCTGCTCGCCCTCGCAGCTCCCTGCAGGGCAATCTCCTCAACTACCGCCTTGATTCCTTCGCCACATACCTTCAACCCTTGACACAGCTCGCCGACATGTGAGTGTTCTTCCCTTGCCTCACCTCAGCTTTCCTGCTCTCAAGGTGCTGCTGGCTGATATGTGACTGCCAGAGCGACAGTGTGGCCAGCGAGAGATGACTGAGAGAAGGAGAATGACGTTGGTGTCTTGCCTCGATGTGCCCCATATTTGCTCTCCGTTTTCTCTCTCTTCTTTTGAGTCGCCTTGGTTGTTGTCATTCGTGCACGAGCCCATTATCTTATCCCTTCCTCATGCCACCCTCATTGTCGTGTCGCAGCCGCCTGCACTACAACTACTTGTTTGGGGAGATCCCCTCGTATCTCGTCGGCCTCCCGAAACTCACGCAGTTGTAAGTCCCATTGAAAGGCACATACCGGATGGCTGTGGTGCTGCTTTTGAACCGTTTCCCTCTTCTCCCTCGCCTCCCGTCCTCTCTGCTCACTCCTTATACTGCCGTTCATTCCCTGCCGCGCTGCTCCCTCCCTTCACCAGCGGCGCTGCTGCCAACTACCTTGTAGGCACCGTGCCTGCGCACGCTGGACCTGCGATTCAACTTTCTCACGGACGTGCCAGCAGTGACCTACACGTACTGCGGCGGCAACAACAACTGCCTTACCACGCCCTCCAAGTGCGCCGCCGTCGGCTCGGCTCAGCGCCCTGCAGCCGACTGTGCCTTCTGCAACACCACCAAGGGCGTGGGGCCCTTCTGTGTGGGGACGGGAGGAGTGTGCACGCTTGAGGCGAATGCTGCTGTGGCTGCTGACACTGTGAACTCGTTCACCCAGCCCGTGATCCCCCTCGCGTGCATGGTGCCGCCAGTGCCCCTCAAAGACACCTCAGGTGGGCAGCGCCGGGCTCGTTTCCACATGGCCTGTTGGTGCGTTCCTGGTGGGTAGGAGGGAGGACACTTGAGCAACGGGTGTGTGTGGGAACCACGCATGGGCATGGGCATGGATGGGGGGAAGTGTGACGGTCTGGCACTGTTACCTCATCAAGGCGCTGGGCCACGTGGGACTGTGGTGCCTGGGGCAGCGTCCACAGGGGCCGTGCACACATTCCGGTTGCTCACGCGCTCCTTGGAGCGTCCCCCCTCCTCCGCTGCCTTCCTTCTCTCCCTTTTTCCTGCGTGCCCCTCACCAGCCATGCTCGCCCTCAAGTCTTTGCTCGGCGTCACCTTCACCACGTGGGATGCCACTGTGCAGTGTAAACTCGCGGGGTTTGCCACCACGGCCACAGTCTGGAGCGGCGTGCTCTGTGACAGCACTGGCGGTGTCGTGAGCATGTGAGTGGTCGTGTTTGGCATCACGTGCAAGTAACACATGACCAGCAAATTAGTTGGACTTGCATGTGCGGAAACTCTGTCTGCAGCATGGCTCATGAAAACAATAACCTCACATAGCCGGTGGCTATGCGAGTGGCACTACCAACAAGGGCATGAGTTGTTGTCAATTCTGTGACTGACCTCTATGACGCCGCTTTCATATCTGCCTGCTATGCATCTGCCCGCCAAATTCATCTGCCCAAACTGCTATTGCTTGTTGGGCACACCAGAGCTCTGAACAACGCAAAGGTCAAGGGCTCACTTGCATCGGAAATCTCCACGCTCACAGCTCTCACCTTCCTGTGAGTTGCGCCTGCTATGCCCTCTCTGTTCTGTTCTGATCTGCTTTTCCATGCCAATGTCTTCTTCGCGTCCGCTGCTTCATCGTTCCTTTCGTGGCGTTCAATTTATGTCCCCAACGCCGTAGACATGCCTCCTCCCCCCTCTACTCATGCCATGCTGCGTTCAGTTCAGCCAAGATGCTTCGTGCAATGCAACCACCTTGCCTCCATCCCCCTCTCCTCGCCCCTCACAGCAACCTGCAGGGCAATCTCTTCAACTACCGCCTCGACTCCTTCACCACTTATCTTCGTTTCTTGCCTCTCGCTGACATGTGAGTGCTGCTAGAGTGTGGCCGTCAAGGGAGGAGCGGTGAGAGCAGCCGAGTGGTGTTTGTTTCTTGTCTTGCCCCAGCTTTTCAACCACTCCCGTTTCTCCTTTCACAACGTCTCTATTCCAAAAGCTGCCACTCACTCATCGCACGTCTCTGCCCCTGTCTCAGCCGTCTGCACTACAACTACTTCATTGGAGAAATCCCCTCGTTTCTCGTGGGCCTCCCAAAACTCACTCAGTTGTAAGTCTGATAGTAAGGCACGCACCGGACGGCTGCTTGCTGCTTTTCAAGATTCGTGCTCTTCCTCCTTATGAAGCCTTTTTCGTTTTCCTTTTTAGATTTCCTAGAAGAAACATGTATTGAGATGATTTACGTATGCCCCTTATAGAGCTCCTAGAAAAAGCACGTACTACGTCTCGCCCACGTTGCTCTAGGAGATGCATGCCGTATGCTTCTCCTCCCTCGTGCTCTTGTCCTCCCTGCTCCCAACTCCCAACTCCTTAAGCCGCCGTTTATCTTCCCGCTGCCCTCCCCCTTCGTCAGTGGTGCGGCCTACAACTATCTCACGGGTTCCGTGCCCGCGCTCGCCTCAGGGCTGCGCACTCTGGACGTGCAAAGCAACTTCCTCACGGACGTGCCAACAGCCAACTACACATACTGCGGCGGCGGCAACAACTGCCTGCTCACGCCCTCCAAGTGCGCCAGTGGTGGCTCCACTCAGCGCTCTGCCACGGATTGTGCCTTCTGCGGCACCACCAACGGCGTGGGCCCGTACTGCTGGAGTGCAGGGGGAGTGTGCACGGCGGACGTGGCAGCATCCGTGACTGTTGGCATTGTGAACACGCCGATTGAGCCCACGCGGCCCATGACGTGCGTGGGCAGCCCGGTGGTGGCCGTTAAAGACATGGGAGGTGAGCAGTGGGCAGTGGGCAGTGGGCAGTGGGCGGCTCTAGTCCCCATGGTTTATTTGTGCCGGCCTTGTCACAACGCAACGACCTCTGTCTGACATGTGCCTCTGACCACTGCTGCTTCATCTGCTCTGTTGCCACAACCAGTACCTAGCCTGCTGTAATGCCTCACTGCCCTTACCCTCCTTGACTTACCCTTGTCTACCCGGCCCAACATCCACCATCCCCACCAGTCATGCTGGCGCTCAAGGCGTCGCTGGGCATGTCGTCCACCACGTGGGCGGCGTCTGTGCCATGCACCATCAAGGGCACCTCTGCGCCCGTGGCCACGTGGTCCGGCGTGCTCTGTGACGCTGACGGCAACGTCCTGAAAATGTGAGTGTGCCGTGCAGCGGGGAAAAGGCATGTAGTGTTGGGGCGGGCGTGTCTGCCAGCATCAGCAGGGCAGCATGGAAGTGGTGGGTGTTTGGGGCATCGAGGCGAGGGAGCAGGCAGGGCAGCAGTTCGAAAAGCATTTGAGCATGTGGGTGGACGCTACAAGGCCGATTTTTCACTTGACACCACATGTGATGGGTTACCGTGTAACATGCTTCTCACAATACGTACCGTCCATTTCGTCCATGTCGTCATGGCAGTGAGTTGTTCAACACGGGCCTCACAGGAGAGATTCCTGTCGACATCTCCAAGCTCACGGCCCTCACCTTCCTGTGAGTACATCCCACCCCTCAACTGCCTGTGGCTGCACCTCACCCCGCACCTACCTGTGATTCGACTCGACCCCCAGCAATCCATGGCTACACGAGCATCTCTGCAACCCTTCACAGGCTCCTGTATTGGCCTTCACACGGGTAGCTCCCAACCTTCTATCGGCCAATACGCCTCAGAATGTGTTGCCACCCGCTCTTGTCGACCCCTCTCCTTCCTGTGCGGCCTTCGACTTGCTGTGCGCGCCCCTCCTGCAGGTCGCTCTACAAGCAGCTCTTTCAGGCGCCCCTCGCTGCCTTCGCTTCCAACCTCTACGCACTCACCGCCCTCAAGGAGCTGTGAGTCGCTATTGAAGCCATGGTCTCAAGTAGACCAAGTGCTTTGCAGTCGATGGAAGAAGGGCCTGTCTGATTGGTGAACAAATTTGGGGCCAAAGTTCAGTCCAATCGAGACTCGCAAAAGAACCCACTTTTTGCCCAAGTGCTTTGCAGTTGCACGGCCAACCCGTACATGAGACCCTGGCTTTAACGACCATGCCCCGCCTCTCGCCTGTGCTTCGCTTTGATTTGCTACCCTGCCTCCGTTTCTCCCTTGATCTCTTCTCTCCCCGTCCTCCCCTCTGCCACCTTGCCCTCTCTAGTCTGACCCTGGGAACCCATTCTGCCGTTCTCGCCCAGCCCGCCTCGCACAAGTCCTTCTCGTCCCATACTGCCTCCTGCTCACCCTTCATCCCTGTCCCCACCCCTCTGCCCTTCCTCGCAGCTACCTGCAGTACAACTGGCTCTCCGACACCGTGCCCACTGGGATCGTCAGCATGCCCTCGCTCATCGCGCTGTGAGCCCCCTCGCACATTCCTCACTTGCTCCCGCACTGTTTGCCCATGCCACTTCACAAGTCACTGCTACCTCACCCACCTGTCTCTCGTAATCAGGCACTGCCTTCCCTGCCCCACATTCTTCTCACATCCTTTGAAAGCCAAAAAAAAAAAAAAAAAACACACAGAATTCCTCATTACGAATCTCACGTGGAACCATGCGCTCCCTGATCTCTAACTCTGCTGCGCCGCCGCATTCCGTCTCCTGCAGTGGCCTGGGCTACAACTACCTCACGGGCAGCTTCCCAGCAGGGACGCGCCTGTCAGCTCTGGACCTACGCGCCAACTTCTTCTACACCATGGGAAGCATGAGCCTGCAGTGGTGCGACGGCCACACCAATTGCTTCACGAATCCCTCTGTCTGCGGCATGTCCGGCACCACCCAGCGCCCCGCAGCGCAGTGCGCCATCTGCGGCTCCACCAACGCGCAGCCGCCATTCTATGGCGGCACCGGCGTGTGCGCGCCCGACGCTGCCGCCCCAGCCGCGCTGGGCACGCCCAATATTATCGGCTCGGCCACGCTGCCCATGGTGTGCGGTGGCGTACCCATCGATGCTGCTGACGGTGAGCACATGCGCTCGCACACCCACAGGCACCCGTGCACCCACAGGCACCCATGCACGCACAACCACCTGTGCGCAAGCACTTGAATCTCGCACGCTCTCCACTTTTGCACTGGTACCCTCTGACCACCTGCTCTCGTGTCTCTTCAACCCTATGCTTGCTGTCAACACCTAAACCCTGTCCCCACCCATGTGTCCCCTCCGCACCAACGGTGGTGCTGCTGGCACTCAAGTCGTCGCTGGGAGTGACGCTGAACAACTGGAACGCGGGCGCGCTGTGTGCGCAGGAGGGGCAGCCGCTGCTGTACGGTCAGTGGCTGGGCGTGCGCTGTACCTCTGCAGGCAAAGTCACGAGCATGTGAGTGCAGTGCGGGGAGGGCAGGCAGACTTGGGGAGCCGGGAGCGAATGGGTGCGTTATGCAAGAGGGAGAGGGAGCACGTGCAAAGTGGGTGCTGGTGCTGCACTTGCCACTCACCCCTCGTTTGCCTCTCTCATTCATCCCCTGCCTCTCACCCTGGATTCCTCCCCTCTTTCCGATGCAGTGCGGTCACACGACAGAAGCTGCAGGGCTCCATTCATCCCGACATCTCCAAGCTCACCACCCTCACGTACCTGTAAGCCCAGTGCAGTCACATGCTATCTGCACGTGTGAGAGGAGTATAGTGGCAGTGCGATTGGGAGATGCGATGCACTGTGCACAGCATGCCAGCTCTACTTGTCAGTGGGCTGTCACACTGCTCCCTTCCCCCTCTTCTTTCCCCCCCCCCCCCCCCCCCCCCCCTCCCCCATCTTCGCCCCTCCCCCTCCCTGCCGCAGTGACTTCGGATACAACCTCTTCCAAGGCCGCCTCGACTTCTTTGCTGCGCCGCTCAAGCCCCTCACCACCCTCAAGGCGCTGTAAGGCTGAACCCCTCTCCCTGTGGTACTGCAATGCGTCTTGGCCTTTTGAGTCTTGACCGTTGAAGCTGCACCGTGCGTGCTGTTGAGATCGCGCCTTGCCCTCCCATGACGCACACAGCTGCACCGTGCATGCTGGGTCGTGTCATGGTGCTCCAGCCCCACACATGCTGCAGCCACGCCTCACAACTTTTGACGTTTGAAGCTGCTCAAAGGCCGTGCTGGTCAATCCTGTCAACTTGAGCCTCTCCACTCACTCGTACACCATGCTTGCACTATATCAGTATCCCCCTTTTCTCTTATTCTCCTCTGTCATTCAGTATCCCCCTTTTCTCTCCCCATTCCCCCCTCCCCTCGTCCATCCCAGCTTCTTCCATTACAACTACTTTGCCGGCTCCATTCCTTCCGTCTTCGCCACGCTACCTCAGCTCACCTCACTGTAAGCCCTCACGGCTACCATTCACATGCCGCCCGCTCCCCATTCGCGACAACTTACTTTCCTCATACCCATCCGCCCCTAATCTACCACTCCTCCCCTCCACTTTTCCTCCCGCTCACACCATTTCCTCCCCCACCCTTTCCCTTCCCTCCCCCTTGCAGCGGCCTCTTCTCCAACTACCTCACAGGCACCGTGCCCATCCCCTCCAAGACCCTGCTCGCCCTCGACGTGGGCTTTAACTTCCTCTCGGGCACCTTCCCGAAGCTGCCGCTCATGTTCTGTGCGGGCGACAACAACTGCTTCCTCAACTCCTCCTCCTGCCGCACCTACGGCATCGTGCAGCGCCCTGCCGCCGCCTGCGCCATCTGCGGCACCGCTGCCGGCCAGGGCGACCTCTGCTTCGGCGGCTCCTGCGCTCCCAGCGCTGCTGTTGCCGTCACCGCCGGCACTGTCAACTCGCCCAATCAGCCGCTGCTGCCCATGGCATGCGCAGGTGTGTGTGTGGCGCGCACAGGTGCAAGGCACATGTGAGTCTTGCAAGGCATGCACAGTTCAGTGTGTGTGTGGTGTGCACAGCTGGGTGCTCTGTCCGACATTCTTCCGTTTCTGCACAGGTTTCCAATGTTTCAGAACTTCAAATCACTCTGCCAATCTCTCCTCGGCCTTCCTCCTGCCATGCCTCACCCCTCACGCTCTCCCTCTCTCTCCCTGATCCTTCCCGTGTCAGATAATCCTGCAGCACCCATGGATACAGGTTCAGGTGCGTTCACACGCCTGCCTGCCATGCACGCATCAATTCCCACACTTCGTGCCTCTCATCCTTCACTCCCGTGCACATGTACCCCCTTCTTTTCTCTGCTTTAAATCCTCCAACCTTCATGCTTCGCGTCTCTCCTGCACACACCCTCTCAAATTCTCTCTGACCCTCATTTCCACGTCCCTTACATTCCTTCCTCCCTCTCATCGTCCACAGCGGTGGCGCTGCTGAACGTGAAGGCAACGTTGGGAGTGACGTTCACCAGCTGGGCTGCTGCGTCGCCCTGCGCCATTGCCAACTCCTCCATCACCGTCGCCGGCACCTGGACCGGCGTGCTCTGCTCCTCCACTGGCAACGTCCTCAGCGTGTCAGTGCCCCCTGCCCCTGCTCCCTGCTCCCCGCTCTCCGCTCCCTGCTTCTACTGCACACAACTGTTTCGTCTTTAAACTTCTGCTGCGGCTCCGCATGGCTTTTGTGTTCCACCATAAAATCAACAAGATTGCATGCTCATGACCTCCACTCTCCCCCTCCCCCCCTTCCTCCCCACTTTCGTGCTCCCTGACTCCCCCAACCCAATGCGTGCAGCAACCTCTCCTCCTCCGCCCTTGCTGGCAGCATGCACGCCGACATCTCCAAGCTCACTGCCCTCACCTACCTGTCAGTGCCCTCGCCTACCTTTCACTGCCCTCACCTACCTGTCACTGCCCTCACCTACTTGACCTTGTTCCGCCTCACTTGCCTGTCCTCTCTGCCTGGCGCCTCGTACGCCGCACCTCAGCCAGAATCTTCTGTTAGAGTTAGCCCTTCGTCTCAACTTTTGGATTTGTACCTTTATATCCTAGTTCAGTGTAGTTTGTGTGGGTTGGGTGGTACCCCAACATCTCAACCTTACCCAAATGTGATTACGTGAGATCTCCAACCCACTACTTGGAGATGTCAGTCGATCTCATTGAGATTGCCCCCGATTCCCTACTCCTCCATCTTTGCCCATTTCAGATATACTTATCAGCCTCGAGCTCATTACCTAATGCATGGATTCTATTCTACCTCGATTTCTTACATCTTCTTCTTCAATGCTGCTTCATGCCCTCCACCCAACCTTGTCGCTACTTCCCTGTGCCCTCTCTCCCACCCGCCCCTGCAGCGACCTCTCCAACAACTTGCTGCTAGCCAGCCTTGCGAGCTTCGCCTCCTCTTTCTCCGGCCTCAAAGCGCTCCAGCAGCTGTCAGTGCCGCCTCTTGCACCCTCGCCATCCTCACCCATGCCGCTTCCGCCCTGCTGCACTCGTGTTGCTCGCTGCCTCTGCCAGTTCCACCACACACCACACCACTCCACACCACCACGGGCCCGGAATTGCACACAGCCACGCAGTACATGCGCCACCCTGTTCCTTCAGTATGAGCAGCGCATTCAGCTCCTCACCCTGCCTTGCGCCCGTCTCCCTTCCTTGTATCCCTCCAGGCGCCTCAACAACAACTGGTTCTCGGGCTCGCTGCCTCAGACCCTCATGTCTCTTCCCGCCCTCACTTTGCTGTAAGGGTCGAAAAGGCACAGGTCCAGAGGAATACTTGACCAGCCATTCTTTGCCCTCTCGTTACAGATACTTATTTTCATATCAGTCACGAGAGTATGTTAACCACCACATTCACCTGTCCTCTGCTCCTCCTCTCCCTCTATCCACCTTCCTTCCCTCCCCACCCCCTCCCTATGCGTGGCAGGGACGTGCACACAAATGCGCTGACGGGGTCACTGCCTGCCACGTCATCAGTGCTGCAAGCGCTCTTCCTGCACGACAACTTCCTCGTTGGCACCTTCACCACCGCCTCCCTCACTGCCTGTGACGCCAGCCTCAACTGCTTGACCAGCGCCGCCGCGTGTGGCACCACCAGCACCACTCAGAGGGCCGCTGCTGCGTGTGCCATCTGCGACAGCGCAGCGGCGCAAGGGCTGCTGTGCTGGGGCGGCATGTGCCTGCCCAACATTCCCCCCAACACCGGCCACCCTGACGGGATGCCCGCGCCTCCCATGTCCTGCGCTGGTGCGTCTCCTCTTGCCCCTTCATGCTTCCTCTCCCCGTGCTCTCAGCTAGAATCTCAGCCCACGTCACAGTGGCCTTCTCACGCTCACCCCTGCAACCCCCCACACTTCCTGCTCGCTGCCTCCTGCTTCGTTGCATACTCATTCCCTTCTCTTCCCGTGCCCATGACCCTAACTGCCTGAATGCCTTTGTATGCCTCTGATGGCCTCTCATATGAATGCCTCCCATGGCCTCTGAATGCGTGTGGTTGGTGTGGTGCCTCACACAGGAGCTCCGGTGATCAACATGGCCCCCCCTGAGGGTGAGACCGCTTTGCCCTGCACCGCCTGCATTTCCCAGCCATGCCATTCGACGTGTGCTCCTCGTCTCGCCACTCGTAGCACCACTCCCCATCCACCATCCCATGCACCACCACGCAGCATGCCACCCCCCGAACGCCAAGCACACACTCAGCCCTTCACTCTTTACATTGCCTGCTCCCCTGTTCCCGGCCTTTTCGCCTTCGTGCACGGCAGCGGTAGCAATGTTGGCGCTGAAGAGTGCGATCGGGGTCACCTTCACCACGTGGGCGCCCGCCACCTTCTGCACCGTGGCGCCCACCGCCATCGTCCCCGGCACGTGGGACGGCGTGCAATGCAACGCCCTCGGCAAAGTTGTCAGCCTGTCAGTTCGCCTGCCCTGCCTGCTGGTCCCCTGCCTGCTGCTCCCCTGCCTGCTGCTCCCCTGCCTGCTGCTCCCCTGCTCTTGCCCTGCTCTGCCTGCCACTTCTCTCTCCATGCGGTGGGCCTATCCATCTTCGATTATGCCACTGCACAACGGCTTTCTCTCTCCATGCTTATGCCCAACCTTTTGCCTCGCCTCCAACTCACCATCTCCTCTCCGCTTTTCAATCTCGTGCCCATGCTCTGTGTGTGGCCCACCCCACCATGCCTGCTCGCCTTGCAGGCAACTCCCCAACAGCAAGCTCACGGGCACTCTGCCGCTCGCCGTCTCCACCCTCACGGCGCTCACTGCCATGTGAGCTGCCCTCCCTCCCTCCCCAATGCCAGTTCCCTTTCCTCACTGCACCCTGTTACCTGCTCGTGCTTCCCATCAACTGCCCCAGACAATACAAAAGCATATGCCTCACACTCTCGACTGGCCTAACGTTAACCCAACTCCACTCTGGGCATCCTCTCTCCTCTCTGCCCCTTCCCCCGCCTCTCTGCCCCTCCCCCCAGCGATCTCACCTCCAACCTCTTCCAGGGCCGCCTGGACGAAGTTGCCACGCAGCTGCGCCTGCTCACCAACCTCAAATCCATGTGCGCCCACCTCACCCTGCTCTCATGGAACGTGGAATCATTTCAGCGCTGTGGGCATGTTCTTGCAAGGGTGGCGCAGCGGAACTGCATGGCAACAAGGCTCTGTGTGAAACAGAGTCGGTCGCAGTAGCCCCTGAATGTGCTCTCACTCATTCATTCTTGGTGCCACTCATGCTTTTCTGCTGTATTGTTTCGTACCTTTTTTGGCTCCCTCGCATATTATCACCCACTTGTGCCTGCACCTCTGCCCCACTCCCCCACCCACCCACCCACCCACCCACCCCATCCCATCCCATGCTCACAGCGATCTCGCCTACAACTGGCTGTCGAGCTCTGTGCCTGCATTCATGCTCACCCTCCCCAGCCTCACGTAGCTGTAAGCCTCGTCTCCCCTCTCCGCTCCCTTGCATTCGCTTGCGCTTGCTTCTTGCGCCTCTCCTCCCCAACTGCCTTCTGACCGTTGGCATGCCCAAAACGCATTGACTTCGTCTTCCCACATCCTGTAAGACCAATTTCTTTCGTCGCCCTGACTCGTCCATTCCCACTTGCACCCACGCCTGCGCACTGCTCCCCTCTGCTCTGCTCTGCTTGGCAGCACGATGGGCTACAACTACCTGACGGGCGCGCTGCCCAACGTGACGTCCCCGCTCTCAGTGGTGGACGTGCAGTTCAACTTCCTGGCCGGCACCTTCCCCACGCTCACCCTCTCCCTCTGCGCCGCGCGCATGAACTGCTTCCTCGACGCCTCCAAGTGCAACAACCCCAACCGCGCCTCCGAGCTCCCGCGAGCCACCGCCGCGTGCGCCATCTGCAACACCACCAACGCGCAGGGCCGCCTGTGCAACGGCGGGCTGTGCACCGTCAACGCCACGGATCTGGTCCCTCTGGGCGCGCCCAACAGTGCATCGTCTCCCACACTGCCGCTCATCTGCGTGGGTGCGGCGTTTGTGGCGATGGACACGGTCCAAGCGGGCGCCATGCTGAACCTCAAGGCGTCGCTGGGAGTGACCTTCACTGACTGGAAGGCCGACTAGCCCTGCTCCCTGCCTGGTGCCGTCGCCGCTGGGTCGTGGAGTGGCGTCACTTGCGACGGCACTGGCAAAGTGCTGGGCATGTGAGTGCACGTGCATGGGGTTGGCGTTTTGTTTTCTTAGACCTCATACTACTCAAGTCCTCACGTTCGTTCGGTTCACTCTCCATGCTGCCATGCTTGTTTGGCCAAATCTGCAGAGTGCTGGGTTCCCAGAAGCTGGCGGGCAGTATCCACTCCGACATCTCCAAGCTCTCCACGCTCACCTCACTGTCAGTCCTCTCACTCTCCTCTCTCCACCTCTCGCTCTCACCACCTGCGCACCACGATTCTGATATTCTCCCCATCTGCTGCTCCTGGCTGCTCCTGCCCGCGTCCGCAAATCAATGTGCCGTTGTGCATCCTCCTTCGTGTCTTGCGTGCTCGCCTCCCCATGGCTGCGTGCTGCAGTGACCTGCAGTCCAACCTGCTGCAGGGGCGGCTGGACTCCTTCACTGCCAGCATCAAGACGCCCCTCGTGCTCAAATATGCACCCATCCCTGCAAACAAGCAGCCACCCATGCACCCATCCCTGCAACCAAGCAGCCACCCATGCATCCAGCTACCCATGCAGCAAACCGTTTATGTAGCCACCCATGAAGCCAATCATGCAGCCATCGATGCAGGCAACCTTGGCCACTCATGGGTGCGTGCTTTCGACCATGTGCTGCCCTCCACTGCTCACCACTCCCTATCCTTTCTGTCCTCCCTTCCCCGTGCATCCCCTGTGCGGCGCATGCCTGCAGCACTCTGCAGTTCAACTACCTGGCTGGTCCGTTCCCCTCCACGCTGCTCGCCCTCGCCACCCTCTCCAAGCTGTGAGTGCTCTGCACCACCCTGCCTTCCACTCTCGTGCTTCAACCACACTCTCCAAGCGCACAGCATCTCTCACACACACTCTCTTTCTCCCCCTGTCCCGCTCCTGTCTTCTTCCGCCTTGACTTTCCCCGCATCTCCCTCCCTCTTCCCCAAACTCCCAACCCCTCCCCATCCCTTCCCCGCCCCCCACACTCACAGCTCCGTGGCCTACAACTACCTCACGGGCCCCTTCCCGACCGTGCCAGCATCAGCCAAGTCGCTGGACGTGCAGGGCAACTTCCTGTCGGGCGCCTTCCCCACCAAGGCGCTCACCTACTGCGCCGCCACCACCAACTGCCTCACCGACGCCAACAGCTGCGCCTCCCTCGGCATCGCCCAGCGCACCGCCTCCGACTGCGCCATCTGCGGCACCGCCTTTGGCCAGGGCACGCTGTGCGGTGGTGTGGCGTGCCTTGTCAACACCACGGGGGTCAAGGCGCCTCCCACAGCGTCGTCTCCCCCTCTCAACCTCTACTGCACGCCAGTCGCCCTGGATACCAACACCAGTGAGTGCTGCCAACCACACCACCCCCTCTTATGCTCTCTCTCTCCATCCCCCCCTCACCTCCCCCACCGGCTCGTCCTCATGCCACCACCACTGCGCTGCGCCCCATACCCTTCCTCCCACGTGCAGCCGCAACGCTGCTGGCGCTGAAGACGGTGCTGGGAGTGACGGCCACGGACTGGAGTGCTACGACGGTGGTGCTGCAGCCCAAGGCGCTGAAGAGTGGTAGCGTGCCCCTCGCCACCACTGTGGGCGCCTGCACTGTGGAGGGGCAGGTGCCTGCACCTGGCTCCTGGACCGGTGTTTACTGCAACTCCGCTGGTGCCATCGTCGCCCTGTGAGTGCCCCTGCTGTTAGTGTCACGTCATTCCCACTTTCCGCCCTCCTTCCGCCCACACTTACCCTTTCTTCCTTCCCTCGTTATCTCTTTTCCCCTCCCCTCCCCGTTTTTGTTCCCGTCTCTCCTGAAACACCTGCAGGTTGCTGCCCAACCAGAAGCTGAGTGGAAGCCTGTCGTCCGACATCAGCAAGCTCACAGCTCTCACAGCGCTGTGCGTCTCCCCGGCCATGCCCATGCCTTAACTTCACTCATGCCGCCACACTTCAGCGCAGAACTTTAGAGCTCTCTCTTAGCATACTCACTTCTTTTCTTCTCTCAAAAGGCTGGCTTCATGCACAGAGCTGCCTCAAAGATGACCTGCATCTGTTTTGAAATGCATGTGTGGTGGCATGGCATGTCCATGTGTGGAGAAATATATGTGCTTGTTTGTGGTGGTATGTACATGCGTGTGCATGCATGTGTATGCGTGTGAACTGCCGTGCCGGAACTGCACTGCCCGTACACATGCAGGGATCTGAGCGCCAATCTCTTCCAGCAGCGCTTGGGTGATTTCGTTTCGCTCTTCAGCACTCTCAAGACACTCAAGTCGCTGTAAGCACTGCACTCGCTGCCACGTGCCCCTGCCTGCATTGTCACCACCTTTCCCTCTCAGCATCTCGTCTTTCCCCAAGCACCACCCATCACCGCCCCACCCCCCACATCGCTGCCCTCACCTCCCACCATGCCCATCCGCCCTGCCCACTCACAGGTCGCTGCAGTACAACTGGTTCGCCAGCTCCATCCCCGCCGCCCTCCTCGCCCTGCCAGCCCTCTCCAGCGTGTGAGTGCCCCTCACCACCCATACCATCTGTGCATCCCTTTTGAAGGAACTTCTGCGCATCCCCGCGTGTGGTATCTCCAATCGTGCCTCTGCCATTGTCCATCACTCACCATCCGCCATGGAATCAACGCTGCCATGTCTCCCCTTCCTCACCTTCTTCTCTTCCCTGTGTGCTGCGCGCAGCAAGCTGAACCGCAACTACCTGACGGGCGTGGTGCCCACCGTGGGGGCAGCGGTGAAGCTGCTCAACGTGGCGGGCAACTTCCTCTCGGGCTCCTTCCCCACCACCGGCCTCACGGCGTGCGATGCGCGCTCCAACTGCTTCACAGACGCCTCCAAGTGCACCAACACCAACGGCACCGCTCAGAGAGCCGCTGCCGACTGCAACGTCTGCGGCTCCTCCGGGGCTGCCGGCCTGCTGTGCGGCGGCGGCTTCTGTATCCCCAACGCCGCTGCGCCCGCCGCTGCTGGCACGCCGAACACGGAGGGGCAGGCGGTGCTGGCGATGTTCTGCCAGGGCGGCCCCATCGAGGTCACCATGCGCGGCGCCATGCTCAACCTCAAGGCGTCACTGGGCGTCACTCTCACCAACTGGCTTGACTCCGCGCCGTGCAACATCGCAGGGCAGAGCACGGTGCCGGGGGCGTGGTCTAATGTGGTGTGTGACACCGCGGGCAAGGTGTTGAGCATGTGAGTAGCAGCCAGCAGTGGCGCTGGCCTCGTTGGGCTGAAGCAGCCTGAAGCCTGCCTGTGTGCCACACCCATGCCATCAAAGCGCCTCTTTCTTGCATTGTTCCCCGCGCCTGCCTCTCACCTCCCTCCCCCCTTGCCTGTTCCGCTCTCGCCCCTCTCTTGCCCGTGTTTCTCTGCAGCGACCTCACAAGTCAACTGTTGAAGGGGACCATGCATGCTGACATCACCAAACTCACCACTCTCTCCTCGCTGTAAGCTCACCGCTCTTATGCAAGTCTTGTTTCTGTTTTGAAGAAGCGCTCAAGCTGGTTCCTCAACAGACGCCAAAGCTCTCACCTAATCAGACCTTGTCCCACTCACCTTAACCATGGGGGGTTCATCTCGTTGTCCTGAAACACTCGTACCTACTGAGTGGATGGATGTATCCGCAAACCACATGTCCTCGTCTGCCAAGGCTTGCCTCACTGCAAGCTCGCGTCTTTCCTTGTTGTACGACTGCCTCTCTCATCTGCGTCTCCCTCCCCGTCCCTTCCCCCCCACTTTCTCTGACCCTGCAGCATCCTGGACAGCAACCTGCTGCAGGGCCGCCTGGCCTTCTTCACGTCGGCCTTCAAGGGGCTCTCAGCGCTCAAGCTATTGTCAGCCGCCTCTGCCCCCCACATACCCCCTGCTGCCCATGCCATCATCCCTGTTGCATGCTTCATTTTGCGCTGCAGCACCTTTTCCCCTCTGCTCCCCTGCTGTTCTAGTTGCTCATGTTCTATCGCTTGTCTGGTGCTGCGTGTCTTGCCCTCTCACTGCTCTGCCTGTGCCGTGCCTGTCAAACATTATACATGTTCATATTGTGTAGGGTATAGTGGGTTTAGCCTTAGGGGGTACAACATTGCTAGGGTTTCCTACTTGTATCACCCTGCTGCCTAGTTTCACACATTCTCGTTCAGTTCTACATTTTAACATGGACACGAGATGAGGCAAAGCAGCGGCAAAGCACTCAAACTCCTCCTGTCTGTCCTCAAGGACGTCCGTGCCAATAGCACACTCACCCCCGACAGACGGAGGACAGACAGACTCAGACTCAGACTCAGCAACAAGGCTAGCGGCGTAGTCTAGACGACAGGCAGCAGCAAAGTCAACAAGCTCAGCGACTAGAGCAGACGCAGCAGAGGACTCAAAGGAAGGGTCAATGACAGCAGTGGCAAGGAGACGCGTGACAGTAGGACTGGCAGCACGAAGAGAGTCAGACTCCGGGTCAGCAAGAGCAGGAAGAGAGGACGCTGGTGGAGACGGCAGTGGGACACGCTGTGGAGCAGTAGAGGGACGCAGGGTCATATAGTGAGTGCCAAGGACAGGAGGAGGACGCTGACGTGGAACACGACGACCAGCGCGGACAGCGCGGACAGGCGACTCTGGACGCGACTCAGACGACTCTGGACGAGTCTCAGGCGACGGAGGACGAGACTCAGGCTCACAACGCTCCGTAAGACCTCCCGTCGGCGCAGTGTAGGGAGAAGGACCAGGAAGTGGAGAGACTGGCTGTAACTGTGACTGCGACTGGACAAGCGGTGGACTCAGTAGGGGAGGAGTAGGACCAGGAGAGGGCGGAAGGCCAAGAACCTGCTGAAGGAGCGGAACGTAGTACGGCCGTGGCCGCTCAGCACCTCCAGCTCCAACCCCCTCAGCAGGGCCAGTCCCAGCAGCTCCAGCAGCACCGCCAGCAGCAGCAGGGTCCCCAGCAGCTCCAGTACCAGCAGCACCTCCAGCAGTGCCAGCAGCAGTGCCAGCAGCACCACCAGTAGCAGCAGCACCTCCAGCAGCTCCAGCAGCACCAGTACCAGCAGCACCTCCAGCAGCGCCAGCAGCACCGCCAGCAGCAGCAGTACCACCAGCAGCTCCAGTAGCTCCAGCACCAGTAGCACCTCCAGCAGCGCCAGCCGCACCGCCAGCAGCAGCAGCACCTCCAGCAGCTCCAGCAGCACCAGAACCAGTAGTACCTCCAGCAGCGCCAGCAGCACCTCCAGCAGCAGCAGTACCTCCAGCAGCTCCAGCAGCACCAGCAGCACCTCTAGCAGCGCCAGCCGCACCGCCAGCAGCAGCAGCACCTCCAGTAACTCCAGAAGCTCCAGAGTCCACGACACCGGGAGCGCCACTCCGGAGACTGCAGCGCCTAGCGTACCACTCTCGGAGCTGCTGGGGAGAGGGCAGCTCCCGCCTAGGAGGGGAAGCACTAGCACCAGCTCCGGCACCACTCCGAGCTCCAGAAGCACCTCTCCTGAGGCTGCAGTACTGTAAGTACCACCCACGCAGCTGCTGCGAGGAGAGGCCTCCCCCAGGTGCAGCACACTCAGGCTCAGTACTCTCAGACGTAGCACTCCCAGGCTCAGCACCCCCAGGCTCAGCACCTCCAGACTCAGCACCCGCAGGCTCCGCACCCCCAGGCTCAGCACCCCCAGACTCAGCACCCGCAGGCTCCGCACCCCCAGACCCCGCACCCCCAGGCTCAGCACCCCTGGCAGGACGAGAGTCGACAGCTACCTCGACAGGCTCAACCGGGTCTACCTGTGACACACCTGAGGGAGCGGCACCCTGAGGGGGGAGGGGGTCTACCACAGCAGCACCTGGCGCGAGGAAGAGAGGCGGGGGGGGGAGCGGGGCAGTGGCGGTAAGAGGCGGGGAAGAGGCGGTAGTAGGGCACGGACTCGTCAAAAGTGACGTCCTGAGAGGGCAGGACACGGCGCGAGGTGGCGTGGTAAAACTGCCAACCAGACGCGTCCGGGACAAAGCCAAGGAAGACACAGGGAACAGCGCGGGAGGAGAGCTTGTCCGCGAACGTATCGCGAACAAAAGCTCGGGATCCCCAGACCCGAAAACGCGACGCATCGCCAACCTCTCCCGTCCAACGCAGTGTCGGCGAAGTCTCCGGAACGGAGACACGGGGCCAGAGGTTGAGCTGATGCGCAGCGTATCGGACCGCAAACGGCCACAGAAAGTGGGGGGCAGCCGCATGGATCAAGGAGGTACGAGCGACCTCCATGACCAAGCCAATGCGGCGCTCAGCAACCCCATTCTGCTGTGGAGAGGCCGGAAGCGTGAACGACTGGCGGATGCCGTGCTCCGCACAGTAGGCTGCCAAGAGGTCAGAGGAGAACTCACCACCTCTGTCAGAGTGCAGACGCAGGACAGGAAAGTCCGAGTGGAACCGCTCACTGAGCTGGAGACGAGAAGCGCGGATCCAAGGGATCAAAACATCAGGGACCTCACCCTTGGTGCGCAAGGGGAAGACCGTGGTGTAGCGCGACTAGTCGTCAACAACGATCAGGAAGTACCTCTCCTGACCCTGTCCACGGACGCGGGCTGGGCCCCACACGTCCATGTGGAGCGTCTGCAAGGGAGCAGTCGTCGGGGGAAACGAGGAGGAGTGAGGAGCGGCGCGCTGCCGCCCCTCGACACAGAGATGGCTTCCTGGAAGTCCACAGGCACCTACGTCGACGAGGTTCCCCCACCTGGGGCGAACATCGTCAGTGACATGTGGATTTTCAGGGTGAAGCGGCCGCCGGGTTCTCCGCCTGTCTTCAAGGCGCGTTACGTTGCACGAGGCTTCAGTCAGCGAGAGGGAGTTGACTTCTTCCAGACCTTCTCCCCGACCCCGAAGATGACCACTCTTCGGGTTCTGCTGCACGTCGCTGCTCAGCGTGACTACGAGCTCCACTCTCTTGACTTCAGCACTGCGTTCTTACAGGGCAGCCTGCACGAGGAGATCTGGCTGCGCCGCCCACCTGGCTTCACTGGGCCGTTCCCTCCTGGTACCCAGTGGAGCCTCCGGCGGCCAGTCTACGGTCTCCGCCAGGCACCCCGTGAGTGGCACGACACACTGAGGACTACTCTTGCTGCTCTTGGGTTTGCTCCTTCTACTGCTGACCCGTCGCTGTTTCTACGCACCGACACCACTCTGCCGCCGTTCTACGTTCTTGTTTACGTAGACGACTTGGTCTTTGCTACTGCTGACACTGAGGCACTCGCCCACGTGAAGTCGGAGCTGCAGAAGAGACACACGTGCACAGACCTGGGTGAGCTGACAAGCTATCTTGGCTTGCGGATCACCCGGGACAGAGCACAGCGCACCATCACCTTGACTCAGTCACACATGGTGCAGCAGGTCCTTCAGCGCTTCCGCTTCACGTACTCCTCGCCTCAGCCCACTCCTCTGCCTACCGGTCACTCGCTCTCAGCTCTGCCTTCGGATGAGTCCGTAGAGCCGAGTGGCCCGTATCCAGAGCTTGTGGGCTGCCTCATGTACCTGATGACCTGCACTCGACCTGACCTGGCATACCCTCTTAGCATCCTAGCACGCTATGTCGCTCCCGGCCGTCACCGGAAGGAGCACATGGATGCCGCTAAGAGGGTGTTGCGCTACTTGTGCAGTACGTCGGGCATGGGGCTCGTGCTTGGAGGTCGGAGCGACGTTGTCCTCACGGGTCACTCAGACGCTTCTTGGGCTGACGACCAGGCTACGCAGCGGTCGTCTCAGGGTTACACCTTCAGCCTTGGCTCTGGTTCAGTTTCTTGGCGTTCTACTCGCTCTTCTTCTGTTCTCAGCTCCAGTTGTGAGGCTGAGATCTACGCCACAGCCATGGCTGCACAGGAGTTACGCTGGCTCACCTACCTGCTGACCGACCTGGGAGAGCGGCCTCGTTCTCCTCCAGTGCTGTACGTTGACAACAAGGCCGCCATTGCCTTGTGTGAGGAGCACAGACTGGAGCACAGGACGAAGCACATCGCTCTGCGCTACTTCCTTGCTCGAGAGCTGCAGCAGCGTGGTCAGCTTCGTCTGCGTTACGTGGCCACTCGGGCCAACACTGCTGATGTGTTCACCAAGGCGCTTCAGCCTTGTGACCATCAGCGAATCTGTACTGTTCTAGGCCTTGTGCCTACTCTCCCTCACTTGCTCACTTCTTGACTCTGCTTGTACTGTGATCTCTATATATATATACCTGCATGTTTACTCTTGTTAGGTTGTGATCACTGTACCTCTTGTTATATTATCAAACTGCATGTGAACTGGTCTTGTGACCACTTGCTTGTGCTCGGAATTTGTGTGGTTTCCTTGAGATCCACCCTGAGCTTGCTTTGCTTTGCTTTGACTGGTCTTGTGACCATCTGGTTGTCTCCCACTTAGCCTATGGGGGTGTGTCAAACATTATACATGTTCATATTGTGTAGGCTATAGTGGGTTTAGCCTTAGGGGGTACAACATTGCTAGGGTTTCCTACTTGTATCACCCTGCTGCCTAGTTTCACACATTCTCGTTCAGTTCTACATTTTAACAGTGCCTGTCTCTCTCTCCCCTCTCTCCCTGCCTGCAGCAAGGCACGCTTCAACTTCTTCGCAGGCCCGCTGCCCTCCGCGCTGCTCACTCTGCCCACAATCACCAACATGTACCGCCTCATCCCTACTGCCCTCCCACCCTCTTCTTACATGCCACCTGCTCGTTTCCCTCATTTATGCTACCCCTCTCCTCTGTTCGCCTCGTGCACCCACCCGGGCCACCCCGATGGTCCCTCATTGGCAAGATCCGAACCCGAAATGGATCGACTCGAACCGTATGGAGTCAAACGGGTAGTTTGTTCGAACCAAACCGATTCAATTTGGGTCAACCAAAACTAGGGAGGGGTCAGGGTTTGAGTTACGCCTAATGTGGTCAAACCTTTTCCAGTTCAATTCAAACCGTAAGGAGTTCGACCCGAACCGGTTCGGGTTGGTTCGGCAACAACATCTTGAGTGATTCGCACGAACCCCAGATCTGCGCAGATCGGACTGCGAAATCAGTGGACCAAATTGTGCAGGTTGTTGCGTTAGACTCCCTGTTGGGTCGGCACAAGCCGAAAATTCGTTGAACCGACTGAAGTTTAGCGCGGCTAAGCACCTAAAGTCTAACCGTTTGGAATGCTTCGACCCGAACATCAGTCGGTCCGACTTGGTACAAGAGATATCGGAACGATTTGGTTTGTTCCATACCGGTATGAGTCGAATCGATAGGAGTTGGGTATTTTTCTCAAGTACTATTCTGTGCTGCAAGACAGGCCACCCTGCCCCGCACCCTCTCACATCCTTGTCTCTTTCCGCTCCACCCGCCGGTGCATTGCTGTGCCGTCCTCCCAGCGACATGAGTTACAACTACCTCACAGGCACCGTGCCCACCACTGTCGGCACAGCGCTCAAGTCACTCTACATCGGAGGCAACTGGCTGATGGGCAGCATCGGCACGCTCACCGGCGTGACGTGCTCGGCGGCACTCAACTGCCTCACTTCCCAGGGCAGCTGCACCGCTGGCGGCACTATGAACCGTTACGGCTGTGCCACTGTGTGCGGCGGCACCAACGCCCAGGGCACTCTGTGTGGCGGCGGGCTGTGCGTGCCGAACGCCACAGCGGCTGTGGCAGCCAACGAGACCCCCAACCTGTCCACGGCTATCATGCCCACGTCATCATCGATGCTGCATCAGGTGATGCGCCGTTGCCCTTGCCAGCACCATGCGAGATGCTGCCATCATGTTCATGCACTGCCTCCCTGTCACCACCATGGACGGTGCTGCTCACTACCATTCATCCATATGCATTCATGCCATGTGGTGTCGGGCCCCCCTCGCTCTCTCGCCCGCTCCCCGACCTCTCTCTGACTCCTCTGTATCCTCCTGTCATTTTCTCCTCTGTGCAACCCGTCTCCCTCTGCGGCCGCTATCTCGCTCGCTCTGCTTGCCAGTCACGGCGCTGGGCAACATAAAGACGGCGCTGGGAGTGACGTTCACGGACTGGACGGCCCCCACGGCGCTGCTGAAGCCCAAGGCGGCGGGAAGCAGTGGCGGTGGCAGCGTGGCGCTGACGGACTGGCTCACCACGGGCGGCTACTGCACCGTGGAGGGGCAGACCCCCGTCGCTGGCTCCTGGTCCGGCGTGCTCTGCAACACCGCAGGCCAGCCCGTCAACCTGTGAGTCGTGTTTTGAGTCGTCTCAAAACATGCCCTGCAACTCCCTCGGCCAGCCCGTCAACCTGTCAGCAACCTCCCACCCTCGCCCGCTGCTGCACTCCTCTGTTTCCCACGGCATACACTGCTTAAGCTGCTGCACTTCCTATCCTGGTGTTTGTGGTGCCTACAAAATCATCTCACTGGCTGGCATGCTGTTTGTGTCAGCGACAGTGTGCAACCATGCCAGCACCTAACTCACCTCAACACCATGCTCCTTCCCCCCATCCCACGCTGACAGGAAACTAGACAATCAGAAGCTCACCGGCTCACTCCACGCTGACATCAGCAAGCTCACAACGTTGACCATGCTGTGAGTGCCGCCCACATGCTGCCCTTTGCTGATTCCCACCCACATACTGAATTCGGGAGAGCCCCCCAATGGCGGGCAATAAGCATTACATTCACCTCACTCCTCCGCGTCATCATCTCCTCTCTCTTCCCCCCCACCCCCCCCTCCCCTCCCGCCACCATCGGCTGCTGCGCGCCCAGGGACGTGAGCTTTAACTTCTTCCGAGATAACATCAACACCTGGGCCTCGCCCCTTAAACTCGCCACCAACATGCTCTCTCTGTGAGTGCCCTGCAAACCGGTTATCACTCTGAGTGCCATGCCAACCTGCTATCGCTCTGAGTGCCTTGCTTGCCACAATGCAGTCAACCCTGTCCTCCTCTCTGACCTCTCCTCCTGACCACCCCCCCCCTTCTTCCCCCGCCCTGCCTGCAGCCGGCTCAACAACAACTATCTCTTCGGCTCCGTGCCCCTCTGGCTCGTCTCCTTCGCCAAGCTCACCAACCTGTCAGTGCCCCACCCTGTCCAGTCCTGACCTCGCCTGCCCGAGCTAGCCTTGTCAACCCCTGCCACTCCGACCGCCCTCAGCCTCATGCCTTTCCCCATCCGCTGTCCCATCCACATCGTACCCCTCGCTCCATTCGTCTTTGACCTCTCGCCTATCGTGCTCGCCCCCACCGCTGTCTCTTGTGCTGCATCTTGCCCCATTCGGTCGTCCCTTCTCTAAGCATCATCCGAACCCCCCCCTTCCCCCTCCCCCGCCCCCGGCCTGCGTGCAGTGAGCTGAGCATGAACGCACTGACGGGCACGTTCCCAGCACCCATCTCCACCGCACTGAAACGCCTCATGGTGGACCAGAACTTCCTGGGCGGCAGCTCCTTCCTGGCCAACAGCGCCACCTACTGCACCGCCTACTACAACTGCATCACCTCCTACACCACCTGCCCCGCAGTCTACCCCAACCTGCCCATTGCCAGCTTCGGCTGCCAGATCTGCGGCATGACCAATGCGCTGGGCACGGCGTGCATGGGCAATCCGTGTGTGCCCATCACGCCATCACCCATCACAGCCATCAACAAGTGGAACCCCGTCCCTGTCATGCGCTGTGACCCCGTGCCCATCCAAGCCACCCAAGGTGCGCTCCCCCCTCGTGCTGTACTGCCCCCCGGCCTCCCTGGTTCCTGCTCTTAACTCTTCCCACCTGCTCCTAACTCTTCCACACCCTCTCCTCCTCACTCGCCTTTGTAAGCTGTTTGCTCCTCCCCTTGTCCCTTGAAGGGCCATTCACTACTGCAAGCTTGAGGTGCTCCCTTCAAGCACAACTCGCACCTTCAAGCACAACTTGCACCTTCAAGCACAACTTGCACCTTCAAGCACAACTTGCACCTTCAAGCACAACTCACACCTTCAAGCACAACTCACACCTTCAAGCACGATTCCCCCCTCCCTTCTTCCCCCTTCCCCACTATGCCTTCCAGCGTCGGCGCTGCAGGCGATGGTGCCGGGACTGTGGACACAGCCGACGTGCACCATAGCAGGGCAGGCCTACATCGCCGGCACCTTGCCCCGCGTCTTCTGCAACCCCTCCGGCATGGTCCTTCATATGTACGCCCCCTCTTCTTGCTCCTCCCGCCTCCCTTCCCAACCCACGTCTGCTCCCATCCATGCCAGTTATGCCAGCCAGTGCACGCGGCTTGATTTTCCATGCACGCGTTATGCATGCGGCATGCATTGCCATGCACGCGTTATGCACGCGTCATGCATTGCCATGCGTGCGGGTCATGTCGGCAGCCATCAAGCATGATGCACGCATCATGGCACACTGTGTTCATGCCTGTGCCATCCATTGTGTGTTACCTTCATTCATAACACATATTGCATGCAACCTTACCTGGGTTCATTTCATGCCTATATGTGCCTGCCATATACCATCTCACAGTGTTCTCAACGCTGTCAAGGCCTCGGGTTTCTTCCCTACTGACGTCTCAAAGCTCTCTTTGCTCTCCCGACTGTAAGCTCTCCGCTCTCACCAACCTGAAAGCTCTCCGCACTCACCAACCTGAAAGCTCTCCGCACTTACCAGATTGTGCTTCCTCTTCACCTGCCACTGCAGTTTTCCTTACCATGCCATTCAGCGGCCCGGCATGTCAGTCCCATCACTTGCCAGCCGAAACCAACGAATGCATGTGTGCGCTCCCATCTTATGTCATTCGTGTGCTGCGCTGTGTGCTGTTCTGCGCTGTGTGCTGTGCTGCGCTGTGTGCTGTGCTGCGCTGTGTGCTGTGCTGCGCTGTGTGCTGTTCTGCGCTGTGTGCTGTTCTGCGCTATGTGCTGTGCTGCGCTGTGTGCTGTGCTGCGCTGTGTGCTGTTCTGCACTGTACGCCATGGCAGGGACCTGTCGGTGAACCTTTTCTCGGGCCGCCTCGACACCTTCCTCGCGCCCTTCATTCCCCTCAAGTCCCTCATCTCCCTGTAAGCACCTCTCTGAAAAGCTCAAGTTCGCTGTTTCACCATTCTCCTGCTGCCTCTCTGCTTACACTCACGCCACCCCCTTTTGTGCTGCACCCATGAACCGCAGGCGCCTCCACCAGAACTACTTCTCGGGCTCCTTCCCGGCCAACATCACTGCCCTCACTGCCCTCACGGAGCTGTAAGCCACCCTGCCCCCGCCTTTGCCCGCTCTCACCTGAAGCCTCTTTCGTTTCCTGCTCACCTTCGTGCCTCACAATTCCACATTGAATTAACTCCTTTCTCCTCTCCCCTTCTCCTCGCCTTTCTCTTTTCCCTGCCCACCCCATCCGCTTCTCCCTTACGCGCCAATCGCTGTCCACCGCTGTCCACCGCTGGGTCATGGCGATGCAGGCGGCTGAACCTGAACTACCTCACAGGCAGCATGCCGGCAGCGCTGCCAGCAAGCCTCAAGGTGATCGACCTGTCGAGCAACTACCTGGTCGGCACCTTCCCCACCACCACCGCCACCTCGGTCACCTGCGCCAGCAACTGCCTGCAGGACGCCTCCAAGTGCCTCGCCGGCTCTGCTCAGCGCGCTGCAGGCGGCTGTGCCATCTGTGAGACGCCCGACGGCACCGGCAGGATGTGTGGCGGCGGCATCTGCACTCCCAACGCCACGGCACTCATCGCCGCCAACACCAACAACGCGGACACGGCGTCTCTCTACTGCCTCGGCGCCACCATGGATCCCGCCATGGGTGAGTGCATGGGAGGATGGGGTGTGTGGAATACACATGCCAGCGCCTTCATGTGATGCCTTGTGAGTCCATTCAGCACGGGTGCGTCTTTGCAGCCATGCTGCTCCCGCATTCTCACCCACCCCTATTCCTGTTAGAGACTAAGGACGGAGTCTATAAAGATTAGGTGCCTAAATTTCTCAAAATCGTTGGTCCCTATTTCTGGACAGAATAGTTGCGCTCACAAGAAACGCCGTCGACGAAAAGTGCACAGTCTAAACTTCACTAAACTCATATATGTTGTAGCCCTACTCCGTGGCTACAATTCCCAAGTTGAAACGTATCAAGAGGTGAAGTAAATCTCGACTTTTCAATTTCGGCGCACAGGGGGGTATGCTGCCATAAGAACTTAACTCAATCACAAAGTTCACACAAGTTCACACAAGAGAATTAGAGTAGCACTAAACCAGGTGGAAGGGATAAGGAGGACGAGAGGGAAGGTCCCAAGAGAGTCCCCAACCAAGGAAACCCCATGCCATACAATTCCCTTCCCCATAGGCAACCCAACTTTGACCTTTGTCACTATCCCAACCTCCACAATCCACCTCAACCCAACTTGGCCACACTTGCCAACCTGGTTTGGTTTCTCCCAACCATTTGGCAGCAACTACAGTAGAAAAGACGAATTTCCCAACCCCCAAAAGTCTGTACCCCATATTGAGTCAACCCCACAACTTCCCATAGTCACCACAACCAAATATCAAAAGCATACGAACTCCAACGTTCGTAACTTTCTAGTTCGTGCTCCGATTGAAGCGATACTTGGTTCCTCGGAAAGCTCTTGAGCAGAGGAGTCACTTCAGATATCTGCTCAAGCCAAATAACATTCACACACACACTCAGAAAAACCAAACCGCACAAAACACAAATTCTTGCACACACTCACAACACGCATGCAACGCACGAACATATGATGGGAGGCAGACAGACGTGAATGCGAATGGTAGCATCACTCAACAAACTCCCCCTCTGGCTGCCAACCATCATCCCACATGCCATAGCTCAAGCATGCATCCTCAATGCACACTCATCCCAGCAAGCTTCATGCCCTTCCAATGCTCAGATTCAGCCAGGCGCTTGGTGAGAATGTCAGCCGCCTGCTGATGGGTCTTCACAATCTCCAGCCGCACCTCCTTGTCCAGGAGCCTCCTCACCCAGTGCCACTTAGGCCTGATGTGTTTGGTCAGCCCATGAAGACAAGCATTCTTCGCTAGCTTCACCGCCGACTCATTGTCACAGAAAATCACAGTCGGCTCCCTCTGACCAACTCCAATCTCCTCCAACAAACGCCTCAGCCACACCACCTCCTTTGCCCCATGATGCAGGGCCATGTACTCTGTCTCACACGAGGACTGCCCCACCTCATTCTGCTTCTTACTGCGCCAGCTCACTGCACCACCTCCGAACAGGCACACATAGCCTCCAATGCTGGTGCCATCCGCTTTCACCGAGTTGAAGCTAGCGTCAGTGTAGCAGGTCAGGAGCATCTCCCCCTTGCTCAAATCAGCTGCACTCCTCTGCAGCCTCTGCCTCACAGCACTGTACTCCAAACCCA
The DNA here is from genome assembly GCA_947471745.1 of Closterium sp. Naga37s-1. NCBI lineage: Eukaryota > Viridiplantae > Streptophyta > Zygnematophyceae > Desmidiales > Closteriaceae > Closterium > Closterium sp. Naga37s-1. The sequence goes on along the minus strand of CANJKZ010000319.1, from coordinate 114,465 downwards.
CTGATGCCGTTGCACTCACATAGCGGACCAACCTCTTGGCCACTTCCAGCTGCTCATGACTGGGGCGTGAAACCACACTGGCAAGCCTGGATGTTGCAAAGGCAATGTCAGGCCGTGTGTGGTTAGCCGCATAGTTGAGTGCCCCAACCATGGAATGAAAAAGTTTCCTGTCACTCTCACCCACCACCTCCTCATCAGCACAGGGCTCTACCGTGAACCCCGAAGGCAGTGGGGTGGCTGGCTTTCCTCCATCTTGCAGCCCATACTTCTCAGCCAGCCCCTCACAATACTTTCTCTGGTGCAACCTCAACACTCCCTTGTCAAGGTCCCTCTCCACATGCATCCCTAAATAGTACTTCACATCTCCCATCTTGGAGCACTTAAACTGCATCTCCAGCATCTCCTCCACATGCTCAATCATTGCAGACGACTCAGAGAAGAGCAGGATGTCATCCACATACACCAGGAGCATGAGAAACTGCTCCTTCTCCTGCAGCAGGAACAAGCTGTGATCACACTCACTCTTCTAGAAACCCCCAGCCAGCAGAGTCTCCTCTAACTTGTGGTACCATGCACGAGGAGCCTGCTTCAGGCCATAGATGGCCTTCTTCAGCCTGCACACCCTGCCGCTCCCATCATCCAAACCCTCAGGCTGTAACATGTACAGCTCCTCCAGAATGATCCCATTGAGGAAGGCGGTGGTGATGTCCATCTGCTTCACCCGCCATCCACGGTATGCTGCCATTGCCAATGACACCCGAAGTGTTGTGCCTTTCCCCACAGGAGCATAGAGCTCGTTGAAGTCCTTTCCCTTTGTCTGCTGAAACCCCTTAGCCACAAGCCTTGACTTGTAGCGGGTCAGCGCCCCATCAGGTCCATACTTGTGCCTGAAAATCAGCTTGGAAGAAATGGCCTTCTTCCCAGGTGGCAGCTCACACAGCTCCCACGTCTCATTCTCTAGCAGAGAATCATACTCCTCCTTCACACTCTGCTTCCACTTTTCAGCATCGGGCCCGCTCAATGCCTCAGCTAGCGTCTTGGGCTCAGGGACGGCTGCCCAGTAGCAGTGTGCTATCTCATCCTCATCACACTGCTCAGCCACACTCCCAGCCCTTACCACCTTTGGCTTGCCACGGCTTGCATAGGTCAGCCTGTTAGGAGGGCGCACATCCCTCCTAGGACGGTCAGCCGTACGTCCGGCACCTTGTGGAGCACCTTGCTCCTCCTGCTGCTGCGGCTGCTGCTGCTGTTGCTGCTGCTGCTGCTCCTCCACCTCAGGTTCTCCCCCATCCTCTGTCACCCCAGAGATCTCATTCTCAGAGACAGAAACCTCCACTTGCCTTGAAGGCCGCTGCACCTCATCGGCCTCGACAATTAGCGGTGTCGTTGGAAGCTTCTGCTGCTGCTGCTGCTTCCACTCCTTGTAGTACAAGGACTCAAGGAACTTCACATCCCTTGACACAGTCAGCTGCTGGCTGGTCAAGTCCCAAATCAGCCAGCCCTTGTGATCCTTAGCAAGCCCCAAGTGCACACCCCATCTCCCAGAAGCTTCCAGTTTTCCCCTCTTCTCCTTAGGCACATGAAACACCACCATGCACCCAAAGGCTCTCAGCATGTTCACAGCTGGTGCAATCCCATACCACTTGGTGTAGGGGACCCACTGCTTGTCCCCCACAGTCGCCAGCACCCTGTTCTTCACAACAACGACCTGCCGCAGTGCTGTCACCCAAAACGGATCCGGCAGCCCTGCACGCCCAAGGAGAGTGCGAGCACCTTCCTGCAGGGTCCGGTTGAACCGCTCAGCCACGCCATTCTGCTGAGGGTTGTAAGGCACTGTGAGCTGATGCTGGATCCCCTTCCGCTTCAGCTCCTTCTCAAAATCAGCGCCGATGAACTCTCCTCCGTTGTCAGTGCGGATCACCTTCACCTTGTGTCCGCTTTCCCTTTGTGCTCTCGGCATCCACTCCTTAAGAACAGCCGCTGCCACCTCCCCCTTAGTCTTGAGAGGGTACACCCACACCGCACGCGTGTGGTCGTCCACAATCGTCAAGAAGTAGCGGCTGCCCGAGAGAGAAAGGGCCCTCGTGGGGCCCACCACATCCATGTGCACTAGTTCAAGTGGTGCCTTGGCTGGTCCTGTGCTGCTGCTGAAGGGAAACTTCGTGAATTTGGTCTCAAGGCAGGTAGGGCAGCTCCCAATCTCCTTTGCTCCCCCCTTCACCTCCAGCCCCTTCAAGCACCCATCCTTTACCAACTTCTGCAGCATAGGAATGTTCACATGGCACAGCCTCTCATGCCACGTCTCCCAATCAGCCTCACCACTCCCAGATGAAGCCTTTGCCCATGCAGCTGTCGCATCCACACCAGCAAGCACCTCACCATGTGGCTGTTGTGGCTGCTGCACCTTCTTGACTGCATCCAGGGCCCCAGCAGTTGGTGCAGTCTCCTCTCCTCCCGCAGTTGCTTTAGCCGCTGCCGCTGCCTTTGCCGTTGCTGGTGGTTTCCCCTTCCAAGGGATGACGGGCAGCTGCCACAAGTCCTTGATGCAGCTGCTCTTCTCCTCCAAGTTCCACAGCAGCAACTTCCCAAGCTTTGCACGGCAGCTGGTTGGGCCGAAGGTAACTTCAGCCTTGCTCTTCTGCAGCCGGCGCACAGAAAGAAGGTTAGCGGACAAACCTTCAACCAACAGCACATTCCCAAGCCCCACAAGCTCTCCATTGGCTCCCATCACCTTGGCATTCCCAACACCAATCACAGGGAGCAAAGCACCTGAAGCGGCAGCCACAAACTTGATCTTCCCAGGAGGTTTTACCTCATCAAGCAAATCTGCCCGTGGGGTCATATGACTCGTGCAACCTGAATCGATCACCCAGTGAGTGAGGGGGTGCATCACAACCTTCCCAACTGAACCCACATCACCCCCACTCCCTTGCACATCCTCAACCATGAGGAACATCCCAGGGTGGGCTTTACCTTGTGCACCATCACCTTGTGCACCTGAACCTTGCACAGCGCCACCGCGTGCACGTTCACCACTTGGCGGCTTCATGCCTGGAGGGGCCCATCCCTCAGGCCGGCTGAAACACTTGAACCACGGGTGTCCAGCCTTCTTGCAGTACCAGCACGCACCCTCCATTCGGGTGCTCCCCCTGCCACCAGAGCTCCCATGCCCCTCATTGTAGTCACCTCGGCCTCTCCCTCTGCCAAAGCCTCTCCCACGGCCTCGGCCTCTCCCTCCCCCTCTTCCTCTGCTGCCTCCTGCAGCTCCATACCCCTCAGCAGTTTTGTTGGCAGCACCACCTCCCGTGTGGCGTCTGCGGAAGTCCTCCTGCAGAATCTGCTGCCGTAGCCACTCAGGCGTCCATTTGTCCTGCTGAACGTTGAGGGTGGGGATGAGGTTGTCCCACGAGTTGTCGAGCACCGAGATGATCTTGGTGCACTGTTGCATCTGCGACACTTCGCTGCCCGCCGCTGCCATCCTCGCATAGGTGTCCTTGATCTTGTCAAGGACCGGTTTCACATCATCTCCCGGTTTCATGGAGAGGGCAGCCAACTCCTTCTCCAACACAATCACCATCGGCAGCGTGTTGGGCTGAATCACGTCGCGTAGCAGCTTCCATGCCTTCGGTCCGGAATCATCCAACTCCACCAAATCCTTGATGTGCTGGAACATGTCGTTGTTGACCGATTGGAGGATGAGGTCGTACAGCACCGCGCTCTTCTCAATCCACCGATCGCGGGCATCTCCTTCCCCCGGCATCTTCTCCTCTCCCATTGCAATTTTCAGCAGCTTGTAGCGCTTGAAGGCGCTCCGCATCCGCCCGCTCCATTCCTCATAGTTGGAGCCATCCAAAGCTTCAATCTTGGATGGTGGCGGCTCACTCCTCTTCTCAGCTGCATCTCCACTCCCTTGATTCATCTCCTCTGCTCCCAATCAGAGGTTTCAGCTCCCCCTTTTGCTGGTCACAATGTAGATCCACACAATCTTCACAAGTGTCAGCGCCAACGAAATTTCGGCAGAGTTTCCCCTTAGCGGAAGTCACATCCAACCTCCAGAACTCCACTTAGGCACGCCCACAGGCCATGGTGGGTCTAGGAGGGTCTTCACACTTCAGTAGACTCCCCACAAGGTCCTTAATCAGCTCTGATACCACTTGTTAGAGACTAAGGACGGAGTCTATAAAGATTAGGTGCCTAAATTTCTCAAAATCGTTGGTCCCTATTTCTGGACAGAATAGTTGCGCTCACAAGAAACGCCGTCGACAAAAAGTGCACAGTCTAAACTTCACTAAACTCATATATGTTGTAGCCCTACTCCGTGGCTACAATTCCCAAGTTGAAACGTATCAAGAGGTGAAGTAAATCTCGACTTATCAATTTCGGCGCACAGGGGGGTATGCTGCCATAAGAACTTAACTCAATCACAAAGTTCACACAAGTTCACACAAGAGAATTAGAGTAGCACTAAACCAGGTGGAAGGGATAAGGAGGACGAGAGGGAAGGTCCCAAGAGAGTCCCCAACCAAGGAAACCCCATGCCATACAATTCCCTTCCCCATAGGCAACCCAACTTTGACCTTTGTCACTATCCCAACCTCCACAATCCACCTCAACCCAACTTGGCCACACTTGCCAACCTGGTTTGGTTTCTCCCAACCATTTGGCAGCAACTACAGTAGAAAAGACGAATTTCCCAACCCCCAAAAGTCTGTACCCCATATTGAGTCAACCCCACAACTTCCCATAGTCACCACAACCAAATATCAAAAGCATATGAACTCCAACGTTCGTAACTTTCTAGTTCGTGCTCCGATTGAAGCGATACTTGGTTCCTCGGAAAGCTCTTGAGCAGAGGAGTCACTTCAGATATCTGCTCAAGCCAAATAACATTCACACACACACTCAGAAAAACCAAACCGCACAAAACACAAATTCTTGCACACACTCACAACACGCATGCAACGCACGAACATATGATGGGAGGCAGACAGACGTGAATGCGAATGGTAGCATCACTCAACAATTCCATCCGCTCCCTGCCCTGTCCCTCCCTCGCTATCCGCCCTGTCCCTCCCCCAGCGGTGGCGCTGCTGAACGTAAGGGCATCGCTGGGGGTGACGTTCACGGACTGGGCGCTGGACTCGCCGTGCACCATCCAGGGGCTGGCCCCGCTGCCAGGCGCCTGGTCCAACGTCGTCTGCAACGTCTCCGGCAAAGTCGTCTCGCTGTGAGTGCCAAAATCGTCCTGTTGTGGGTGTATCTAAGGTTGCGCTGCACTCCCCTTCAGGCGCCACTTCTAACCGCTCGCAATCGCTGAAATGAAATGCTTGTCTGCGAGACTTGAGCTTTCAGTGTGTGTTCTTGTGGGTGTTCTTGTGGGTGCTGTTGTGTGTCTGTGTGGCCGTTGGTCAATGCGCAGCAATCTGGCGCAGCAGAAGCTTCAAGGCACCATGCATGTGGACATCTCCAAGCTCACTGCCCTCACCTACATGTAAGCTGCCTCACGTGCATGTGATCACCCTCACGTGCATGTGATCACCCTCACGTGCATGTGATCACCCTCACGTGCATGTGATCACCATCACATACATGTAAGTCACACACCTGCCCACTCATAGTGACCCCTGTACTTGCGTACTTCTCCTTATGCGCTCTGCTGCCGCCTTTCTCTCATCCCACACCGCTCATTTCTCACCTCTGGTCTTGTGTGCTCTGTGTGGCACTGGCAGCAATCTGCGCGCCAACCTGCTGGAGGGCCGTCTGGACGTCTTCACCACCAACTTCAAGGCGCTCACGGGGCTCAAGGAAGCGTGAGTGCCGCTTGCCTGGAATTGAGCCACCCCACTGCACAGCACCGCACCGCACTGCACCACCTTGCCTCCAGCGTCCTGCCACCACATCCTCTTGGTGTCATCACCGTGGGTGGCGTCACCTTACCCTCCCAAACTTCATGCTTCCAACCCCTCCTGCCCTACCTTTCCCTCTCCTCCCCTCCGTGTTCCCCCCGCCTTCTCGGCGCATCCCCATGCAGCTACTTGGACTTCAACTAGTTCACAGGGCCCATCCCCTCCACGCTCGTCGGCATCGCCACCCTCTCCACCTTGTGAGTCTCACCGCTCCTTGCCATGGGACTGTCTCCTCTCTTAGGAATGTCCTCCCTGCGAGTGTCCCCATTGCAAGCCCCACCTCACGCTTGTCCAGCAGCGTCAAGGAGTCAGAGGTGACGCAGGTAGACGCCCTGCTTCCATCGTTCCGTCTCACACCACTGCCTTTTGCCCCTGCCCTTGGGCTCAGCCTTTTCTTCACTGCAGCCTCCTATCTTCACTCACATACTTTCCCACTGCCTCCTCCCTTGCCCACCCTCCCCCACCCCCCCCCACCTGCAGTGGCGCGAGCTACAACTACCTGTACGGGTCCATGCCCACTCCAGGCGCGGCACTCAAGGCCATTGCGCTGGACGGCAACTGGTTGTCGGGCACCTTCCCCGGCGCCGGATTCTCCTCCTGCTCCGCCACCAGCAACTGCCTCGCCAGCATCGGCGCCTGCACCACGGGAGGCACTCTGCAGCGCGATGCGGCAGCCTGTGCTGTTTGCGACACGCTGGATGGCTCGGGCACCGTGTGTGGCGGCGGCACGTGTGCACCCGACACAGCTGCTCCTCTTGCCAGCAGCACTCCTAACAGCGCCACGGCGACCGTGCTGCCGCGCTTCTGTGTGGGTGTGCCACTGGATGCCACTCAGGGCAACATCCTGTTAGCGCTCAAGACCGCACTGGGCGTCACCTTCTCTGATTGGACCGCCTCCACACTTGCTGCACCCAAGGCCACCTCGCCCAAGCCCAAGACGGGCACCAAGCCGAAGCGGCGCGCCCTGCAAGGGAGGGGGTCGGGGCTGCTGTACGACTGGAAGGCGGTGGGGTCGTGCACCATCCAGGGCCAGACGCCCATCGCCGGCTCCTGGACCGGCGTGCGCTGCTCTCCGCTCGGCCAAATCGTCGGCCTGTGAGTGCCGCTGCTCATGCTCACTGTCTCTCGTTCGTCCACCTTACCTTGCTTGTGTGGCACGGGTGCTTCTCCCGAGCGTCTCTCACTGACCTCTCTCCTGTGTCCCTGTGTGCCCCTGCCGCTGCTGCATGTGCCCCTGGTTCTGCCCGAAACCTGGTGAGCAGGGACCTGAGGAGCCAACTGTTGAGTGGCACAGTGCACTCCGACATCAGCAAGCTCTCCACCCTCACCTCGCTGTAAGCCGCCCCTTCACTCACCTCGAGCCAATCCTCACCTCGCTGTAAGCCAATCCTCACCTCGCTGTAAGCCAATCCTCACCTCGCTGTAAGCCAATCCTCACCTCGCTGTGTAAGCCGCCCCTGCACGCACTGGGCTGTGATCCATCCATTCGTCACATCCCGTGCCACCTGCTGTGCGCCTTGCAGCAGTTGCTTGTCCGCCTCGCAGGCACAGCATGCCAACCCACGCCCACCCTCTCTTTCGCACATGTCAGCTTGTTTGCTGCCCTCATTACCGGGAACCCCTCTCCCCACGCCCCTCACCCACGCTCTCCGCCACGCCTCCTTCCGCCCGTCCTAAACCCCATCCTCCAACCCCCCTGGCCGTGCGTGCAGGCGAATGTCGTCAAACCTCTTCTTCAACCGCCTCGACTCGTACATCGTGCCAATCACGCCCGCAGCCAGCCTCAAGGAGCTGTCAGTGCCACCACTCCTCCACACCTCCTAACACCCCTACGGCCTGCCCTCTGCTCTCATGTTCCTCCATTACTTCACTGTCGCTCTCTCCTGTCCATTCCAGCCCAAAACATTGTATCTTTGTGTGTAGACAATGCACCTCCCTTCGTGTGCATGTGTGCACGTGCATCTGCTGCGTGTGGATGTTTCATGTGTATGCATGTGTGTGTGCATGTGTGCATGTGTGTACGTGCTCCCTCATCCCTCTCCCCAACAGTTTCATCAACTTCAACTGGTTCTACGGCACCGTCCCCACCACGCTCGTCAACATGCCTGCCCTCTCCTTCCTGTAAACCCCTCTCCCTATACCCTCCTCCACTCAACGTCTCTTCCCCAACTACCTGCCTGCCCCATCCCCCACACTCCCTCCCGTCCTGCATGCCGCTTCAAGCTCCCCTTCACCCATCCATTCCTAACGCGCCCCTCTTGCTTCCTGTGCATGCGACCCCCAGCGTGATGAGCAACAACTACCTCACGGGCACGCTGCCCAAGCCAGCGGCGACACTCAAGGGGCTGGACACGGAGTACAACTTCCTCTCGGGCACCTTCCCCGCCGCCTCCCTCGCCTTCTGCTCCGCGCGCGCCAACTGCTTCCTCGACGCCACCGCCTGTGTGAACATTGACGGCACCGCGCAGAGGGGCGCGGGCTGCAACGTGTGTGCGTCGTCCAACGGGCAGCTGCCGTTGTGTGGTGGGGCCGTGTGCACGCCCGACCCCTCGGCGTATGTGGCGTCCAAAGTGCCCAACAGTGCCAGCGCCCCCACCCTCGCCCTCAAGTGCCCCGCCTTCCCACTCGACGCCGCCACTTGTGAGTGCCCCCCCCCCTGCCCATGCCATGCCTGCTGCACCACATTGCGCCGCCACGCCTTGCATGTGCCGTGCCACTCTTGCGACAGCAGTGTGATGTGCGCATGTACCGTGCTGCCTGCTGTGTAACGCCCGCGGGCTTACATGAAGGGCTGAAAGTCATCCGCTGTGCCTCTATAACACCCCCGTTTTGACCCAGTGGGTAGCGGGGCGTTATATGCTGCCTTCCCTGCTGCTCACATGGGCGTGCGTGCACGAATGCTCACCTGTATCTCCTTCATGCTCCCTCTGAGCAGCGGCTGCGCTGGTGAACATAGGGGCGGCGCTGGGACTGACGCACTCGGACTGGAGCACGAGCAGCGTGTGCAACATCCTCGGGCAGAACCTTGCCCCCAAGACCTGGCCGGGCGTCTGGTGCAGTGGCAGCGGCGCCGTCGTCTCCCTGTGAGCCATCCAGCCATCCAGTTTGTATTATTATCCAGATTCGAGCTATAAAGTTTCAGCCAAAACAGACGGACAGTGAATGCTAGTCAGGTAGCGGAGGAATGAGTAGGAGTGGGAGAAAAAGGTTATTGTAGTATGGCTCTCTGCATACCTCCCTGCTTGTCACTCCTTTTGTCAAAGATTTGTCTCTCATGGAGCTCTTATGCCTTTCCTTGCCCCCGCCACTGTGCGTGCTGACATGGCAGCACTCTACAAAACTTGAACCTGCGGGGCACCATCCATGCTGACATGACCAAACTCACCGCCCTCTCATACCTGTAAGTGCATCGATCACCCGTACGTGCATCAATTGCCCGTATGTGCATCGCTTACCTGTATGTGTGCATCGCTTACCTGTATGTGTGCATCGCTTACCTGTATGTGTGCATCGCTTACCTGTATGTGTGCATCGCTTACCTGTATGTGTGCATCGCTTACCTGTATGTGTGCATCGCTTACCTGTATGTGTGCATCGCTTACCTGTATGTGTGCTTCGCTTACCTGTATGTGTGCTTCGCTTACCTGTATGTGTGCATCGCTTACCTGTATGTGTGCATCGCTTACCTGTATGTGCTTCGCTTACCTGTATGTGTGCATCGCTTACCTGTATGTGTGCATCGCTTACCTGTATGTGTGCATCGCTTACCTGTATGTGCATCGCTTACCTGTATGTGCTTCGCTTACCTGTATGTGCATCACTTGCAAGCTTCCTTTTAACCAACCCCGTCACCTCGTCTTCCCACATGCTCCTCCATTCCCCCCATGCAGGCATCTGGGATACAATCTGCTGTACGGCCGCCTCTCCACCTTCGTCTCCAACATCACGCCGCTCACTGCTATCGCCACTCTGTGCATCCCCTCCCCTCGCCCCTCTCCTCCCTTCGCCCACCCTCCTCTCACATGCCCCCCATCCATCCCCCCTCTCACACGCCTCCCACCCACCCCCCTCTCACGTGTCCGCCTCTCGCTTTCTGCAGTCTCTCGCTCGCCTTCTCTCTGCAAGTTCCTCGTCCTCCTTGCCTCATGCAACCCCTCGCTCTGCATGTGTGCGTGGCGTGCCTCTCTGCATGTGTGCGTGGCGTGCCTCTCTGCATGTGTGCGTGGCGTGCCTCTCTGCATGTGTGCATTGCCCTCTGCCTGTGTGCGCCCCTCTCTCGCCCGCCAGCAACCTCAACTTCAACTACCTTTATGACAGCGTGCCCTCCACTCTGCTCAACATGGCGTCCCTCACCGGAATGTCAGTATCGCACACCCTTGGGTGTTGGATGGCTGTCAGGTGTTGGACGGATGTCAGGTGTTGGACGGATGTCAGGTGTTGGACGGATGTCAGGTGTTGGACGGATGTCAGGTGCTGAATGCAGGTGATGGGTGGCTTTGAGTGATGGGTGGCTTTGAGTGATGGGTGGCTTTGATGGGTGGCTTTGAGTGATGACTCATGACCCCCCGTTGAGGCGCCCTTGGTGTTGATGCGCTGGTAAGTACAGGTGAGTCTGCCACACAGACTTGCTCACCCCCCCTCTCTCCTCTGTACGGCCTGTGTGCGGCGTAGAGTGCATTGATGTGGTGGATGCTGCAGCTGCCCATACCCGACCCGCTCTCTTTTAGTCCATCCGAATATCCGTGTGTGCGATTTCCACCCACCCGCACATCCAATCAAGTGCCGTGCATCGTCCCCTCCTCCCACCCCCCTCACCCACACAGGCGGTTAAGTGCCAACTACCTGACGGGCACGCTGCCAGCTGTGCCCACCAAGCTCAAGTACCTGGCCGTCAACCACAACTTCCTCGCCGGTGCCTTCCCCAACCAAGCCTTCCAGTTCTGCGACGTGCGTAGCAACTGCTTCTCAAACGTCGGCTCCTGCTACAATGCCTACGGTGTCGACCAGCGCGCCTCCGGCTGCAACATCTGTGGCACCGGCAACGCCGCCCCGCCCCTGTGTGGCGGCACTGTCTGCATTCTCAACGCCACGGCCCCCCTGGCAGCTGGCACTGTAAACAGCCTTGGGGCCTCCCCGCAGCCCATGTATTGCGCCCCCGCCACCATCGACCCCACTGCTGGTGAGCTCACATGCCCACACATGTGCATCACATGCCCACACATGTGCGTCACATGCCCACACATGTGCGTCACATGCCCACACATGTGCGTCACATGCCCACACATGTGCGTGATGCGTCACATGCCCACACGTGCGTCACATGCCGCACCTACACACACTGAACACACATCCACATACGGATGCGTCACATGGCTCACTGTGCATCATGCCTCTTGTTGCCTGCCTCTCCCCTCACTGCCCTCTTTCTTGCCTCGCTCCCTTCCTCACCACCCCCTCTTCCACCCTTCCTATTCTCTGCCTCTCCTCCACCCCTCCCATGGGTGTGTGGGGGCAGCGCAAGTGCTGCTGGTGCTGAGGGCGGCGCTGGGAGTGACGCAGAGCACCTGGCTGGTGGACTCGCCATGCGACATCGCGGGCAACCCGCCCCTGGCCAGCAGCTGGGCGGGCGTTGGCTGTGATATCGCCGGCCAAGTCGTACAGCTGTGAGTGCCACGCGTCATGTGTGCTCAATGCCCGCATACGATGCTCCTCTCAGGGGGAATCATCAAGGTGGGAGATTCTGCTGCTGCCGAAATTTCTTTTCTCCCGGGTCCGCATGGGGTGGGCTGTCAGGGAAAATAGGGAAGGTGGGAAGCTCTGTTGACTATCGCCGGCCTGCCGTGACTGCTTTGACTTGCCGACTCATGCCTTTCCTGTGTGCTGCTCCATGGTTGCATGGTGCACGGTGTGGTTCATTGGCATGCTGCCATGGCGGCATGGTTGGGTGGTGACGTCACTGCAGGGAGCTCCCCGGCAACCTCCTGCGGGGGAATCTGCCGTCCGATGTGTCCAAGCTCACTGGCCTCACCCGCATGTGAGCTCCTGCCTCACTTCTTTTCCCCCCTACCTGCACCCACACCTGCACCTGTACCTGGGACCTACGCACCATTCATGCGAAAACCTTGCTCATTCATGCGAAAACCTTGCTCATTCATGCAGGGACCTTGATCATGTGTGCAAAAGTCTTGATTTATCCTGCAAAGAAAATTGCTCATTCATGCAAAACTCTTGCTCATTTCTGTAACATATATTGCTCATTCCTGCTAAAACTACACGCATGAGTCATGACCACTCATCCACCCATTCCTGACCCTCGCCACTTGCCCACTCCTCCCTCCCCACTTTCCTCCCCCTGGCACTCCACAGCAACATGGCGTTGAACCTGCTGGAGGCGCGCCTCATCGAGTGGGCCTCGCCGCTCTCCACGCTCAAGTCGCTCCGCCACCTGTCAGTGCCCTCCCTGCCACCCCTGCCGTCCCTGTCCTGTCTTCTCTGCTTGCCAGCCTTCCTGCCCTCCTTGCCCTGCCCTGCAATCATTTGTGCTCGCATCAGTCTCCCGCCTCACTTCTTCCTCCTGCCCGCCCTCCAACTTTATCCACCCCGAACATTCTCCACCCATTTCTCCACCCCTCCACGCCTCCCAAACAGCGCTCTCAACTACAACTGGTTCTCCGGCCCTCTTCCATCGTATCTGCTCACTCTCTCCTCCCTCACAACGCTGTAAGTGTCCCCCCTCCCCCCCCCCCCCCCATACACGCACGCACGCAGGCACATGCACACACTAATGCAGACGTGCATGTTTACTGGTCACCCTCAAACTTCCTTTGTGTGCCCACCTCCAGCTAGTCTCACCCCTTCTCACACCCCACCCTCTCCAACCACCACTCACACGTGTCACTCACCGTTCGCACTTCATCAACCTCCCACCCTCCATTACCCTGCCCCCCTCGCCTTTTTCTCCCCGCCCGCAGCAACCTGCACTTCAACTACCTCACCGGCACGCTCACGGGCGCCCCGGCACCGTCCATCAAGACCATTGACTTCTCGTACAACTTCCTGGCCGGCACCTTCCCCGCGGGCTCCACCACGCTGTGCAACGCGCGCAGCAACTGCTTCACGGACGCCTCCAAGTGCTTCAGCGTCGGCATCTCCGTGCAGCGCACTGCTGCCGCCTGCGCCATCTGCGGCGCTGCTAATGCGTCCACGGTGCTGTGCGGTGGGGGGGTGTGCGCGCCCAACACAGCCACGCAGCTCGCCACGAAGACGCCCAACGGCCCCTCCCTCCTCGTGCTGCCGCTCGTCTGCACTGGCGTCCGCGTTGACCTAACTGCCCGTGCGTCTCGCTTCCTCCTCCGTCTGCCTCCCCCGTCTGCCCGCTCTTCTGCTCGCCCCACAAGTCATGCCTTCTGCCTTCTCTGCACTCCGCTCCCCCTTACCCGCTCCCCGTCTCCACCTGCACCCCCCTGCTTTCCCCCCCTGCGTGCCCCCCTGCATGCCCCCCTCCGTGCAGTGCCGATTCTGATCAACATGAAGACGGCGCTGGGAGTGCCGCACCAGGACTGGGGCACACCGACGCTGTGCACGGTGACCAACCAGTACAAGGGCCTGTTATAGTCACAATAGGCTTGAATGTGCCTAAAACGAAAGATAGAGAGCACAGACGGATTTCTGCACAGCGGCTTCAAACGTTGATAGCGTTCTGCTCACAGCTGCAAATGACTTGATTCAAATTGGATCTGGAGCGTCTTCACGTCATCTACAATTATCAATTTAGATTGCACGATTTGATAAAGAATTGACGACACAGCGTCGGTTTGAACGAACGGTACTATGGCAGCCACTATAGTCTTAGAACACAAGATAGGAAGAGTTACGAGTTGGGAATGACTCTCAGCTCCTACAAACCCCAAGAGCCGAGGTACAGTGATGTGGAACAGTGCCACACTGTCCCCAACCACGAAGGGTCTCGAAACTACCCTTCACTAGGGCCTACACCAAGTGAAATGTTACACTACACAAAGTAATGTAACTATCTTCAATATCTTGAGGTGTACCCTTTTGGCAAGCTTCGAAATCACTTGAGGCTTGACACCAAGGCTCGGGCTCTTCATCACAAACTCATCCTTGAGTTCTTGATGGGTCTGCTGCACACACCTGCGACACGCCGAACGTTCGACACAGGACAAAATAGAAACCGCGCACGACAAAATAGAAACCGCGCGCGAGACACAAACGACCGCGTAACACGCGTCTAGCGATAACTCGCTATTGACTCGACACACACACTCGACATCATGACTCAACATTCACACACAATTATAAGCATGAAATATATATTATCCCATGCCCTCATACCATTCCATACACACACACATTCACGCACACGGACAACAAGCCGAGTGCAAACCGTAGGGTTGCACCAACAAACTCCCCCTCGGATTGTTGGCCTTAGGATATGTTGCTCTCTCAGTTCAGAGCCATCCCAGCCAGCTTGCAACACTTCCAATGCTGCTGCTCCACCAGCCTCTTGGTCATCATGTCAGCCGGCTGCCCCGTGGTCTTCACGTAGCGCAACTCAACTTCACCCGCGGTTACCATGCTCCTCGTCCAATGCCACTTCACTCTCATGTGCTTCGTGAGTCCATGCAACACAGGGTTCTTAGCAAGAGCAATGGCACCCTGGCTGTCACAGTACAGTGGGGTAGGTCCTTGCTGCTCCTCCCCCAATTCAGCCAACAAACGCCGCTGCCACACAATCTCCCGTACGGCACGGAAGAGTGCCATGTACTCGGACTCCACCGAGCTCAAAGCTTGGTCAACCTGCTTCTTGCTCTCCCAAGCAGTTGGGCCTCCACCAACACAGCATATGAAGCCTCCCACACTTGTCATGTCCTCTGGTTCTGATGCATATGAAGCATCCGAGTAGGCGGTGAGGAACAAACGCCCGGGTTCAACACCATCCGCGCCCTTTTGGCGCCTTTGTGCCGCCGCCGAGTATTGCAGCCCAACGGTCGGTGTTTGGCCAAGATACTTGGCCACCCTCATTCTAGCTGCTACCTGCTCCTCATTAGGGCATTGCACAACCCTAGCCAGCTGCCCGGTAGCAAACGCGACGTCCGGTCGGGTGTTTACCGCCGCATACATGAGGCTGCCCACCAACGAGTGAAATCGGCGCCTCTCCTCTTCACCAACGCTCTCCTCCTCTGGTCCCTTCACACACTTGAACCCAGAGGGAAAGGGTGTAGCCACATGGCCTTCACTCTGCCCAAAGTTGGCAGCCAATGCCTCCAGGTACTTTCGTTGATGCACCCGCATGCACCGCTTCTCCACATCTCGTTCGATGTGGAGCCCAAGGTAGAAGCTCACATCACCAAGGGCCTTGCACTTGAACTTGTCTTGAAGCTTCAGCATCACCTCCTTCACAAGGTCAGAAGAGGGTGAGAAAATGAGGATGTCATCCACATAAACCACCATGAAACTCCTCTGCTCCCCCTCGCCAAGCATGAACAAGGAGTGATCGGCCGTTGAGGGAGTGAAGCCGATCCCCTCCAACACTTCGCGCAGCTTCATGTACCATTGCCTAGGGGCCTGCTTCAGCCCATAGAGGGCCTTCTTCAGCTTCCACACTCTGCCACTACCATCATCAAACCCCTCTGGCTGCGCCATAAAAATCTCCTCCTCAAGGATGCCGTTAAGGAATGCCGTTACGATGTCCATTTGCTTTACTACCCATCCTTTGATGGCGGCTCCTGCGAATAGGGTTCGCAGCGTCGTCGGCTTCACCACAGGGGCAAACAGCTCCTTGAAGTCCACCTTCTCCTTCTGCTGGTACCCCTTGGAAACAAGCCTAGACTTGTAGCGCTCGATCTTGCCGTCGGCATCCGACTTGATTTTGAAGAGCCACTTGGACATTATCGCCGTACGCCCCTCCGGTAGCTCCACCAATTCAAACGTGTCATTCTCCTCGATGCTCTTCAGCTCACTCTCCATGGCCTTCTTCCACTCCTCAGCATCACTACTCTCCAAAGCCTCCTTGAGAGTTGCTGGTTCTCCCGGCATCTCCACCGGAGAGAAGAACGCGAAGGCACACTCCTCGTAGTCACTCTCCTCGTCATCTCCGACCATCATTGCCGCTCCGGCCAGGGCTGTCTTGCCCTGCTTTCCCGGCGCATCATAGGTCAGCCTATTAGGGGGTTGAACTCTCCTCTTCCCCCTTCTTTCCTCCTCAGCTGCAGGGACTTGAAGGCCTTGGCGTTGCTGCGGTGTGGCTCGAATCCGTGGAGCACTCGTAGTATGGGAAGGGAGTGACGGTGCACGCTCGCTCACTTGCTGCACCTCCTCCTCTTCTTCCTCTGCATCATTGGCCTCCTCTCCCCCATTCACAAGGGAGGATTGCCTTGTGGTTGTGCTGCCGCTGCTCAGCTCCAAAGGCAGCTCCACATGCTCCAAACCGAAACTCTTCACCTCCCCAAACCGCACGCCTATCTTCGCCTCATTCTCCGCCTTCCACTCCTTGTACATGAAGTTCTCCATGAACTTGCAGTCTCTGCTCACCAAGAACTTCTTGGTGAATGGGTCCCAAAGAAGCCATCCCTTGCTGTTTTGAGCCATGCCCAAGTGCACGGCCCACACCGCCTTGGCACCAAGCTTGTTGTGCCGAAGATGCTTAGGCACGAGCGCCATGCACATGCACCCGAACACCCGAAGCATATCCACCTTTGGCTTCCTTCCTAGCCACTCCACATAGGGCACCCATTTTTCTGCTCCCACATGAGTCAAGGCTCTGTTCTTGGCCACACACGCGCTCCGCACCGCATCAGGCCAGAAATAGTCGGGTAGCCCGGCTTCAATGAGCAACCCGCGTGCCGCCTCCGTGATTGTGCGGTTCGCTCGCTCGGCGATGCCGTTCATTGCAGGGGAGTATGGCATGGTGAGGGAGTGCCGAATACCATTCTTCTTCAGCCACAACCCAAACTCCTTGCTCAGGAACTCTCCCCCTCGATCGGTGCGGATTGACTTGACTAGACGGTCTTGTTGCCGCTCCACCATCGGGAACCAATCCGTCTTCAACGTTTCAGCCACGTCGCTCTTCTTGGCCAGCACGTACACCCAAGTCATGCGGGTGTAGACGTCGACAATGGTGAGAAAATACTCAGCTCCAGCAGCTCCAAGCTTCAGGGGGCCCACCACGTCCATCACCACCTCATCAAGCGGTGCCTTTGCCGTTGCCTCCGAACTAGGGAACGGAAACCGGGTGAACTTGGCTTGAATGCACGTCGGGCAGCCAAGCACCTCATCGGGCTCCCCCTTCACACGTATGCCAGCAACCATCTCATTCTTCACTAGCTGCTGCAAGATGGGCAGGGCCACATGCCCCATGCGCCGATGCAAGGTGAGCCAATCACACTCCCCCGCAGCCGAAGTTGGATTGGAGAATGCCGCGCTCGCAATAGCGCCCCACATACTCTCTCCGTAGTCCTCCTCCGCTGCTGCCTCTGGGTTCTCCTCACCCTTTTGCTGCTCCTTGGTTGCTGCACCACTCTCCTTAGGTTCAGTGAACTTGCTGGTCCCTCCAGGTTTGCTCTTCTTGAGCTCATTCTCCTTAGCGCGACCGTTCGCACCATCGTCGCTACCGACCGCTCCATCCTTGGTGCTGATGCTTGCTGCCACTTGCCTCTCCTTAGGCATAGGGACCACTGGGATCTGCCACATCTCGTTGTAGACATCCCTGTCCTCATGAAGGTCCCAAAGAATTCGATCGCCAAGCCTTGCGGTGTAGGTCTTGGCTCCCTTCGAGTTCGTGTCCATGCCGGCCTTTGCCAACCGCCGCACGGAAATCAGGTTTGCAGCAAGGCTGGGCACCCAAAGCACGTTCTTGAGGCCCACCATCTTCCCATCAGCACCCTTGAACATGGCCTTGCCCATGCCTTTCACCTCTGCTCGCTGCCCCAAAGCCGATGTGACATGCTTCACCGGTGACGGCTCGAGTTCGGTGAGCAAGTCCGGGCGAGGTGTCATGCTATAGGTAGCGCCACTATCAATCACCCAATAGTCCAGGGGGTGTAGGGTCACCTTCCCCACAGCTGCTGGCTCCTCAAAGCCTTCATCCTTCTCTGGACCAGCCGGTACTTGCGTCGACACGAAGTAGAATAGACCCGGGTATCGATCGTCGCTCGGGTCCTTGTCGTTGTCTCCGCTCTTCATGTTTGCAGCTCCGCCACCGCGACCGCCACGGCCTCCACGGCCTCGTCCTCTCCCTCCTCCTGCTCCTCTACCCTCTTGGCCTTGAGCAGGGGTCTAACCATCAGGGAGTTTGTAGCAGTCGCGCCACATGTGTCCGCTCTTGTGGCAATAGTGACACTCGCCGTCGAATCGGCCGCGACCGCGTCCGTAGCTCTTGTCGTCGCTGCCGTAACCGCCACTCCTGCGGCCTCCGCCGAAGTTGCTGCCACCAAACCTTCCTCCCCCTCGTCCTCTGCCTCTTCCTCGACCATATCCACGGCCGATGCTCGCTGCCCCAGCGCCATCCGCACTCGCCAACTCACGGCGGCGGAAATCCTCTTGAAGGATAGCTCGCTTCACGTCTTCAAGCGAGAGGCGGGGCAAGTCGCGATTAAGGTTGATGATGAGCGAGGACCATGACTCTGGGAGTAAGGCCAGCAACTTGGTCTTCTTTTGGAGCTCACTGTAGTTCAAATCAGCTCCCTCAAGCCGCGTCAACAAGTCGAAGAATTTCTGCACCCCTTCTTCAACCGCTTCGTCTTCTTCAATTCGTAGTGCCGCCATTTGCCGTTCCAACACCACCGCTACCGCCGCTGTTGCAGGAGCATGTACACCCTTGAGAGCAGCCCATGCCTTTGGTCCTTTCTCTGGTTCACGCTGGAATGGCTTGATGTGACGGATCTGACTGCTCCCCAACGCTTGCCCAAGTAAGAGATAGCCTTGTGCGCTCTTCCGCACCCACGGGCTCTTCTCCGGGTCGTTCTCGGGGCGCTTCTCCGTTCCTTCCATCACCTCCAGCAGGTCATAGTGGTCAAAGATGTTCTCCATCTTGAAGGACCATTCAGCAAAGTTGTCACCGTTGAACTTGTCAAGCCCAAACACCCTAGGCTCATCCCTAGGTGGGCCAAGACTTGGTTGCATGGGCGCCATGGCTGAATCACGGGGTTGGCCTTGAGCTTGAGCTTCTCCACTGCCACCAGCACCTCTGCCACCCCTTTCCTCAGGTCCAGACATTGTCGAAACTGCTCCAAGGGGCTCTGATACCACTTGTTATAGTCACAATAGGCTTGAATGTGCCTAAAACGAAAGATAGAGAGCACAGACGGATTTCTGCACAGCGGCTTCAAACGTTGATAGCGTTCTGCTCACAGCTGCAAATGACTTGATTCAAATTGGATCTGGAGCGTCTTCACGTCATCTACAATTATCAATTTAGATTGCACGATTTGATAAAGAATTGACGACACAGCGTCGGTTTGAACGAACGGTACTATGGCAGCCACTATAGTCTTAGAACACAAGATAGGAAGAGTTACGAGTTGGGAATGACTCTCAGCTCCTACAAACCCCAAGAGCCGAGGTACAGTGATGTGGAACAGTGCCACACTGTCCCCAACCACGAAGGGTCTCGAAACTACCCTTCACTAGGGCCTACACCAAGTGAAATGTTACACTACACAAAGTAATGTAACTATCTTCAATATCTTGAGGTGTACCCTTTTGGCAAGCTTCGAAATCACTTGAGGCTTGACACCAAGGCTCGGGCTCTTCATCACAAACTCATCCTTGAGTTCTTGATGGGTCTGCTGCACACACCTGCGACACGCCGAACGTTCGACACAGGACAAAATAGAAACCGCGCACGACAAAATAGAAACCGCGCGCGAGACACAAACGACCGCGTAACACGCGTCTAGCGATAACTCGCTATTGACTCGACACACACACTCGACATCATGACTCAACATTCACACACAATTATAAGCATGAAATATATATTATCCCATGCCCTCATACCATTCCATACACACACACATTCACGCACACGGACAACAAGCCGAGTGCAAACCGTAGGGTTGCACCAACAGGGCCCCCAGGACATGTCTGGTGTGTACTGCAACGCGCAGGGCATCGTGGTGGACTTCTTCCTCAAGCAGCGCTTCATGCGCGGCACCATGCACCCCGCCATCTCCAAGCTCACCGCCCTCACCGCCCTGTCAGTGCCGCTCGCTTGCCCACTCCCACCACGCCTCCCCGCCTACCGCTCATTGCCACCCCTCATTTCCGCTGGTCTAGTCTCCATTCATTTTCCCTGCAAGGGCCCCTCGACATGGGCTAGTCCCACTGCTCCGTCATGCGCTCATACAGACCACTCCCCACTAACCCCCTGCGTGCCCCGCTACAGTGACCTGTCGAGCAACTTCCTGTCGGGCCCATTGGACCCCTTCATCTCGCCTCTCACCGGCCTCACCGCCCTCAAATACCTGTACGCCCTCCACCACCACCCTGCCCCTTCTCACTCACCCCGCTCTTTCCTGCAAGCCTTGATCTTCGCCGCTCTCCGTGAACTCGTCTTGCCCGTCTCTACTCATCGCTAACCTGCTCTCCCTCCCCCACTCTTTCCTCCCCTCGTGTGTGCCGCGTGCAGCGTCATGAGTTACAACTTCTTCTCGGGCTCCATCCCCTCCACCATCTCAGCCATCAAGAGCCTCTACATGCTGTGAGCGCCCTCACCCTCCCCACACACCCACCCTCTCCAAATTTCACCGCTCTCCCCTCTGAATATCCTGCCCTGCTGCGCCCTGAGTCGTGTCATCGTACCCACCCACCCCTTCCCCATGTGCTTGTGTGTGGTGCAAACAGGAGCCTGGGGTGGAACTACCTGACGGGCACGGTGCCGGTGCCGGCCGCAGCACTGCAGGTGCTGGATATAGAGAACAACTGGTTCAGCGGCAAGTTCCCCACCACTACCAACTGGTACTTCTGCACGGCGCGCAGCAACTGCTTCAACGACCCCACGGCGTGCAAGAACAACAACAACCAGGGCATCACGCAGCGGCCGTCGTGTGCCATCTGCAACAGCGCGGACGCCACAGGCACGCTGTGCGGCGGCATTGTTGCCTGCCAGCCTGACCCGGCTGCCGTGAAGGCTACCACGGCCTTCCCAACCACCGCCACTCCCGTGCTCGCCCTCACGTGCCCTCCTGTTCCGCCCGTCACCACGGACGCCACTGCAGGTATGACTGCTGCTGTGCCGCATGCTGCTGCCACCGTGCTGCTGCTGGCCTATGCCTCTCCTCATCATGTGCATGCCCATGCCTCTCATCTCTCCTCATCATGTGCATGCCCATGCCTCTCATCTCTCCTCATCATGTGCATGCCCATGCCTCTCATCTCTCCTCATCATGTGCATGCCCATGCCTCTCATCCCTCCTCATCATGTGCATGCCCATGCCTCTCATCTCTCCTCATCATGTGCATGCCCATGCCTCTCATCTCTCCTCATCATGTGCATGCCCATGCCTCTCATCTCTCCTCATGTGCATGCCCATGCCTCTCATCTCTCCTCATCATGTGCATGCCCATGCCTCTCACCAATGCTACCCATGTGTCCCACCGCCCCCCGCCACCAGCATCGGCGCTGATGAACATCAAGACAGCGCTGGGCGTGACGTACACCAACTGGGCGGCCTCAGCCACCTGCAATGCTGTCGGCAGCTCGGGAGGCAGCGGCTTCACGGGCGTCGAGTGCAACAGCCTGGGCCAACCCGTCAAGATGTGAGCATCAAGCACCAGGGGACGGGTGGGAGGAGCATCAGAGAGGGGAGGTTCCGAGGCTTTCCCACAACTGCCTCTCTAGTGGGGAGCATTGGAGGGGGAGGCTTGGAGAGAAGCATGGGAACTTTCAGTCAAACACTGTTATGTGTTTTCTTCGCATTTCTCATCTCCCCCATCTATCAGTTTCCCATCCTGCTCCCACCATGGCTCACTTCCCCTTCGCTCTCTCCACTTGCTCCCACCTTCCCGCACCACCCCCCCCCCCCACCCCCTCCGGCCCACCGCACCCTGGACAGTCAGAAGCTGTCAGGCATTCTGCATGCTGACATCACCAAGCCCACTGCACTCACATTCCTGTAAGCAGCACTCACATTCCTGTAAGCAGCACTCACATTCATGTAAGCAGCACTCACATTCATGTAAGCAGCACTCACATTCATGTAAGCACAACTTCCACCTACACACTTGCATGCTCACTCGTATCTTCCGGTCTTTCCATGCACAGCTTTTCGTCACATTGAGACCCTACTCTCATTCGATTTTCTATCTCCCCCCCTCCCCTTTCCCCCTCCTCACCTCCCCTCCCCGCGTGTGCCACTGGGGTGCGCGAGGCAGCTCGCTCAAGTCGAACCTCTTCAGGGCGCGCCTGGAGGAGTTTGGCCGGCCGATTCCATCGCTGCCCAACCTCGCAGTGCTGTGAGTCGCCTCCCAATCCTGCTGTGCACCGCACTGCATCGATTGCTCGCACTGCATCGGTTGCTCGCACTGCATTGGTTGCTCGCACTGCATTGGTTGCTCGCACTGCATCGGTTGCTCGCAATGCATTGGTTGCTCGCACTGCATTGGTTGCTCGCACTGCATTGGTTGCTCGCACTGCATTGGTTGCTCGCACTGCATTGGTTGCTCGCACTGCATTGGTTGCTCGCACTGCATTGGTTGCTCGCACTGCATTGGTTGCTCGCGCTGCATTGGCTGCTCGCACTGCATTGGTTGCTCGCACTGCATCGATTGCTCGCACTCTGCTCGTCCCACCGCCGGTCGCTGCTCGCCCCACAGCACCACCTTGTTTTGCCACCTTACCCCAACACCACATCTTGCCTTGCCAACTTACCCACTAACCGTGTCCTTTGGTTTTCGTTGTGTGTGTCCATGGGTGTGCGGTCTCTGTGTGCATGTTTGTGTGTGCGTGCATGCGAGCGTGCATATGTGTGTGGCTGTGTGTGTGTCCCCTGCAGCCTGCTGGACTTCAACTGGTTCTTTGGCAGTCTACCCCCTGCCATGATCGGCATGCCCAAGCTCACACGCCTGTCAGTCACTCTCTAAGCGTCGCCCAGTAATTGCCCTGTGCTCCCTTGCTGCTTAGCAAATGTTTTCACCCAACGGATCATTTAGCCATAGCATCCCAAACCATGGAATGGCTCGGCATATCTGCACACCCACCCATCCTCCCTCCTCCAACCTTACTCCTCTCTCATTTCCCCTCCCCCCCCCTTTGAACCCCCCTCGCGTCCTGCTCGTGCCAGCGGCCTGTCCTACAACTACCTCACATACCGCGTGCCGCCGGTGTCAGCAGCACTCAAGGACATCGACATGGGCTTTAACTTCCTCTCGGGCTCCTTCCCGGCCAACACCGCCACGTCGTGTGGTGCCGCCAACAACTGCTTCAAGGCCGTCACTGGGTGCACCACCACGGGCACGGCGCAGCGCAGCTTGGGGTGCAACTTCTGCGAGTCCACCACAGCGCAGGGCATGCTGTGCTACGGCCGCGGCGTCTGCACCGTCGACGCCTCCGCGCCCTTCGCCGCCGGCACGCCCAACGCTGTCGGCGCCGCCACGCTGCCGCTGGCTTGCGTCAGTAAGTGCCGGGTGCTTAGGAGGAAAGGAGGGGGAAAGAGGGTGGAAGATGCTGCTGACGCTGGTGCACGCGGGTGGGTGCTGCTGCCATTTCCGGCACTGCCTTCCCTTGCAACTCACTCTCTCCTTCCTCTCCCCCTGCCCCGCCCTCCTGAACCTGTGTGTGTGTGTGTGTGCAGCCACCGTGTGTGGCTCTGCCTCGCCCGTCATGTGTCCCAACGACTGGCGCAGCACGGGTCTGCAATGCGTCATGAACTTTGTCAACTGCTTCGGCTACCTCTGCATCTAGGCCACGTCCACTCTGCTGCTGCACGCCTGCTTGCTTTGCTGCAGAGTTCCTTGGTTTGCCGCAGGGTTGATTGGTTTGCCACAGGGTTGTCTGCTTTGCCGCAAGGCTCTTTGGTTTGCCGCAGGTTTGATTGGTTTGTTGCAAGGCTGTCTGCTTTGCTGCAGGGCTGTTTGGTTTGCTGCGGCGCAGCTGGCTGGTCTTCATTGGTTAGTGCTATGAAGCCATTCACTTTCGTGTTAGATGCTTGGAATGCCATTTAGCCAAGGAGACTGGGTGAACTTTTTCAATACAACGATTTGGCTGAGTATTGCATTGGTACTAGGTATTATGATCGCACTAGAAATCTGTATTTTCGTCCCGAAATTTTGTTGTTCAGTGGAAGATTGTGGGAAAGTGCAATGCAGATAAATGGTGTGAGTTATACCGTAGTATTGAACGCGTTTCGAGGAGGATGAGTCGCTGAAAAGTAGCGAGAAATGGAAACCGCTCCTAAACGTTGTTCACCGTCTCTAACCGCGTCAAACGAGCAGTGAACAAATTTTTCTGACCCGCCTGAGTCCCGTATACCCACACCTCACGGACGTTCATCCAGAACAGAGCCACAGGTTATCTAGTACAACAACGTGCTTCGTTCCTCCGCACCAGCGCAGTGCCAGCGTGCTCTCATGTCCGCGGCAACGCCTTTTCCGCCCACGCTGCCGTGGCACTCGCAGCGCCTCACTCACCTGCCCCGTCGTGCGCCGTTACCCTCCCCTCACCATCGCTTCCCCGCGCCGCCCCGCCGGTCCGTCGTCGTTGCCAGGGCCCCCGAAACCCCCGCCGTTGCTGCAGCTGCACCTGCCGCTACTACGCGCAGCGCATGCGGCGTCGACCCTCCGGCACGACAGCCCCTCTCCGCCGCGAATGACGCAACCCTAAGCCTCCGCGCGCTGCTCGCCGGCCCCGCGTCCGCCGCCCTCCTGCTCCTCCTCGTCGCGCACGGCCTCGCGCTGCCGCCCGTTGCCGCCGTTGCCTCCGCCGGAGGAATGCCCTCGGGAGTGGCGGAACCCGCGGCGGTGGAGGAGGTGAGGGGAATGCGCACGTGCTCCGCGGGTGACGGGGAGCGATGGTGCGCGCCAACGTTAGCGGAAGACGCGAATGGCGCAGCGAGCGCGGGATTGACGAGCGGAGAGCGGTTTGGGTTGCCGGAGGAGTTGAGAAACAGATACGTGCTGCTGCGACACGGGCGGAGCCTGGCCAATGAGAGAGGACTGATCGTCAGCAGCCTGGTGAGGCGCGCCCTGCGCGCCGCGCCGTCCTTCCGCCCTCCTTTCCCCCAGCTGTGCCCGTCTGTGCCTCCTACTACCCACCTGCCGCCTCCTGAAGCACTGCCGCCTTTCCCCCTCGTCACCTGCGAAACCCTATTCCCCCGCTGGACCCCCCTCTGGGTGCGTGGCAGGCGAACGGGGTGTCGGCGGAGTTTGGGCTGGCGGCGGAGGGCAGGCAGCAGGCGCAGCGCGCAGGGCGGCAGCTGAGGGAGGTGAGCGGGGGCAGGTGAGCGAGGTGAGAGGGGAGGCTGGCGCGCAGGTGAGACGCCCACCCCCCCCCTTCTCTGTGTGGCCCCACCCCCCCCCTGCTCTGTGTGGCCCCACCCCCCCCTGCTCTGTGTGGCCCCACCCCCCCCTGCTCTGTGTGGCCCCACCCCCCCCTGCTCTGTGTGGCCCCACCCCCCCCTGCTCTGTGTGGTGCAGCTGCTGGAGCAGCGCGGAGTGGCGGGGAGGGACGTGGTGGTGATGGCGTCACCCTTCAGCCGCACGCAGCAGACAGCCGCTCTGTCAGCGGCGGAGCTGGGCATCGACGTGCTCGGCACGCGCTTCCAGGTGGGGTGGGGTCCCAAAGCCTCCAACCCATGCCTCCACACCCTCTTTCCCCTCTGCTCCCCTCAGCCCTCTCCCACACCCACCACCCATCCCTTCCCCCAACCCCCCTCCCCCCCGCTCCCACCTCCTGTCCGCTTTCATGGTTTTCTCATTCTGTAACGATTTTCCCTTCCATGCTCCCTTTGTTGCATTGCTGCTTCTCCCGGTCGCCCCCGATCGGTGCTCACTTGCTCACTCGTATCCCCCGTGCTCTCACTCACTTCCCGCTCACAGCCTGCTCACTGTCACCATTCCCTGGCGCCAATGCTGTGGCACTCGCTCCTCATTCTCGCCCGCCTGCGCCCACCATATGATAACCACTTGACCCTAACTGTGCCCACCTCACTGCGCCACCCATGGCATAATCCTCACTTGACCCCAACTGTGCGTGTGGCGTGCAGACAGCGGAGGAGCTGAGGGAGCGCTACTTCGGGCACCACCTGGAGCTCAACTCCCATGACCTCGTGCGTGCCCTGCTGCCACACCCACTCTGCACCCTCTTACTCTCCCTTGCTCGCTGAAACATACACGCACACTTGCACGCTCACCAGAAGCCCAGTCTCTCTGCACTCTAGCGCCATCTTATCCCTGATGCACATTCATTGCTCCTGTGCATTTCAGTTCCAGCCCGATACTCAGCTCCCCCCTACTCCCCCCCACCTCCACTGTGTGCTGTGTGGCAGTATCCAGCAGTGTGGGTGGACGACAAGAAGGACGCCGCATTCCGCCCAGGTGGCGATGGGGAGAGTGTGCTAGCTGTGGCGCAAAGAACGGCGCGTCTCATTCAACACATTGAAGAGGCGGTGGACGGGTGAGTGGACCTGCATGCACATGCATGCGCAGGGAACATCAAGTGGCAGATAACATTATTTTAATCAAGATGGTTTTTTTATCTTCTACGCCCAAAAGGGTATTGGATGGTTTTGTTGGTCCACATACTAGCTGATGAGGGTTTCTCATTGTGCAGGAAAGTGGTGGTGCTGGTGAGCCATGGCGACACTCTACAGATCATCAACTCGCTTCTCTACTCCTGCGATCTACTGCCCTCATCATTCGCTCTACCCAAAGGCATTGTGGAATCTGCACCATCTCCAGATCCCACCATCCACTTGCCCTTGCATAGGTTGTTTGCCTTTCAAACAGGGGAATTGAGACCCCTCAATCTCTAGAGCTACTTTTCACGTCAAGGAGGGACATGTGCACCATCTGCATGTGACTATCTTGAAGACGTAACATGTGTTGAAATTTGTGCTAGATTGAAGTATATTTTACCCAGTGCTTGTAATTAATGGTTGTGTAACTGTATGATTATTCGTTGCTCTCTGCTACGCCGAGGCTGACTGGCAAAATCTAGCCCAACTGGAAGCCGAGCCTCCGTTACGAAGCTCTCGAATCCACCCAGTCGTGACTCAGCGTCCGCCAGCCACTGGTGCCGTGGGGCAGGGATGCCCCACCACACCGGTTCGGTTCGACGAGCCCGTCACCGAACCCAGGGCGAGCACAGCGAAGCAGGGCGAACCTCGGCGAAATGACGCGCATCGGCGAAAGTCGCGTTTCTATCAATTTCGTCGACCCAAATTATCGCGACTTTGCCACGTCGGATCCTCTCTAAATTGGATCGACCGTGTTTGCGCGCGCCCTTTCTACTCGAGTTTCCCGCCCTTCCCCTCCGAAATTCGGGCAGCTGTGTTGAAGTACAGATGTATCACAAACAGTCGCATTTTTAACGTTCTAGGGTACCTCTGTAATTTCAACTTTACCTGACTAGTTATATTTAAATCCTGACTTAAGACTGCAAGATACTTAGACCCCAAACCCTAGAGCTTGAAATAGCTATATCAAAACCTAGATCTTTAATTTTACTAATTATTTCAGAAGGAACATATCTAAACTGTTCTAATAATTTGGTCTTTTAGCCATTAAAGTAATAATGTGAATTCAGTAGTATTTATCTTAAATTCTTGTAAGTATTTAGAAACATGAACATATCTGATTTTTTTATGTAAACGTTTTTAATACAATCCACCCAAATGAAAATTTAATTGGTATAATTAAACTAGCTCACTCTATATGCCAAACAGGTCTAACTAAACCCAATATAGAGTTCCAGATTCATATTTTTTTTATAATACAAAATCATTATCATTAGAGAGACATAAACATGGTACCTGTGTGGAGGTACCCTAGAACTTTAAAATTACGACTGTTTGTGATACATATGTACTTCAGCACAGCTGCCCGAATTTCGGAGGGGAAGGGCGGGAAAATCGAGTGGAAAGGACGCGCGCAAATGTGGTCGATCCAATTTAGAGAGGATCCGACGTGGCAAGGTCGCCAAAATCTGGGTCGACGTAATTGAGAGAAACGCGATTTTTGCCGATGCGCGTCATTTCTCCGCAAACCTCTCTAACCGAAACCGAGGCCGTGCGCCAGGCGAGATGCCTCTGACATGTACTGTACGAACAATTGCGACCCGCGCAGACTGCATGCACCAGCTCGGCGAAATCAGAGATTTTCGGCAAACCTAGGGTCTTCCCTTTCTTCAGCCTCACCCCACCGCTCTCCTGTTCACTTCACCGCCCTGCCATTCACCCCACCCGTCCTGCTTTCAACTCTGCTCGCAATCGCATCATCCGCCTCCGACACTCCCTTGCCTGCTACCGGCAGGTCACTCCGTTAGTGGCTCCTCGGAAGTTATACTCGGGGCACGCACGCACGCGACCACGCACGTATTCAAATGCCAATAGCACGACCGCAGTGAATTGATGCGTTAGAATGCTCTCGTAGACTTGAATTGCACGACGTACTCGTTATGGAGAAAAGTCCGAGTCAAAGTCAATGGCCGGCCTGCCCTAAGCTGGGCACGACGGCGATGGTGCGCGCGGCGGCGCTGCTGCTGGTGCTGCCGGCCTTGGCCATCCTGAGCGTCGTGGATCCCGAGGTGGCGAAGCCGGCGTGGGACGACGGCGTGGTGGACGGCGTCGACGCCGACCTCTTCCGCCGCGCCATGGTGCAGATCGACGACGCGCGCCTCGCCGAGCCGCGCGGCAAAATCGCCTTCCTCTTCCTCGTGCGCGGCCCGCTGCCGATGCAGGAGATCTGGCACCGCTTCTTCCAGGTGACTCCCGTGTGACTTCCGTGACTTCCGTGCTCCACGTTGCTCCTTGCTTCCGAAGTGACTCGCCACTCGCTGTCGTGTCCAGCAAGCGAGCTCCCGCTTTTCAAGCGCGCACATTGCCGCGCGTCGCTCTCACCGAACCTTCCGACCATGTCCCGCCCCTCCTGCACGCCGTCCAAAGTCGTCAGCGCTCTTTTTCGTTCTCACACCCTGCTTCGCCCCCCACCACCACCAACTTACCACCGCCTCACGCGCGTGCGTCCCGCCACGCCCCCCATGCCGCTCCATTCGACCTCCGCAGGGCCACGAGGCGCAGTACTCGGTGTACATCCACGCGTCGCAGCCCGACTTCGACTGCGACCGCGCCGTCAACTACGCCGCCTTCCGCGGCCGCCAGATTCCGAGCGTGCCGGTGAGGCCACCGCCGGGCGTTGGCCCGAGCAGCGTGTGTCCCGGCGCATGCCGCGCCGCTGAGTGCTTCCCGCTGCTCCTGTACGTGCGGACGCGCACGTGCGCTGCAGCATGTGGTGTGCGTGTGGGTGTGCGTTTTTACTTTCGGCCTATTGGGCGAGCCCAGGAGGAAATGTGCGCTGCAGCGTGCGGTGGTGTGCGTTTTGCTTCCCACCACCACCCCTTCACCACCGCATTTCCCTGCTCTTGGTCCATGGCATGCCACGTGGCAGATTTCGTGGGGAGGGCCCAACCTGATCCGCGCGGAGAGGCGGCTGCTGGCGGCGGCGCTGGCGGACCCGGCGAACCAGCGCTTTGTGCTGCTCTCCGAATCGTACGACGCTCGCCCCGCCCCGCCCTATGCACGCGCTGCTTGCGCTCTCGTGCTCGCTGTTGCCTTCTCTTGCAGCCCGTGTGCTCGTGTGCGTGTACTGCAGGGCCTCGCTCCGTCATTCCCCTCACATTTATAAACCCAGTCCACTCCATTCCTCTCCTCTCCACCACCAATCCCGCCCCTCCCTTTCTCCTCTCTCCCCCATGTGGCAGGTGTGTGCCGCTGTTCAACTTCTCACACGTGTACGACTACCTCTTCGCCGCGCCCACCAGCTTCATCACCAGGTCAGCCGCATTGCCACGTGGGCCGCATTGCCACGTGGGCGGCATGGCCAGGTGGGCTGCATGCCAGGTGGGCTGCATGCCAGGTGGGCTGCATGCCAGGTGGGCTGCATGCCAGGTGGGCTGCATGCCAGGTGGGCGGCATCAGCGTCTAGAGGCAGGAGTTGCATTACAGGTAGACCCGGCAGCTCCAGCAGGTACAGGCCCCCTGTCATTTGTCTCACCTGCCGTGCTCCCTGCCCCATTGCCCCCCTCATTCCCCCCTTTTCACCTTCCCTCCCACCCCACTTCCCCCCACCTTCCTGCTGTGTGCGCGCGCAGCCATCCGAGCGAGTGGCGGTACCAGCCGGGCATGGCGCCAGCTGTCAACCGCAGCCAGTTCCGCAAGGGCTCCCAGGTGAGAGCGGTGGGCTCGCAGGTGGGGGGGTGGGGGCTTGCAGGTGGTGGGGGGGGGGGGAGCTTGCAGGTGGGGGGGGGGGCCTTGCTGGTGGAGTGTGGTGGGCTTGTGAGTGGAAGGCAGGAAAGGTGTGAGGTGCTGTGCGGTGAGGTGCTGTGCAGTGAGGTGCTGCTGCGGCTCCGCTTTCCGCGTGGCACAAGCTGTGAGGTGAGGTGAACATTGCCGCACACATCGTGTGGACATTCCACTGGTCACATTTTCTCTGATGCCACTTCCGTCCGCCACACATTCACACTCGTTTCTCGCCCTGTGTGCAACGGTGCATGCCTGTGTCTGCCTGTGGCTGGCTTGGTGCAACGCTGTGCCCCGCCCGTGCCTGCCTGCCACGGTTGTCACCCTGTGGTGTTTGGCAGTGGTTCGCACTGACGCGGCGGCATGCGGACATGGTGGTGGCGGACACACACGTGTACGACGCCTTCCTAAGCAACCATGCCATGGTCAGCCCGCCCCCCGCCTCTGCGCCCCCTCCCATGCATGCCTCCCCGTGAACGCCTCCCATGCCTCGCCTGCTCGCCGTTCACCTTGCTCCTTGGCTTTCCTTCTCTCGCGCCTGCCTTGCTCTGACAGCCTCTCTCCCTGTGTCTCTCTCCTCTGCTGTCCTGCCTATGCCATTCCACCGCTCCATCACATTCCCAATGCATGTCGTCTCGTCATCCTCCCGGGGCCATGCCTCTCCTTCATGCAACGGTCTCTCTGTTCCGCCTCTTTGTGTCCCCCCCTTCCCCCGCCTTCAGATTCCTGACGAGAGCTACATTCAAACACTTCTTCTGGTACCTTCCGGACGCCCTCCTTTCGCTTGCCTCCTTCTTCCGCACTCGCTTCTCCCTCTTGCATCTTTCTACTGCATGCCTTCTTCTGTCGTTCCTGCCACTCCTGTCGCTTACTGCTCCTGCTCTGTCCCTGCCATGTGCTCCCCTCCACCTCTGCCCCTCACCTCTCACCCCCCATCTCTCCCCCCACTTCCCCTCTCCCCCAACCCCCTCTCCCCCCAGATGCAGGACCCAGGCGCAGTGGAGCCGCGGGGGGTGACGTTTCTGCACTGGCAGCCGACGGCGGGGCGGCACCCGCTCACCATCACCTCGGAGCAGCTCACACCCGAGTTCCTGCGCTCCGTGCAGCGCACGCGCCTGCCGCCCAAGGAGGCCATCGGCTTCCTGCGAGTGCCCGCGCCGCGCCTCTGCCAGCTGGCGGGGCGGCCCACCCACTGCTTCTTGTTCGCCCGCAAGTTCAATGCCTCTACCATCCCCACCCTCCTCGCCCTCTCCCCCGCCCTCGGCTTCTAGACAACCCTGTTCGCTTCCTCTTCTCCTGTCTCCTGGGCTTCGACACCCTAAACCCAGAACCTTGAACTCTGGACTCCGGTGGCACCTGGCCTATGCCGTGCCACCATGGCTGCCGCACTCGTGTAAGATACATGCATGCATCAGCTTCACCACATCAGCCCACGCACAAGACTTGCGACGAGGTGTGGACTGGTGCACATACACTCCCTTGGGGAGATGACATTGCAGGCGCTGCAAGACAGTTGAAATCCCTTCCCCCTCACCTGCCCATGTCATGTCACCCCCTGATTTAGACTGAAGGATTTTTTAGGAGGTGTTTGTGGCAGAAAAGTGTTAGTGTCGTGTACAGGCCGCTGGATAGGATTCTGTACCTCTTTCACATAAGGCCAATGACTTACGGGTACATTCAAGTCTTGACATGTTCATAAGTAAGCGTCACAAAGGCCGCTCTGCACCGCATTACACCGAAGTATCAACCGTTTGCACCTCATTGTATCTAGTCTTTTGCGACGCGATGCTTTTGTGACGCGCTTCCCGAATGCACCCTTACTCACTCTTTCACACGCCGAGCCGCCTGCCAAAACGCATCCGTGCGCTTGCCGACACCAACGAACCGTGCCAGGACACTGATGGGGTAGGCCAGGTCGGGGCAGGTGCATACCATGGTGTTCATCAGCGCCCCAACAGGCTCTGCATAGGGGTCAGAGGAAATGAAGGGGGTTACAAGGGGGAAAAGCTGGTGCCTGGCTGCAATGGGCGTGGTGATGGGTTTGCCCTCTCGAGAACCTTGTCAATGTAAAAGACCCCCCGCAGTATCTCAAAGTAGGAATGCAACGGAATGATGAGATTAGGAATGTGGGTGATACAAATAGCAACCCTAACTGAGTTGTACTCACTAAGGAGCATCTCACTACAACCTATCACAAATATCAACATTTGACACACCCCCATAGGCTAAGTGAGGGGCATCAAAGCAAGCAGGATGAACAAACGGTCACAAGACCGGTCAATGCAAGAAGCAAAGCAAACTCAGGGTGGATCTCAAGGACACCACACAAATTCCGAGCACAAGCAAGCGGCCACAAGGCCAGTTCAAGAGTTCACTAGGACATATAATAGCAAAGCACAACAAGCAGAGCAAGCAACAAGACTACAGCAACCGAGGACCTGCCTCAACAAGCCCTAACTGCACACACAACCGGTGGTGACCACCAGGCGCCAAGGCCTTGGTAAAGAGGTCAGCAGTGTTGGCCTCTGAGGCCACAAAGTCCAGGCGCACCTGGCCGCGTCGCTGTAGCTCACGCAGGAGGAAGTACCGGACGTCGATGTGCTTCACCCTGGTCTCCAGTCGAGGCTCGCGACACAAGAGAATCATGGCCTTGTTGTCATCGAACAAGGTCGGAGCAGTGCGAGGTCGCTCACCAAGGCCAGCGAGCAAGAAGGTCAACCAGCAAAGCTCCTGAGCAGCCATAGCACCGGCGTAGATCTCTGCCTCTCCACTGGACGAAGCCACCGACGACGACCGTGTGGACCTCCACGATACAGCCCCAGCTCCCAGACTGAAACAGTAACCCTGGGTCGAGCGCTGAGTCTCCACGTCGTCAGCGTGAGAAGAGTCACAGAGGCCAGTCAGCCCAACTGGCCGAGTCCCTCCAAGCACAAGCCCCATGAGGGCAGTGCGGAGGTCGGTAACGGGGGACGAGGGACGAGCACTCGGAGGACAAGGACGGGAGCGGTAGTGGCGGACAACAGGAGGAGTGAGACTGCGGTGGAGGGGAAGACCAAACCGCCGGACGGTCGTCAGGAGGAGGAAACGTAGGACCAAACGCAGGGGGAGACTGAGAGCGGACAGGAGGAGAGGAGGGAAGACCAAGGGCCCGGAGGCCACTCACGGGCGGGAACAACTGCCGCTCCAGAGGGAGCTGCTGCGGCTGCGGTGGCGGCGGCGGCTGCTGCTGCTGCTGCTGCTGCTGCTGCTGCTGCTGCTGCTGCTGCCGCCGCTGCTGCTGCTGCTCCAGCAGGTCCAACTGCCGCAACTCCTGCCGCTCCCGCTCCAACCGCTCCTGCTCCTCGCGCGCACGCCGGCAGGCCGCCTGGTAACGCGTGTTGTGGCGGTGGGGAGGCGGAGTGCTCTCCGCAGACGTAGTGCCCCCAGCTCCAGTCTCCTCAGAACCAGCACCCCCAGTACCAGTGTCCCGAGAGGGGGTACCACCAGGGTCAGGGTCCCCAGCTCCAGCGCCCCCTGTCCTAGCACCCCCAGTGCCAGGACCTCCAACTCCAGCACCCCCAGAACTAGCACCTCCAGTGCCAGCACCTCCAGCTCCAGCACCCCCAGCACCTCCAGTGCCAGCACCTCCAGCTCCAGCACCCCCAGAACTAGCACCTCCAGTGCCAGGACCTCCAGCTCCAGCACCCCCACGGCTAGCGCCACCTGCGACAGCACCTCCAACTCCAGCACCCCTCGAACGAGCACCCCCAGACCGAGCACCGCCAGTGGCTGCACCTCCAGCTCCAACACCAACCGAGTCCACAGTAACCTGTCGCGGAAGTACCGAATGCTGCTGAGGGGACTGTGAGGAGGACTGTGGGGAGGGAGACGCTACCTGACGCGCGACCGAGGGTAGAGGGGTAGCGTGAGACACACCTGACGGGGCAGGACCAGGGGGGGTGGGGGTACCGGAGGAGCGGGAGCAGGGGGAAGAGAGGGTGCGAGGAAAAGGGGGGGAGGGGGAACCGGGAGACCTCGACAGGGGTACCGGGTGTAGTAGGACACTGACTTGTCAAACCGGACGTCATGGGAGTCTAGGAACTGGTGGAGGGGCGGGTGGTAAAAGGACCAGTCGGCCGAGGCTACCGGGAAGCCAAGGAAGACACAGGGGATGGCGCGAGCCGAGAGCTTGTCCGCAGAGGTGTCGCGGACAAGCGCAAGGCAGCCCCAGACATGAAAGGCTGACCTAACACCAGGGGACCCGGTCCAAAGACTGGTCGGTGAAGCCTCTGGCCGCGAGACGCGCGGCTGGAGGTTCAGCTGGTGAGCGGCGTAGCGAACCACGTAGGGCCATAGAAAATGGGGCGCACGGGCATGAATCATGGACGTGCGGGCGATGTCCATGACCAAGCCAATGCGGCGCTCAGCAACCCCATTCTGCTGTGGGGACTCCGGCAGCGTCCAGGATTGTACGATGCCCTGCTCGCTGCAGAATCCGGCAAGAATGCCTGAGCGAAACTCACCCCCACGGTCAGAGTGGAGACAGGAGACACGACGGCCACGAGTGCCCTCAGTGGCTAGAAGCCACCGGATAAGCGTAGAAGTCACATCGGACTTCTTCGCGAGAGGAAACACCGCGATGTACCTGGAGAAGTCGTCG
Source organism: Closterium sp. Naga37s-1 (assembly GCA_947471745.1). Classification (NCBI taxonomy): domain Eukaryota; kingdom Viridiplantae; phylum Streptophyta; class Zygnematophyceae; order Desmidiales; family Closteriaceae; genus Closterium; species Closterium sp. Naga37s-1. Next base: position 79,447 of record CANJKZ010000319.1, on the reverse strand, counting down.
TCGACCACCAGAAAGTAGCGCTCTATCTCAGGTCCCTGCATAGGTGCAGGGCCCCAGACATCCAAGTGGAGCGTGTGGAAGGGAGCAGTGGCCGGACGAAGGGAGGAGGAGTGCGGAGTGGCACGAAGACGGCCGTCGGTGCAGGCCGCACGGAAACCGGCGTCAAGTGAACGCAGGTGAGTCACGAGGTCGGACACAGTCGCAAACGAGCCAAGGTCGGGAAACACGAACGGCATGAGGAGGCGAATGAGGGAGGCAGAGGAAGGGGTGGAATAGCGCACAACAACAACATCCCAAATCCCCTGCGCAGTCTCCACCTGGGCAAAGTGGACGGCCTCAGTCGGTGGGAGGAGCTCCGTCAGCGCAAGAGCAGTGACAGCGTCGCGAGAGTCCCACACGTCCCTCGCCAAGACACGACGGTCGTAGTCCGCCTGCGCCGCAGGAGTCGGCTCCGGGTCGGTCGGGAGGGGTCGGGAGACAGGGGCGCCTTGAGGGCACCTGACGCGTGGGCCCACAGGGTGGCGCCGTCCTGACGCTGACTGGTGAGGTAGCGCGTGGCCTGGCGCTGCCAGGTACTGAACTTGATCGGGCGGCCCTCCGCATCGAAACAAAGGCGGCGGGACTCCATGCTGGAGGCTAGGCTAGAGGCGGCTGGAGCACGGAGGAGAAAAAACACGGAGTCCTAGGAGCGCCAGTGGAGACTAAGGGAGAGACCGGCGGAGGACTGAGCAGACTAAGCGAGGCGGGAAATTGGAGGCTAGGAGCTAGGCTAGAGACTAGTCTACATAGGGTCACCAGGGAGAGGAGCGGCTGCCAGCCGCTGAGCAGAAGGCCAGTGACAGTAGGGACGGTTGGGGCCCGGTGAACAGGGCAGTGGAGGGGTTAACCCTAAAATGACCACGGGCCTGGTGAGAGTTCGGGCCGGGCGGCGCAGGGCGAGGGCTAGTGCTAACGGAGGAAAGGGCGTGAGCAGAGGGCAGGCTAGGCGCTGCCTGGGGCGCGGGCTGGTGCGTGGGCTAAGCGCGGGCTGGTGCGCGGGCTAGGCGCGGGCGAAGGGCAGGCCAGGCGCGGGTTAGGTGCGGGCTCGGGCTAGGCGCGGGCTGGTGCGCGGGCATGCACTAAGGGAGGGCGCGGAGACGCGGAGGCGCGGAGGCGGAGGCGCGATGCGCGGAGGCGCGGAGGCACGAGGCGGAGGTGGGGATGCGCGAGCTAGGGCGCGGGCCTGGGCGACGGGCTAGGGCGCGGGCTGGGGCGACGGGCTAGGGCGTGGGCCTGGGCGACGGGCTAGGGCGCGGGCTGGGACGACGGGCTAGGGCGTGGGCCTGGGCGACGGGCTAGGGCGCGGGCTGGGACGACGGCCTAGGACGCGGGCCTGGGCGACGGGCTAGGGCGCGAGCTGGGGCGACGGGCTAGGGCGCGGGCCGGGGCGACGGGCTAGGGCGCGGGCCTAGGCGACAGGCTAGGGCGCGGGCTGGGGCGACGGGCTAGGGCGTGGGCCTGGGCGACGGGCTAGGGGCGCAGGCTAGGGGCGCGGAGGGCGCTAGGTGCGGAGGTCCGCGACGGCGCGGGCTAGGGGCGCGGAGGGCGCTGACGCGCGGAGGAGGAGGGCGCTAAGGCGCAGAGAGGGCGCGGAGGCTAAGGCACGGAGGGCGCGGAGGGCGCGGAGGTGCGCTAGAGAGGGCGCGGGCTAGGAAGTAACAAGGAACTAACCTACTCGTGATACCATCTCAAAGTAGGAATGCAACGGAATGATGAGATTAGGAATGTGAGATGCCGTAGTTGAGGGTCAGATTTTTATCGCTCTCGTCTTCGGCGTTGGAGATGCCGTAGTTGAGAAATGCTTTCCTCACCAGCTCCTCAGGGACGCCGGTCCACGCCTCGGCAATCCACTTCATGACGATTTCGACAGGGCCTGAGGATTTCGGACTAGCGTGCCTATGTCACCGGAGTCTCGACGTCGTGCAATTTTTTAGAATTCTAAAAACGGAGCATACATCCAAAACATGATTGCATAAGATAATAGTAAAAATTGTGTGTCCATATGTTAAAACCCCCCACAATTTGTTTTGACATTATCATACCAGACCCTAGGGTCTTATATCCGAGTGATTACGGTAGTTGCAAACTTCCCCCAGGTCATTGTAGGCGAGGTGACGCTGCAGCTCATCCTTGACTTCCTGCCGCTCAGCATCTGCGTCAGCGGCTTGCAGCATGTCGTCGACGTAAATGAGGACATAGAAGGGGACGGGGTCATTCAAAAGAAGAGGCTAGAGGCAGCTCGGGAGGGGCGAAAACCAAGCGCTCGAAGGGTGGAAGGGATCATGGCGTGCCACTTCTGAGGCGTTTGCTTAAGGCTGTAGACGGGCCGCAGTAGCTTCTAAACGGTGGTCAGGCCATGTGGAGCATGAAAGCATTGGGGGCGCTCCATGAAGATGAGTTCGTGCAGGTCGCCTTTCGCGAGGTGCACCCCCGAGGCGGCTATATGAAAGTATTTTGCCACATAGCGTGCCTTGTAGCCTGGGGCCTCGTAAAGGAGCAGCTTCACGCGGAAGAACCACTTGCACTTGACCACGTTCGTCTTAGCAGTAGGGATGTCTAGGATGGAGCGAGCGGATGAAGGAATGTGATCCTATATGATGGCATGTTCTCCTAAAGGCATCAACCATCCTGAAGCGGATCAGCTGTTAGCTAGGTCACTTTCGAAGGGTGAGGTTCCGGGTTCAAACCCTCGTGCCAGCGTGTTAGTTGACCCTTCAGTAGGGGGCTTGCACGTGCTAATTTTAGAATTGATATTCCCACTTCGTTACCCAGCAAGGCGTGAAAATAAATGGGGAAGCGGGTTACGAGGGGCAGCCGGAATAACACGTAAGGGGGTTCTCCTTCTACCTTTACTTCGAGGCATCAGCCCTAAACAATTTGCGGGAAGGTAGTTTGGGTTTATGCCTCTAGAAATACAGGCCATCCGAGAGGGGTTTATTATTTTCCCTGCTTGTATAGTTAAATAAGACTGAAATAATAGCACGTGTTTGGCTACAATGCTTGCCTTCTTCAAGGTAAAATTGGTGTCTGCACAGACATGCAATTCTAACAGGAAAAATCGATCTCATCCATGAAATATTTGTTCGAGCTAAAAAAGCATAACCGAAACATTCCGAAAAGAACTTGTAGGTCCGTAGGATTGAACAGGATTATCATTGTCAGAGGACGCCACACTACCCCTTTTTATATTCACAAGCAATTCGTTATAGATCATACGTCACAAAATGTTGAACTTGGGGTCATTTTGCGAGGGGATTTCTTATAGTGACCATTCGCGTCATCATTCGCCAGTATTTAGTATTCGTAAAACAAGTTACTATGTCAGAATAGCAGCTAGAAAGTTGGAACAGGAAAGGGGTTTTGCACTAGCAGGCAGTTGAGTACATATAGGAAACCCTAATTTGGGTTATACTCGCTATAGAGTACCCCACTGCAGGCTAGACAAATATCACATTCTGACACACCCCCATAGTCAAAGTGGGGTATAATCAGCACAGCAAGCAGTCATAGAGCAGGTTCACAAGTACAAGCAAAGCTAGAGGCATTTACAAAGGGCAAGTGAGGAGGAGGAGGCGGGACTGTGAGAGGAGAGGAGATAGGAGGCGACGGCTGAAGCTGCAGACACACGGGCAACAGGAGCGGCTGGCACAGCGGCTACCGGAGCAGCGCCCCGGACTACTGGAGTAACTGGCTCCGCGGCTAAGACGAGCGGCAGGAGCAACGGACCCACGGGCGACTGGCGCAGCAGGCTCGCTGGGCTACCGGAACAGAGCCCCGGACTACTGGCGATGCTGACGACACGACGGCTGCCTCCGCTCAACCTCCCCCAACTGTCCCACCCCCCTTTCACACACCCCCTGCTGCACCCCTAGCTCCAATCCCGTGTCACCCCCCTAGCGCGACTCCCTCGGCTCCCACACACCCACCTCCCTCAGCGGCAGCTGCAGCAGTGGGAGAGAGAGGAGGAGGAGGATCAAGGGACGACGCACACCCGCCACCCCCATACTCGCCACCCCCATACCCTCCCCCACGGCTGCACGCGCAGCAGAGAGACGACGGGGAAGGAGGGGGGGGGGGGGACGGTGAAGAAGCCGCCCCGCAGCTGCACGAGGGCAAGGGGCGGCGCACGGGTCCACAGGGCAGCACGCACGGGTCCACGGGGCAGCGCGCGCGGGTCCCCTGGGGCAACGCGCGGGTCGACGGGGCAGCGCGCGCGGGTCCCCTGGGGCGACGTGCGGGTCGACGGGGGCAGCGCGCTGGTCCAGTGGGGCGACGCGCGGGTCGACGGGGGCAGCGCGCGGGTCCACGGGGCAGCGCGCGCGGGTCCAGCGGGGCAGCGCGCGGGTCCCGCAGGGGCGACGCGTCGGGCAGAAAACCGCCGCGCGCCCCGGGGCGCACGGCGGGCGCGCGGCGAGAAGAAAAAACGCCGCGCGCCCTGAGCGCGCGGCAGGCAGAAAACGTCGCGCGCCCGGGGCGCGCGATAGGCAGGACAGCAGCGGAAGCATTAGGTGGGCCCATCCACAGGATCGACCAGGGAGGGTCAACCTGCTCTGATAGCATGTCAGAATAGCAGCTAGAAAGTTAGAACAGGAAAGGGGGTTTGCACTAGCAGGCAGTTGAGTACATATAAGAAACCCTAATCTGGGCTATACTCGCTATAGAGTACCCCACTGTTTGAGAATAATACGAGGAATGATTGACTAGGAAATGAGTTGGGTACAAATATGAAACCCTAGGAAACTGTACCCCATAGTGTCTACCCACTACAGCCTAGAAAGACTATAGTATAAATGTTTGACACACCCCCATAGGCAAAGTGGGGGAGAACAAGGGGTCACAAGACCAGTCAAGCAAGGCAAGCTCAGGGTGGATCACAACGTCACCACACATTCCGAGCACAAGTTCAAAGGCCACAAGGCCAGTTCACATGCATGAGTATAAATCAAGGTGAACAAGCAAGACAGTGATCACAACCTAGCAAAGGTAAACAGGCAGGTGCAGGTATATATAGATCACAGTACAAGGCAAAGTCAAGAGGTAAGCAAGTGAGGCCAGGTAGGCACAAGACCTAACATAGTACAGAAGCGCTGATGATCACAAGGCTGGAGTGCCTTGGTAAAGATATCAGCAGTGTTGGCCGGAGAGGCCACGTAAGTAAGGCGCAGCTGACCACGCTGCTGCAGCTCACGTGCAAGGAAGTAGCGAAGAGCAATGTGCTTCGTTCTGTGCTCCAGTCTGTGCTCCTGACACAAGGCCAGCATGGCCTTGTTGTCTACGTACAGAACTGGAGGAGAACGAGGCGGCTCTCCCAGGTCGGTCAGTAGGTAGGTGAGCCAGCGTAACTCCTGTGCAGCCATGGCCCCTGCGTAGATCTCAGCCTCACAGCTGGAGCTGAGAACAGAAGACGAGCGGGTAGACCGCCACGAAACAGAGCCGGAACCAAGGCTGAAGGTGTAACCCTGTGACGACCGCTGCGTAGCCAAGTAGTCAACCCAAGAAGCGTCTGCGTGACCAGTGAGGACCACTGGACCTCGCCCTCCAAGCACGAGCCCCATGCCCGACGTACTGCACAAGTAGCGCAACACCCTCTTAGCAGCATCCATGTGCTCCTTCCTGTGTCGGCCAGGAGCGACATAGCGTGCTAGGATGCTAAGAGGGTAGGCTAGGTCAGGTCGAGTGCAGGTCATCAGGTACATGAGGCAGCCCACAAGCTCTGGATACGGGCCACTCAGCTCTACGGACTCATCCGAAGGCAGAGCTGAGAGCGAGTGGCGAGTAGGCAGAGGAGTGGACTGTGGCGAGGAGTACGTGAAGCGGAAGCGCTGAAGGACCTGCTGCACCATGTGTGACTGAGTCAAGGTAATGGTGCGCTGTGCTCTGTCCCGGGTGATCCGCAAGCCAAGATAGCTTGTCAGCTCACCCAGGTCTGTGCACGTGTGTCTCTTCTGCAGTTCCGACTTCACGTGGGCGAGTGCCTCAGTGTCAGCAGTGGCAAAGACCAAGTCGTCTACGTACACGAGAACGTAGAACGGCGGCAGAGTGGTGTCGGTGCGTAGAAACAGCGATGGGTCAGCAGTAGAAGGAGCAAACCCAAGAGCAGCAAGACTAGTCCTCGGTGTGTCGTGCCACTCACGGGGTGCCTGGCGGAGACCGTAGACTGGCCGCCGGAGGCTCCACTGGGTACCAGGAGGAAACGACCCAATGAAGCCAGGTGGGCGGCGCAGCCAGATCTCCTCATGCAGGCTGCCCTGTAGGAAAGCAGTGCTGAAGTCAAGAGAGTGGAGCTCGTAGTCACGCTGAGCGGCGACGTACAGCAGAACCCGAAGAGTGGTCATCTTCGGGGTAGGGGAGAAGGTCTGGAAGAAGTCAACTCCCTCACGCTGACTGAAGCCTCGTGCAATGTAACGCGCCTTGAAGACAGGCGGAGAACCCGGCGGCCGCTTCACCCTGAAAATCCACATGCCACTGACGATGTTCGCCCCAGGTGGGGGAACCTCGTCGACGTAGGTGCCTGTGGACTTCTAGGAAGCCATCTCTGCGTCCATGGCTGACTGCCACTGAGAGGAGTAGGGACCCTCTATCGCCTCTGCGTAAGAGCGCGGGGTCGGGATGTCTGGTGCATCCGGGTCTCCCTCAGGGGCAATCAGCATGGACACGAGATGAGGTAAAGCAGCGGCAAAGCACTCAAACTCCTCCTGTCTGTCCTCAAGAACGTCCGTGCCAAGAGCACACTCACCCCCGACGGACGGAGGACAGACAGACTCAGACTCAGCAACAAGGCTAGCGGCGTAGTCTAGACGACAAGCGGCAGCAAAGTCAACAAGCTCAGCCACTAGAGCAGACGCAGCAGTGGACTCAAACGAAGGGTCAGTGACAACAGTGGCGAGGAAACGCGTGACAGTAGGACTAGCAGCACGAAGGGAGTCAGACTCCGGGTCCGGACCGTCAGGAAGAGAGGACGCAGGAGGAGACGGCAGAGGGACACGCTGTGGAGCAGTGGAAGGACGCAGAGTCATATAGTGAGTGCCAGGGACAGGAGGAGGACGCTCACGTGGAACACGACGACCAGTGCGGACATGCGACTCTGGACGAGACTCAGGCGACGCAGGACGAGACTCAGGCTCACGACGCTCCGTAAGACCTCTAGTCGGTCCAGAGTAAGGAGAAGGACCAGGCAGGGGAGAGGCTGGGTGTAACTGTGACTGCGACTGGACAGGCGGTGGACTCCGTAGGGGAGGAGGAGGACCAGTAGAAGGCGGGAGGCCAAGAACCTGCTGAAGGAGCGGAACGAAGTACGGCCGCGGCCGCGCAGCGCCTCCTGAACCAGCAGAGACAGCACCAGCACCCTCAGCTCCAGGGTCTCCAGCTACAACTCCCGCAGCACCACCAGCTCCAACAGCTCCAGCACCGCCTGCAGCTCCAACACCAGCAGGACCTCCAGCAGCGCCAGTACCTCCAGCACTAGCACCTCCAGGACCAGCGGCTCCAGTAGCTCCAGCACCAACAGCACCTCCAGTAGCTCCAGCACCAGCAGCACCTCCAGCAGCACCAACAGCAGCTCCAGCACCAGCAGCACCTCCAGCACCAGCAGCACCTCCAGCAGCACCACCAGCAGCTCCAGCCCCAGCAGCACCTCCAGCACCAGCAGCACCTCCAGCAGCACCACCAACAGCTCCAGCACCAGCAACACCTCCAGCAGCAGGCCCCCCAGCTCCAGCAGCACGGCTACAGCGCCGAGCGTACCACTCACGAAGCTGCCGTGGAGAGAGTGGCTCCCGCCGCGACGGAACACTCAGAGGACCTCCAGTCTCAGCACCCCCAGACACAGCACCCCCAGGCGCAGCACCCCCAGACTCAGCAACTCCAGGCTCAGCACCCCCAGGCTCAGCACCCCCAGACTCAGCACCCCCAGACTCAGCAACCCCAGGCTCAGCACCCCTAGCAGCACCAGAGTCAACAGCTACCTCAACAGGCTCGACTGCGTCTACCTGAGACACACCTGAGGGGGCAGGACCCTGAGGGGGGAGGGGGTCTACCGGAGGTAGACCTGGCGCGAGGAAGAGCGGCGGGGGGGGGGAGGGGGGCAGTGCGGTAGGGGAAGAGACGGTAGTAAGGAACCGACTCGTCAAACGTGACGTCCTGAGAGGACAGAACACGGCGCGAGGTGGGGTGGTAAAACTGCCACCCAGGCGCGTCAGGGGGGAAGCCAAGGAAGACGCAGGGAACGGCACGGGAGGACAGCTTGTCCGTAGACAAGTCTCGGACGAAAGCTCGAGATCCCCAGACACGGAACGCAGACGCATCGCCAACCTTCCCCGTCCACCGCAGAGTGGGGGTGGTCTCCGGCATGGAGACCCGGGGCTGGAGGTTGATCTGATGCGCCGCGTACTGAACCGCGAACGGCCACAGAAAATGGGGAGCAGCCGCATGGATCATGGACGTACGAGCGACATCCATGACCATGCCAATGCGGCGCTCAGCAATCCCATTTTGCTGTGGAGAGGCCGGAAGCGTGAACGTCTGGCGGATGCCCTCCGCCCGACAGAAAGCTCGCAGAAGGTCGGAGGAAAACTCTCCACCTCTGTCCGAGTGCAGACGCAGAACAGGAAAGTCCGAGCCGAAACTCTCTCTGAGCTGGAGACGAGCAGCGCGGATCCAGTCGATCAACACCTCAGTGACCTCACCCTTGCGGCGCAAGGGGAAGACCGTGGTGTAACGCGAGTAGTCGTCAACAACCAGCAGGAAGTAACGCTCGTGACCCTGTCCAAGGACGCGGGCTGGGCCCCACACGTCCATGTGAAGAGTCTGCAAGGGAGCCTCTGTCGGGGGAAACTCGGAGGAGTGAGGAGCGGCGCGCTGCCGGCCCTCGACGCAGGGAACGCAGGTAGGGGCAGGCCCCGGAGGAAGGGGTGGGAGGGACTCAGGAAGACCTGAGACCAGGACACGGGAGGCCATGCCTCGAAGACGAGGCAGGGAGGGGTGACCAAGGCAGTGGTGCCAAAGGAGAGTCTCGTGAGACAGGAGGCGACACGAGCAGGGGGCAGACTCAGGGCCAGACCGGGACGCTGCAGCAAACACCTGACCCGACGCGGCTACCTGACCAGGAGGAGACTCAGTGGTAAGGGTGTACATGCAGGACCCTGGCCGACAGGTGAACGTGGCCAGGTGACGGCCCGTCCGAGCACACGTGCAGTGCGTCACACGCTGGTAGGCAGGGGTGAACTGGTGAACGCCCCCATCCTGAAGATCAGAACCCGCCACCAGGTTCGTAGAGAACAAGGGGAGGTGAAGACCAGACAGTGAGCCGGACGGAGCCGCAGGACACGGGAGGACAGTGGAGGAACGGGCCACAACTGGTCCCCCAGAGGGGTCAGCCAGAGAGACTGCCACCGGCCGACTGAGCGGCGAGAGTGTGGTGCAGTCGCGAAAGAAGGAACGGGAAGCACCCGAGTCAAGGGTGAAAGTGTGCAAGACCTGAGCCGACGCGGTACCTGAGAGAGCAGCCTCACCAGCACCTGGAGCAGCAGACTCACTAGCACCTAGAGCAGCAGCCTCAATGCCCGGGTCGGGCGGAACACACAGGTAACAGTCACCCTCAGCACTAATAGACACAGCATACATAGCAGCAAGGATAGCATCATAATCAAGATCAAAGATAGCAACCCCCGACTTAAGCAAAATATCCCAGCGAGGGATCTTAGTGGAGCCAGGGAACTGTGTACGCCAGGCGTTAGTCAGGCGGCCGAAGCAGCGTGGTGTGGTGTGCGGGCCGCCGCACGTCTCTCCACTGCGGTCGCCAGTGCGAAGAACGTAGGTGCAGGGACCAGCACCCCCAGACCTCCCACGCCCAGCGTACCACTCACGAAGCTGCTGAGGCGACGGGGTCTCACGGGAGCGCTGCTGCTGCTGGCGCTGGCCACTGCTAGAGCCTCCCCGCTGCCCACCACCGCCCCCGCCACCCCCACCTCCTCCGCCGCCGCCGCCACCTCCACCCCCACTCCCGCTGCCTCCGCCGCCTCCACCTCCACTGCCGCCACCGAAGCCCCCACTCCCGCCACCACTCCCACCTCCACCCCCACCCCCTCCGCCTCCTCCACCGCCACCACCGCCGCCCCCGCCATCCCCTCCACCCCCCTTGCCCCCCTTGCCCTTGCTGTAGCGGCGCTTCCCACTAGGGGCAGACGCAGCGCCGGCCGACTCGGTGCCAACGAGGTCGACAGCAGCAGCAGAGGCAACAGAGGGCAAAAGAGGGACGGGGGAGCACCCCTCAAAGAAAGGGGCACGAGGGTCACCACGAGAGGCTCCTACAGCGACTATACTCTTCTCAGCTACAAGGAGGCGCTCCTCGAGGAGGTCAACGGTGAGCGTGGTGGGGCAAAGGGAGAGGAAGTGGTCCCTGACCGAGCAAAGGGAGTCAGGGAGCCGGGTGACAAGGTAGTAGAGAGTGATGTACATAGGGGGGGGGTTCTTGGCGCAGAACTCGGCAGGGAGCGCAGCGCGGTAGCGGGTGTCACTAGTGCGGAGGTGCGTAATGAGGTCAGCGACTGTGGCAAAAGCGGCTAGGTCAGGGAACAGGTACGGCAGTATGAGTCGGCTAAGGGCAGCAGTGGCAGGGGAGGATTAGCGCGCAACAACAGCAGTGTACAGAGTGCTAGCAGTCTTGTACTGGCTAAAGTGTGCGCGCTCAGCAGACGGCAGGTGACTACGGACAGCAAGACGGGCAGCAGCATCGCGTGTGGTCCACTGTGAGCGAACAGTACTGTCAGCATCGGCAGCAGGGGCAGCACGGGTGCCAGAAGTGAGATCAAACAGTGAGACACCATCCTTGCTATCGCACTGCAGGAACAGCTGCAAATCATCGACCCAGACCTCAAAATCGACCGCTCGACCCTCTGCATCGAAGGTGAGTACATTAGGGTTTGCCATAGCAGCAGGAGCAGCAGCAGTGGCCTAGCGGCAGCAGCAGCAGTAGCAGCGCGACTCGGCAGGGCGGTGCGGTTCGATAGGGCGGCTCGGCTAGGCAGGGCGGCGCGGGCGCAGCAGCGCGCGGGTGCGGCGGTCCACTTACCAGTGGCGGAAGTGGTGGGCCGCTACTGGTGGGGCTGAGCCGGGGCGCGTCGGCAGGGCAGGGGGCCGCCACAAGGAGGGGCCGTGGCGAGGCGGCAGGGCAGGGCCGGGACAGGCGCGTCGGTAGGGCGGCTGCAGGCTCGGCAACGGCAGCAGGGCCGCTACGGTGGCAGCTGCTGCTGCAGCAGGGACGGCGACGGCAGCTGCAGCAGGGACGGCGACGGCAGCTGCTGCAGGGACGGCAGCTGCTGCAGGGATGGCGACGACGGGGCGGCAGGGCCGCTACGGCGGCAGCAGGGGCGACGGCAGCTGCTGCAGGGGCGGCGGCGACGGGGCGGCAGAGCCGCGAAGGGCCGCGAAGGGGGGCCGCGAAGGGCCGCGAAGGGGCCGCGAAGGGCCGTGAGGGGGCCGCGAAGGGCCACGAAGGGGCCGCGAAGGGCGGCGAGGGGGCCGCGAAGGGCCGCGAGAGGGGCCGCGAAGGGCCGCGAAGGGGCCGCGAAGGGCCGCGAGAGGGGCCGCGAAGGGCCGCGAAGGGGCCGCGAAGGGCGCGAGGAGGCCGCGAAGGGGCCGTTACAGGGCGCGACGGGGCGCTAAGGGCAGGCGCGAAGCGCGCTTCGGGCAGGTAAGGAAAAAAAATCATAGTGGTGGGCCCTTAAAAAAAAACGGTCCCACTAGGGAACCCGCTCTATACCATGTGAGAATAATACGAGGAATGATTGACTAAGGAATGAGTTGGGTACAAATATGAAACCCTAGGAAACTGTACCCCATAGTGTCTACCCCACTACAGCCTAGAAAGACTATAGTATAAATGTTTGACACACTGCAGGCTAGACAAATATCACATTCTGACATACTAGACACGTGAAACACGTTGGAATTGTTACCGTACGTGTTATTGGTCATGTCTCTTACCATTAGCATATTTTCCCTTTGTGTGGGAAATAAAATAAATACAGAGCTTGATAATGTTAGCGAAAAAATCACACTGCCAATTCTGACAAGGAAAATTGAACCTTGCAATTTGGGTTTTCAGTTGATCAAGCGCACATACTGAATCTACATGCTTAATGCACTTTTAACACAGTTTTGTTTTCATTGGTCCCCATGCCATAAAGTACACGTCGATACTGTATACACTCTCAAAGAAAACAGTAACGGCTCATTCATGTGTTTTACCTACAAAAATAATTAAGCCCCATTAAGAAGGGTATCAACCCTAAACGCCCCCCGTATGGTGTTTAGGTTTGATGACTCCCTCAATGGCATGCCATTGGAAAAAATAAACCCATTGGGAAGAGCATCAACCCTAAACACATTGCCACATGTGTTACGAGAAGTGAAGTTTTGAGTGCAGTGCATTCCTGCTCGTAACAAAGGAACCCGCATTATCGAGTGCACGGTTAGAGTTGCGTGAAACGTCGCGAACAGTTGGGAGCATCTGGACCGCCAGCGGCAGAAATATCGGGCAGCTGCATCGCCAAGGAATTGGCGGGAACAGGTTCGTAACTGGTTCCCGCGTCGCACGGTTGACTTTCACTACAATAAGGGAATGTACCCCTTAGAGTATATGGCTAGTTTAGGACCTTTCGCATTCCATTTATTTCCTATATAAACCCTTGTATGCTTCACTCTGATCTGAGGTCAATTCCGCTGCATTAACTCTGTGCGAACAACCTGAGGTGATCCTGGCTAAGTCCCTTTTGGGATAGTAACATGGTATGAGAGCGACTCAGGTATTCTTCGCGCACATGCTCGCACGTAAAGATGGCCGGAGGATTTGGAGGTCAGACGAATCTGACGGCTGAAGCCCAACCCAAATCGGTTGGGAACTCCTAGGCGACGACGGCGATCAGCTCCGTTGCACTCGAACAACTGCTTCAGCGACTATCAACTGTGGAGCAAGGGCTCCAGACATTGCGGAATGGCGATGCGGGAACCTCCTCGCAACCCTCTCAACCGGCCGCGACTGGCCACGAAACCGCACCGCAAACCCTTCAACACCCAAAGTCCCTCGCCCAAGCGATGACGCAATTCTCTCAGCCCAGTCCAAGTCACATAATATTTCAAAAATCAAGACAAGCATTATATTTGATGGCAATGATTTCTATACCTAGAGCTTTGTGCTGGAGCTGCTGCTGCAGAAGGCACAAATTTATCATTACTTCGACGGCAGCTACGCATGCCCAACGGCCGACACCGACGACGCCAGAGCGCAGTACTACAACGACCCGCTGATGGCGTACATCGTCCTTCTCCGCAACATGTCACCGTCGGAGCAGCTGGGCATTCGATTGTTTAAAACGAAGCTAGCTCCGACACTCAAAGCCTGGCGGTACCTCACAAAAATGTACCAGCCTAAGGATTCAGTGTCGTCGAGCCGTTTACTCCAACAGCTGATGGAGATTAAGATGGGACATGGGGAGAAGGCCAACAACTACATCAACCGTTGCCGGAGCATACGCGATCAAATCGCGAAGCACGGGAGCTCGATTTATGAGGAAATCTTCGTCACCATCGTGCTCGCAGGGCTCTGCCCCGAATTGCGACCCTGCGAGGCGCTCCGCCGGCAAAAGGGAGCTATTTCGGAAGCTGCCCTCTGCGCCGGCCTTCTCGTCGAACAACAGGATATGTAACTGCATAAGGACCGTTCCGCGCCGCGACGAGAACGACTCGCCTTCTATGCCGACTATAAGGAAGAGCGACGACCGCGACGCCAGTATTGGAAATTTTGCAAAAGTTTCGGGCATTCTGCGGAGCGATGTAAATTCTGATCCAGCAACCGCCAGCCCACTCCGAGCACTTAGGCCGGCCGACAAGACGTGAGGCAAGATAGGCGTCAACCCCAGGGCTTTGAGCCCGCACTGCGCGCTTCAAACTCTTCAGTACAGCACTAACAGCAGCCGCCAGCACAATCTGGAAGCACACGCAACGGCATCAACAACATGGCAATGCGTCACACACGGGGAACCCGTCGTCGGCGCGTGCGCACTCCGTCACCTGAGCGCACGCAGAATCCGATGTTTGCGTCCAACAGCAACAACCCCTTCACTTCGGACCATAACTAAAACGACGACGATGACCAGGACTAGAACTTGCCAATCCCCCTACTTGAAAGCCCCCCGCACATACATGACCCCAGGCCGGCACCCATCGACTGGATCGCGCGCGAACGATTTTTAATGTTCGACACACCGCACATCATCACGCCGTGACTCGCGCTCCTTGCGCGTGACGACGACAAACATCATTGCACATGGTGGGCTCCAGGCGCTACATCTCCAACGCCGTCGCCACCCCCACGGTCACCTACATCAGCGTGGCGAACAACGTGCGCATGCGCGCAAGCGCGTAAGGGATTGTCGTCTTGAAAGCACGCGGCAGTAACACACACATTACGCTGAATGATGTGCTCATCGTTCAGAATCTGCGGTTCAACCTTCTCTCGGCGTCGCAGCTGAGAGATTGCGGAGTGCCCGCAACTCAGCACCGACCCAGAACGCGCGACATCGTTCTCCATTGCGTGCCGCCTCACAAACCGCGCAAGTACCTCGGACGAGCACGCGATGAGAACGGCGTATATGTCTTAGATTTTGACTTCCCGAACTGCAGTGGCGACACGGATAAGCTAATAGATCTCGTCCCTCTCCGCTTCGAGCATATTCATCATTCCGAATGGAAGCACTCCGACGGCAGACCCTGGGTGCCTCATCACCTTCACCCGGCTCGCCGCAATCGCCGAAGCTGAGCGATACGCGCAGCCGGACGAGGGCATGTCAACGCTGGAACTTGAGGGCGCGACGCGCCGGCATGCCAGATGAGCCGCTTCCCGGCTCCGCAAACGAGCGCCTCCAGTCGATCCTTCGGGGGCGAAGACGCGGATCCTACGACGAGCGCGGCGAACGGCGCCCCTACACAAAAGAAGAATTCCTTCAGTACTACCCCCACTGGCGCGAGCCAACCAAGAAGCCCACCATCGAATAAGAGGAGGAGCTGGCGCGCCGCAAGCTGAGGAGCTCCGCCACAAGAGCATAGCGGAGGCACGTGGGCGAGGCTGGCGGAGAAAGCGTCTCCAATGAAGGGGGGTGGGGAAGCAACGACGGATGGGGAACCAGCTTTGGCGGAACCTGGGGCAACACCGAAGCTAACGAGGCAACCGTAGGCGGAAAATGGGGCACCGGAACCGGCGGCACTGGCGCTGGATGGGGAGGCTCCGGTGAAGTCTGGGGCACATCCCGAGAAGAACAAAGGGGGGGAAATGAGGAAGACGCCGAACCACCTATTGTTCCTCTCGGCCGCCCTCCGCGCATACCCGCGCCATCGCCACTTCCCGCGGATATCCTACCGTCGAGCGACCCTTGGGACACAATCGAGTGGGGCCACGAACCGTCAACCCCGCGCCGTACCGTTTACGACCCCGATCCCGAGCCGCGTGAAACCACTCTCGTCCCCGATACAATTCCCAGAACGAACATCCCACTCTCTGTCATCCCTGATAGAGAGTTTCTCGCGCTGATGCAAACGACGGCGAACGACGAAGAAGTAGAAGAAGAAGCGCCAGCAGTGCTTACCCCAATACCTGAAGAAGACCCAGACGATGTGCGCGCGCGCTATCAGCGCACCTCAGGACTTCGCGCACCAGATGATCTGTGGCACCAGCGCCTCGGCCACCCCTCGCGCCAAACGCCGAACAACTGGGGCAAAAGGGAATATTGCACCACATCTCACTTCCCTACTCGCACCCGCAGCAAGGAGTCGCCGAGCGCCAACCGCACCCTCATGACGAAGGTACGCTCGCTACTGAAGCAGTCGAAGCTTCCTGCCACCTACTGCCGTACGCGATGCACCACGCCGTACGCCTCCACAACCTGATTTCCACCACGGCTACCACCGGCAACCTGTCGCCGCATGTGAAGTGGACGTGCAAGAAGGGGGATACCCCCATGCTCCAAGATTACACACGCGACGTTATCTTCTACGAACGACTTACCCTCACGCAGTTTCGCGTGGATGAGCAAACAGGCGCAAACTTTGCGTACGCGAGCAACGGGCGCAGCTACGCCACCCCCGAGGACGAAGCCGCGGCGGCAATCCTGGATCAGGATACCCTCAGCGAGTTCCCCGACATCAACCTGCGTCGCGACAACGACGTTGATGACGACGACGATGAGTCGCCCCCAGGACCCTTGGGAAGCGTCACAGGGACCCTGCGCCGCCTTCACCAACCGAACCTGAAAGCGACGACGACGACGTGCAGGCGGTCATCCCTCAGCATCGCCACGCCACAACCATCTCTGGGCTGCAGCTGCTGGGGCTCCATACCGCTACCTCCACGGCTCCGCGGATCATCGAGCCGAAGAATCAGCGACAGGCACTGACGGGACCACACAACAAGGGGTGGCGCGCAGCAATGGATGCAGAAATCAAGGCGCTTGAGTCGTACGACACTTGGGTGCTTGTCGACCGAGCAGCAATCAAGGGAAGGCGCGTCCTTTTGGGTAGATGGTTTTTGCGAGTGAAAATCGCGGCGGACGGCACCATCGAGCGCTTCAAGGCGCGCTGGGTCGTGCGTGGCTACGACCAACGCCACGGGATAGACTTCGACCAAACCTTTGCCACGATCAGTCGCCACACCTCCGTGCGCATTCTGCTCGCCATCGCAACAGCAAGGCACCTACATCTTCGCCAGATCGATGTGAAGAACACATTTCTGTTTGCGTTGGTGGATGCGGTAGTTTTTGTGGAACAACCGCATACCTAGGGCGAAGGCGACCCACGAGTGTGCCAACTCAAGAAGTCCCTGTACGGGATTAAGCTGGCGCGAAGGCTCTGGCAGCAGCACCTGCGAAAAAAATCCTACTGGAAATAGGATTCACGCAACTGCCTCACGATCTCGGGATGTACCGCCTGCATTTCTGCGGCGATTACAACCTGCTCACGGTATACGTGGACGACTTACTCTACACATGCACGAGCAACACGCTGCTCGACAAGTTCGAGAAGAATCTGGCGATGCGCGTCGACATCACCACGAACCACGACGTGACGTAGTTCCTGGGGCTTAATATCCCCTACGCTCATGAAGCTATTCATCTTTCAGCTTCCAAGAATGCTGAAACACTTGGGAAGCGGTTCAACATTCCTCCCGCACCACTCTCAACTCCCTACCGCACGCCAGGACCAAACTACAAACCTGACAACAAAGCCCAGTCCCCCGCATGACTTCACACCCACTAGCAGCAACTGGGGTGCCCGCTCTTCGCCTCCAAGACATGCAGGCCCGATCCCTCCTACATCGCAAGCCAGCTGGCCCAGTACTCACGCAAACCAACGGGTGAGAATCTTTTGGATCTTCAGCGCGCCCTGCAATTCTTCATCTGCACACCCAACCTCGTGCTCTCCTATTCCACTCTCACGACTCCCTCGTTCAACCTCGTCGGCTACGTGGATGTTGATCACGCCGCAGATCCCGACAATCGACAGTCGAGAACGAGCTTCCTATTTCGACTCGAGCCAACAGGACCCATCTCGTTGAATTCCCAAAAGCAGGAACTGGTTGCCTTGTCATCGGCAGAAGCAGAGTTCATCGCCGCAACAGCAGCAGTCCGCGAAGGGCTCTATCTACAGGAGCTCCGGCAGGAGGCAAAATTTCCAACTTCACCGACCTTTCGCCGGCAATGCGACAACCAAGGCGCGATCGGAATCGCGAACAAGCTGGGATTCGTCAATTGGACCAAGCACATCGGGCTGCGATATTTCTTCGTCAAGGACGAAGTTGACAAAGGCAAGGTCGATCTAACGTACTGGCCGACGGGTGACATGGCAGCTGACTTCCTCACGAAGCGACTGCCTCGTCAGCAGTACCAACACTGCGCGAACCTGAGTCGCGTAGTCAAGCGAGTCAAGACTTGCTACAGCCAGGAATGAAGGGGGGTGTTCCGATAAGTGAAGTTTTGAGTGCAGTGCATTCCTGCTCGTAACAAAGGAACTCGCATTATCGAGTATGAATGTGAACGGTCAGAGTTACGCGAAACGTCGCGTATAGTTGGGAGCATCTGGACCGTCAGTGGCAGAAACATTGGGCAGCTGCATCGCCAAGGAATTGGCAGGAACATGTTCGTAACTGGTTCCCGCGTCGCTCGGTTGACTTTCGCTGCAATAAGGGAATGTACCCCTTAGAGTACATGGCTAGTTTAGGACCTTTCGCATTCCATGTATTTCCTGTATAAACCCTTGTATGCTTCACTCTGATCTGAGGTCAATTCCGCTGCATTAACTCTGTGCGAACAACATAAGGTGATCCTGGCTAAGTCCCCTTTGGCATCGTAACAACCTGGGCAATGTTCGGCAGCCACATGGGGGGATGGGATGGAGCATGGAAACACTGGGCCTCCAGGTTCGACCATGATGAACCAAGCAAAACACTACAGTCAGTTCAAGAAAGAAACGAAATCATGTCGAGCGTGGGCCGAAAACGCGACGCGAACCCGCGCTAGGGTTTCGTCCGCGTCGCATTCGCCCACCCAATAAGTTCGCAACAGTAAATGCGGCAGGCAGAAGAACAACTGTTCATCTCACGAAGTTTCTATTCGCGCGGCTGCTGTTTCGTCAGCCCCCAGTTCCCAAATCGCACCCCCGCTAGACATTCCGCTTGCGCATGGACACGAGACTTGGAGTCAACAACGGTTGACTCAAAGTTGATCAATCCAAACTAGAAACCCTAGCTTCGATTTCCCGCCTTTCATCCCTCGCTGTATCCCCTGGCTGCCGAGCATCGCCCTGTTGTTTAGGGTTGATGATTCCCTCGACTAGATGCCATCTGAGATGGATTTAGAATTTCCTGCTCGAAAATATAGCGTTAACGGTTTGCTGGCTGTCAACCCAAGCAGAGTCGTCGGTCCGTCTATTCTGTGCCATGAGTGGACCGATGAAAGCAAATATGCGTTGAAAGCTAATTCTTTATGCGCCCGAGCGAAAAATGGACAGAAGCACTGCTCTGGAAGCGGTAAAACTGTGCACGAAGCGAATATTTTCAGTAACAGTGCTCGATCAATTGAAAACATTTGAGAGATTTGCTACAGAAACATGTTTCAAAAAAACTTTTTGCACGGGTGGCGTCCATTTGCTCAAGTTTTAGAAGATTGGTACAAAAATTGCAGTAGTAGTCGTGCCAGGCGAAAGTATATGCGCGATCATATGGGAAACCTATATGATCGCGCGCATTCGCGCGCAAATCATAAATGGGGGCACAAATATACTATTACCCACTCGTTTGGTTAATATACCGCGGACTAGGTGTAGCACTGCTCAGGCACCCCAGTCTAGGATATGCAGTCGGAGCAGTAATTTCGGGCAAGGCAGAAAAACCTATTCCTTCATCGGAAACGGAATCGATTCGGTGAGGCGTCAACCATAACCCTGGGCGGCTTCATCTGTCCAGGTCCCCCAGGTGTTTATTTCTGTCCCTGCCCAGAACCACTGTTCAATTCCGGTTGCGCTCAGTTCCGGTACTGTAGCGGCGCTCTAGTACAGTACTAACAAGGAATTGACGACACTCCACGAGTCCGTATGGATGGGCAAAAGGTCTTGTTCCTCGCACCCTTGTACAGTCGTACCGTCCTTGCAATAGCAGTGGGCTTGTGGATCTGGGACCTCCTCTCCGGTGCCCCGGGTCACACGACTCACGACGACGAACGACTCACGCGCGACGGATGCGAAGGCCTGCCTGCACTCAATGCCCAAATATATCGCGTCACAACATGAATATAAACATAATTCGAGTACTATGCAACACGTAACGGGCAGCGGTTGCTACCTTATACTTACGTGGTCAACGAGATTCATCAGGTGTGAACTGCGGATCGAGACATCTACCTGCTCTCGTCAGTTTGTTTTGAATGTTTACCACCTGAAAAGCTATAGTAGCAATTTTTATAGTGGCAAAATTGGCGACGGAGGAAAAAGACTAAGCACACATGTAACTTCATTTGGTACTAACTCTAGGTTCCAGCTAATGAGAATCAGTTGTACTTGATGAGTCGTGCGTCGAACCTGTGAACAGTAAAGTGACGATTCTGTAGACTGCAGACCATTTGCGGATGACCGGGCATTATTTCAAAAGGCGGGCATTGAAAGTGAGATAAGCATTTTCACGGTGTGGGGAACTATCGTACTGTATCTCCAATGTACCATATTTCGAAATCACAGGAGACAACGCCTTGAATGTATACAAATCCCACACTTGGAGAGCAGTCCCCGAAATTGTTGGCGCTTAGGTGCATCTTTCAGATTTGTTGCAACCGGGAGACACGGGTTTGCCAGCTTCGTGTCTTGCACAGCCCTACGGGTCCCCCGAAGAAGGATAAGGGTTCGAAAAAACAAATGTGAACGATTGCTGGAATGTCGGCGGGAACGGCCAGTTTAACTGGTGGAGATGATTGTTCTTGTTGGAAGCAAGTGCAACACCGTTGCCACTAGTTAGGGTCAGATCAGATACCTTCCATTCCACTTCCCTGCAGAATCAATCGCCTCCCCGTGATTTTTATGCGTGGCAATTGTTGCCTGTTTTTGTAGCCATGTTGCCAAATACCTTCAGGTTCTTCCACTTGCCTCTTGTGGCTCTATTGACAACAGTGTAAGCACTAAAGCTCTGGTATGCAATTGTCATAGGGACGCCTTTGCGTATCTTGTATAGCTGCTTCCTGCTGGTCTTGGTTGATTTTTTCACAAATGTTGCAACATGTACTTTTATTTTTGGTGTTTTCCGAACGCCCTGCTTCTGTCGGCTGCCGAATTTAACGATACACTACCACCAGGCCAAAAGAAAGAAAGAGTTTCTTGGGCAGCATTTGAAGATAATGGGAACCTTATGCACAGTAATCGCTCGAACAGCCCAGCAGCAATGGCCTCGGAATCAACCTTCACGTTCTTCACCATCGGGGAGATTCCATTGCTTGAGTGTGCCTCCTGCAGGGTTTGCATTTCTCTCACGTTGTGCTCTATAGTAATCGCCACAAAACAAAGTGGTCTTCATTTTTTAGGCGGAGTTTGCATTTCCCTCGCAGTGTTGTGCTTACCTTGGCCATTCGAAGCGGGCTTTCTCCTAACACCTCCGGTGGTTTGTGCTGTGGCAGTACTCCAGATCCAGCACGCTAGAGTCGTTCCTCGTACTACTACTAGTAGTAGTACTATAGCGGTAGGGGAAGAACGCGCATGGTCGCCATGGCGACCCGGGGGCGGCATGTGCGCCTCGTCGCGGTGGTCGTGCTCGCAGTACTGTCCAGCCACCTCCACGGCGTCGCTAGTAGTGTCGTCATGCTGACCGATCAAGGTGGAAGCCGTAGTCCTAGTAAACGCGGTGTTTCATAGTGTCCTCACCATAATAACATCCATGCGTGATGGCACTGCCAGGGTTTAGTACTGGCAGTACTAGATATCACGCCGAGTCGAAAGTGTTCGATTCAACCCGCTCCATCTGATGATCCAGCCCACGCGTCCTCAGACGAGTTTGAGGTTGCTTTCTTGGGGGTTGGATATTCTTGGAAGTGACCTCCAACCCTCGAAAAAAGAAAAAAAACGTTTAGAAACTCTATTGCAAGTCTGTGGATACGACGGTTCAGTACGCACCGCTGTGACTTCTGAAATGCCCGTTTTGTTCACTGGAGTGTTAAAATTTGCTACTCCGTTCCTTCCACCGTTCACCTACCCTCGCGGCTGTAAACGCTCAAGCCCAGGCCTTGGCGCGCGTACTTGTCGTGGCTCATGTCCTTTTCTTGCATTCCTACCCTCACCTCCCTTCCGCTTCCGTCCCCCTTCCCTCTTCCTCTGCCGCCCGCCCTCGCGCCCATCAGCGACCGCCCTGCTGAACATGAAGGCGGCCATGGGGCTGACCTACACCACGTGGGCCTCCACCAGCCCGTGCCGTCTTGACGGCGCCGCTGCAGTGGCTGGCGAGTGGGAGCGCGTGAGCTGCGCTGCTGATGGTCGCATCGCCGCGATGTGAGTACAGGCGGCGAGGCAGGGTGTGAGTGCTGGCGGTGAGGCAGGGTGTGAGTGCTGGCGGCGAGGCAGGGTGTGTGCAGGCGGCAAGGAATGGGTGTGGGTGCAAGCAGCAAGGCAGGGGTGGGAGTGCAGTGCAGGCGGCAAAGCAGGGGTGTGAGTGCAAGCGGCAAAGGTAGGGGTGCGAGTGCAAGCGGCAAGGCAGGGTGTGAGTGCAGGCGGCAAGGCAGGGGTGTGAGTGCACGCAGCAAGGCAGGGGTGTGAGTGCAAGCGGCAAGGCAGGGTGTGTGCAGGCAGCAAGACAGGGGTTTGAGTGCAAGCAACGGCAGGAGTGTGAGTGCACGCGGCAAATGCAGGTGTCACGTGCAGCTGTCACGTGCAGCTGTCTCAAACTCTGTCTCACCGCGGCCTACCTTGCCCAAGATGATACACATTGCCGGTGGTTCACATGATTGCATGTCATTGTGGCATGTGGGCGAGGATTATTACCAAGGGCATGTGAGGCAACTCGCCCATCGTGTGCTTCCTCTGACTGCTGTGACACCCATAGCTTCCATCTCCAGCCATACCTGGATACCGTATTTATCTGCCCACCCGTCCTTGCGTGTGTCCTCCATCGCACTTTCACTAACTGTTGTGCACTTCAGAGACCTGAATAACGGAGGTCTCAAGGCCTCACTGGCTTCCGACGTCTCCGCGCTCACTGCTCTCACCTACCTGTGAGTTGCGCCTGCTGTGGCTGTTCAGATCCGCTCTGTGATGAGAATCTTCTCCGCTGTCATATCCGCTGCTTTATACTTCCTTTCGTGGCAGGGTACCCAGAGCTCCTAGGGTTACCTAGCCGAGCATGCTGCACTCAAAGAAGAGTCTCAAGTGCAATGACTGTGCCTCTTGCACCTTCTGGCCCTGCTCGCCCCTCTCCCACAGCAACATGCAGAACAATCTCCTCAGCTACCGCATCGACTCCTTCACCACCAACCTCCGAGCCTTGCCAGTGCTGGCCGACATGTGAGAATTGGAGTATAACGCCCCGCTAGACTCGAGTCTGGGTTACCACAATTGCTACGACCACTCAGGCAAAAAATGCGAACCAGCCGGGACTCGAACTTAGGCCCTGATTCCAGTATAACGCACTGCAAATGATGTGCCTTGTCTCCCCTCGGCTTTTCACTCACTCCCGTTTCTCTCTCGATCCTCCACCCTCCGTTCCACATGCTGCTACTTATCTGATCGGCGCTTCTCATCTCATCGCCGCCGTGATTGTCTCGCCGTGCAGCCGCTTGCACTACAACTACTTGTGGGGAGAAATTCCCTCGTTTCTCGTGGGCCTCCCGAAACTCACCAATCTGTAAGTCCGATGGGAAGGCACGTACCGGATGGCTGCATCATGCTGTTTTGAACGTGCATGCGACCTCTAGTTTCTTGGCCTCCGGTCCTGTCTGCGCACTCCTTCCTTATGAAGCCCTTTATGCATCTGCCCCATCGCTGCCCTCCCCCCTGCGCCAGCGTGGCTTACTACAACTACTTCATTGGCACCGTGCCCGCGCTCGGCCCGTGGCTGCTCTCTCTCGACGTGCGAGGCAACATCCTCACGGACCTGCCCACAGCGAGCTACACGTGGTGCGGCTGTGCCGGGAACTGCATGGCAGCAGTGACAGCGGCCGCCAAGTGCATCAGCGGCGGCTCGGGTCAGCGGCCTGCGGCTGATTGTGCCCCCTGCGGCACCACCAACGCCGTGGGGCCCTTCTGCACGGCTGGCGGAGTGTGCACGGTGGACGCGAGTGCACGCATTAGTGCCGGCACTGTGAACTTGCCGGCGCAGCCCGCACTGCCCATGACGTGCTCGCTCCTCATGGATGTTGGTGCAACCCTACGGTTTGCACTCGGCTTGTTGTCCGTGTGCGTGAATGTGTGTGTGTATGGAATGGTATGAGGGCATGGGATAATATATATTTCATGCTTATAATTGTGTGTGAATGTTGAGTCATGATGTCGAGTGTGTGTGTCGAGTCAATAGCGAGTTATCGCTAGACGCGTGTTACGCGGTCGTTTGTGTCTCGCGCGCGGTTTCTATTTTGTCGTGCGCGGTTTCTATTTTGTCCTGTGTCGAACGTTCGGCGTGTCGCAGGTGTGTGCAGCAGACCCATCAAGAACTCAAGAATGAGTTTGTGATGAAGAGCCCGAGCCTTGGTGTCAAGCCTCAAGTGATTTCGAAGCTTGCCAAAAGGGTACACCTCAAGATATTGAAGATAGTTACATTACTTTGTGTAGTGTAACATTTCACTTGGTGTAGGCCCTAGTGAAGGGTAGTTTCGAGACCCTTCGTGGTTGGGGACAGTGTGGCACTGTTCCACATCACTGTACCTCGGCTCTTGGGGTTTGTAGGAGCTGGGAGTCATTCCCAACTCGTAACTCTTCCTATCTTGTGTTCTAAGACTATAGTGGCTGCCATAGTACCGTTCGTTCAAACCGACGCTGTGTCGTCAATTCTTTATCAAATCGTGCAATCTAAATTGCTAGTTGTAGACGACGTGAAGACGCTCCAGATCCAATTTGAATCAAGTCATTTGCAGCTGTGAGCAGAACACTATCAACGTTTGAAGCCGCTGTGCAGAAATCCGTCTGTGCTCTCTATCTTTCGTTTTAGGCACATTCAAGCCTATTGTGACTATAACAATGGATCCAGTGGATTGTGCGTGCTCCTCACCGGTCTCCTCTCCATGCTCCTCACCTCGTGCTCCTCACCCCGTGCTCCTCACCCCGTGCTCCTCACCCCGTGCTCCTCACCCCGTGCTCCTCACCCCGTGCTCCTCACCCCGTGCTCCTCACCCCGTGCTCCTCACCCCGTGCTCCTCACCCCGTGCTCCTCACCCCGTGCTCCTCACCCCGTGCTCCTCACCCTGTGCTCCTCACCCCGTGCTCCTCACCCCGTGCTCCTCACCCCGTGCTCCTCACCCCGTGCTCCTCACCCCGTGCCCCTCACCCCGTGCCCCTCACCCCGTGCCCCTCACCCCGTGCTCCTCACCCCGTGCTCCTCACCGTGCTCCTCACCCCGTGCCCCTCACCCGTGCTCCTCACCGTGCTCCTCACCCCGTGCCCCTCACCCCATGCCCCTCACCCCGTGCTCCTCACCCTGTGCTCCTCACCCCGTGCTCCTCACCGTGCTCCTCACCGTACTCCTCACCGTACTCCTCACCGTGCTCTTCCGCTTCATCCCTCCACTGTCCCCAACACCACACTGCGTGCCGCTCCTCACTCCTCTTAGCATAATTTTCCCTTTTCCCACACCATGTCATGCACCCCCATCTACCACCCCTGCAGTCGCCGCCATGCAGAACATCAAGAGCGCGCTGGGTGTGACCTACACCACTTGGACCGCCACCAACCCATGCCGCTATGCTCGATCCGCCGTGGCCGTTGCGGGCGAGTGGACTGGCGTCACCTGCGTGGGCGGCAAGGTGTCTGACATGTGAGTGCGCAGCGCTGCCCCACCCACACCACCGCTCCACCCACACCTCTGCCTCACCCACACCTCTGCCTCACCCACACCTCTGCCTCACCCACACCTCTGCCTCACCACCCGCCTCACCCACACCACCCGCTCACCCACACCTCCGCCCCACCCACACCACGGTGCCCTCAGTCATCCTCCTGCTTCAACTTTTCGTGCATCTCTGACCGCTCTTGTTGCTTGTGCCCTCCCAACACTTTGCCACCAACTGCTGCATGCACCAGGGGTTTGAACAGCCTCGGCCTCAAGGGCTCACTTCACGCTGACTTCTCCAAGCTCACATCTCTCAGCTACTTGTGAGCGTCTTCTGCTCCCTTCTCACACTGCTTCAATCTCCGCTTGTCAATGCTGATGCACCCTCTTGCTGCATTGGCTGCTGTGCCAAATGCAATGGGCGGCCCAACCTGTGTCGAGTTGCCCAGTCAAGCCGTGATGCATCCACTCGAGGGTTCAACAACCTGTGGCGCAATCACCATGCCTCCCGCACCCTCCTCTCGCCATCCCCCCACAGAAACCTCCCGGGAAATCTCTTCAACTACCGCCTCGACTCCTTCACCACCAACCTCCGATCCTTGCCAGAGCTGGTTCTCCTGTGAGTGCCTGCTAGGGCGTGGCCGGCACGGGAGGAGGGGTGAGAGCAGGCGAATGATGATGGTCTTGGCTCGCCTCAGCTTTTCACCCACTCTCATTTCTGTCAATCTTCCAACCTCTGTTTCACATGCTGCCACTCATCTCATCACCACCCTACCTGTCTCTTCTCCTGTCGCAGCGCTCTGCACTACAACTACTTGTACGGCGAAGTCCCCTCGTTCCTCGTGGGCCTCCCGAAACTCACTTCGTTGTAAGTCCGTCAGGAAGGCACGTACCGGATGGCTGCGTGCTATGGTGTAAGTCTGTTAGGAAGGTGCATGGCACTTGCTGTTCCTTGCCCTCTGGTCCTCTCTGCCCCCTCCTGATGAAGCCCCTAATGCATCCGCCCCCTCGCTGCTCCCCCCATCACCAGCGGTGCTATCTACAACTATCTCATCGGCACCGTGCCCACGCTCGGCCCTGTGCTGCGCTCTCTGGACGTGCGAGGAAACTTCGTCACGGACGTGCCCACAGCCAGCTACTCATGGTGTGGGGGCTACTTTAACTGCCTGCTCACGCCCTCCAAGTGCCCCAACGGTGGCTCCACTCAGCGCTCTGCCACAGATTGTGCCTTCTGTGGCACCACCAGTGGCGTGGGTGTTGGTGCAACCCTACGGTTTGCACTCGGCTTGTTGTCCGTGTGCGTGAATGTGTGTGTGTATGGAATGGTATGAGGGCATGGGATAATATATATTTCATGCTTATAATTGTGTGTGAATGTTGAGTCATGATGTCGAGTGTGTGTGTCGAGTCAATAGCGAGTTATCGCTAGACGCGTGTTACGCGGTCGTTTGTGTCTCGCGCGCGGTTTCTATTTTGTCGTGCACGGTTTCTATTTTGTCCTGTGTCGAACGTTCGGCGTGTCGCAGGTGTGTGCAGCAGACCCATCAAGAACTCAAGGATGAGTTTGTGATGAAGAGCCCGAGCCTTGGTGTCAAGCCTCAAGTGATTTCGAAGCTCGCCAAAAGGGTACACCTCAAGATATTGAAGATAGTTACATTACTTTGTGTAGTGTAACATTTCACTTGGTGTAGGCCCTAGTGAAGGGTAGTTTCGAGACCCTTCGTGGTTGGGGACAGTGTGGCACTGTTCCACATCACTGTACCTCGGCTCTTGGGGTTTGTAGGAGCTGAGAGTCATTCCCAACTCGTAACTCTTCCTATCTTGTGTTCTAAGACTATAGTGGCTGCCATAGTACCGTTCGTTCAAACCGACGCTGTGTCGTCAATTCTTTATCAAATCGTGCAATCTAAATTGATAATTGTAGATGACGTGAAGTCGCTCCAGATCCAATTTGAATCAAGTCATTTGCAGCTGTGAGCAGAACGCTATCAACGTTTGAAGCCGCTGTGCAGAAATCCGTCTGTGCTCTCTATCTTTCGTTTTAGGCACATTCAAGCCTATTGTGACTATAACAAGTGGTATCAGAGCCCCTTGGAGCAGTTTAGACAATGTCTGGACCTGAGGAAAGGGGTGGCAGAGGTGCTGGTGGCAGTGGAGAAGCTCAAGCTCAAGGCCAACCCCGTGATTCAGCCATGGCGCCCATGCAACCAAGTCTTGGCCCACCTAGGGATGAGCCTAGGGTGTTTGGGCTTGACAAGTTCAACGGTGACAACTTTGCTGAATGGTCCTTCAAGATGGAGAACATCTTTGACCACTATGACCTGCTGGAGGTGATGGAAGGAACGGAGAAGCGCCCCGAGAACGACCCGGAGAAGAGCCCGTGGATGCGGAAGAGCGCACAAGGCTATCTCTTACTTGGGCAAGCGTTGGGGAGCAGTCAGATCCGTCACATCAAGCCATTCCAGCGTGAACCAGAGAAAGGACCAAAGGCATGGGCTGCTCTCAAGGGTGTACATGCTCCTGCAACAGCGGCGGTAGCGGTGGTGTTGGAACGGCAAATGGCGGCACTACGAATTGAAGAAGACGAAGCGGTTGAAGAAGGGGTGCAGAAATTCTTCGACTTGTTGACGCGGCTTGAGGGAGCTGATTTGAACTACAGTGAGCTCCAAAAGAAGACCAAGTTGCTGGCCTTACTCCCAGAGTCATGGTCCTCGCTCATCATCAACCTTAATCGCGACTTGCCCCGCCTCTCGCTTGAAGACGTGAAGCGAGCTATCCTTCAAGAGGATTTCCGCCGCCGTGAGTTGGCGAGTGCGGATGGCGCTGGGGCAGCGAGCATCGGCCGTGGATATGGTCGAGGAAGAGGCAGAGGACGAGGGGGAGGAAGGTTTGGTGGCAGCAACTTCGGCGGAGGCCGCAGGAGTGGCGGTTACGGCAGCGACGACAAGAGCTACGGACGCGGTCGCGGCCGATTCGACGGCGAGTGTCACTATTGCCACAAGAGCGGACACATGTGGCGCGACTGCTACAAACTCCCTGATGGTTGGACCCCTGCTCAAGGCCAAGAGGGTAGAGGAGCAGGAGGAGGGAGAGGACGAGGCCGTGGAGGCCGTGGCGGTCGCGGTGGCGGAGCTGCAAACATGAAGAGCGGAGACAACGACAAGGACCCGAGCGACGATCGATACCCGGGTCTATTCTACTTCGTGTCGACGCAAGTACCGGCTGGTCCAGAGAAGGATGAAGGCTTTGAGGAGCCAGCAGCTGTGGGGAAGGTGACCCTACACCCCCTGGACTATTGAATGATTGATAGTTGCACTACCTATAGCATGACACCTCGCCCGGACTTGCTCACCGAACTCGAGCCGTCACCGGTGAAGCATGTCACATCGGCTTTGGGGCAGCGAGCAGAGGTGAAAGGCATGGGCAAGGCCATGTTCAAGGGTGCTGATGGGAAGATGGTGGGCCTCAAGAACGTGCTTTGGGTGCCCAGCCTTGCTGCAAACCTGATTTCCGTGCGGCGGTTGGCAAAGGCCGGCATGGACACGAACTCGAAGGGAGCCAAGACCTACACCGCAAGGCTTGGCGATCGAATTCTTTGGGACCTTCATGAGGACAGGGATGTCTACAACGAGATGTGGCAGATCCCAGTGGTCTCTATGCCTAAGGAGCAGCAAAAGGGTGAGGAGAACCCAGAGGCAGCAGCGGAGGAGGACTACGGAGAGAGTATGTGGGGCGCTATTGCGAGCGCGGCATTCTCCAATCCAACTTCGGCTACGGGGGAGTGTGATTGGCTCACCTTGCATCGGCGCATGGGGCATGTGGCCCTGCCCATCTTGCAGCAGCTAGTGAAGAATGAGATGGTTGCTGGCATACGTGTGAAGGGGGAGCCCGATGAGGTGCTTGGCTGCCCGACGTGCATTCAAGCCAAGTTCACCCGGTTTCCGTTCCCTAGTTCGGAGGCAACGGCAAAGGCACCGCTTGATGAGGTGGTGATGGACGTGGTGGGCCCCCTGAAGCTTGGAGCTGCTGGAGCTGAGTATTTTCTCACCATTGTTGACGTCTACACCCGCATGACTTGGGTGTACGTGCTGGCCAAGAAGAGCGACGTGGCTGAAACGTTGAAGACGGATTGGTTCCCGATGGTGGAGCGGCAACAAGACCGTCTAGTCAAGTCAATCCGCACCGATCGAGGGGGAGAGTTCCTGAGCAAGGAGTTTGGGTTGTGGCTGAAGAAGAATGGTATTCGGCACTCCCTCACCATGCCATACTCCCCTGCAATGAACGGCATCGCCGAGCGAGCGAACCGCACAATCACGGAGGCGGCACGCGGGTTGCTCATTGAAGCCGGGCTACCCGACTATTTCTGGCCTGATGCGGTGCGGAGCGCGTGTGTGGCCAAGAACAGAGCCTTGACTCATGTGGGAGCAGACAAATGGGTGCCCTATGTGGAGTGGCTAGGAAGGAAGCCAAAGGTGGATATGCTTCGGGTGTTCGGGTGCATGTGCATGGCGCTCGTGCCTAAGCATCTTCGGCACAACAAGCTTGGTGCCAAGGCGGTGTGGGCCGTGCACTTGGGCATGGCTCAAAACAGCAAGGGATGGCTTCTTTGGGACCCATTCACCAAGAAGTTCTTGGTGAGCAGGGACTGCAAGTTCATGGAGAACTTCATGTACAAGGATTGGAAGGCGGAGAATGAGGCGAAGATAGGCGTGCGGTTTGGGGAGGTGAAGAGTTCCGGTTTGGAGCATGTGGAGCTGCCTTTGGAGCTGAGCAGCGGCAGCACAACCACGAGGCAATCCTCCCTTGTGAATGGGGGAGAGGAGGCCAATGATGCAGAGGAAGAAGAGGAGGAGGTGCAGCAAGTGAGCGAGCGTGCACCGTCACTCCCTTCCCGTACTACGAGTGCTCCACGGATTCGAGCCACACCGCAGCAACGCCAAGGCCTTCAAGTCCCTGCAGCTGAGGAGGAAGGAAGGGGGAAGAGGAGAGTTCAACCCCCTAATAGGCTGACCTATGATGCGCCGGGAAAGCAGGGCAAGACAGCCCTGGCCGGAGCGGCAATGATGGTCGGAGACGACGAGGAGAGTGACTACGAGGAGTGTGCCTTCGCGTTCTTCTCTCCGGTGGAGATGCCGGGAGAACCAGCAACTCTCAAGGAGGCTTTGGAGAGTAGTGATGCTGAGGAGTGGAAGAAGGCCATGGAGAGTGAGCTGAAGAGCATCGAGGAGAATGACACGTTTGAATTGGTGGAGCTACCGGAGGGGCGTACGGCGATAACGTCCAAGTGGCTCTTCAAAATCAAGTCGGATGCCGACGGCAAGATCGAGCGCTACAAGTCTAGGCTTGTAGCCAAGGGGTACCAGCAGAAGGAGAAGGTGGACTTCAAGGAGCTGTTTGCCCCTGTGGTGAAGCCGACGACGCTGCGAACCCTATTCGCGGGAGCCGCCATCAAAGGATGGGTAGTAAAGCAAATGGACATCGTAACGGCATTCCTTAACGGCATCCTTGAGGAGGAGATTTTTATGGCGCAGCCAGAGGGGTTTGATGATGGTAGTGGCAGAGTGTGGAAGCTGAAGAAGGCCCTCTATGGGCTGAAGCAGGCCCCTAGGCAATGGTACATGAAGCTGCGCGAAGTGTTGGAGGGGATCGGCTTCACTCCCTCAACGGCCAATCACTCCTTGTTCATGCTTGGCGAGGGGGAGCAGAGGAGTTTCATGGTGGTTTATGTGGATGACATCCTCATTTTCTCACCCTCTTCTGACCTTGTGAAGGAGGTGATGCTGAAGCTTCAAGACAAGTTCAAGTGCAAGGCCCTTGGTGACGTGAGCTTCTACCTTGGGCTCCACATCGAACGAGATGTGGAGAAGCGGTGCATGCGGGTGCATCAACGAAAGTACCTGGAGGCATTGGCTGCCAACTTTGGGCAGAGTGAAGGCCATGTGGCTACACCCTTTCCCTCTGGGTTCAAGTGTGTGAAAGGGACCAGAGGAGGAGAGCGTTGGTGAAGAGGAGAGGCGCCGATTTCACTCGTTGGTGGGCAGCCTCATGTATGCGGCGGTAAACACCCGGCCGGACGTCGCGTTTGCTACCGGGCAGCTGGCTAGGGTTGTGCAATGCCCTAATGAGGAGCAGGTAGCAGCTGGAATGAGGGTGGCCAAGTATCTTGGCCAAACACCGACCGTTGGGCTGCAATACTCGGCGGCGGCACAAAGGCGCCAAAAGGGCACGGATGGTGTTGAACCCGGGCGTTTGTTCCTCACCGCCTACTCGGATGCTTCATATGCATCAGAACCAGAGGACATGACAAGTGTGGGAGGCTTCATATGCTGTGTTGGTGGAGGCCCAACTGCTTGGGAGAGCAAGAAGCAGGTTGACCAAGCTTTGAGCTCGGTGGAGTCCGAGTATATGGCACTCTTCCGTGCCGTACGGGAGATTGTGTGGCAGCGGCGTTTGTTGGCTGAATTGGGGGAGGAGCAGCAAGGACCTACCCCACTGTACTGTGACAGCCAGGGTGCCATTGCTCTTGCTAAGAACCCTGTGTTGCATGGACTCACGAAGCACATGAGGGTGAAGTGGCATTGGACGAGGAGCATGGTAACCGCGGGTGAAGTTGAGTTGCGCTACGTGAAGACCACGGGGCAGCCGGCTGACATGATGACCAAGAGGCTGGTGGAGCAGCAGCATTGGAAGTGTTGCAAGCTGGCTGGGATGGCTCTGAACTGAGAGAGCAACATATCCTAAGGCCAACAATCCGAGGGGGAGTTTGTTGGTGCAACCCTACGGTTTGCACTCGGCTTGTTGTCCGTGTGCGTGAATGTGTGTGTGTATGGAATGGTATGAGGGCATGGGATAATATATATATTTCATGCTTATAATTGTGTGTGAATGTTGAGTCATGATGTCGAGTGTGTGTGTCGAGTCAATAGCGAGTTATCACTAGACGCGTGTTACGCGGTCGTTTGTGTCTCGCGCGCGGTTTCTATTTTGTCGTGCGCGGTTTCTATTTTGTCCTGTGTCGAACGTTCGGCGTGTCGCAGGTGTGTGCAGCAGACCCATCAAGAACTCAAGGATGAGTTTGTGATGAAGAGCCCGAGCCTTGGTGTCAAGCCTCAAGTGATTTCGAAGCTCGCCAAAAGGGTACACCTCAAGATATTGAAGATAGTTACATTACTTTGTGTAGTGTAACATTTCACTTGGTGTAGGCCCTAGTGAAGGGTAGTTTCGAGACCCTTCGTGGTTGGGGACAGTGTGGCACTGTTCCACATCACTGTACCTCGGCTCTTGGGGTTTGTAGGAGCTGGGAGTCATTCCCAACTCGTAACTCTTCCTATCTTGTGTTCTAAGACTATAGTGGCTGCCATAGTACCGTTCGTTCAAACCGACGCTGTGTCGTCAATTCTTTATCAAATCGTGCAATCTAAATTGATAATTGTAGACGACGTGAAGACGCTCCAGATCCAATTTGAATCAAGTCATTTGCAGCTGTGAGCAGAACGCTATCAACGTTTGAAGCCGCTGTGCAGAAATCCGTCTGTGCTCTCTATCTTTCGTTTTAGGCACATTCAAGCCTATTGTGACTATAACACTTTTGGCCCAATGCACTCAATATTTCTGAATACCTCTGACTGCCTCATATTGCCTCTGAATGCCCCTGAATGCATCTGAATGCCTCGGAATGCCTCTGAATGCCTCTGAATGCCTCTGAATGCCTCTGAATGCCTGGTGCAGGATCTCCTGTGGTCAACATCAGCAGCGTTGATGGTGAGTGCCTCCTCTCAGATCGCCATGCTGCCTGCGCTTCCGCTCTCTACCCATGCGTTTCACACCCCTGCCGTCTCCTGTGTGCAATGTCCTGCCGTTTGCTAAGTGGAGTCTCGTCGCACATAGTGCTATCGTTCGTTCCTCACCCACCCGCCCCTCCATGCACCACCTCACCTCCCCCAACGCCATGTGCCACCCTCACTCTTCACTCCCGCGCTTTTCCCCTCCCCCCATTTCCCCCCTTCCCCTCCCCACTTTCCTTCTCTCCACCCATTACCACGATGCATGGCAGCGGTAGCGCTGGCGGCGCTGAAGGCTGCGATCGGGGTGACGTTCACCACGTGGGCGCCCGCCACCTTCTGCACCGTGGCGCCCACCGCGCCCATCACCGGCACGTGGGACGGCGTGCTCTGCAACTCCGCCGGCAGAGTCGTCAGCGTGTCAGTCCGCCTGCACTGCCCTCTTCTCCCCTGCCCTCTTCCCCACTGATCTCTGCTCGCCTGCCCTTGCTCTGCGCGCCACTTTTCTCTGGATGCTCTTGCTCTGCCCAACTTCCAGTGCCACTGCCCTCTGCTCACTCATTTTGTTTTCTGCATGCTGCATGTCCATGGTGTGCCTTCTCCTTGTCTTGGGCTCATCGCTCTCATGCACCCCCTCTTATCACTCCCACCCCTTGTGTGTGGCACGCCTTCCATCCGCGGCCACCAGGCAACTCCCCAACAGCAAGCTCACAGGCACTCTGCCACTCGTCGTCTCCACCCTCACTGCGCTCACTGCCATGTGAGCCGCCTCCCTGCCTGCCGCCTCCCTGCCCGCTGCCTCCTGCCTGCTGCCTCCCTGCCCGTTGCTTCCATGCTCTCCTGCTTGCATTGCTGCTCACTGTCTCTTGACTTCTCAAATCGGACTCTGTAGCCCGCCCTTGCTTGCCATTGGTTGTCCACTTCTGCACTAGATCTATTTCGTCACGAAAACAAAAGTGCGCCCGACCACTTATGTCCCCCACTCTCCTCGTTCACTCCTCTCCGCTCCCCTCCTCACTCTCTCTCCTCTCTGCCCCTCTCCTCATTCTCTCTCCTCTCTGCCCCTCGCCTCACTCTCTCTCCTCAATCCCGCTGCCCCTCCCCCCAGCGACCTCACCTCCAACCTCTTCCAGGGCCGTCTGGACGAAGTTGCCACGCAGCTGCGCCTGCTCACCAACCTCAAATCCATGTGCGTCGCCATAGCTGCTGCTGCTGCTGCTGCTGCTGCTGGTGGTGCATGAAGCTGTGGCAATCATGGCGCCCCTCTGTGCATCTTTCCAACCCAAGCATAGATCCGCCTCGCTGTGGGCAGCGCAGGCGGGCTGTACAGCATGCATTTGCTCATGCGTCCAGCTCTCCTTGCTTTTGTTCCGCTATATCCTTCCCTGTGTCTTCAAGTTCCGCCTCTCTCTGTGTCTCCGCTTCTGCTCCCCCACGCCCCATGCTCACAGCGATCTCTCTTACAACTGGCTCTCCGGCTCTGTGCCTGCGTTCATGCTCACCCTCCCCAGCCTCACAAAAATGTAAGCCCCACCTCCCCACTCCGCTGCCCCCACTCGCCTGCAAGCTCTTCTTCTTGTGCCTCTCCTCGTCGCTCTGCCCTCTCCGCTGCGCCTTTCCATTATTTTCCTCCCTCATGACCTCACCGCCATCCTCCACCCATAACACCGGCGCATCCATGGGCACTTGCATGTGTGCATGGACGCCTCCCCGCCCCACCGCGCCCCGGCCTGGCAGCACAATGGGCTACAACTACCTGACGGGCGCGCTGCCCAACGTGACGTCCCCGCTCTCAGTGGTGGACGTGCAGTTCAACTTCCTGGCCGGCACCTTCCCCACGCTCACCCTCTCCCTCTGCGCCGCGCGCATGAACTGCTTCCTCGACGCCTCCAAGTGCAACAACCCCAACCGCGCCTCCGAGCTCCCGCGAGCCACCGCCGCGTGCGCCATCTGCAACACCACCAACGCGCAGGGCCGCCTGTGCAACGGCGGGCTGTGCACCGTCAACGCCACTGATCTGGTCCCTCTGGGCGCGCCCAATAGTGCATTGTCGCCCCCGCTGCCGTTCATCTGCGTGGGAGCTGCGTTTGTGGCCATAGATGCCGGCCACGCGGGCGCCATGCTGAACCTCAAGGCGTCGCTGGGAGTGACCTTCACTGACTGGAAGGCCGACTCGCCCTGCTCCATGACCAATGTCGTCGCCGCCGGGTCGTGGAGTGGCGTCACCTGCGACGGCACTGGCAAAGTGCTGGGCATGTGAGTGCAAAGTGCTGGGCATGTGAGTGCAAAGTGCTGGGCATGTGAGTGTGCAGAAATAGCTCCTGTTTGCTAACAAAGTGGGATAAAGAGCATGTTTGTGTGGCGGGTAGGCGCACAAACGCCTCTCCAGGATGGCACCTGGGGAGACCACTTGGGGCCATCCCAGTGTCCACTTCAAACAAAGCACACGTGCAGACACGTCGCCAATGCAGCACGGTGCCTGGAGTTTGGCGTCGCGTTTCTCTAGACCTCACGTTCAATCTGTGCACTCTCTGTGCTGCCACGTTGGGCCAAATGTGCAGAGTGCCGAGTTCCCAGAAGCTGGCGGGCAGCATCCACTCCGACATCTCCAAGCTCGCCACGCTCACCTCACTGTCAGTCCTCTCGCCCTCCTCTCACCTCACTGTCACTCACACCCACATCCGCCCCGCCCCGCCTATGTGTTTTCTGAGGCGCTTTAAAATGTGCTGTGCGACCGTCATATTCTCCACCCATCTGGCTGCTCCTGCCCACGTCCGCAACTCAACGCGGCATTCTGCATTGTGTCTTGTCTTGTGCGCTCGCCTCCCCATGGCTGTGTGCTGCAGCGACCTGCAGTCCAACCTGCTGCAGGGGCGGCTGGACTCCTTCACTGCCAGCATCAAGACGCCCCTCGTGCTCAAGGAGCTGTGAGTCGCTGCATGCACCCACCCACTCATGCTCCCTCGTGCCTCGTGCTCAAGGACCTGTGAGTCGCTGAAACCCGCCCACGCTCCCTGCAAGCACCCACCCGTGCACCCATCCCTGCAAGCATTAAGCCACACATGCATCCTACCAATGCAGCCATCCATCCATGCACCCATCCATGCAGGCACCCATACATGCAGCCATCTATACCCACCCATGCAGGCAGGCATGAGTGGGTGCATTCGACCATGCTCGAATGCACCGCCATCCCTATCCCCCCTACGCCCCCTAACCTTTCTGTCCTCTCCCCCGCCCTTTCCCGTGCATCGCGCTGTGCATGCCTGCAGCGCTCTGCAGTTCAACTACCTCGTCGGTCCGTTCCCCTCCACGCTGCTCGCCCTCGCCACCCTCTCCAAACTGTCAGTGCTCCGCTCTGCACCACCCCGCCTTCCACTCTCGCGCTTCAACCTCATCGTCGCTACTTTCCAAGCACACACCATCTCTCACACACTCCCTCATTGTCCCGCCTCACCTGCTCCTTTCTTCCTCCACCTTGTCTTCCCCGCGCTCTCCTCCTCCCTCTTCCCCCTGCCTGCTCTCCCAGCTCTGTGGCCTACAACTACCTCACAGGCCCCTTCCCCACCGTGCCAGCATCCGCCAAGTCGCTGGACGTGCAGGGCAACTTCCTGTCGGGCGCCTTCCCCACCAACGCGCTCACCTACTGCGCCGCCACCACCAACTGCCTCACCGACGCCAACAGCTGCGCCTCCCTCGGCATCTCCCAGCGCACCGCCTCTGACTGTGCCATCTGCGGCACCGCCTTTGGCCAGGGCGTTCTGTGTGGTGGCGTCACCTGCCTCGTCAACACCACTGGCGTCACGGCTCCTCCCACCGCATCGTCTCCCCCTCGCAGCCTCTACTGCACGCCGGTCCTCATGGACGCCAACACCAGTGAGTGCTGCTCCTTCTCTGCGTGCCCCTCTCGTGCTCCCTTCCCCCACCTTCCTTTTCCCCCTCCCCCTTCTTCTCGCCCTCAACCCCACCACCGCCCCATCCCCTTCCTCCCATGCTGCAGCCACGACGCTGCTGGCGCTGAAGACAGTGCTGGGAGTGACATCAACAGACTGGGCGGCCACAACGGTGGTGCTGCAGCCCAAGGCGCT
Source organism: Closterium sp. Naga37s-1 (assembly GCA_947471745.1). Lineage (NCBI taxonomy): Eukaryota > Viridiplantae > Streptophyta > Zygnematophyceae > Desmidiales > Closteriaceae > Closterium > Closterium sp. Naga37s-1. The sequence continues at coordinate 41,990 of CANJKZ010000319.1, read as the reverse complement.
GAAGAGTGGCAGCGTGCCCCTGGCCACCACTGTGGGCGCCTGCACAGTGGAAGGCCAGGTGCCTGCGCCCGGCTCGTGGACCGGTGTCCTCTGCAACTCTGCTGGCGCCATCGTCGCCCTGTGAGTGCCCGCTTGCTGTGAGTGCCCGCCTGCTGTGAGTGCCCCCTGCTGTGAGTGCCCCATGCTGTGCGCTCCTGTGGCGTGGGGCTGGCCAGCTCACAGTGGGGCTGGCCAGCTCACAGTGGGGCTGGCCAGCCCACAGAGTTGGTGAATCCCAAAGCAACGGCGCTCATGCTTGCTCGCCCATGCTGCTCTCACTCGTTCTTGGAAGAGCCCATCGTTTCTTGCGAGCACCTTTTTCTTACCTTGTCTTTGAATTATAACTTCATCATTTCTGCCCCAACCGGTCTCCCATCATCCCCAGAGCTCTCCCTTCTCCTGCCTGCATGTTCACTCAGGCTCCTCCTCCTTTCCCTCTTTCTGTCTCCCCGTTCTCCACTCTCGTCTCGTCCACCTGCTCCTGCAGGGTGATGCCCAACCAGAAGCTGAGTGGAAGCCTGTCGTCGGACATCACCAAGCTCACAGCTCTCACTGCGCTGTGCGTCCCTCAGCCCTTGCACGCCCTTGCACGCCCTTGCTCGTCCATGCACGCCCTTGCACGCCCTTGGACCACTACGGTTTAACCTCACTGGTGCTATCTCCTCACTGCTGCGTGTATATGCATGGGCATGCATGTACGTGCACGTGTGTGCATGTGATTCCCGTGCGTGCCTGCCATCCATGCATGCATGCATGCATGCAGGGATCTGAGCGCCAATCTCTTTCAGCGGGGCCTGGAGGTGTTCGTGTCGCCTCTCACCGCTGTCAAGACACTCAAGTCGCTGTAAGCGCTGCTGCACCACCACCACCACCATCGCCGCCCCCACCGCCGCCATCACCAGCACCACCACCACCGTTCTACTGTCTGCACCCACCCAGGCACCTCAGAGCACCATCTATCACCGCCCTGTTCCCTCACATCGCTGCCCTCCTACCATGCCCCATCCGCCCTGCCCACCCACAGGTCGCTGCAGTACAACTGGTTCTCCAGCTCCATCCCCTCCGCCCTCCTCGCCCTGCCAGCCCTCTCCAGCGTGTGAGTGCCTCTCACCATTTGCTCTCTGCGTGGCCCCTTCTAGAGAACCCCTTTTCCACCCCACGTATGATTTTATCCCGCCTTTTCTCTCCCACCACCCATCACTCACCACCCACCACTGCTTAACAACTGGCATTTCTCGTCTCCCCATCCTCACTGCACCCCCTCTCCCCTCCCAACTGCTGCGCGCAGCAAGCTGAACCGCAACTACCTGACGGGCGTGGTGCCCACCGTGGGAGCAGCGGTGAAGGCGCTGAACGTGGCGGGCAACTTCCTCTCGGGCTCCTTCCCCACCGCCGCCCTCACGGCGTGCGATGCGCGCTCCAACTGCTTTGCAGACGCCTCCAAGTGCACCAACACACTCGGCACCGCACAGAGGGCCGCTACAGACTGCAACATCTGTGGCACTACCGGGGCTGTGGGCCCGTTCTGCGGTGGTGGCTTCTGCATCCCCAACGCCGCCGCGCCCGCCGCTGCGGGAACGCCCAACACGGAGGGACAGGCTGTGCTGGCGATGTCGTGCGTGGGCGGCCCCATTGAGCTCACCATGCGCGGCGCCATGCTCAACCTCAAGGCGTCGCTGGGCGTCACTCTCACTGATTGGCTTGCCACGTCACCATGCAACATCGCAGGGCAGGCCCCCGTGGCGGGGTCGTGGTCCGGTGTGGAGTGTGACGCCGCTGCCAAGGTCACCAGCATGTGAGTAGCAGGTTCATCTTTGGCCTCTCTGCTAAGCAGCCTGCAGCCTGTCACGCACAGCCACGGCGTGAAGGCGCCCCTGTCTTGTGTTACTCACCGATGGTTCGCTTTCCTTCCCCTTCGCCTCTCTGCCTTCTCACCTCACTCCCTCTTGCATACCTGTGCTGCTCTGCAGCGACCTCACGTCTCAAGGGCTCAAGGGCAGCTTGCCTGCTGACATGTACAAGCTCACCACTCTCACCTCGCTGTAAGCTCACCACTCTCACCTCGCTGTAAGCTCACCACTCTCACCTCGCTGTAAGCTCACCACTCTCATCTCGCTGTAAGCTCACCACTCCCTCCTGGCTGGAGCACTGCTGTCCCAACGCACCTGCTCTCCCAAATGCACCTGCTGTCCCAACTGCACCTGCTCTCCCAACTGCACCTGCTGTCCCAACTGCACCTGCTGTCCCAACTGCACCTGCTGTCCCACCACCACCTGCTGTCCCACCACCACCTGCTGGAGACTGCTCAGGACTCATGTCCTCCCATCATCTTCCTTGCCACTCACACGCTCTTCTTCATCACCACCCCTGTCGTCCCCTCCTTCCCCCTCCCCCCATCTCTCTCTCCCTGCCTGTCTGCAGCATCCTCGACAGCAACCTGCTGCAGGGACGTGTGGCCTACTTCTTCACATCCTTCAAAAGCCTCTTTGCAATCAAGCGCCTGTCAGTCGCCTCTGCTCCCCACCTGCCCGCTACCCATGCCATCACCCCTATCGCATGCTCACATGTGACGTTGATGCTTTTTATCCATGTGCTTTCTGCGGTTCTAGCTTGTGTGCCCTCAAATTGTGTGGTTCTGCGTGTCTTTGCCCTCACTGCTCGTGCCCACCTTGCCGCCCCCCCCCTGCCTGCCCGTCTGCAGAAAGGCTCGCTTCAACTTCTTCTCGGGCACGATCCCCACCAGCGATTTTCTCTGGAAGCCCTACCTCACCCACCTGTACCGCCTCCATCTCTCCTCATCCCCCACTTCCTGCCCACCTTCTGTTACATGCCACCTGCTCGTTTCCTCCTTTTCCCCTCTCCCTATCCCATGCTTGCCTCGTGCGCCCACCCTGATGCCTTGCTGTGCTACATGACTCACCACCCTGCCTCGCGCCCTCTCACATCCCTCTCTCTGCGCTCCACCCACCCGTGCGCTGATGTGCCGTCCTCCCAGCGACATGAGCTACAACTACCTCACAGGTCAGCTGCCCAGCGCCATAGGCACAGCGCTCAAGACGCTGGCCATAGGAGGCAACTTCCTGTCGGGCACCATCGGCAACTTCCCCGGCGTCACGTGCTCCGCGGCGCTCAATTGCCTCACCTCCCAGGGCAGCTGCACCACCGGTGGCGTTCAAAACCGCGCCGGCTGTAACATCTGCGGCAGCGCGGACGGGCAGGGCACTCTGTGTGGCGGTGGGCTGTGCGTGCCGAATGCCACGGAGGCTGTGGCGTTGAGACAGACCCCCACACTGTCCACGCCCACTGTGCCCTTGTACTGCACCGGCGTCATCATGAACTCCATCGCAGGTGATGCCCTGCTGCCCTTCCCTGCACACCTGCCATGCTCCAGCCTGCCATCACCCTCCTCCTCCCTCCTCCCCTCCCCCCGCCCTCTGCCTCCTCTCTCTCTCGAGCGGCGGCCTCTCTCTCACTCATTCCTCCCGGTGTCCTTTGCTCCTTTCTGCGACTCCCTTCCTCCACGGCCTCTCTCTCGTGCGCTGTGCCAGTGACGGCACTGTTCAACATAAAGGCGGCACTGGGAGTGACGTTCACGGACTGGACGGCCCCCTCCACGCTGCTCAAGCCCAAGGCGGCGGGGGCGGGCAGTGGCAGCGTGGCGCTGACGGACTGGCTCACCACGGGCGGCTACTGCACCACGGAGGGGCAGACGCCCATCGCCGGCTCGTGGTCTGCCGTGCGCTGCAATGGCCTCGGCCAGCCCGTCAGCCTGTGAGCGCTCTTGCACCTTCTCCCGCCTTTGCACCCCTCTCCAAAACCTGCTGCATCTGTTACATGCGGGATTACGCACTGCCTGTCAGGCTGCCGGGTCAACCACGGTGGCACTTCGTTAGCCTTCCTTCCCACCATGCGCTCCCTCCCTCTTCCCCACACCGGCAGTAATCTGGCGGGTCAGAAGCTGACTGGCTCTCTCCACGCTGACCTCAGCAAGCTCTCTGCACTCACCGCGCTGTGAGTGCTGCCCACACACACACTTCCTTGTGCTGTGAGTGCTGCCCACACACACACTTGCTTGTGATGTGAGTGCTGCCCACACACACACTTCCTTGTGCTGTGAGTGCTGCCCACACACACACTTCCTTGTGCTGTGAGTGCTGCCCACACACACACTTGCTTGTGCTGTGAGTGCTGCCCACACACACAGTTCCTTGTGCTGTGAGTGCTGCCCACACACACACTTCCGTGTGCTGTGAGTGCTGCCCACACACACACTTGCTTGTGCTGTGAGTGCTGCCCACACACACACTTGCTTGTGCTGTGAGTGCTGCCCACACACACACTTCCTTGTGCTGTGAGTGCTGCCCACACACACACTTGCTTGTGATGTGAGTGCTGCCCACACACACACTTCCTTGTGCTGTGAGTGCTGCCCACACACACACTTCCTTGTGCTGTGAGTGCTGCCCACACACACACTTGCTTGTGCTGTGAGTGCTGCCCACACACACAGTTCCTTGTGCTGTGAGTGCTGCCCACACACACACTTCCGTGTGCTGTGAGTGCTGCCCACACACACACTTGCTTGTGCTGTGAGTGCTGCCCACACACACACTTGCTTGTGCTGTGAGTGCTGCCCACACACACACTTGCTTGTGCTGTGAGTGCTGCCCACACACACACTTGCTTGTGCTGTGAGTGCTGCCCACACACACACTTCCGTGTGCTGTGAGTGCTGCCCACACACACAGTTCCTTGTGCTGTGAGTGCTGCCCACACACACACTTCCGTGTGCTGTGAGTGCTGCCCACACACACACTTCCTTGTGCTGTGAGTGCTGCCCACACACACACTTCCTTGTGCTGTGAGTGCTGCCCACACACACACTTCCTTGTGCTGTGAGTGCTGCCCACACACACACTTCCGTGTGCTGTGAGTGCTGCCCACACACACAGTTCCTTGTGCTGTGAGTGCTGCCCACACACACACTTCCTTGTGCTGTGAGTGCTGCCCACACACACACTTCCTTGTGCTGTGAGTGCTGCCCACACACACACTTCCTTGTGCTGTGAGTGCTGCCCACACACACACTTCCTTGTGCTGTGAGTGCTGCTCACACACACACTTCCTTGTGCTGTGAGTGCTGCCCACACACACACTTCCTTGTGCTGTGAGTGCTGCCCACACACACACTTCCTTGTGCTGTGAGTACTTCTCACCCACTGCCTTGGGGTTTAGGCAGTAGGTGCCAAGTGCCTGACTTCACCCATGCCCGTGTTTCGTTGCGCCCTCAGGGATTTGAGTTACAACTTCTTCAGAGCCTCCATCGAGCCTTGGGGCTCCTCCGTCAAGCTGCTCACCAACCTGCTATCGCTGTGAGTGCCTTGTCAACCGGCTATCGCTGTGAGTGCCTTGTCAACCGTCTATCGCTGTGAGTGCCTTGTCAACCGGCTATCGCTGTGAGTGCCTTGTGAACCGTCTATCGCTGTGAGTGCCTTGTCAACCGGCTATCGCTGTGAGTGCCTTGTCAACCGTCTATCGCTGTGAGTGCCTTGTCAACCGTCTATCGCTGTGAGTGCCTTGTCAACCGTCTATCGCTGTGAGTGCCTTGTCAACCGTCTATCGCTGTGAGTGCCTTGTCAACCGTCTATCGCTGTGAGTGCCTTGTCAACCGTCTATCGCTGTGAGTGCCTTGTCAACCGTCTATCGCTGTGAGTGCCTTGTCAACCGTCTATCGCTGTGAGTGCCTTGTCAACCGTCTATCGCTGTGAGTGCCTTGTCAACCGTCTATCGCTGTGAGTGCCTTGTCAACCGTCTATCGCTGTGAGTGCCTTGTCAACCGTCTATCGCTGTGAGTGCCTTGTCAGCCCGTTATTTCTGTGAGTGCTAACCCTCTCTTGCTGTGATCACCTGGTAACCTGCTATCGCTGTGAGTGCCTTGCTAATATGCAACCATCCATGCCCTCATTTCCCTCTCCACTCCACCCCTCTCTTTCCCCACATTCTCCCCCCTCCATGCGTGCAGCCGGCTCAACAACAACTATCTCTTCGGCCCCGTGCCCCTCTGGCTCGTCTCCTTCTCCAAGCTCACCAACCTGTCAGTGCCCCACCCTGTCCGACCCTGCTCAGGCCTATGTCACCAATCCATGCCAACCTGTTACTGCCTTGCCCATTCAAACCATGCCCCCTGCTCATATCTCCACGTATCTCACTTCCAGTGCTTTCGCCCTCTACCAGCACACCTTCCCCATGCCCCTGCTCCCGTGCCTTTTCGTCTTGCTCCTTGTGCTATTTCTTCTTTCCCCCTCATCCTCCCTCTCCTTCTCTCTCTTCCCCCCCCCCCCCCTCCCCTCTCCTTCCCCTCCCCCCCCCCCCCTTTTCTTCCCCCTTTGTGCAGCGAGCTGAGCATGAACGCGCTCACAGGCACGTTCCCAGCACCCATCTCCACCGCACTGAAGCGCCTCATGGTGGACCAGAACTTCCTGGGCGGCACCTTCCCGGCCAACAGTGCCACCTACTGCACTGCCTACGCCAACTGCATCCCCACCTACTCCACGTGCAGCTCGCTCAACCCCAACGCGCCCAACCCCAGCGCCAGCTGCCAGATCTGCGGCATGACGGACGCCCTGGGCACGGCGTGCATGGGCAACCCGTGTGCGCCCGGCACACCGTCGCCCATCACGGCTGTCAACAAGTGGAGCCCCGCCCCCGCCATGCGCTGCGACCCCGTGCCCATCCAAGCCACCCAAGGTGCGCCCCCCCCCCTGCACTGCACACAATGCACCCCGGCCTTCCTGGGAAGACGTTCCGGCTACAGGGCTCCGGGCTGCGGGGATGAAGAGCGCAAGAGGTCAAGGGGCGTTGGCAGAAAAAGGTGCAACGCAAGGGTCCCGGGCTGTTATTCGCTGGCATTCTCTCCATTCTCTCCCTTGCCTCTGCACGGGTCATTCGCGGACCACCCTCTTGAGAGCATCCCGATTGAGCCTGAATGACGCCCTCATGCACACTCCTCCCTCCCCTCCCCCCCTTGCGCATCCGTGGCAGCGTCTGCGCTGGTGGCCATGACGCCGGGGCAGTGGGGGGCGCAGACCACGTGCACGCTGGCAGGGCAGCCCACCGTGGCCGGCACGCTCCCCTCCGTCTACTGCAACCCTGCCGGGCTCGTCCTTGAAATGTACCCCCGCCTGCTCGCCCCGCCCCTCTCTGCCCCCCAACCCGCTCCCTTTCGCACCTCCATTCCATGCCTGTGATGCCGGTGCACGCGTCGTCCTGCATGCGTCATCCTGCATGCGCCACGCATGCTGCCATGAAGCAGGGTGCACTCATGAGGCCATACTGTGCTCATGCATGTGCCACAATGTGTGTTGCCATCATTCGTGTTCGCTTATCAGACTTCTCATGCGTGTGTGCCTGCCATGTGGCATTTGACCTGTGTGTACCACGTGGCGTCCCACAGTGTTCTCACGGGCGGCAAGGCCTCGGGCTCCTTCCCCATCGACGTGTCAAAGCTCTCCATGCTCACCAAGCTGTAAGCTCTCCATGCTCACCAAGCTGTAAGCTCTCCATGCTCACCAAGTTGTAAGCTCTCCATGCTCACCAAGCTGTAAGCTCCCCATGCTCACCAAGCTGTAAGCTCTCCTCTCACTGCCACTGCATGCCCCTCACACGCCACCGCATGCCTCCCACACGCCAATGCATGCCTCTCACACGCCACTGTATGCCTCTCACTGCCACTGCATACCCCTCACACGCCACTGCATGCCTCCCACACGCCACTGTATGCCTCTCACTGCCAATGCATGCCTCCCACACGCCACTACATGCCTCCCACACGCCACTGCATGCCTCCCACACGCCACTGCATGCCTCCCACACGCCACTGCATGCCTCCCACACGCCACTTCATGCCTCTAACACGCCACTGCATGCCCCTCACATTACAGCTCATGCCTTGCACTCCCATCTCGTGCCAAGGCATTGCACCAAGCACGTGTGTGCCGTGTGTGTGCGCTGCGCTGCGCTGTGCCCCATCCATGGCAGGGACCTGTCGGCCAACCTCTTCTCGGGCCACCTCGACTCCTTCCTCGCGCCCTTCCTCGCCCTCAAGACTCTCAACTCCCTGTAAGCCACTCCCCAGCCCCATGAGAGTTTCATGCCTCTTTCACCATTCGCGTGCTGTCTCTCTGCCTGCACTCCCTTCACCCCCCTCTCTGCCCGAACTCACATCACGTCACCCCCCTGTGTGTTGCGCCCATGCGTGCAGCCGCCTCCACCAGAACTACTTCTCGGGCTCCTTCCCAGCCGGCATCTCCGCCCTCACTGCCCTCACGGAGCTGTAAGCGCCTTCCCTCCCTACCCCCTCTCTCTCCTCAAACATCCTTCCTTACCTGCCATGTTAGTTACATTGCAACTCATCACCATGCCTCACACTCATCACCATGCCTCACACTCATCACCATGCCTCACCGCTCATCACCATGCCTCACCGCTCATCACCATGCCCGCTCTCGTCACCACTTTCTCGTCTCCCATTCTTCTCTCCCTCTCGCCTTTCCCTCCATTTTCTCTGCCCCTCTCCCGTGCCCGTCAATCCCTGTGCACCACTATCCACCGCTGTCCACCACTGGGGCGTGCGATGCAGGCGCCTGAACCTGAACTACCTGACGGGCAGCATGCCGGCAGCCCTGCCGGCGACCCTCAAGGTGATCGACCTGTCGAGCAACTACCTGGTCGGCACCTTCCCCACCACCACCGCCACCTCCGTCGCCTGCGCCAGCAACTGCCTGCAGGACGCCTCCAAGTGCCTCGCCGGCTCTGCTCAGCGCGCTGCAGGCGGCTGCGCCATCTGTGAGACGCCCGACGCCACGGGCAGCATGTGCAACGGCGGCGTGTGCACGCCCACCGCCGCCACCACTGTCAACAGCGACACCGCCGCGCTCTACAGCGTTGGGTCGTCCATGGATCCTGCCATGGGTGAGTGCGCTGGGGGGGAGGGGACTGTGCAGTGCGGGGATCAGGCAGGCAGTGCGTGTGGCCCTTGCATGATGGTTTTTGAGTCGCCTCGAGAAATACGCAGGGGCGCATGCATTGGTACAACAGCAATCGTGTGCGCGCACAGCCATGCTGCTCTTGCGTTCTCACCACTTGTGCTGCGTCCGTTCCCTGATCTGTCCCTTCTTCCTCCCCCTCCCCCCCCTCCTCTCCCCCCCCTTTTCCCCCCCACTCAGCGGCGGCGCTGCTGAACGTGAAGGCGTCGCTGGGGGTGCTGTTCACGAACTGGGTGCTGGGCGCGCCCTGCACCATGCAGGGGGTGCCGCCGCTGCCAGGCGCCTGGTCCAACGTTGTCTGCAGCCCCAACGGCAAAGTCGTCTCGCTGTGAGTCTCTCTCTCCAGGCGAAGTCATCTCGCTTTGAGTGCCTTTTGGGGCAAATTCATCTCGCTGTGAGTGCCTTTTGGGGCAAAGTCATCTCGCTGTGAGTGCCTTTTGGGGCAAAGTCATCTCGCTGTGAGTGCCTTTTGGGGCAAAGTCATCTCGCTGTGAGTGCCTCTTAACCCGCGCTGCACTCCCGTTCATGTGCCACTCCTCATGGTCTGGGGGCTGCTGTCAATATGTGAGACCCTTGTCAACTAGACTCTGTCTTTCGTGCATGTGCTTCTGTGTGTGCCTTGTGTGCGTGGTTGTGTTGTGTGTGTGTGGCGGTTGGTCATTGTGCAGCAATCTGGGGCAGCAGTATTTCGCAGGGACCATGCATGCCGACGTCTCCAAGCTCACTGCCCTCACCTACATGTAAGCAGCCGCACGTGCATGCCATCATGTAAAGCTCATCATCATACCCCTAACGGTCCATTAAGTTGATTCCACAGCACACAAGCAGGCGGATGAATGAGGAAGCAAGCGGGCAGAAGATGTCTGTGCCTAACAGCAAGCGGGCAGAAGATGTCTGTGCCTAACAGCCTGTTCTAGATCTCATGCTACTCATCCGCCATCCGCCCCCTCTACCCCTCATCCAGGCTATGCAGCAGCAGCAGGCCCCCAAGCTGCAGCAGCCATGGCTCTTCACTATCCCACCCCCTCTTGCTCTCACCCCTCTCCTCGCTCTCCCCGTCTCATGCCTACTTGCTCTGCCTGCTCCGACCGACATGCTGCCCCACCCCACCTGCTCTCCTCCCCACTAGTCACTTTCCCATGTGCAAATGCTTCCATGCATGTGTTGTAGATGTATATCTTATTAGTCATTAATGTTATTGGGGGGTTGGGTGTACACTCCAACCACACTTTCTGGTTGGTCAAGATTGGGTTTGGCCATGGTCCCTGGTTGGCACTTGCCAACCTTTGGTCCTTAGTCCAACCAATCCCAACCTAGCTACATTGTGAGGTTGCTTGCTCTACAAGGCACCTCACTCATTGGCAAACTTAGTGGCCAATAGGGTTAGATCTCTTCCACTCTTCCTTTCTTGCATGCTTGTATTATAGAGCCTCTTGGCTCATTACTCAATCACAATCTTAAGTTCTAACAGCATGCTTGCGTACACTCGCTGCATGCTTCCATCCGTCCCCTCCTGTATCCACTGTCCCTCTCACTTCATATGCACTTTCACCTTTCTTCACCTTCCATCTCACGCCTGTGTCTCTCTGCTCTCCTCTGTGCCTGTGCGCCCTGCATCCCGCGCAGCAATCTGCGCACCAACTACCTGGAGGGCCGACTGGACGTCTTCACCACCAACTTCAAGGCGCTCACGGCGCTCAAGGAAGTGTGAGTGCCACCTGCCTCGGATGAGATGCATCCGAGCTGCAACTCACCGCACCGCACCGCACCGCGCTGTGCCACTGCACCTCACCGCACCGCACCGCGCTCTGCTGCTGCAGCATCGTCGTGTCATCTCCTCGTGTCTTCTCACACTCTCACCACTCCCATGCTTCTCCACCCACCCACCCACTCCCATACCCCTCCCGGCTCCTCATCCGCATGCCCCTACAGCTACTTTGACTACAACTACTTCTCGGGGCCCATCCCCTCCGCCCTCGTGGCCATGGCCTCCCTCTCCACCTTGTGAGCCTCACTGCCCCTTGTCACTCTCTCCTCTTTCAGAGTTTCTCCGCCTTGCCGCCTCCATCTCACGCCCACATCCAAGTCTCTAAGTAGTTTGACCTCACGCAGGTACCGTCCATGTTTCTGCCTCATCCCTCTCAAGACTCACACCATTGCCTTTGTGTTGCTGCCCTTCTCTAAGGCGTCTCCGGTCCACTCAAATGCTCCAGACTCACCCCTCCCCCCCATCCTCTCCTCCCCCCCTTCCCCCCCCCCCCCCCCACCGCAGTGGAGCGAGGTACAACTACCTGTACGGTGTCGTGCCCACTCTGGGCCCCGCACTCAAGACGCTCGCTGTGGACGGCAACTGGCTGTCGGGCACCTTCCCCGGCGCCGGCTTCTCCTCCTGCTCCGCCACCAAAAACTGCTTCGCCAGCATCGGCGCCTGCACCACGGGAGGCACCGTGCAGCGCAACGCCACTACTGAGTGCGCCGTGTGCGACTCGGCGGACGGCACGGGCACCATTTGTGGCGGCGGCACTTGTGTGCCCAACACATACAACATATACCCAAACGGCCCTAACTACGCTCCGCGACCGCGCTTCTGTGTGGGCGTGGCGCTGGATGCAACTCAAGGCAACATCCTGCTGGCGCTCAAGACCACTCTGGGCGCCACCTTCACTGACTGGACCGCCGCCACACTCGCCGCCCCCAAGGCCACCTCGCCCAAGCCCAAGACGGGCAAGAAGCCCAAGGCGGGGGGGAAGCGGCGCGTGCTGCAAGGGAGGGGGGGGTCGATGATGCAGTACGACTGGAAGCTGGTGGGGTCGTGCACCCTCCAGGGCCAGACACCCATTGCTGGGGCGTGGACCGGCGTGCGCTGCTCTCCGCTCGGCCAAGTCGTCAGCCTGTGAGTGCTGTGCCGGTCCTGCTGACCTTCCCCCCCCCACCCCGCTCTGCCTGTGCGCCGCGGGTGCTTCTCCTGCCGCCTCTCACTCACATGTTTCCCCTGCCCCTTCCTGTCCCTGCTTCTCTTTGAAACCCGCTGTGCAGTGAGCTGCAGGGCCGGCAACTGGGTGGCACAGTGCACTCGGACATCAGCAAGCTCACCACCCTCACCTCACTGTAAGCCATCCCTCACCTCGCTGTAATCCTTCCACTCACTCTCTGTGAGCCGTGTCAGCAGTGTGAGGACGGCCTGTGTGGTACCCCGCCCACATCTTATGCCATTGGCTGTGCTGCTCGCAGCAGCCACTCTCGCAGCCTCATCATGGCATCACAAGCCCGCCCTCTCTCTCGCACCCCTTCATCATCTTTCCACTGTGTTTCACCTTTTTGGCACCCACATTATCCCCCCTCCCTCTGCCACCCCTGGTCCTGTGTGCAGGCGGCTGACCTCCAACCTCTTCTTCAACCGCCTTGACTCCTACATCGTGCCCATCACCCCCGCAGCCACCCTCAAGGAGCTGTCAGTGCCACCACGCCCCCGCCCCTCCATAATCCATTCCCCCCTTCTTCCCCCCACCCTCTCTCTCATCGCCTCTTCGCACGTCTCCGCTTTTTCTGCTCTTGTGCTCCTTCACTTCGGCCCTCTGCGCGAGTGTGCGTGCGTGCGTGCATGTGTGTGTGTATTGTGTGTGAATGTGTGCATACATGCTTATATGCATGTGTGTGTACGTGCTCCCTCACCCCTCTCTCCACCAGCCACATCAACTTCAACTGGTTCTACGGCAGCGTCCCCACCACGCTCGTCAACATGCCGGCCCTCTCCGCTCTGTAAAGCCCTCGCCCCACACCCTCCTCCACTCAACTCCTCTTCTCCAACTGCTTCACTGCCCCACCTCTCACACTGCCCCCCGTCCATCATGCCGCTTCAAGCCGCACCCATTCGTTCCTAACGTGCAGCCCTTGTTTCCTGTGCTGTGTGTGCAACTCCCCAGCGCGCTGGGCAGAAACTACCTCACGGGCACCCTACCCAAGCCGGCGGCCACACTCAAGGCGCTGGACACGGAGTACAACTTCCTCTCGGGCACCTTCCCTGCCGCCTCTCTGGGCTACTGCACGGTGCGCGGCAACTGCTTCCTCGACGCCTCCGCCTGCGTCAACTTCGACGGCACCGTGCAGAGGGGCGCCGGGTGCAATGTGTGTGGGTCATCCAACGGGCAGCTGCCGCTGTGTGGCGGGGCCGTGTGCACGCCCGACCCCTCGGCGTATGTGGCGGGCAAAGTGGCCAACAGCGCCAGCGCGCCCACCCTCGCCCTCAAGTGCCACCCCTTGGCCCTTGATGCCACGTCCTGTGAGTGCCTCCGTACCGTACCCATGCCGTGCGCTCCACAGCACGCCTTGCACCAGCCCACTCTTGCGCTCCACAGCACGCCTTGCACCAGCCCACTCTTGCGCTCCACACACGCCTTGCACCAGCCCACTCTTGCGCTCCACACACGCCTTGCACCAGCCCACTCTTGCGCTCCACACACGCCTTGCACCAGCCCACTCTTGCGCTCCACACACGCCTTGCACCAGCCCACTCTTGCGCTCCACACACGCCTTGCACCAGCCCACTCTTGCGCTCCACACACGCCTTGCACCAGCCCACTCTTGCGCTCCACACACGCCTTGCACCAGCCCACTCGTGCGCCAGCAGTGTGCCATGCTGCCTGCTGCCTTCCCTTCCCTGCTGCCCACATGCATTCACGAGTCACGTGCTTTCATGGACGTGTGTGCACGGACGCTCACCCCTGTCTCCTCGTGCTGTCCCCCTGCATGCGCCCCATGAGCAGCGGCCGTGCTGGTGAACATAGGGGCGGCGCTGGGAGTGACGCACACGGACTGGAGTGCCAGCAGCACCTGCAACATCATCGGGCAGACCGTCGCCCCCAAGTCCTTCCCGGGCGTCTGGTGCAGCGGCAGCGGCGCCGTCGTCTCCCTGTGAGCCCCCCCCACTTCCACCCCCTCTTTGCCCTCTCTTGCCCGCTTGCATCGACTGGAAGCACTTCTCAGGACGTTGAGGCGCCTGGGAGAACGTCACCCAGCCCATATATGAGGCTGCTGGGACATGAAGAGGAATGGAGGGGAGGATGCCCGTGTATGGCTCTCTCACCCTCGTCTCTTGCCTCGTCGAGGCAGTATGTTGGTCGTTGGTATGATGCCTCCGTACCTTCCATGTTATCCCTGTACTGGAACCAACATGACCCCCTGCCTCTCTCGCTCTCTTTCTGCAATCCCTCACCCCCAAGCTGTCCGCACTGTCCCAAAGCATCGTCTCTCCTCACATGCCTCTCTTCTGCCGTCCCTCTCACCAAGATGTGAGCCCCCCTCTCACTGCTCTCACCACGATGTGAGCGCCCCTCTCACTGCTCTCACCACGATGTGAGCGCCCCTCTCACGGCTCTCACCAAGATGTGAGCGCCCCTCTCACTGCTCTCACCACGATGTGAGCGCCCCTCTCACTGCTCTCACCACGATGTGAGCGCCCCTCTCACTGCTCTCACCACGATGTGAGCACCCCTCTCACTGCTCTCACCACGATGTGAGCGCCCCTCTCACGGCTCTCACCAAGATGTGAGCGCCCCTCTCACTGCTCTCACCACGATGTGAGCGCCCCTCTCACTGCTCTCACCACGATGTGAGCGCCCCTCTCACGGCTCTCACCACGATGTGAGCGCCCCTCTCACTGCTCTCACCACGATGTGAGCGCCCCTCTCACTGCTCTCACCACGATGTGAGCGCCCCTCTCACTGCTCTCACCACGATGTGAGCGCCCCTCTCACGGCTCTCACCACGATGTGAGCGCCCCTCTCACTGCTCTCACCACGATGTGAGCGCCCCTCTCACTGCTCTCACCACGATGTGAGCGCCCCTCTCACTGCTCTCACCACGATGTGAGCGCCCCTCTCACGGCTCTCACCACGATGTGAGCGCCCCTCTCACTGCTCTCACCACGATGTGAGCGCCCCTCTCACTGCTCTCACCACGATGTGAGCGCCCCTCTCACTGCTCTCACCACGATGTGAGCGCCCCTCCCCACTGCTCTCCCAAACTTCCAGTCTTGGGGTCCCATCTTTGGCTGTCCAAGCATAGTGCCTCATGCTGATTCATTGGAGTGCCATGCTCATGTGCAGTCATCCAATCCAGCACCCACTCCCCCCCACCCCTCCGCATCCCCCCGGCGATGGCAGCAACCTGGCGTCCAACCTGTTGGAGGGGCGCCTGGCCGAGTGGGCCACGATGCTCACCACCGTAAAGTCGCTCAAGCACCTGTCAGTGCCCTCCCTGCCCTTCCTTGCCTGCCCTCCCTGCCTGCCTGTTCTGCCCTCCCTGCCCTGCCCTCTCTGCCCTCCCTGCCCTCCCTGCATTGCCTACCCTGCCCTCCCTGCCCTGCCCTCCCTGCCCTGCCCTCCCTGCCCTCCCTGCCTTGCCTGTTCTGCCCTCCCTGTTCTGTCCTGCCCTGCCCTGCCCTGCCCTGCCCTGCCCTGCCCTGCCCTGCCCTGCCCTGCCCTGCCCTGCCCTGCCCTGCCCTGCCCTGCCCTGCCCTGCCCGCCCAAACTCTGCCGTTCCTTACTCTCACTTTCCTTATGCTCGCATTGCCTTGCCACCCGTCTCCACCTTCTCCACCCCCCACGTCTCCATCCCTCACTCTTCCATCTCGCCCTTCTCCACCCCTCTCCACCCCTCTCACACAGCGCTCTCAACTACAACTGGTTCTCCGGCACTATGCCAGCCTATTTGCTCTCTCTCTCGACCCTCACAACCCTGTACGTGGCACACACACACACACACACACACACACACACACATACACGCACACATGCACACACGCGCCCACACAAAGCGCATCAACACACACACGCGCGCACGTACGCGTGCGCCCACACACACACACAGACACACCTGTTGCTTGCATGCGCACACTTGACATCCCATGGTGTGTGCGCGTTTGGTCTTTGCTTTTGTACTCTCACCACCCACCCAACACCTCACACCCCACCCTCTCCGACCACCATTCTCACCATTCTCCCTTCTCTTCCACCGCCCCCGTCACTCTGCCGCCTGCCGCCCCGCCTGCAGCAACGTGCAATACAACTACCTCACTGGCTACTTGGCCCCCATAGCAGCATCCCTCAAGACCATCAACGTGGCGTCCAACTTCCTGGCGGGCCCCTTCCCAGCGTCCTCCACCACCATGTGTAATGCGCGCAACAACTGCCTGGACGACGCCTCCAAGTGTGTCTCCTCGGGCTCCTCTGTGCAGCGTGGTTCCTGCACCATCTGCGGGGGCAGCGCTGCCAATGTGCTGTGCGGGGGCGGCGTGTGCTCGCCCAACACGGACGGGCCGCTCGCCACCGCCACGCCCAACAGCGCCACCACTGGTGTGCTGCCCATGCGCTGCACTGGCGTTCGAATTGACCCCACAGCTCGTGAGTTCCGCGCCTCCTCCATGTGCCTGCTCCGCTGCTCCTTGCTCCTCGCATCCTTGCTCCTCGCATCCTTGCTCCTCACATCCTTTCTCCTCGCCCCACTTGCCATGCCCCCTGTCACCCACCCCCCTTTCCCGTTTCCATCGCCGCTCTGCGTCCCCCTGCTTGCTCCCCTGCTTTCTCCCTTGCTTGCTCCCCTGCTTGCTCCCCTGCTTGCTCCCCATGCCCTCCTCCCGGCAGTGCCGATTCTGGCGAACTTGAAGACAGCGCTGGGAGTGCCGCACCCGGGGTGGGGCGAGCAGACGATGTGCACGGTGTCGGGCATCGCCAAGGGCCCCGAGGACATGCCCGCCGTGTACTGCAACTGGCAGGGCAAGGTCATCGACCTCTTCCTCAAGTGGCGCCTCATGCGCGGCGTCATGCACCCCGACATCTCCAAGCTCACCGCCCTCACCGCCATGTCAGTACCCTGCTGATGCTGCTGCTTGAGCCACGCTCCCCTCAGCTTCCCACTCTGCTGCTCGCCGCACTCTCCTCGGCTTCCCACTCTGCTGCTCTTTGCACCGCTTATGACTTTGCTACAAGACTCGCCCGCAACACGGAGTCGCCCTTCTGCTCTCCCATCCTCTCATGCCTGCCTCCCAATCCCTCCCAATGCCTCCCAATGCCGCCCCCGCCCCCCCTCCTCCTCCCCAAACCCCCCTACAGCGACCTGTCGGGCAACTTCTTGTCGGGGCGATTGGACCCGTTTATCACACCGCTCACCGGCCTCACTGGCATGAAGATCCTGTACGCCCCCCAGCCTTCCCCACCCCACTGCCCCCTCTCTCTTCTCCCACACTCTCTTGAATTCATTGCACCTTCGCCGCTCTCGTTGCCCCCTTCCTGTCTGTTCCTCCTCTCTAACCTGCCGTGTGTGACTTGCCCTCCTGCCCCTCTCTCCTCTCTCCCCCCCGTGCCACAGCATCATGAACTACAACTTCTTCTCGGGCGCCATCCCCGCCTCTGTCTCCGCCATCAAGAACCTCATGCTGCTGTGAGCGCCCTGCCCCCTGCCCTGCCCTGCCTCCCCATGCTCTCAGCCCCCTGCACTGCCTCCCCCCACGACCACCCTTGTTAGATTCCATGCACTATCTTCTCTGCATGCCGTGCCACACCTTGCCATGCGCCATCGCCCACCCCTCCCCCCATGCCCCCTGCGCGCGTGTGTGTGTGTGTGTGTGTGTGTGTGTGTGTGTGTGTGTGTGTGTGTGTGTGTGTGTGTGTGTGTGTGTGTGTGTGTGTGTGTGTGTGTGTGTGTGTGTGTGTGTGTGTGTGTGTGTGTGTGTGTGTGTGTGTGTGTGTGTGTGTGTGTGTGTGTGTGTGTGTGTGTGTGTGTGTGTGTGTGTGTGTGTGTGTGTGTGTGTGTGTGTGTGTGTGTGTGTGTGTGTGTGTGTGTGTGTGTGTGTGTGTGTGTGTGTGTGTGTGTGTGTGTGTGTGTGTGTGTGTGTGTGTGTGTGTGTGTGTGTGTGTGTGTGTGTGTGTGTGTGTGTGTGTGTGTGTGTGTGTGTGTGTGTGTGTGTGTGTGTGTGTGTGTGTGTGTGTGTGTGTGTGTGTTGTGTGTGTGTGTGTGTGTTGTGTGTGTGTGTGTGTGTGTGTGTGTGTGTGTGTGTGTGTGTGTGTGTGTGTGTGTGTGTGTGTGTGTATGTGTGTGTGTGTGTGTGTGTGTGTGTGTGTGTGGCCCGCAGGAGCCTGGGGTGGAACTACCTGACGGGCACGGTGCCGGACATGCCAGCGAAGCTGAGGACGCTGGACCTGGAGTACAACTGGCTCACCTACACCTTCCCCACGGCCGCCACCACCACGGCCTCGTGGGACTTCTGCACCGTGCACCAGAACTGCTTCATCGACCCCACCCCCTGCGGCAACGGCAACATCAACCAGCGCTACTCCTGCGCTGTCTGCAGCACCACCAACGCCAACGGCACGCTGTGTGGCGGCACCACCACGTGCCAGCCCGACCCTGCGGCCGTCAGGGCCGCCACCAATCGCCAGACCAGTGGCGCCCCCCAGCTCGCCATCACCTGCCCTCCCCCACAGCCCGTCGCCACCGACGCCACCGCAGGTATGGCTGCGGCTGGGCCTCGTGCGGTTGGCACCGTGCTGCTGCCACCATGACTCTCACGTCTGCTGCCCATGTTCATGCCCATGCCTCTCATCTCTCCTGCCCGTGTGTCCCTCCCACCGCCCCCTGCCACCAGTGGGGGCGCTGATGAACATCAAGATGGCGCTGGGGTTGACGTTCACGGACTGGGCGTCCACCTCCACCTGCGCGGCTGCCGGCACGGCCCTCGGCGGCTTCACTGGCGTCGAGTGCAACTCGCTCGGCAACCCCGTCAAGATGTGAGCAGCGAACACCAGTGGGGGGCCTTCCCTGAGTGGCTTTTAAGGGGGCTTTAGGTGGGTCGGACAGAAGCAAGGGAATCTTCTCAGTGGAGAACGAATCGCCTCTGTGCTCTTGTCTTGTGTATATGTTTTTTTTACAGATTCCCCATCCGTTTCCCCATCCATTCCCCCATCCTGCTCCAGCATGGCCGGCCTCACTTAACTCACTCCACTTCCTCCCTCTGCTCCCACCTTCCCTCCTTATCGCCTTTCTGGCCCCCTCCCGTCCCCGCCTCCCCACAGCACCCTGGACAGTCAGAAGCTGTTTGGCATTCTGCATGCTGACATCACCAAGCTCACGGCACTCACATTCCTGTAAGCACACTATCTTATAATCACTACTATTCACATCAGCACTCAATTTCTTGTAATCAAGGTTCACCAAGGAAAACAGTAAAGCCGGATTCATTTTCAACCATGGCCGCAACGGGAAACATGCAAGGTAGGGCTAAGAATTTCAAGCATTCATCATTCCCTGAGCACTCACTCTTGCCTACACACTCGCATGCTGGAGCAAGTGGTGTGAGCGAGCATGCTCACGTGCCGCTCCATGATTGGCCGTGCACAAGCTGGCTCGTCAGCTGGCTGCCCCCTACTCGCATCCACCACCAATGTATACCTTCACTTCACCCCTCCTCCCTGCGTGTGCCACTGGCGTGTGCATGGCAGCTCGCTCAAGTCGAACCTCTTCAGGGCGCGTCTGGACGAGTTTGGCAGCAAGATTCCATCGCTGCCCAACCTGTGAGTCGCTGCCCAACCTAGCAGTGCAATGCATTGTTTGCATCACCTCTTCTTCTCCCACCATCTAGCTTCTTCTCCCACATCACCTCGCCTTCCCAACTGACCCCCTTTTCCTGTCGTCCCTCTGCCCCCCGTTGTGTATGAATATGTGTGTGCGTGTTGGGCATGCTGTGCGTGTGGGCCATGCTGTGCGTGTGGGCCATGCTGTGCGTGTGGGCCATGTTGTGCGTGTGGGCCATCTTGTGCGTGTGGGCCATGCTGTGCGTGTTGGTCATGTGCATGCCGCAACCTGCTGGACTTCAACTGGTTCTACGGCAGTCTGCCCCCTGGCCTCGTCGCCATGCCCAAGCTCACGCGCCTGTAAGCGCCACCTCCATGCTGCCATGCACGTGTCTGCTCCTTAGCTAACTTCCAATCCCTTTTGACCGCTGCTTCTGTGTCAAGTCTCGTGCCATCAAATAGGTTGCCATAACGGCACCTCCATCCTTCTCTCATCCATCCGTCCCTCCCCCACCCCCCTTTGCCCCTTTCCCTCGTGCCAGCGGCCTGTCCTACAACTACCTCACATACCGCGTGCCTCCACTGGCGGCGGGGCTCAAGGACATCGACGTGGGCTTTAACTTCCTCTCGGGCTCCTTCCCGGCCAACTCCGCCACGTCATGCGGCGCCAACAGCAACTGCTTCCTCGCCGCCACAACGTGCACCACCAAGGGCACGGCGCAGCGCACCACCGGGTGCAGCTTCTGCCTCTCCGACACGGCACAGGGCATGCTGTGCTACGGCCGTGGCATCTGCACCGTCGACGCCTCCTCTCCCTTCGCCGCCGGGACGCCCAACGCTGTCGGGGCCACCACGCTGCCGCTGGCTTGCGTTGGTGAGTGTGGGGGGGGTGCACAAGGGGGCCAGGGTGGTGCTGCCATTGGTACACGTGTCATTGGCATGCCATCTTCTGCAATGCCTCCCCTTGCAACTCACTCTCCCCTCTCCTTGCCCGCCCACCTGTACCTGTGCTTGTGCTTGTGCTTGTGCTTGTGCTTGTGCTTGTGCTTGCAGATGTTCTGTGTGCCACTGCCTCGCCTGTCATGTGTCCCACCGACTGGCGCTGCAGCGGACTGCAATGCGTTGGGAACAACTTTGCCAACTGCTTTGGCTTCCTTTGCACTGGCTAGATGCTATCCACTTGTCCCACTGGGTGAATGGCCACTTTGCTGCAATTCTACCTGGTTTGCTCCAGTGCTACCGTATCGCCCCGGACATAACCGTAGGCCTATGTTAAGCGCATGCGCTTCTATCTGGAGCAATGCGCTTATGGCCGATCCTCAATTAGAAGCGCACCCTCTAAAAAATCGTTACTTATTATAAGCGCACCCCTGCTGTATAACAAGAATTTATATTGAAAATTTTCACTTTATTAACAACCTACATCCAAGCTACACTTCTCTAGCTAACAATTTCAACTAAAACTTTCCAGTCAAATACATTAAACTTGAATACTAGCCTACACACCATTTTCAAGATTAGTCTAGCCTAAGGCCTACTCCTCGTCCGATTCAGGCTCCGTGGAGTTGTTGCCAAAGAACCCGTCTGCTTGCACGTCGTCATCTACATCTACCGTATCGCCCCGGATATAACCGCAGGCCTATTAAAAGCGCATGCGCTTATATCTGGAGCAATGCGCTTATGCCCGATCCTCAATTATAAGCGCACCCCCTGTGAAATCTTTACTTATTATAAGCGCATGCATAATTTTATTCCTGATTAGGCACCGTAACGATTTCCCGCTTTGCAGCGAGTCTACGTCCTTTGCTTTGACACGCTCGACAAGTCGGCCAACATACTCGCCCGTTCGGTTCGGTAAGGGCGGGAAAAGCTATACGGCACGAACCTGACTGACAGCACGCACGTGGGGGGGGCGCGAGGAGGCAAAAAATCACCCTCGCGCGAAACGGCACGAAGCTGGCTGACTGACAGCACGCACGTGGGGGGGGGGAATCAATCGCCCTCGCGCGATTCTGATCTAAGACGCACTAATATTTCGATTCGATTGGAATCACAAGACTAAGATGAACAATTTGGTGCGCTTAAAACATATTTCTGTATTTGTCATTATATAAGCGCATGCGCTTATGCCCGTGACTCATTTATAAGCGCAACCCCCCCAAAAACACTGATTTATTATAAGCGCACCTGCGCTTTTATCCGGGGTAATACGGTACCTCGTGGGACAGCTGACCTCTCCGGTGCGCCAGCACCCGTCCGTCTTCACTCCCGTCAAGGGCATTGCTGATGCCGCAGGTGAGGAACGCTTTCTTAATCAGGTCGGCGGGCACAGCTTTCTACGCCCGTAAAATCCACTTGAGCACCACCTCCGGAGGTGGTTTCTTGATGTTCCCTGCACCACAGACACGGGGGTGGGAAACACGTGAGTCCACAAGCAGGCAGACAAGCAGACGAAGCGGTCACGGGAGAACACTTTGCGTACCTGCGGGTGTCAGGATGTTCGTGCCGTCCTGCTCGAACCAGGTCTGGTACTGCTGCCGAATACTCGCCTTGAAGCTTTTGTTGACCGACACATCGAGCGGCTACAACTCTACCATATATCCCGCCGGGATGACCGCCGGCACGATGTTGAGTTCCGCGAATTTCGCCTTGACTTCGGGTGTCAGGTGACCACGATAGGAGTCGAGCGCCAGCATGGCGCTCCGGCTCTACAATCCGAAGTTCGGTTTCAGGAACGGCACCACGCCTGAGGCGAGCCACTCGATGATGCCCGAGGCCTCCATCCACCCGTTAGCTTGGCAACCGACCACGACATCTGCATACAAGCAAGCGGTAATTAGATTTTAATTTTGTTTTTCCCCTCCGAAACACGCGCATACGCAGCTTCTTACCGTTCGGGAAGTCACCCTTTGGGAGGGTCTTGCGCTTGAAAAACACCCACGGCTTCAACTTCTCGCCCGTCGCCGTGCACGCCAGCATCACAGTGACTCTCTCTTTCTGGTAACCACCGCTGCGGATGGGCACCGACTTCACGCCCGTCTGCTCCACCGTGGTAGTCGCCGGCATCTCCAGCCACAAAGGCGTCTGGTCGGCATTGATGATGTAACGATTGTCGATGTCGTACTCGTGGCGTGCGTCGCGGACAAACTGCCAAAATTCTTTGCACTGCTTCGCCACGTCTGAGCACGGGGAGGGAGGGACGGTTAAAAGGGCGGATGAGCACTGTTACAGATTAACATACATGGGCAAGAAAGTACAGAGATACAAGATAAAATTTCACGATAGGATGACAGTGCACGGACAGGCACTTACGCTGCTGTGTCTTTTGCGCCACCTTTGTTTTCATGCGCACGGTGAGATTCCACCGCTTGCGGAACCGCTCCGTCCAGCGCTGACTCGCCTTCCACTTGACGTCCGGGAACAACACCTTCATCACCTCTTTTGACCAGTCTTGCAGCCGACCGACTGATACTGCCACACCGCGGCGTCGCCAGTCCAGGAGTTGGGCGTACACTTTCATCTCCATGGGTCTGTACCAGGAAGACCTTCCGCGCCCATGAAGTCGACACCGAGCGCTGTGTGCAGCCTTGAGCTCCTCCGCTTGGTTTTTCCAATCCGTGAGGCATTTGCGGTGTATGCCGGACTCCCGCGCGACCTCGCTTATTGATGCCGCAAGCTCCAGCCGAACGAGCCACTTCAGTTTCTCCTGGGCGGTGTAGCGCTGCCGTTTGTGTTGATTCGGCTTGTGCCTGGGAGAGGGGGGGCGGGCATCTCGGTTCTCAGAGGAGGGGTGGGGTCGTTTTTTGTTAATCGGCGGATACGTTGGGATCGGCATCTTCTCGCGTGGTGCGTCGCGCCACCAAGATTCCACACCGTCGTCGTCAGCGTCTGTAGCGTCACGATCTGGGAACACGTCCTCCTCGGTGCCTTCTTCACCCTCGACTCCACCGTCGCCTCCACCGTCGCCTCCAGTGTCGCCGTCGCATGTGGGTTGTTTATCGGCGGCCACGTCATCTTCGGCGCCCACAGCCGACTCGTCCCACGTGCAGGCTTCAGGATTTCCCCAACGCGGTGCAGTCGGCGGAGCATCGATTCGCTTAGCATTGGGTGTGTCCGGTTCAGACAACCACTCGTCGAAAGTGGCTGGCAAATACAGCTGGAGCACGGGCCGTTGGTGAGAATTCACGTCAGGAAAAGGACTCGGAGGATTCGGAGGAGCGGGAGGAGCAGGAGGAGCAGGAGGTGCAGGAGGAGCAGGCGGTGCAGGGGGTGTAGGTGGCACTGGAGGCGCTTGTGGCTCACGGGTATACCACCCGTCCGCGGTTAGTCGCCACGCGCGAGTTGGTTTCTTCTTGAAAAGGAAGTGCGTCCCACTGAATTCTGCCATGGCTTCGCCAGCCAGGCGGGCTAGACTAGAAACTGGATGAAAAAAATGAGGAGGAGGGTGCAGAAATGGGCAACGACGGGGACCCCTGCGGGCTAGCGGCTCTGGGTCCTCGTCAATGTCAGGCAGGAAACCCCCGCCTACCCCCGTAGATGAGCATGCGTGGCAGCATATTCTCTGCGCTGGCAGGGAATCTTCCCCACCCTTCGAGAGGGTTTGGAAGAAATGCAGATGCCACGCAGCGCATGCGGCTGTGATTGGGCCGCACGGCAACATCCCCGTCACTGCTGTCACTTTTGATGGTTCTAGACAACTTTGTGCGGTGGGAAACCGAACCGCAGCTGTTTTTGCCTGAAAACCACGCACTATCTGTTGCATGGTCCGTTGGATTCGCCTTATTGCGGGCTTCAGTTTAGTATGTTTTAAAGTGAATTTCATTTTTCCCTTATTATATGCGCATGCGCTTATACAGACACCTCAATTAGAAGTGCACCCCCAAAAAAAACACGGTTTTATTATAAGCGCACCTGCGCTTTTATCCGGGGTAATACGGTACCATGTTTTCTGCAGTGTCAGAGCCGTTTAGGGTTTGCTGTGCTGCTGGCTTGTCTGCATTGGCTGCTGACTTGGGAAGGCATTCTCTTGGTTATCTGCCTGAAATGACATTCCCTCGTATTTACCGTACTGTTTGACTCGTATTGCACTCACATTTTTTTACTTGTGCATTCCTGAACCTAATTACGTGGTGGTGAGGTGATGGTGTTTGAGGCACTAGGTCGAATATCAGAACAACAAGCCCGTACAAAGGATAGTACAACGCAACTGTACCACGCACAGCAAATGCAGAGCAAACAACAGCACTATTATGACGTATGTATTGTCGGTCGTGGCGCTAATGGTGTGGGAATTGCTGCAGATGCTGCAGGGCGTGGCTTAAAAGTTTATGTATGTGAACAAGACGATTTAACTGCACATACCGGTATGAGTTGGAGTACCATACTATATAATTATTATTTATAGAATTGACGTTAGTACCGTAGTTCGTTTACGAATGCACGTAACTGCACTGCACCCATCAGGTACAGCAGTCTATCGCAGACACACGAGGAGGGTGCCGGCTTTTGTTCGAGACATCAGTCTAGGGTTAGCGACACCTCACTTCCCTCGTTCAACACCCTTATCTGGCGACTCTCGCGTCAAGTGCCCGATAGCACCTATACATCTCATGACCGTTGCACCTGCAGCCGGGCCGTGCAGTTGCGCGTCGCGGAGTGGCGGCGATGGAGGCGACGGCGGCGGCGACGTGGGTGGTGGAGGTGACCAAGTACAAGGATCAGAGCAAGGACGCGCTCTGCCTCGCCATCGCCGACTCCCTCGCGCTCGCGCAGTCGGCGTCGCAGGGGCGCGCGGCGAACATTCTCGTCGTGCACGTCATGACCGAAGTGCCCTGCTCGCGTGCGTCGCACCGTTCTCCCACTAGCTCCGCTCAACTCCGCCCTCTCTCTCCTCTCGCCGTTCGTCGCGCCCGTTTCGTCGCCGTGCTCTTGTTTGACCGCGGCCAACGCACTCACTGCTTCCTCCGGGCTGCGGGCTCGCGATGCTACGGCGAGAGCAGAGATCAGGCTGCGTCGCGACGTGCCGCCCGCCGCGCAGCAGCATCGCGCGCATGCCAGGGTCGCGCGCGCCTCACGTGTCCCGTGATCTACTTCCGACTTCCCCCTCCTCCGCATTTCTTCCACACCCCCCCTCCCCCGCCTTTCCACCCAACCTCCTCGTCTGCCCATCCCGTTGTGATGTTTCGCGCTCTCCGGAAGCGACACCCTCACCTTCTGCCCCTCACACCCTCCGTTTCCCGCCTCCCCTCTTTGTCTCGCGCGCGCGCGGAGCAGGCGGGATGGAGCTGCCGGCGAGCGAGGTGGACCCCAAGACGGCGATGGAGCACGGCCGGCGCCTCGTGGAGGTCATGCTGCGGCCCGTCCTCGCCTACGCCAAGGCCAAACACGTGCGCTCCAACCCCAACCAACCCCTCCCTCCACTCCCCCAACCGCGCCCTCCCTCCGCTTCCCCACCGCGCCCTCCCTCCGCTCCCCCACACGCGCCCTCCCTCCGCTCCCCCACCGCGCCCTCCCTCCGCTCCCCCACCGCGCCCTCCCTCCGCTCGCCGCCCGCGTCACTCGTTCCCAGCTCCTCTCCTCTTGCCCTCACTCCCTCTTCACCTCCCGCTCTCCCCGTCCCCGCGTCCTTTCTCCCTCCGCCCTCCGCCCTCCCTATTCCCTCTGATCGGCATGAAACAATGCCGCCCGCGTGCTTTCCCAAACTCGTGCTCCACGTGCCTGCCCCTCTCGTCTGCATATGCGTGTGCGTGGGCGTGGTTATGGGCGTGGGAGTGGGCATGGGCGTGTGCATGTGCGTGTGCGTGTGCGTGTGCGTGTGTGCGTGCATGTGCATGTGCGGGTGCG
This sequence comes from Closterium sp. Naga37s-1, assembly GCA_947471745.1. Lineage (NCBI taxonomy): Eukaryota > Viridiplantae > Streptophyta > Zygnematophyceae > Desmidiales > Closteriaceae > Closterium > Closterium sp. Naga37s-1. The sequence continues at coordinate 15,499 of CANJKZ010000319.1, read as the reverse complement.
TGTGCATGTGTGTGGGCGTGTGCGTGTGCGTGGGCGTGGGCATGGGCGTGGGCATGGGCGTGGGCATGGGCGTGGGCATGGGCGTGGGCGTGGGCGTGTGTGGGCGCCCGCAGGTGCACTGCAGTGCGGCGTTGGAGCGCAACGACTCGCGCGAGCAGGGGTTGTGTGCGGCGGCCAGGCGAGCCAACGCTGACCGTGTCTACATCGCCGCCCGCAAGTGCGCCTCTGCCTCTGCTCTGCATCGCCCCCACCCCACACGCTCACCATTGCATTGCGCTCACTCACTCTCTTTAGGCGCCTCATGCACCACGAATATGGACTGTGGTTCCTGTAATTGCTGTCTTCGTTGTTTTATCACCAAAGAGTGATGGATTATGCATGAGCGAGCAGTGTGTGTTGCGGGCGTGGTGTGTGTTGCCCTGCGTGCTGTGTGCTGTGTGCTGTGCGCTGTGTGCAGGAAGATGCTGAGCTGGTCGTCATCGTCATCAACGTACCAGTCGCTGCTGCCGTCATCATGCACGCTGGTGGTGGCGCAGGGCGCAAAGAAGATGCACTCGCTGCCCGGCACGGGAGGGACCAACGCCACCTTCACCATCCCGCCCAACGCCTTCATTGCCTGCCGCTTCAACGCCTCTGCCACCCCCTCGCTGCACTCGCCCGACTCCAGCGCCGCCACGCCCGACTCCTCCCACCACAACGGAGCGCTGCCAGGCGCCCTCCTGCCGTCGTCCTGCTCGTCGCCCGCCGCCCACCGCACCATGCCCACATCCCTCTCCGCCGCCAGTGACACCTCCAGCCTGCACTCCAGCGGCCAGTTCTCCGTGCCCGGGGCCGTACCCGACTGCACTCCCCCCGACCCCTCCGCCCTTCCCGCCCCGGGCAGCCCCCTGGGCGACGGCGCTGCCCGCGTGGTTCACAGCGCTGCTGCTGGCTCTGGCAGCTGCTCGCCCTCCGGCGGCACTCCCGGGGCATCCACGCCGCTGCACACGCAGGGGCTGGCAGGCGCGGGCAGGGAGGAGGGCGCGGCAGAGGGCACGTGGGAGTCGCCTGTGAGGGGCAGCTTGGCGTCCATGTCCCTGGGAGCCAGTCCCTTGGGGGCCAGCCCCCTGGGAGCCAGTCCCCTCGCAGCCATGTCAGCAAGCTCACACCCTGTAAGTGCTTTGTATTCCCTGCCCTGCTTGCTTCCATTTCACTGGCGTGCACCAACCGACCTCGATGGCCTGTGTCCATGACTCCGCGGTGACAGCCCTCTTTTCGTTCCATGCGTGCCATGCCATGCCATGCCTCGTGTGTGGCGAGCGCAGGGCCCCGGAGCAGCGCGGCAGTCGCTGGACGCGGACCAGCAGAGCGCTGAGAGGTTCCGCCGTTGCTCCTCCGATGTGGGCATGACGCGGCCCTCGGGCCTGCCGCCCATCCGGTCGTCAGCGGCGGGCGCGCATGGCGGCAGGGAGCACACGCGCGCCGCCTCCTCCAACGCTCTCGCGCTGGACGCCGCTGCTGCCGCCGCCGCTGCCTCGCGGCTGTCCCCTGCGCTGAACGGCACGGGGCGGCGCGGCAGCATGGAGCCGCTGGTGGCACTGCAGGAGGAGAGGGAGGTGGGCGGGCAGGCGGGGGGGGGCAGGGGCGAGGAGAGGGAGGAGAGCGCGAGTCTGTCGCGGTCGCTGGCGGACGAGCTGGCGCGGCTGGACGAGGAGGAGGGCGCAGCAGGGGGGGGCGAGCGGTGGGAAGGCAAGGCTGTGAGCAGCAACCGCCTGGCGGAGAAGGGAATGGAGGCAGCAGGCGGAGACAGTCGATCCGGGGTGAGTTCTCACAGCTGCGATCTGCATGCCTCATGCGCACCATGCACTGCACCCCCTTCCCACCGCACCTTCGTGCCACTGTATGCGTTCTGTCTTGAGTGGCTTCCCCGTCTTTGCATGTTGTGTACCGCCACCGTTACCGTTGAATACTGCAACGTTTATGTATTTCTGAATATATTTCTGGAATTATGTCAAATACAAATAGGGCCTGACTTCCATTCCCCTTCTTAAAATAACAGATTTCAATACACATTTGGCCCCCCTCTCCAACACACCCCACCTCCTTCCCTTCCCCGCCCTCTTCCCCCTTGTGCTACCACTCCACCCCATCTTTTCCCCTGCTGCAAAGCTCACTCCTTCCCCCTCCCATTCACCTCCTCCTCCTCCTCCTCCTCCTCCTCCTCCTCCTCCTCCTCCTCCTCCTCCTCCTCCTCCTCCTCCTCCTCCTCCTCCTCCTCCTCCTCCTCCTCCTCCTCCTCCTCATCCTCATCCTCCTGCTCCTGGATATTGTCCTTGTTCACCCTGTAATCCCCAGCACGGGATGCTGCAAGTATTGCATTTTTTCATGCATGATAGGTTAATAGGGTATCAACCAACACTGGTGTGCGCAAACCTGTTAGCTCAACTCCTGTGTGTACATGCATGTCAATCCCTTCCCCACGGGCCCTCCCTGTGCATGCGGTATGGTGTGCAGCGGCAGTCGGTGTCGCAGCAGCGCCAGCTGCACCTGAGTGGGCCGCACAACCGCCACTGGAGCCGTGACCACGACGACGCCTCCTCCACGCCCGTTGCTGGGCCGCCTGCAGGCGCGGGTGGTGGAGCATCTGCAGTAGCAGGGGTGGGGGGGGGAGGGGGGTTTGAAGGTTTGTCCACAGAGCTCCATTCGGGTGCGGCCACACGCTCGCGCGACTTCTCCAACCGCTTCTCCTGGCAGCGCTTCCACGCGCACTCCTCTCAGACACCCGGCAGCGGCGGCGCCACGGGGCTCTCCATCGGTCGCACCTCCTTTGGTGGCGGCCCACTCAGTCCACGCTCCGCCGCCCAGCTCATGAGTGAGGGCGGCATTGACTGCCGCCTCTTCACCCCGCAGCAGCTAGAGCGCGCGACCGGAGGGTACGAGCAGAGCAACCTGCTGGGGCGCGGGTCGTTCGGCATGGTGTTCCGCGGGGAGATGCTGGGGTGCAAGGTGGCGGTGAAGCGCCTGGAGGGGCAGGGGTGGCAGGGGCCAGAGGAGTTCCGCATGGAGGTGGAGGTGCTCTCCCGCATGCGCCACCCCCACATCGTGCTGCTCATGGGCTGCTGCGTCGAGGAGATGGCGCTCGTCTACGAGTTCCTGCCGGGCGGCACTCTGCAGGACAAGCTGGGCCCGCCCAAGTCCCCCGATGCGGCGCCGCTTGCGTGGGTGGATCGGCTGCGCATCTTCTCAGAGGTGGCGTCGGCGCTGCTGTACCTGCACCAGAACGAGCCGCCCATTGTGCACCGCGACCTCAAGCCCGACAACATTCTGCTGGACGCACACCTGGCCAGCAAGATCGGTGATGTGGGGCTGGCGCGGCTGCTGTGTGAGGATGACAGCATGACCATGAAGGTGCGCGGCACGGCGGGGTACATCGACCCCGAGGAGGTGGAGACGTGCGAGATCAGCGTGCTGTCGGACGTGTACGCGCTCGGCCTCATCCTGCTGCAGCTGCTCACGGGCCAGCGCAGTGTGCGGGCCGTGCACCGCCTGCTGGCGGACCTGCATGACTCGGCCGCCAGGGACGGGCGAGGGGGCGCAGGGGAGGGCGCGGTGGCGGGTGAGGCGCTGCTCAAGTACCTGGACAGCTCGGCGGGCGACTGGCGGCTGGACCTGGCGGAGAGGGCTGCCGGCATCGCACTGCAGTGTGCGGAGCGCAGGAGGGAGAGGCGGCCCGACCTGGCGGAGGTCATCCACCCAGCTCTGGCTCAGATCGCTGCAGAGGCACTGGCGGAAGAAAAGAGACGAAAGAAGAGGATTGACTCGCAATTCATTTGCCCAATTTCGAAGGTATGCACAACTCTCGAGGTCTTTGCTCACAATCTATACGACACGTGTCAGGATTCATGAGCCTAACTTTGCTTAAGCTTATCTTGGGTCCATATGATGGTATGTTGCGGTTCCTTTATTGTGCAGGAAATTATGCGCGACCCTGTGGTGGCAGCTGATGGTTTCACGTATGAGAGGGAGCACATTGCACGCTGGATGGCCACATCCGGTGTGTCACCATGCACTGGTCAGCAACTGCAGCATACATGCCTAACACCCAACAATGTACTCAAAAGCCTGATCCAGGCCCATAAATTCCACTGATTTGTTTTTTGCATTCGTCTTGCCAGTTACAAGTTATGTAATGGAAAAGTGTGAATCACAACATCGCAGATACTTTGCTCCATGTATCGTAAAGTGATCATGCTTCATTGCTTTTACTGTGATACCTAGGATCTAAGACCCCCTTTGTCAGAATCAACTGTGCAGGAATGAGCTGTATTGAGCAGGTGAAGATACAAGTACCAACCCTAAATGGGTTGTACCCTACATAGGCTAACCCACTACAGCCTACACAAGTACAAAAGTAGTTTGACACACCCCCATAGGCTAAGTGGGAGATACCGTATTCTCCCGGACATAACACCCGCCAAAATTGTACACCCCCGGGTAGCTTGTGCGGGGTGGGTGTTATGATAGACCTTGTTTCTACTATATCCCCCTTTTTGGCAGATTTTATGTAACACCCCCCTTTTTCTTATGGATTTCGGGTTATAGTCGTTACGAGTAGCTGCAATACGGAAGAATATCTCGAGAATTTCTCCCTCGATGAAATTTCGCGGTATATTCACTTACAATCTGCCGAGATTTACCCCCTCCCACTATTTCGCTGTCGCCACGTGCAGGTGAATCTTCCGCTGCAAGTGGCAAGAGAGGTGCCACATGGAATTTACATAGGGGTGATGATGTTCGCGGCCGAAACTCACATTCGCGCCTCAGACAGTGATGTTAAAACGACCATCAAAACACCCACGTTGTCTAATTAAAAAAACACTAACACTAAACGATGCCATATGTAAAGACCCGGGTATTATGTAAAATTTTCCTATGAGGAGACCCCCCCCATTTTTTCCCTGTATTTTTCGCTATACCCTAAGGTGTTATGTCCGGGAGAATACGGTAGCAAACACAACAGATGGTCACAAGACCAGTCAAGCAAGAGAACAAAGCAAAGCAAAGCTCAGGGTGGATCTCAAGGACACCACACAATCTGAGCACAAGCAAGCGGCCACAAGGCCAGTTCACATGCAGAGGTATAATAGCAAGACAGTACACTGATCACAACCTAGCAAGAGTCAACATGCAGGTATAAAGATATAAATCAGTGTACAACAAAAGCGAGTCAAGCAACCAGCAGGTGAGGCAGAGTGGGCACAAGCCCAAGAGCAGTGCAGAAACGCTGATGATCACCAGACCCAAGGGCCTTGGTGAAGACATCAGCAGTGTTGGCCCGAGAGGCCACGTAAGCAAGGCGCAACTGACCACGCTGCTGCAGCTCACGCGCAAGGAAGTAGCGAAGAGCAATGTGCTTCGTTCTGTGCTCCAGTCTCTGCTCCCGACACAAGGCAAGCATTGCCTTGTTGTGGACGTACAGAACTGGAGGAGAACGAGGCCGCTCTCCCAAGTCGGTCAGCA